>OX243827.1:17266299-17456299 GCA_945859605.1 Lumbricus rubellus | reverse complement strand
GAACCTAATATCACACTCGTTGTATTTCGCTGCAGAACGTCTGATAAACTAAAGTTTCTGACTTTCAACCTACATGTATATTGTAACTTTAGCTTATGTTTGCCGGACGTAAATCTTTTAATCTCTAAACAATGGTGGGGGCTATGTTACCTTGTGATCTTGTGCTTTCAGCTCTCTGAGCTCTAGCGACCAACATGATCCATTATCTCCAATGCTTTCTGTCTGATGTCGCTTCCCTTAGTTCTTCCAAGTTCATTCCTGTTGTTTCGTGAATCTCATCCACCCACCTTTTCCTTGGTCGCCCTTGTTTTCTTCTTCCCTCTCCGCATGCCAACATCATATCTTTTGTTTAGCTTATGTTTGCCGGACGTAAATCGGGTAATCTCTAAACAATGGGGGGGGGGGGCTATGAGGGGGCGGCAAAGGCGTGGTCCCTCGTGTGATCTCTCAGCCCTCGGAACTTCGGAAGCAACTTTAAAGAGACATAGCACATTTTGTTTAAAACTGCAACAGATAGCAACGACAAAACAACATCAATAAAAACAACAACAATATTATTATAATTATTTTATTATTATAATAGGCCTATACTAATTTATAATAATTAAAATAGACGTTTATTCCAGAAATAATAATAATCTCTAAGTCTCTGGAGCAATAACGTACCTCAGGGCAAACAAAATAAATGAATAAATAATAATAATATAATAATAATAATAATAATAATAATAATAATAATAATAATAATAATAATAATAATAATAGGCCTAATAAGTACGACAATTTATATGGCGCCGTATCACAGCCATACAGTTAGGCTACAGGGTACAGAGGCGCTTACAAGGCAGCTAACTTGACCAAGAGAAAATTCAGGATAAGCCTAATAAACCTCAACCCGTTACAGCGCAGACAAATTGCAAGCAGATACCGGGTAGCCAATTATTATATAGGACGGTCTGAAAGACGCGGTTAGTTGAGTGCATGCTTAATGTTATTGACTAGATTACTTTCTATAAGGAGAAACTTTTAAAGAGAATCCCCTATAAACATTTTTTTCTTTGGTGGCGGCAGGGCCGTGTTTAACATAGGCCCTAGGTCCATTCGGTGCGGTGCACCGAATGCCCCTAAGCCGAGAGTTTTGTTGCCATTAGCCAAATGTCTTTTTGCGAATCTCAGTGTTAGGCCTACTTAAACCTTTTGTAAAATCAGCAAGTGTAAGAAAACAATAATTTCACTAAGTTCACCGACGTTGCGTGCTTGTTTAGCCTACAGACCCGCCACAGCCGACAAACCACGTAGGCTAGCCTATTGAACAGCGGATTTATGTTAAATGACTAATATTGTAAGACTGCTGAACGGCACTTTGCCCCTGCTGTAACACTTTGCACCGACACTCGAAGAACCTTAAACACGGCCCTGGGTGGCTGCACAACGTATGTATAAGCTTACCGTAGATCGTTCTAAATCATAAAAAATTCTGTTGTTAACATTGCATAAATAATTTTGGCTCTATAGACGAAACTAATCTGCCTCTTACGTAGGCCTACGTGTAAATTATAAGAGCAACTGCAAGCCTTGAATTAGGCTAATATTTTATTGGTCTTTTCCGAGCCGCTCTAAGTCGCACTATAAGCAGTGCTAAAAGTGTAAAGAAAAGTACCTGGACGCCCCTACCTTCCCAAAAGAAGTGCCAGGACGTCCTTACATTTTCAGGTGTGGCCACATAAGAGGCAGGACGGCATAGAGACATGGGCGCCCGCAGAAATTTTAGCAGGAGGGGCAAAACACGATGGTCAACGAAAAATGTTTTTAGCAGGAGGTCAAAAAATGCAAAAGCGGGGGGAGCTAAGAACATGCATGGATATTTTTCACAGAGGTTTCTTGATGTAAATTTCTCAGTTTCACTTTTTAGAATTTCTAATATGAATTGTTTCTTTTTGCAAGAAAATTTGTTTAAATAATCGAAAAGTATTAGACAAAAGTAGGTTTTTAATTCTCTAATGCAAAGAAATTTGTTATAAACCCCAAAAGTAGTAGTGAGAAAAATAGATTTCAATTTTCCAGAGGGGGCAAGTGTCCCCTTGCGCCCATGCATAGAGAATTGAAAATAGGTACCAGGACGCCGTCCATGACCGTCCTGCCACGCTTTAGGCCCTGACTATAAGAATTTACCATTTAGGGCCTACCTCTACATGCAGCTGCGAAGGCCTTTTGAAGATTCTTGCATCCATATCGAAAAACCTAACACTATTTAAGACTAATATTATTGGAAACCATTGGATGCGAAGACAGACAGGTAGGTGATCAGCATTCCGATCAATTTACAACATTGCATTCACAGATTATTACCGGAAAATACAAATGGGATAAACGCATACGGTATTAACCCTTAAACGACCAGCGTGTACTAAAATGAACGGAATACATATAGCTGGTCGCGTTATAGGGTTAAGTAATCGGTTTACGCATGGTTGTCTTCTCTCAGCTATGTAGACTGAATACAATGTAATTGATGTCTAAGAACAAAAGCTGTAATTTGCGTTTACATAGGCGGTCACCACAACAGTTAATTAATCATCGACTATTATTTATAAATACCTCATCAAGCAGCATATAGGCTAATTTTATTATAATTATTCGTGGACATGCATCAATGTTCTGCTTCTAAATTAGGCTACATTAACAAACTGCATCTGTCATATTTTTTAACACTTTTTATATGTTAGTGCTGCTCATTATATATGTATACATTCATCCTGACTGGCATCAAGAAACATATACGCAATCAAACTCACATGATTAAAAATACATTCGTGGGCATAGTTGTAAAAAACGTTTTTTAATTTTTTATTTCTCTTTAAAAAACGTGGTTTTTTCGGGGTTTTTTCATCGTTTTTTATCGTTTTTATATTTTTTATGTAACTTTATTTATTTATTTGCTGTCTATAATTATTTTCCTTAATTTAATTTTTGTCTATAATATTCCATAAATTTTCACCGTAGCCTACTCTCAAGCATTCAGCTAACTAGAGTGTCATTATGTAATTGTTTAAGTCATCATTTGAGAAATACATGTAGGCTATACAAGGTCACCACCAGAAATGAAATTTGTAAGAGTTATTTTGGTATAAAATACTTGGGCCTATAATTAATATTCATAAGTAACAATTTTAAGTACAAAATGTACAATATATAATTTCGTGCACATCTATGGTGTTGCTTCTGATTAGATTTTAATTGCGTTATGTCGATAAGAATGAACTTATGTGACCTATGTTCACAATTTAAATTTGAAAGGATTTCAATACCTTTGATTTTTCGGGATTTCTTATTGAACCAAAGTTATAAGAAAAATAACTGTGGTAGATTAATGTTACTTATACCAAATAATTTTTATTTTTGATAATAACTGATTTTTGTTTTAAACGACATTTTTTCCTTTTTTTTATATTTTATTTGCATCGTTTTTTTTACATCTATGTTCATGGGTATGTCTATAGGCTACTTGGGAGATCTTTGACACTTTATTCCAGATCGGTGCTATAAGATAATAATATCATGAACAGGCCAAAGTTTAATCCTAAGACCTAAGCAGACAATGAACTCATGTTTTCAGCATTCAACAGACATGGCCTGAATGGCACGAGTGGTTCAATGTGCACATGTACACACACACACACACACACACACACACGCACACACACTGATCAAATGGAAAGTTCTCATGTCCCGCTCTGTAATAGATGACGCGCTTTTTATGTAGTTCGGATTCCAAAGGTTTTATTTAGAACTCCATGCATGCTTCTAAATCTTTCAGCTAATCTCATATAAGCTTAGGCTACAGTAACTGTAGAACTGTTCAGTTTCCTCCGTATCATAACTTTCTCTACATCTCACGTTTCACTTTCATTTTTTCGACATAGCTCTCCTCCTTTCCTTTTTCTCGTCATCCTCCTCCCCTTCCTCCGTCTTCTTTTGCTCCTCCCCTCTTCCTCCTCCTCCTCCTCATCCTTTTTCTTCTATTCCTGCTCCTCTTCATCTTCCTTTTTATTCTTCTCCTCCTCCTCCTCCTCCTCCTCCTCCTCCTCCTACTCCCACATCTTCCTCTTTCTCCTCTTCCTCTTCCTCCTCTTTCTCTTCTTCTTCTTCCTCCTCCTCCTTCTCTTCCTCTTCCTCCTCCTCTTTATCTCCTCCTCTTCTTCCTCCTCCTCCGTCCTCGTCCTCCTCTTCCCAGTGCATCTCTTCCTCCTCTTATTCCTCCTATTCTTCCTATCCCTTCTCCTCCTCTTCTTTTTTCTCCACTCTTTTCTCCTACTCCTCTTTCTGTCGCTCACTGATTTTCATTTCATTACCGTGTCTCCGAATCGTATAAATAAAAAATTCTGTGTGACCGCGTTCAGATTACGTGCGATAGTCCAATAAATAAAGAACCAATAACGATGATGATAACTGACTATACATCAACCAACGTCTAGTCTATCACTTGGCGTATATATACACATAATTTTTATATAAAACTAGCTGAACCCGGCCACGCCTTGCTGTGGCTGAAAAGAGGCTCCCCTCCCCCTCCCCCTCCCCCCTCCCCTCCCCTCCCCTCCCCCTCCCTTTTCCCCTCCCCCTCCCCTCCCCTCCCTTTCCCCTCCCCCTCCTCCCTCCCCCTCCCACTCCCCTTCCCCTCCCCTTCCCCTCCCCCTCCGTCCTCCCTCCCCCTTCCCCTCCCTCTTGACCTCCACCTCCCCTTTCCTCCCCCTCCGCTCCCTCCCCACCGTCTTCGTCCCGCTCCCTCCGCTCCTTTCCTCCGTCGCACCATTCCAAATTTCCAAGCCCAAAGGCCGCTTTGGGAAAAGGCCTAAAAGCGGCCTCGTTGGTAAATTAATCGCGACTCGCTTATGACGTCACAGCAGGCCACCTCATTGATGTTTCGTCTGCTGTGTTTGGAGACAGCCTTTCTGAAATCTGGGAACCGTGTGGGACGTGTTTAATTTGCAAATGGCGGAGGAAGGTATTGCAAAGTTCACTTTTTGTGGAAACGATTGGGTTTTTTCGGGTGAAAAAATCTTAAAACACGGTGCTATTTGAATGGAAGGTTTTGGTAAATTTTCACAACAATCGCTGCGTCAGTTTCGGCGTGGTGTTAACACGAACTATTGGAAAGTTTCATTTTTATTTATATAGATTATGAGTATATTATTAGATCTATATGTGTGTCACAGTGTGTGTATAATTTCCTAACGGACTGCTCTTCGTTGCTTAACTCGTATGTCAATAAAATTACTACACCACGGCGCCCCGCAGTGGTGTAATGGCGTGCTCGGTGCCTTGGAACCGGAGGGTTCCTGGTTCGAATCCACCTCAAGCCGCAGCCGCGAAGGGACCATGATCAAATCTTTCATTTGCATGCGATTGCTCGTGCGCTTCGGCGTGAAAGTGAAACTCCAATGCAATGTACGCGCTGCAGTCGGGAGCGCCTCTGAGTAGAGAGCTTGAAGGGGCGCTCACGAAAATGCGAGAAATAAATAAGTAAACAAACTGAATCGGATGAAAGCAAAAGAAAACAGAAAACAAGCGTGGTATTATAGTCCACTGTGTCGCTTTAAAAACGCCTTAGCGTTTGATAACTAAAATCTGAATCCAATTGTGGTAGGATAGGTCTATATAAAATTCGATTAATTTGGTAGGCCTACCGGTACATTTTACGCAAGGCGTTGATGATTGAAAAACGTAGTAAACGCAATAGTTGTTAAATTCCTTCTACAAAAAGCTCTAATGATAGGTCTACTATTTATTTCAAGTTAACAGAGCTTATTTTTATTGTCATCTTTGACGTTTCCATCGGAAAATAGTATTAATTTTGCTTTCTGTATAAAATTATAAGTCCAGGGCTTAATGTGTGGCAGGACGGTCATGGACGGCGTCCTAGCACTTATTTTCAAATCGCTATGCCGTACTGCCACTTATATTTTGGCCAGCACACCTGAAAATGTATGGGGCGTCCAGGCACTTCTTTTGGAAAGGTAAGGGGCACTTCTTTTTTTAAACACTTTTAGCACCGATTATAACTCAATTTTAATCAAAAGTATCGCATTATCATAGTTTACCATAACAATGCTTAGGCTACTCTGGAATGGGTCACAAGACTGGATTATGGACCACTTGACATCACGAAATCATGAGTGAGGCAATTAATCGCACAAGCCAAAAATTAAACGATTAAGATTCGCAGCTGTCTGTATCTGTTCAAAATGTATACTTTCATCCACCACGGCCACTTCACAGGAACTCAAGAAGGTTGAATGACTTAAGAGATATCTTGAGAGATATGTTATCGTCAACTCGGAAACAATGCATGAAATGTCAAATGTTAGATCAAATCTCTTCAAACAAGAGTATCTTAAACTTGGAAACAATGCATGAAAAAATTTAATGTCAAATGTTAGATCAAATCTCTTCAAACAAGATTATCTTAAACTTGGAAACAATGCATGAAAAAATTTAATGTCAAATGTTAGATCAAATCTCTTCAAACAAGATTATCTTAAACTTGGAAACAATGCATGAAAAAATTTAATGTCAAATGTTAGATCAAATCTCTTCAAACAAGATTATCTTAAACTTGGAAACAATGCATGAAAAAATTTAATGTCAAATGTTAGATCAAATTTCTTTGAACAAGACTCTTGTCTTCCTCGTTCATTAATTAATTAATTCATTCATTCATTCATTCGATCGTTCAAAATAATGCAAAAATTTATGTGACTCCCTTCAAGAAGGCTACCCTGCCTATCCAGAGTCGTTTCCAGCTCCAGCACGGCTAAAACGAATAGAGGGTCTAGTCTGAAGATAAGAATAGAACAAGAAAGAGAAGGTATTGGGAAAACGCAAAGCTCCAAATTAACGAAGGTCATTTTCAGGTCGGATACCCAATTACCCATTACCGAGAAAGCGCAAGTTCTACCTAAGTGGAGAAGCGGGAAAAGCGAAGGCCCCTTCAAGATTTGGTACTCAGAGGCACTCTCGACTACAGCGCGGACACTGAATCGGAGTTTCACACCGAAGCGTATGAGCAATTACGAATGAAGGACTTGCTCGGGGTCTCTGAGCGGTGGCTAAAGGTGGATTCGAACTCGCAACATTCCGGCTCCAAGGCACCGAACACACCACTACACCACCGCACCCCACTAATCAACAATCAATACAATTTAAATTCGTGCACTGAGACCCATAATCGTCGTGTATTAGGCTAGGCCTATAATCATGTCATGTATCTACAAGTATCTAATAGACCTATGTATGTAGGTCTATGTATCGTCGAAATTACCACATAAATACTGCGTCAAAGAATACCAGCTTAACGCAGGCGCAATATCATCATTATTGCTCGCCGCAGTCAGATGCAAAATGATATTAACATCGGATATTAAATTCTGCAGGGCATACATGTACATACAACGACCAGCATATGAGAATTGTAAAAAAATAACTGAGGGTCAGATGTTGATTTATGTTGACTTGGGTGTGTAATCATGAGGACAGTCGTATAGGGTTGCAGGTTCGAATCCACCTCAAGCCGCCTCGTAGGGACCTTGATCAAGTACTTCACTCGCAATTGCGTGAAACTCCGATGCAGTGTCCGCTCTGCATTCGGAGCGCCTCTGAGCAGCAGAAATTGAAGGGGCGCTATAACAAGTGCACATGCATACATACAACAAGCAGGGCTTAAAGTGTGGCAGGACGGTCATGGACGGCGTCCTGGCACTTATTTTCAAATCTCTATGCCGTCCTGCCACTTATTTGGCCAGCACCTCTGAAAATGTAAGGGGCGTCCTGGCACTTCTTTTGAACAGGTAATGGGCGTCCTGGCACTTCTTTTTGTACACTTTTAGCGCTGACAACAAGTGCACATGCAAACAACCTTTACTATACGGAGTTCTGAGAAAGATTAGGGGGTTGAATCCCCGCAGAATCCCTCCTCAATTTCCACCCTGACAACAACTTATATAGAAGTATTCGACCTACCAGTTGAAGACGCGGATCTCAACTTGCAGGCTAACAATTACGTTCGACACTTTGTTTTAGAACCGCTAAGAACTGGGTCGCCTGCGGATGTAAGAACTCACAGCGACGGCCACGGTGATCATGTTTGTGCAGATTCCAACTCTGTAATGCGACGTCTGTAGAGTCTAGACGAGCTGTAAATCCTACACGACTGGTGAAGAAACAGAAAGAGTCGGTCCCTTTTGTAAAACACTACACTTGTGCGACTCGTGCGACTCGGTACTGCGGTATCGTGTCATACGCGTGAATCGTAGGCCTACCTGCGAAAATAAGTTTTATAGGCCGGGCTGTTGGGGCTTTCCGTTTTGGAATTCAATGGGAATTCCCGGGTCTCTTATTGGTTGCGAAATTGATAGTGTTTTACTGACAGGCCTTGTAGGCTACATAGGCAAGTAGTAGTCTATTATTCTACTCTGGCATAGCTCTCGGCAGCCACTTTGCGTACCGACCGGTAATTATTGATAGTAGAATAGACGCCACTTATTTAGACCGCTTATACATTGTATGTTGTAGAGCATCAACCAGGTTCTGACGGCTGAAAAACGTTAGCGTAAAGACTTAGTGGCAGACGTGCGGCGCTTCACAACAGTTTAGCGCAAAATATGAGCGTCGTAATTCATAAGAGGAAATACACTTTATGAATCAATCAATCAAGCAAGCAATTAATCAAGCAAGCCAGCAATCAATCCGTACGTTTATTTTTTTATTAGAAGTAGCCTGTATAATAGCCTACGTATTACATAATATATAATATTTAATCATGTAGGCCTATGTCCCATAAATAATCTGTACGAACTTTAGAACCTCACCAATCAGCCAGTCGATCTGGTAGACCTACAATTAAACCACTGATGCTATCCGATGCAAAAGATCAAAGTGTCATCATGCACCCAAACAGCTTCGACTCAGTTGCGTTTAGGCCTAATAGCTTTTCAAGTGCACGAATGCTTTGGCTTTATTTTGCTCAGTTCGCCCACAATCTGTGTTAACCGGTTCTTTAAAAAAATAGTAGGAATACATGTATGTCTGTTCTGTTTTGCCTCAGAGTGTGTCTAGACTCTAGACGCTTGGAACGACGTGTGGGCTTGCGTGGTTGCCCCATGATGTAGCCTATAGATTGCCCCATGCATGATAATACATGTAGATCCATGACAATGACAAATGACATTTGAGTCATTGACAAAGTATTTGAGATGGCTGAAAATTGTACTTATACATTAAATTTCACTGAAACAACTCGCATGCAAGCACGATGCATGAAAAGAAGCAGTTAAGTAAAAGATACTGCGCTGTAAAAATGCAACTTTAGGCCTTGGTATAGCCTACGTAGGCGTATATTATGCAGACTCATTGTGCGACGTAACTCAATCGAGAAACTCATTAAAAATACGCAGAGTCGAGTACATTTGCATTTATTTAGATTCAACAATGAGTAGGCCCTAAATGAGTAAACCTGATGTTTTCCGTGTCAGCCTAAGCTTATTATGCAGACTACAGTGCTGACGTAAGCTAATTAACTCAATCGAACAACTCATTTAAAACTAAGTAGAGCCGGGTACATTTGCATTTATTTAGATTCAACAATGAGTATAAATGAGTAAACCTGATGTTTTCTGTGTCACACGTATACCTCTCTGCAAGGCAGTTCGAATTGCGACAGCCTTTCGAATGCTTTTCGTATAAGTTCGACTAATGAATAACACATTCCGATCTTTTCCAAATCTCTCCTGCGTGTCTTCTTCAATTAATTCAACTCCAATTGATTCATTGCCTTAATTCCGTCAAACCCTTCGCCATCCTCCAGCAACTGGTTCACCAACCGTTTTAGAGGCAATTTGTAAATGTTTGGTTACAATAGCCTACACAATGCAATAAATCGATGGATGCGTACTATTATCAGGAGGGCGACAGAGAAATCGTTAGTTCGGATTAAATTTGATTGAACTGGATTATGTTGGATTCATGTAGATTAGATTAGATTAGATTACATTCGGATCATTATAATAGATTAGATTCAATAAGATTCCTCTTCTTCTTCTTCCTCCTCCTCTTCTTATTCTTCTTTCCCCATCATTTTCTTCTTCATCTTTTTTGTCTTCTCTCATCCTCTTTCTACTTCTTTCTTCTTCTTCAGCGTAATCTTTCTCCGCCTCTTCCTGCTTCACCTCCTTCCCTTGTCCTCCTCCTCCTTCTCCTTCTCCTCCACTTTCTCTTCCACGTGCGTAGTTGCATGTATTCGTGATCATGTTCAGCGTGATGAAAGCGAACAGCCATGAAGCACACGCAAACGCGCGGACCTAGACACACACGCACACACACGTTGTGGTCATGGCCGAGGAGGCGCTATAGGCTGCGTCCCTCGTTCCGCTGGCGACTGCATGCATCGCAGGACAACGGACGGACGGAAGGACAGCACTGACAGCAGCTAAAGATCGAACGTCATTAGATGACATGATCACGAGAAGCCAATTCATAGTAAAGCCGACTGGAGACCGAACGACAGGTAACTTAACTCTTATAATTATCAGAGTCTATCTCTTATGTTTTGATAAGTCAAAGGAAGGCGACCTTAATTATACACGTTGACCGTCTACTACAAGTTAACTCGTAGTACAACCAGTCATTTAACATGGCGTGTAGGCGGTCAATGTGTGAAAAGAGCATTTGAAGGAAGCGTAGGCCTATAGGCCTAGTTGACGACGTTTGTAGGCTACTCGTAATTGTAATCGTGAATTTATATACCCGTAGCGTCATTTCAAGAGAAACTCTTCAGAGACTCTCTCGACCTGAGAGCACCTATAGCCGCAATCAAAGTGAAAGGTTTTTCGAACGCTTGCCGAGAAGAGGTAGGCTAAAGAAAGACTTTAAAAGTTATTTGAAGGAAGCTATAATAGTTGACTATAGGTTTAAAGACATGTGATGGAAACATTATAGTTGGCGACCTTAGAAGGCATAATGTAGGTAACCTAGTTGACAACATTAAAGGGCATTTGAAGGAAACCTATAGTAGGCAACATCTAAAGGCATTTGAAGAAATCCTAGTTGGCGAGATTAAAATGGCACTTGAAAGAAACCTATAATTGGTGATCTGTATTGGCCCTAATTTTGAAGATAACCTAGTGGGTGATCTGTAAAAGTGGTGGTATAGAAGTAGTAGTCATTGTAGAAGTACCGTAGCAGTCGATTTGGTGATGGTAATTGCAATAGTAGAATTAGCATTACTTGTAACGGTAATGGGCTTACACCATGTGCATGTTAAGATGGCCTTTGTGTGGCGAGCCGTGTTAGATTTAAAGCATCATAGAAGCATAAGGCATTTCTTCGAGTGTAAGCTTACAATTGAATCGACCGATGATCTGTAGTTGCCTTTGTGTTCTTTGTGTTCAAGATAAACATCAGATATTTGCCAAACGCCGTCGACAGAATCCGTCGTTCACAGAAAGGAAACGACTTTGTTTGATTGTCATTTCACCTCTGAACAGCAAAGGAAGAAGAGCAACGAAACGACCGGGGAGATCAAAAGGACAGAACGAGAAGGAAAGAGCAAAAAGAGAGGTGTTAGAAGGACATGCAAAAGGACAGAGTAATATTTCTACACATAGAGAAAGAGAGAGACCAAAGCAGGCAAGGTCCCCCGATGCCCGAATAGAAGAGACAAATAACAGAAGACAGGTTATACACTAAGGAACTCAGAGAAGGAAAGGGAACAGTCAAAACAATCAGACAAACCGACCAAACACATATAAACTTATAGACAGACACACACACACATAGGTAGACAGGTAGACGCGCAAAGTCCCATCTATAAGAACGAAAGGAGCCGAGTACGAACTTGAAGAGGATCTGCTATTCATCACTTGCTTTCTACAGTGCAATTCGAGATGTATACAATCCTGCTCCTTCGCTCTCTCTACCTGCCTCTCCTCTTCCTCCTCCTGTCGCCGCTAGTGGCGCCAGCTCAACCGGAAGTGACGAAAAACAACGAGGAATGTCCGACGGACGTCTGCTACTGTTTCACGCGTGACGTCATCGAATGCACAGAGCTCTACCTGAAGAGAATACCCCGCTTCCAGTCCAACGCAACGAACGTCACCTTCTCGGAAATCGACCTCAGCGAGAATCGACTGCGTTACGTCGGTCCAGAGTCCTTCCAGAACGTTCTCGTACAGAGCATCAAGCTGTGGCGCAACAACCGCCGCGTTAACCTCACTCTTAACCCGCGAGCCCTGCACGGCCTGGAGCAAGTCCTCGAGAAGGTCAGCTTCCGCAAGAACTCCATGCCGCGACTTCCACTCGGGTTGTTCCGTGGATTCCCGAAGCTGAGGATCGTCGACTTAAGCGTGAACAGAATTGAGTCGATTAAGAGGGGAGTGTTCGGATACGGTCGGGAGGCCATCGAGACCCTGAATCTCGACAAGAACGACATCCAGAATCTTGAAGAGAAGGTATTCTCGAGCCTCGTCCAACTGAAGGAGTTGACGCTATCGAGAAACTTGATCAGCTTCGTCGATTCGCGAGCGTTCCTCGGTCTCCACAGCCTGGAGCATCTCGACTTGCGCTACAACCGCATCCGGGACCTTCAACCGAAGGTCTTTTCCAGCCTTCGTAACCTGAGACAGCTGGATCTGGGCAACAACGCCATCCCGGCGCTGTTTCCGGTGATGTTCCGTGGCTTAAAGCGACTCGAGGTGCTCCACCTTAGCGGCAACCCTATCATCATGATCGCCAGGCAGACGTTCGCCAACATGGTCCGCCTCACGGAGCTCCGTCTCGACAAGTCCAAGTTGACCCACCTGAAGCCGGGCGCCTTTGAGGGACTGGTCAGCCTCCAGTCGATCTATCTGCAGGACAGCGGACTCCGCACCCTCCCGAACGAGCTGTTCTCCGGATTGCGGGCGCTGACCAAGATCCAAATGGAGTCGAACGAGCTGAGAACCCTCAACGCCTGTGCCTTCGACTTCGGGATGATAAGGAGGACCCGGACGGACGTCTGGGTCGATGGAAACCCGATGCACTGCGACTGCTCCGTGGCCTGGTCCGCCAGGTACGGGGCCACCGTCCGGGTACACGGGCTCTGCAAGACCCCGCGGTTCACGGAGGGCCAGGAGATCATTGAGCAGAAGAAGTACCAGGTGTGCACGAGGCAGGCCGGGATGGAGAACTGTCCGCAGAACATCAAGAGTGCCGCTCTCGGATCAAAGAGAAACTGGATCCGGATTCACTGAACCACGGATCGGATGTCACGGTTGGAGGAACTGCACGATGTCGACCGTATAGTGACAGAAACGACGCAGGCATAATATACTGCCTTGGAGATTATATTTATAAGTATAGTAGAATGAAGTTTGTTTTATTGAGGTTACCCATCCATCCATCCATTCATCCATCCATCGATCTATCCAGTGTAAGAATTGTGGAAAAATAACTGGGGGGTTGAACAATGATCCACTTGGAATTTGGGTGTGAAAAACATACTTTAACATGGAGCTCTAAGAAAGACTGGGGGGTTGAAACCCCCCAACCCCCAGGCAATTCTTACCCTGGATCCATCCATCCATTCACCCATATTATGTGCAGAAGGCGGTAAGAATTGCTGAGGGCAAAAGAATATCGGCCGGACAGTTCTCTGTTAGCCTCAACCTGTCTGAGGCACTGCTTAGATGTTAGTTAACTAATAACCTACTTGGCAAACTTTTTTAGCTTAGGCCAAATAGCGGACTTATTCTTCCTTTATACACTGTAGTTCGATGAATTGCACAAGTGGAGTGTACCACAGAGACAAAAGCCATGCTCTGCCTCGGAGAATACTTGCAGAAGGTGGTAGATCTAATTGTTACTGACGAACAATATTTCTAAACATTAAACAACCGGTGCATGGTAACTTAGACGCTTCTTCGATTTTACATTATTTAACATGTATATGGCCTCCATGTAGTCCTATGTGTCTACGCAACAAACTCCTTTAACATAATTAGCCTATATGATTCAGTGTGCGATATATTTTGTACTTAATCAACCTCTTCGCTATTGGACTGCTACATGTAACACTTGCATGCATGTACGTCGAGTAATTGACAGTTAATTTGACACATTCCTTTACGTCATTGTGTCATTTAAATACATTTAATTATTTAGATGCTATACGAAAATAATAGGCCTTGTGTATGTATAATTATACGTATTTATGTACGCAATGGTATTCGCAAGAAGACTCTCAATGACCGCAGTGCTGCCGAGTAGCTGTCTAGCAGGGGCGCCGTTAGGCGTACGCACGTACGCAAGTGCGTACAGCGCGGAAAGGCAAAAATTTTTTTTTTCACAAATTGTAAATTTATTATAAGTGATGAAATTCTATTGAAATTTTATAATCTATAGAATATACTTACTTCCTTACTTACTTACACTCTAATAGAGAGCCATCTTGGCATTGAGCGTCTCATAGCCGCCTAGGCCCTAGAGGTCTATGGATCCTGGGATTCCTAGATGTAAAACCGTTAAAACTTTTTTTTAAATTTATTTTTTGTTTGTATGTGTTTTTAAGTGCACTTTTTATAGCCAGGGGCGGATCCAGGAAGGCAATCCGGCCATGCCCCCCTCCCCATTTAAAACTGCCATGGGACGTGGCCCCCTCATTTGGTATGAAATTAGCAATATGCATATGGGTGTAATGGCATATTGCCCCCCCCTATTCGGAAAATGGCATGGGACGTGGCCCCCCAGTTGGTTTTTAAGTGGAGGAGTAAAAAAAAGTCATCAACTTTTTTGGCGGATGAAATGGTATGATTTTCTCCCAAAAAATTGGGGCAGATGGCTGAAAAAAAACAAAACCTCATCAACTTTTTTTGGCGGATGAAAAGTACTTTCTAGGGGCGCAAACTTTTATATAATTGTCACATGGTCTAAATTTATTGGGTGACAGTTTGAATTTCCATATTACCACGAGAGAATCCTATATCCTACCTATAGTTACGCTATGCGCCCAAAGAAAGATATATTATATAGGTTCACCCTGTAGAACGAATCGATAATCGCATTGAAAATCGCATTGTAACAATCACAACCAAATAATCCCCCGCTGGGGGAGCTTACTGTAAAGACAAAACCTTTCTCTTATACAATGACATTTTGATTTTTATTGTTATCCTGGTAGCTTGCAACACTGAAAAACGACTTATTCTTAAAAATTTCGCGACTTTGTCGTTCACAAATAGCTGGCAAACAAGAGCCTAAAAATGGCTCCATTTAAGGTCGAAACAGCCAAAAATGCGCTGGTCGCTGGGGCTCCGCCCCAGACCCCGCTAAGGAGCTTACGGTCAAGACAAAACCTTTGTCTTTTACAGTAGCAGTTTGATTTGTATTGTTATCTTGGTACCTTGAGCCTTGCGACACTGAAAAACGACTTATTCTTAAAGTTTTTGTGACTTTACCGTTCACAAATAGCTGGCAAACAAGAGCCTAAAAATGGATCCGTTTGAGGTCGACACAGCCAAAAATGCGCTGGTCGCTGGGGCTCCGCCCCAGACCCCGCTGGGGGAGCTTATGGCGCTCCCCCAGACCCCCTAGTCGGGATGGGCTTCGTGCCTTTGGCACTCGCAACTTCCCGCCTTCGGCGCCGCCACTGACGACCAATTAGGCCTACAATACAGCGTCCTGGTATTTTTTACACTTTAAGCACTGTATATGTATATACACCGTGGTTCAAAAAAAACTAAGCCAAATTGTTTTTTATATATCTCTGATGCCTGATAACATATCACGCTAAAATTTTCCAATTATTTAGAGAAGTGGACCAAGAATATGATTCCAAAATTTCAAGAGATAAAATTGAACGGATAAAAAGATATGAATCTTTCAACTTCATATGCCAAAATTGCAGTTTACAAGCAATTTTCTGCCAGATTCAGTAAAAAGTAAGCTAAACTGGTTTTCTTATATCTCCAATGCCTGATAATTAATCATACCAAAATTTTTCAGATATTTAGAGGATTGAACCAAGAATAGGATTCCAAAATATCATGTCATAAATTTGAACGGATTGAAAGATATGAATATTTAAACTTGATCTCCAGAAATGTCTGTTTTCAGCAAGTCTGTTATGGTGTTCGTTGCGGTTTCGATGCTTGATAGTTCCAAATTTTGGTCTTCAGGGATGATGAAGTAAAATTAATTAATTATAAAGTGTGGAGTGTGATGTAAGACCGAATCTACCAAACAACAATCCATGATCTAAACGATCTGAAGCAACCAGCGCTTGTTGGAAGTGTGGGAAGGCCTGGACCAGAGGATAATCGACGATGCTGTTGCGTAATGCATGGCGCCAGCGCTTCCAGGCTTGCGTGCAAGCAGGAGGACATTTTGAGCATCGTAATTAATTAAATAATAAAACCATACTGTTGTAATCATATTGTTAGTTCAATTCTCTACATATCTGGAAAATTTTAGAATGATTAATCATCAGGCATTAGAGATATAAGAGAACATTTTATTGAACCTGACAGAAAATTGCTTGTAAACTGAAATTTCGGCATATGAAGTTTAAAAATTCATATCTTTTTAACCGTTCAACTGTGTCTCATGAAATTTTGGAATCATATTCTTGGTTCACTTCTCTAAATAGTTGGAAAATATTAGCTTGATATGTCATCAGGTATTTGAGATATATGCAAAACAATTTGGCTTAGTTTTTTTTGAACCACGGTGTATATATATAATTATATGGGATTGGATTGGTAGTATTTACGCCCCCCCCCCTAACCAGAAATCCTGGATCCGCCCCTGAATATAAGCTCGTATCGATCGCTGTTCGCTTCATATTATTTTGTGCAAGTTGTGCGTACAGAAATAAAATCCTGGCGGCGCCGCTGCTGTCTAGAGATGCGCTATATAAATATTCTTGATAAATAAATGAATGAATAAACGAACGAATTCGCAGAATTTCGCAGAGCTGCATGGGCACGTCCGTTGTGGCCCGATATTATCTTCATTTGCTTATGTATGTCCACTGGCCTAAGGACCCTGTATCTGTATCCTTTAGGGTTGTTTATCCTTCATAGCCCATGATATGTATGTATGTATGTATGTATGTATGTATGTATGTATGTATGTATGTATGTATGTATGTATGTATGTATGTATGTATGTATGTATGTATGTATGTATGTATGTATGTATGTATGTATGTATGTATGTATGTATGTATGTATGTATGTATGTATGTATGTATGTATGTATGTATGTATGTATGTATGTATGTATGTATGTATGTATGTATGTATGTATGTATGTATGTATGTATGTATGTATGTATGTATGTATGTATGTATGTATGTATGTATGTATGTATGTATGTATGTATGTATGTTTGTATGTATGTATGTATGTATGTATGTATGTATGTATGTATGTATGTATGTATGTATGTATGTATGTATGTATGTATGTATGTATGTATGTATGTATGTATGTATACGGTCTCTTCCCTCGGAGGTTATGGTTATTGTACCTTTTGTTGGGAACCGTATTGTTCTTTCTGGTCTGGGAACTAGTCTAACGTTTTCTGTATAAATGGTTCTTCTTTATTGACACACGGTGTATTTTCGTTGTAAGACTTTATTGCAGGTGACACACGTTCAACTCTTTGATCAACCAGTTCACATTCTGTCTACTCGATTCTTAAAATGTTAAATGTTGTATTATCATATTGTATCTGCTGATACAATATTACATAAAGAGTTGTTACTCGGCGCAATGAAGATGCAACCTGCGATCTGCTATCTAAACTGACGATCAGATCGGATCATACTCAAAGATCCAGTTTAGAAACAGACGATTTCTTTTATACTAAATCTCTAAAGCGATTGAGAAGGCTACGTCTAGAAATATCATTATAAAACACTGTCTATCTTATTCATTCCCTGTCTAAGTCTGTCTACGTCTGTCCACATGCATGCTTATGGTGTGCGCATGTTTGCGTCTATGGCTGTCTGTCTACCCACGTGTCCTACGTCAGAATTTAGATATTCAAAATATATAAACGCTTGTGGTTGAACTAAGCTTCACTCAGTCTTAATTAGCCACGCACACAAACAGATGGACGACAACTCAGGCTCACCTATCTATGACTCTACCTCTTAATCTGTTCGACTCTCTGTCTAAGTCCTCCCATCTGTCCCTCTCGTACTACGCTCGTGCTTAACCTAGAAACCTAGTATATAGTCTCTGTTTTCCCCTCTCAGTGTATTTTCCCCACGTCATTCTTATTCTCGTCTGTTCCTGCCATTCTGCCTGCTTGCCTGCCATGATAAGCCCCGCCTGCTCCCCCTGTGCAGCCGCCTGTCGCCTACACTCTCCTAACCACCTATCCCTCGCCTGCTTAGTTCTTGTAACAATATACCCCTTTTTACTCCTTATAAGGACTGTCAACGTCTTCTATGCTGTCTTGCTATTGCCCAATCTGACCAATCACAATCTTGCCCGTTTGGCTCCTTCTCAAGCGACGCCTCTCTTCTCCTCAGTCTGTCTCTATCCGTCTCTGTCCTTCTTTGTCTGTCTCTTAAACCTAGCCTATTCCATGGTTTAAGCAAAGCCCTCACAGACCCCCCAACTACGGAAGTTTGTGGCCCCTGCCACATATAATAACTAATTAATTACCTAATTACACTACCAACTACTTAACTTAATTACTTAACTGATTCCTTAACCAATTAAATAACTAATCTGACTGGCAGTATGTGATACAAAAACCAGGAAAGATGGTCTCGAACAAAATTGTGCTGAAATGCGTTGCCAAAGTGCCTGTCTGTCTATTTGTCCGTGTCGCTATCTATCTGTCTCTGTTTGTCTCTATATCATTGCTCTCATGGTATCCCAGTTGCAGTCCGGTTGATCACGTGACCTCACATGAATGCAAGTAAATTATTTATAGATACGAAAACAACCCAAAAGCGAAACTGCTACACAGAAATACATGAATGTAAGGTAACCATGCGTAACCGAGGAACGGTATACATATATGTACTGCACGATGAAATGTTTGACCAACGGACGCGTGTAAAGTCCAACAGCTTGACTGTCTGGTATTAGAGTGACTACCTTACTTGAAAGAAAGACCCTAACGACTTATTCATGAAATATTACTAATTGTAATCTGGTGCAAGAGTTAGGCTTATCTTGTCGTAGTGTCGAAGACAACCTTCTCCCTATAGAACAATGTAGGGAACTACCTGATTTAATTAAGTCTTTCTTAAATTAATCTACATGTTACATGGTAAAGTAATTAACTTATGCGTCTGTTTTTGTACTCTGTGCAGGGTACCAAGACTGTGAGGAGGCAGAGTCATCCGATATCGTGGAGGGAGGGATGTATTCGTCGTCGACGTGGGTCTGTCGAATGACACCTTGGAAGCATTCCTCTGTCGGTCGCTTAATGTACTTCGTATCTCGGCCACTGGAGTAGGGCATGAGTCGGGGGAGTTTTACAGCTGTTATAAGATGGGAGGAAGCGTCTTAATGGGCGCATCCGGGATGAATTAGTGTCGGATTAAGTTCAAAAGCGTCGGGAGTGTCGTTCCTTAATTCTGATTAATAGGTACGATAAGAGACTGTCGGCAAACTCTCTTCTCTCTCCCTTTCTACGTCGGACTTCAGGGTGTGTGTCATCTACGATCCTCTATACCAGCTCGCTTAACATATTACAAAATACTCAACTAATAAGCACTAACATGCACACTGATTATAACGTGATTAAGCAATGCGATTACTACATAGATTGTTCGTATAAAACATTGACTCAGTATAAACGTCGACTGAATGATGCACTAATGTCGCAACATATTTAGTCGTTCTAGAACAATGAACAATAGTTTTAAAGTACTGATAGTGTTAGACCACTCTGGAACTACGAATTAATTATACCTCGATATATCTAAACCATATACACTGTAAGTCATTTGCTATCCTGCACATTCTAAGTCACAATGCGATTAATACATTGTCAAGGCATAATAGACTGTGCCGGCAAGCAATCAGCTTGAGATGAACATCGACTAAATGAGATATAAATATCTCAGTGTACCAAGTTGTTTTTGAAACAATAAACCATAGCAGTACAGTATATCTAGTGCTAGAAAAACCTTTAGTTTTAAAATGAATGTCACTCTATGTACGCAACGTTATCAGCAAATCATATAAGCCATTGTCAACGATGTACAGAATAATCTCGCGAGCAAATATACTTTTTGGTCTCGACAATTAAAAATTACGCCATATAATGAGCCAAAATATACAGAAACTTATGCAATTGAAAAGAAGACGCTACATGTATTATTGGGTAACATCGTATAATGAACAAAACACTGACTGTAATATATGTCTATATTTATATATGGGCGAAGTGTATACGTATCACCGTCGGCAATAATATTCTATATTATATATATCTGCGTGCTCGGCTGTGCATTTCCCCGCGTGGTAGGGGGTAAGACCATTTAGGTATCTAATAGGTATCTAATGTGGTAGGTAATGTTGTATTGGTACTAAGAGCGAACTCCCCCTCCTTCGCACTCTGTCAAGGAACTCGTGAATCAGTGTCGAACCCCCCTACCCATAGGGCGAGGCTATGTTGACAGACGACAGCAATGCCTCTGCCGAGCGGTCGTGCGGGGGGAAGATGGAGGGATGCTATCGGAACCAGTCCGAAGAACAGTGTCCTATTTGGAAGACATTGGGTCATATGAGTGTGCTTCCGTGTATGCCTGTGTATGTGTTTGTGCGTGTCTTTGTATGCCTCGGAAGCTGTGACTGTACTGTGCATATAATACTAGGCTGTATCTGCGTCAAAATGGTGAACGTTCGATACACTGTTTTACACAAACAATGCCTAACAATAAAATAACAGTTGGAAAGCCAATTGATGTCCGTACGTTTTCACTTTATAAAGTTGTGAAATTGAAAGAAAGAGTGTTCAACGTCAGATACATTATTTTACAGGATTGACTTTCACTTTATTACATTGTATCGTTTTAATCCTGTTTCTAATTCAACACGTATTAAAACCCATGCAAATAATCGCAATCAATTGAACAGTAATACATTCAAATCAACGAAGGGTACATGTAGGTTGATTATAATATTTAACTCTCAATCTAACTAAGTATATAATAGACATTCATGTTAACTATGTCTATATATATGTGGATGGTGATATTTAAACCGTCGACCGTACTGAGTATATTGGAATAAGCTGCCATATACATAGACATCCTTTTGTGGGGTGGAGCTTTTGGCCAATCATGAACTGGGGTGTGGATCTGAGTGACTTGTCCGCTAGCACTGATGTGGGCGGGATTTAAGTATGCAGGCGGGTTGTGACGGGCGGTGGGGTACATACCCTCTCTGGTCTTAGTGAGGCAAGCGGGCCAGGGTAGGCGTGGTTTACCCTGATGGAAAGCCGGAGAGTTTTTGTTTAAAGACGGGCTCATAATCTATCGCCCCCATACGACAGAAAGATTTTTAAACTGATTATACTATTATGATTAAACGTAATGCACTGGAAAGATAATCTGTTATGTGGTTTTACCCTAATCTCGGAAAGCATTGGTTATAATTGCTTCCCGATTTTAGAGTGACGCTATATGATGGAGATCATCAATGAGTTAGATAAACTTCGGTATTCTCTGTTAGGCCTATGATTTGACGACGGATCACGGAACATCACTCAGAATTCTAGGACGGCTGTCTATCTCGATCCTTGTAAAAGGCAAGTTATTGGCGTTTCCCCTCTTAATCACTGCACAGTCATGGCTGCATTGCATCTAAGGGGCACTAACAGTTGACAGGTTAAAAGAACTCATTGCGTAAATGCTTAACATGACATGTATGACAAATACAGTGTACGTCACTCAAACTTTGAGAATGCAATGCGAAAAATACGTTTTGCAATTATACGACTAAGCTTAAACGATTAATCTAGCACATTTTCGTTAACATGTATGTACATTGTAATACCGGAAAACTTCGCAACATCATTTTCGACTGAAAATAGCAACAAAATTATGCATACGATTATGGTTACATTCAACAAAGTAGCGTTATTGATAATGCAATGAAAACGTGACAAAACAAATGCGATCACTACTAAGACGTGATTAACACAATACTAAATACTAACGACAGTATGAACGCTAGAGCTAACAGTGGTTAACGCTCTTTTATAGTCTTTCTACGCTTGGAATAATAGGTAATCAATGCCTTAGTTAATCAATGCAGATTGAGCGCATGGGTCATGTACTTATGTTTCAAAAAGGTGGGTCGGCTCTGTTCACTTGCGATGTGTATTTTGTTTGCTATTCATAAAATGAAGACTGTGGCTTTCTAATCATTTTGGCATGCGTATATTTCGTGTCTGTGTCAAAAGTCGTGCTGTAACAGAATTTTGCGATGTTCGGCGTTCCAGCAGCACCCATGGCATGTGATTATTTATTGGCATGCCTGTATGCTGCGGTTCACGGAACATGGCATATTGCACCCCTTAATGACATACCTGATTGCTGCTTAAACTACATAATTATGCTGGCCATAAGACATATCCATAATTCAGTCCATAAGTCGTGTGAGTGTAAGTGTCGACTGTTGGTCTGATGCTCTGAGCTTACAGTCTTATTTACCTGGTCTGATGATTTTGCCTATATGCTTTTTGTATATAATCATGTAGGCATTTCATCAAACCGGTACGTGAGATGTAACGACGCTTAAGTGTCATCACCACCACGTCCATCTAGCGTGTAGCGAAGAAACTAAGTGAGCCGCATGAAGAATATGAAAATAACTTTGAATGGAACATTTATGGCGTGGCCATCTGGTGAACTGATTCGTTATTTAGTAAAACCAATTGACCTTCCACAAAACAGAAAGTATAATTGTCAGAAATTGCAGAATTGAGCCTGAAGTTGATGTTGTGGCCTTATGCTAATTGGACATTGAATCATGCTACCTTACAGAAGCCTATGTTTGAAAGATTGAGAACATCGATCGATGTCCCTTTGTTTCTCTATATTTTCTCTGGGCCACGAGCTATGATATGTCTGAATTAGACTACCATATCATGCTCCTCTCCCAGGGAAGGTATTGTGAAAGTCAATGAAGTTTCCGTACTGGTTAGTCGCATATATTATGTCATACCGTTGTCTACGGTCCGAGTTTCGTGCTATGTGATGAAACTAACACGCACGATCCTCGTGTCCTACACTAGGGTATGAATGGCATGAGCAATGGCATTCTGATGTGTGGTTTAGCGTTCACCTAAAGTGCAAAGCCTAAGTGCGTAATCTGGAATGCTACCGACATGTATATTTTGCTGTATGTAACAAGGTACTGGTGACGGATATGTGTGTCTATTGTGGCGCCAACTGGTGAATGGTGCGGCATTCTATTTGTGCGTCAACTCTCTATCGAGGACGTGTTAGATATTGGGTAGGTTTGAAATTTACCGATACACTTGTGAACTAAGTGCATTTCATCCTGTCATCTCTTGCTGTCTTTCTTGTCTTATTAGTATCTAACTATATCGGCTAGTTAACGTTCAAACTTCCGTATCTAAGTAAATAGTTTATTGTTTATCGGAATGAAAAATATGTGACTGTATGGATGTGCTTCGTTCCTGATGTGATCTTATCGTTCTGTTGTATGTGGGATGATGTCTCGTGATATGTTATACCCAATCCATACTTCAGTCACATCCTACACACGACGTTGCGAATGGCTCCTATTACGCCTTAATCGGTTGTCGATTCATAGTAATGTTGCTTCTAGTTTCGTTGACCCATACTGTAGAAAACTATGTTGTTGCATTTCCTGGATGTGTTAGTCGTAGTGTGCTGTTCGGAGCAGGGGACCTTGCATATAGAATTGCATATCTATGCATGTCTCCAGCTGCGTTCAGAGCGCTGTGATCAGAACGGCACATTTTGACTTGACTTCGGCGAAGTCGTGTAGGAAATGGACAATTGTAATATTTATGGTAACTAGTATTATCTGCATAATGCTATAATGATGAATATCCTTATTATGTCGCTGTGAACAAGTAACAAGGCTTAATGTCGTTAATGCTTTTTAACTATTGTACTGGTCTTTTATGTCCTCAATTTAATAACTGATTAGCTATGACCTATAGTCTGATGAATACCAGCCTGACCTATTTAGGCTGTTAGGTAGACCTATACCTATCAAAGTATTGAATGTCCTCTAAGATAGTTGGGACATAAGCAATCATTGAGAATAATTGTATTTGTATAGCTTAGTGTTTACTTAGGTCTACTATGGGCAAGAGAAAACAATCCCATCTTGCGATATTACTTATTGGGTCTTCTCAGACTTACGTACAATTGTCTACCTGGGTTGTTATGGTGTGCCTGTAACCCTACTTACGACATCTAGTGAATGGTTAAGAGAAACATAATATGCTCGGACATCCTAGCTGATTCTAAGTGCTAGATAAAGATATGCATCTTAATACAGTTTATTCAGCACGACTAGTCGACTTGTTGGCCATTTTGTTATGTACCGAGGGTGCATAAGAGGACATTAGGCCTACACTAATTATTCTATGTCCTGCCAGACATAGGCTTACTTCAGTATGCGTTTCTATAGTGCCTTATCAACAAGCTGTGCTGGTGATAATGATTATGACAAGGACGAGGTCGGTATTCTTTGCAGTGTCCTACTTGATTGACTCCTAAACGTCCATCTCTATGTATATCTAATCAATCCTCAGTCGTAGTTGTACGTGGACTACGGGCGAGGGAGACATGTGCCTATTGATTGTCATGACTGCCTCCTCGTAATCCCCGCACCGCTGTGAACTAGCCTGCTTGTGATCTGATAGTCGGGATTTTCTAGGTAGGGTCGTATAGTTTGTTCTTATATTAGTAATGTTAAGATGCTATTGTCAATGTTGTATTGCATGGCTCGTATGTTTCCCCGGTAGCCTTCTTCTGAACTAATTGACATATATGCTGTGTGCGCAATGAAGCAGACCTCATCTTACTTTCTTAACGGTTGAGTCCTCTCACAGTCTGCTCAACTATATCTCCTTGCGTTTCCATGGCGTGTATATTGCTATCACCCCGCCATCTAGTGAGTGAGAAAGTAATAATGCATGTTTGTGACTAAAGATTAGTTATGAATCTCGACTAGGCTACCTAGCGACTAGCTGTTAAACTGGAAGTAGGATAGAAGGATGTTAATCTTTTTAAAGATGAGAATATGATGATCTCAAGGTTTTAGCTTCTTTTTAAGATGTACCTTTATAGTTAGTGTTCATTAGTCTACCGGAATCTGGACAATCGTCTCTGGAGATTAAAAGGTAAGTCCGCTTTCCAAGAAGACTCCGAGATCTGAGGGCATGTCGACCCTTTCTCGGAAATCATCCCTAGAAAAGTTCTTCATTTCATTACGCCGTGACCTGTAGGCTACAGCACGCCTTGGGTGTGTTAATGAATATTCATTCGAGGCTGCTGTATCCTACATGACGTGGCGAACTTATCGTCGTGTTGCTGTCTGTTCCTCTGCTTAGTCTTACATAGGCCCATTTCATTATATGTTTCAGTAGATTGCTAATATGAGTCTTTATTACTTCTTTGGCTCCTATTCTTGACTTAACCTATTGTAATATCAGCAAAACAGTAGATGTGCCTTAAAGTAGAGCTTCTACGAAATATACCTTTAACTCAGTATTCTATGCTGATATGAGCGCTTTACCTCATTGGGAAAAACCTATGTCACGGTATTTTTACTGCTCAGACGCCTTAGCCTTGGTCCTTAATGTACCTGTGACTATATGATGCGCAAACGGGTGCGTTTTTATAGTATCCACTGGAAGAGATCCTCTGTCTTACCAAAGAGCATATGTCATCTTCTCTTAATTATAGTTGCTGGTAGCAGAATGTCTTCGCACTTATGTTAATTATAGCTACTCAGCGAATCAACTCCACGAAGATGATATCCCAATGCAGTGTCCTGAATTAACGATCAGAATATATATTATCTCTGACGCTGGCGTTATCCAGCCCTAGAATGTGAATCTTAGAACGCACCCTTTACCTCATTCTTATTTATATGGCGATTGCAACAACTTACTAAAATACTCAGCAGAAGCAACGTAGGTTAGTTCAGTACCTATTGTAGTACCTTTCATAAGTTCAGGATCTCTTTAACTGTTTAGGCCTAACTATTGAAATAGCCTACTATTATATGCATGTCGTTCCTACTGAGTTCGATACCAGAATTGAGAATATTATAAGTATAATAGAAGGGTGGTATAGTATCGTCAATGTTCACTTAGTCGTGTAATTCGTGCGGTTGCATGATGCAGATAGTTTATGTAGGAACTCTGTCCACTTTGCGGAATGGAACCTAAGCTAATCTCTATCATTTGCAGGTTCAAGAGAATGAGCGCTATGAGTTTTAATCTCAGTGCAATAATTATTGTCGTATTGCCTATCCACTAAGTTAATCCCCAGATGGCGTGACCATGAAGTCCACATACTGTCTATATCAGTGACTATATGAGTGCCTTCATTTCTGTAAGTAGTTGAGTTTAATAAGCAATTAAGAATTAAGCCTATACAATATACTCTTTCCTGGTTGAATTACAAAAGAAAATACTGTCTTATTGTGTGTTCATGTTTCATTGACTTCATTTCAGGGGTACAAGTAAGTTATAGATCGTGATTCCAGGTGGGTTTCCAACAACGAACAACTCGTCGAATGTAATTAACTTAGCTTAATGAACTCTGTTATTACCATATAGTGCCTTTTGATTAATTAATTCTGTTCGTCTATAAGCGTAGCCGATATATGTAAATGACTAGATATTATTTTACTATGCAGGAACCATAATATATCTGTTCTCAGTATTCTTGATGCGCATTGCAGTGTAATTATCTTCGATAAGCCTACCTTGGATTTAGCCTGAGACCTGTTATCCTTAGCTTGCATGTCATAGTGCTCGGGAAAGATAATCGATCGAATCTTACGTACGAGACAAGCCTTAAACGTTATTCTAATTAGTACGGTAATCAAGGAAAGCTACATAACTAAAATTGATGAAGGAAGAGTGATCAATTTCTGGCTATGTCTGAAAATATGTTCCAGAATTTGATAGTTATTGAAAAGTTTAACTTGTAATCAAGTAAATTCCACAAGCTATGATATCCCTGAAAGTAAACTTGAAGCATTTTGACATATCATGCCTTTTCGCGGTTTGCACTAGGGACTTTCACGTCTGCATATAAGAATGCAATTCTGGTTAATATCCTCAATGCTGGCCATATATAAACGCGCTATTCTGGCCGTGTGGCCAGATGTTGGTCACTCTTCCCCACTATATATTAGCACAAGATTATTTATATAAAAGCGATAGGCTAGCGACTACTATAATCTATGGAAGCAACTACACGGTAAGTTCAAACATCTCGTCGTATACGTTTACGTCATTAACCTAATGGTTAATATAATCATTCAATGTGATTCTATGTCGTTTTATCTCTGTGTATCCGTAATCATTCGTCGTATCTTGGTTCAGTGTCTTTAGGCCTTAATTAACTCACGATTAATTCTGTATCGTCATGGCTGTGTTTATTCGTAAGCATTTGACATATCTTAGTTCATTGTCTCTGGGCCTCGATTAACTTCTATCAAAACGCTGTAGGTTCATTCGCGCATCATGTATTGCCTGTCGAGTACTCTGTATAAGGTTGGTCTTTTAACGTTGCTCAGTTCATTCGTTACTATTCGTTGCTTGTCTTCACGCTTCGTTACTCATATTAGTTCAGCTTTACTCAGCTTTCCTCTTCGTCATGCTGTCGTAACCTGTTAATACCTCTAAGCAGGCTTAGGCTCTCTTTGATTCGTTACCTGTTAATACCTCTACAGGCGAGACCTATCGTTCTCGTTGATTGCTCTTTAGGGGGGGGTGGAATCGGCATTTTATTAACTATGCTTTACGAGACATTACTGTTCCCACTCTTTGTCCCTCTGAAGAAGTAATATCAGCATTTATTTTCGACTATGCTTTACGAGAATTACAGCACTGGCTAGGCTAGGAATTTATGCTCAATTCCTTTTCGAGTCGTCTCAGCACTACGATCGTGCCCTTCATGCCAATGTTCTCTCAACTTCATGACTCATTAGCTTATACATTGCTTGCTGTCCCCTGAAGTTCTCTATGCTCCTGTTCACTTACTTCCATTTCATTGACTGCACTTCTCTCTAAGTATTCACTGTACGTAATCTGTATCAGTAGTGAAGATAAGCTGATTTCCGATCAGTCGTCTGACGTCATAATCACGTGTACTCTATTCGTGTGCGTTCCTAGCACTTCTCCGATACTCAGCTGTCCGTAACGAATCTCGAAGGCGTTTGTCTCCTGCGCAACTTACCCGTCAACGTGCGTTTGATATGAAATTCTTGTCTTAATGCTGGGGCAATGTCTCCTTCCCATACCCAACTGGGTTTCATTCCTTTGTCTTTCCAAACGACCCGGTAATGGCGTCGCTTGTTTATTAACTTCAGGTTGGTTATTTTGTCGACCTCTGCATAGGCGTTTTGCACTGCTACGGGCACTGGAGGTGTAGTTTGACTTGTAGTCTTCGTCGGTGTGCTCGGTAGGTGTCCAGCTAGAGGCGGTTTCGCATAGTCAAGTCTGTCGTGATACGGTCGAAGTCTATCTGCATTCACAGGGTGACTCATTAGTTTGTTTGTTTCCACGCTTCGAAGCCTGTACGTTGAGTCTCGGATCTTCTCTGTTACGTAGAATGGACCAAGGAAACTTCGGTACAGTTTATTTTTCAGTCCAATCGGTGTGACTGGGCTATCCATCATGACTATATCTCCAATGGCGTAAGTAGGTGGTTTACTGTTCCTGTCATAATATGCTTTATTTTTGGCTTGTAAGTCGATCGTATTTTGCGTAATGTCGTCTCGAGTATTTTTGAAGATCTTAGCCATTCGTTGAGTATAAGATGAACTGTCAGGATCCTCATTCGTTTCCTCTTCATCCTCTGGAACATTCAACTGACAATCTATCGGCTGTCTAGGCGGTCGGCCAAACAATGTATAATACGGTGAGTAAGTAAGATGTTGACTTGTCGTTGTCCTGTATGCAAGAAGTATGGCAGGTAATTTCTCGACCCAATTATGTTGTTCTCTGCCGCTAGTGAATCGTAAGGCAGACCATAAGGTAGAATGGAATCTCTCAGCTGAGCTATTCGCTTTAGGATTAGCTGAGGATGTAAAAATGCGATGAATTCCAAATGTATTAGCCAGCTGTTGGACTATGGCGCTACGGAAGTTCGCGCCGCGGTCACTCATAAAAGAATGCGGGCAAGAATATCGTGAAATCACTTCGGTGAAAAGTGCCCGGGCTATCGACCCGGACGTCTGGTCCTTCAGTGGAATCGCTTCAACCCAACGGCTGAAGGAGTCTATGCATGTTAGTATATATTTGTAGCCATCTGTGCTCTTAGGCATGTTCAATATGTCTATATGCCACCGAGAAAACAATCCAGCCGGCGGAATAGGCTGTAGGGGAGCTCTTTTTATGTTCGTTTTCAATTTGTACTGTTGACATTTGAAACAAGATTCAATGTGACCTTGAATCTGACGATGCATTCCACACCAAAAGTATTTCTGTCTTATGCTTAGAAAACAACGGTGGAAACCTGGATGTGAACATTTGTCGTGGTAAGCTTCGATGATTTGTTGTTGTAGACTGGTCGGTACTACGACTTGATTTATGTAACAGCGATTCGTATTTTTGGTTCTCGGCTGAAGGTAATGGTACAATATGTCGTCATGTATTGCAAATTCAGTCGATTGTAACACTATCCTTCGTGCTTCTTTGTCATCCTCGGGTAGTAGTCCTGACTCAAGATATCTTATCATGGGTAGACTCTGCGGACATTGTCTCTGCTGTTGTGCAATATCAATCAACTGCGTTTCTTCTTCCTGCGGTTCGGTCAACTCTTCAGAGAAAATAATGTTAAGATCTTCGTCAGGTGTCGCTATTTGAATGTTAGCGAACATTTTGTCCTCTACTGTATCTGATTCTGTCTTTTCATTTTGAGGATAATTTATGCGTGAAACACAGTCAGCATTAGTATGTTTACGGCCTGGTTTAAAGATTATCTCGAAATCATATTCTTGCAATATTATGGACCACCTGAAAATTCTACTATTCGTTGAACTTTTAAAGGTGTGTAAGTACTTGAGACTTATGTGATCGGTGTATATTTTAAATCTCATATTGCAGAGGAGGGAATGATTACTCTTTATCGCCGAAATGAGACTTAGGGCTTCTTTTTCAGTTGTACAGTAATTGCGTTCCGCTTGAGTTAAACTTCTACCCCCATAGGAGATAGGATGCTCTAAATTGTCTTTACCCAGTTGAGAAACCACCCAACCTATGGCATACCCACTGGCATCGCAATGTATGATAAATGGCTTTGATGTATCAGCATAGGCTAAAACCGGAGCTTCTGTTAAAGCTTGTTTTAATTTGAGGAAAGCTTCCTCAGCCTCATGGTTCCAGTAAAACTCCGCATCTTTTCTAAGAAGGCGACTCAATGGATTAGCAATGATTGCATACGATTTTATGTGTTTACGGTAGTATCCACTAAGGCCTAAGAATGACCTTACGTCTTTTTGTGATTGAGGGCGTGGATAGTCGTTGATGACCTTGACCTTGTCCTTGTCCGGGGCAATGCCCTCAGCAGATAGAATATGTCCCAAATAGACAAGCTTAGATAAGGCAAAATGACATTTCGATGGGTTTAATTTCAAGTTGGCCATCTTTAATTTCGTTAGTACCTGTTGCAAATGGTCTAGGTGTTGTTCGAACGTTCTACTATACACTAATAGATCATCGATATAACATATGACGAATTTGAAGTGAATGTTCTGGAAAATGGATGACATTAACCGCTGAAAGGAAGCCGGTGCATTGCAGAGTCCAAAAGGCATTTTTAGGAATTCAAAGAGACCCTGATGAGTGACAAAGGCCGCTTTTTCACGTGTCTCGGGATCCATGGTGATCTGGTGAAAACCACTCCTAAAATCCAAAAGAGTAAAATGTTTCGGTTTTTCCTGGGCTAGAGCGTCAGTAATATCACACATCAAAGGCACCGGGAAGTTCATTTTTTTTGTGACGTCATTTAAGCGCCGGTAGTCAATGCAAAATCTCAGTGAGCCATTAGCCTTCTTGACCAAAACAACGGGGGAAGCCCAAGGACTCTCTGAATGCTGAATGATTTTTGCATCTAACATGTCGTTTACTTGTTTTTCAATCTCTAATTTCGCCTGTGGTGAGTGTCTATACGCCCTCTGTCGAATAGGTGGAACGTTTTCTGTGTAGATGGTATGCTTCACTCCCGGAGCCGCTTTTAAATCATGTATCGACTTAGAGAAAACATTTACGTTGTTTTGTAATAAAGTTTTCAGTTGTTCATTTTGTGTTTCGTTTAAATCTGGACTCACATATTTAACACCTAACGAATCTAATGTGTTAGTTTCCCTACTAGTCTTGCTAGTGTCTGTTGTGTCATCCGTATGTTGTTGTGTCTCTATCTGTCGTTCTGTATTCTCCTCATTGAACATAGTAATTATCTGTGGCTGCACTGTTTCTAAGGTAGCTACCATTTTGTTTTTCTTCAACCAGATGCACTTGTCTGTAGGATTCAGTATTTTGCATGCTGCAATGTTTTGTGCATTATCTACAAGAGCTCTCGAACAAAGGAATTTGTCATATTGTCGGCCTATAATAGGTTCGCATAGAATTTGGTTATGTGCTCGAATTTTCGGTAGCCTTACTGAAACAATGTTTTCTGACTTCGGTGGTAAGACTGTTGTTTTTAACAAACAAATTGCGCTTTCTCTTGATGCTGCGTTTAGATTAGTCAGATGGGCAGCGGTTAGGCAGTTATGGAAAGATACTATGCCGTTTGCAAAATCAATGTTTACTTTATTTTCTTTCAAGAAATTCATTCCCAAAATGACTTGATATCCAATTTGGTTTGAGATCAGAAATTCGCAAGGCATAGCTAAACCACTGATTTTTAGAGTTAGTTCAATTTTGCCTAAAATTGGTAGGGGGCGGCCGTCTGCGACCGTGACCTTGAGGTTTTCATGACTTGCTAAATGATGGATAGGTATGTTCAATTTCTGTAAAGTTTGTAACGCAAGAATCGAGTGGCAAGCTCCACTGTCCAAAAGGGCTTGAAATGACTTGTTTATAATTTTGATGGCTATGGTATTGTATGTCAATGTCGTCTGTGATTTGTCATTGCAATTTAACCCACCCGCTGCATGATTTTTACGGGCAGGTGCGAATCCCTATTGTGCTCTTGGTGGTGCTGCGCGTGCAGACCTGCAAAAGCGCTGCAGATGACCTAATTTGGCACAGTTGTGGCATATTACATTGCTTGCTCTACAATATGCATTGGTGGCATGCTTGCCCCCGCAATTATAACAAAAGTACCTAGGTATGTTATTGTTAACTGGCCTGTAACCGTAGTAGCTGTTCGTTCCTTGTTGTTGGTTTCCGCTGTTGAATGTCGGCTGGTAGTTGGTCCTGTAGTAGTAGCTGTCGGTCTGGCGCTGCTGATGAGGATCGTCTGTCGCGGAGTATGGACGGCGTGGTGGAGTGTAAGAACGTTGCGGCGGCCGTTGTGATTGGTTGAATCCGTTTGGTTGATGGTAGTCGGACTGCGGTGACGGTGACCTTGGCCTGCGTTGCGCGTACGTGTCTGATGGTGGTGTCTGGTTCCATTGCACTGTGTCCTCGAAGCGGACATGTTGACGCTCAGGGTCGATATTGCGAGGCGTAGAAAGAGTTGATAGTGATGTCGCTTGGAGTTGTTTGAGGAGCGTTTTAACCTGTGCGAGCTCCTCGACCGTGTTCTTCATGTGGGTCTCTGTGGCTGGATAGTTGCCCTGAGCGGTCTCCGTGATACGCGCCCATTTCTGGAGATCCGCGACGGTTTGCGGATCGTGCTGTATCACGTGAGATCGAAGAGACGGGCGGAGACCATTGAGGATTACGTGAAAGATCTGGTCCTCTGGGACTTGCAGTTGTTGAGAAGCGTGTATCACCGACGTAATGAAATCGTCTGCAGACTGAGATTCAGCCTGCTGCATCAGCCAAAGATTTGCTGAACGTCGCCAGGACTCAGTTATGTTTGGACGATACCTCTGGAGAAGGGCTTCTTTTAGGTCTTCGTAATCGTTTTGGATGGCTCGTGGCTGCGTATTATACCATACCGCTGCCCCTGCCTTCAATAAGAGAGGCAACGCCGCGAGACTCGATTCATTATTCATCCTACGGAACACCGTCCATAGTTCGAAATTCTTTATGAACTCCAGCACATCGTCACTTGGCTGACCAGTGAAGGAAGCGGGAAGGAGAGAGTTAGAAGATGTCATGTCTGGTTGGTTTTCAGTATCAGAGTCAGAATCGGGTGGAGGAGTAACAGATGGAAATAGTTCTCGCCTGGATTGTCTGATAGGACGGCGTTGATGTGTTGGTATGGGTGAGAGTGAAAGATGACGGGATCGAGTTGCGGAAGTAGGACTTGCGGTGTTGGTGAGTGTAGAAGAGTTTGAAACTGACCTGGGTCTGCTGCTACGGAGATTATAGCGCCCGGTCATGGATGGTCTCTCTGGTTGTCGGCTGGTCTCGTCGTCTGCTCCTTATTGTCGGTATTCTCGTAAATGAGAAGTCCCGCGATTATATTTATGTAGTTTCTTGAAAAGTTCGATCGTCGGCTGGTCCTCTCCGGTGTGGTCGCCGGTCTGTAGATGGTCGTCGCGTCCTCTCTCCACCGCTGGTGTCCGAAGTAAGATCTTGGGTGTCGAGCCCGGTTCTAGCACCACCTATACGGTCTCTTCCCTCGGAGGTTATGGTTATTGTACCTTTTGTTGGGAACCGTATTGTTCTTTCTGGTCTGGGAACTAGTCTAACGTTTTCTGTATAAATGGTTCTTCTTTATTGACACACGGTGTATTTTCGTTGTAAGACTTTATTGCAGGTGACACACGTTCAACTCTTTGATCAACCAGTTCACATTCTGTCTACTCGATTCTTAAAATGTTAAATGTTGTATTATCATATTGTATCTGCTGATACAATATTACATAAAGAGTTGTTACTCGGCGCAATGAAGATGCAACCTGCGATCTGCTATCTAAACTGACGATCAGATCGGATCATACTCAAAGATCCAGTTTAGAAACAGACGATTTCTTTTATACTAAATCTCTAAAGCGATTGAGAAGGCTACGTCTAGAAATATCATTATAAAACACTGTCTATCTTATTCATTCCCTGTCTAAGTCTGTCTACGTCTGTCCACATGCATGCTTATGGTGTGCGCATGTTTGCGTCTATGGCTGTCTGTCTACCCACGTGTCCTACGTCAGAATTTAGATATTCAAAATATATAAACGCTTGTGGTTGAACTAAGCTTCACTCAGTCTTAATTAGCCACGCACACAAACAGATGGACGACAACTCAGGCTCACCTATCTATGACTCTACCTCTTAATCTGTTCGACTCTCTGTCTAAGTCCTCCCATCTGTCCCTCTCGTACTACGCTCGTGCTTAACCTAGAAACCTAGTATATAGTCTCTGTTTTCCCCTCTCAGTGTATTTTCCCCACGTCATTCTTATTCTCGTCTGTTCCTGCCATTCTGCCTGCTTGCCTGCCATGATAAGCCCCGCCTGCTCCCCCTGTGCAGCCGCCTGTCGCCTACACTCTCCTAACCACCTATCCCTCGCCTGCTTAGTTCTTGTAACAATATACCCCTTTTTACTCCTTATAAGGACTGTCAACGTCTTCTATGCTGTCTTGCTATTGCCCAATCTGACCAATCACAATCTTGCCCGTTTGGCTCCTTCTCAAGCGACGCCTCTCTTCTCCTCAGTCTGTCTCTATCCGTCTCTGTCCTTCTTTGTCTGTCTCTTAAACCTAGCCTATTCCATGGTTTAAGCAAAGCCCTCACATATGTATGTATGTATGTATGTATGTATGTATGTATGTATGTATGTATGTATGTATGTATGTATGTATGTATGTATGTATGTATGTATGTATGTATGTATGTATGTATGTATGTATGTATGTATGTATGTATGTATGTATGTATGTGTGTACATGTATGTATGAATGTATGTATGTATGTATGTATGTATGTATGTATGTATGTATGTATGTATGTATGTATGTATGTATGTATGTATGTATGTATGTATGTATGTATGTATGTATGTATGTGTGATATCCTCCTTGTGATCACCTCCTCCTATCAGTCTCTTCGGAAGCTTCTTCGTATAAGTTCGTGGTAGCATAGGCCTATCCCTAGATAACTGTTTCATTAGCTAAATGGCTAGGTAAAGAATCTACAGACTTTCACTGTTTTGTAACCAACAACGACGACGTGTTTAAGTCTTCTTATTATACTCCACAATCCGATGTAAAGTAAAACGATCAGCAACAACACAACAATGACTACACTTGCGTTATCATAACAACTACAAGACTACTACCTTCATCAGTCTACTCTATCGCAACTCAACAACAACTATTACAGCCTATCTCAACGGCTCTCAACACACAACACTCCTTCTTCACTTCCACTCCCTCCTTGTACACTCAACGTACGCTCGTCTAGACATCACGCGCTGTCCAGACAATCACCTGTCCAGACGCCGCGCGCCAATTTGCAGTTGGCCTACCTGCGTCGCTGTACGACAATCGTCGTGCACTGATTAAATTAGCTTACATTACCTCCTTCCTTTCTTTTGAAGAGAGCTAATTAATCTTAAAAATTAGCGAACGTATAATGCTTAAACTAAATACAAACAATTCCTATACTAAATGCAATCACAAAATATCTTATACTACAATCTCGATAAGCAGTCCGCTACTACATTCAGCTTTCCCTTCTTATAGTTCAACAGAATGTCAAAATTTTGCAATGATAAAGACCATCGGACTAACTTAGCAGACTTCGACATTGACTCAGTCAAATAAACTAAAGGATTATGGTCAGTGAACACATTAATCTTGGAACCAATAATAATTTCTTTCAATTTGTTTAAAGCCCATATGATTGCATAGGCTTCCTTCTCAATCGTCGCCCATCTCCTCAGGGTATCTGTCAGCTTCTGACTGATAAATGAAACGGGACGTTCTATCCCCTCATCGTCCACTTGTGACAGCACAGTTCCCACAGCAAAGTCACTGCTATCACAATACAAATTAAATGGTTTGCCAACCTCAAACATATATAAAATCACATTATGCGATCTGATCTGTTTCAGAAACAATTCTAATTGTCTTAAAAGAATGTCCATTCAAATGATTAGGACAATTATCAAAATGTACTTCAATGTCATCTACATACGGCTCATTGCATACAGCACTTGTTTAGACATCTTGATTGCCTAATCGCTAATTTGTTCCTCACCCACTTGAAGTGATTTCTGTTGCTCGCTGGTAAGATGTCCGATCTGTTCATAGTCCAATTGCAGGGATTTCTGTGTCGTCTCTGCCTGGTCTTCTTTCAATGGTAGTTCTACCACTGATCCGAATTCGTCGTCCTCTGCCACGATGAGACCACACGATAATGTTCTTGCGATGAACTTCCTCATTTTGTTGGCATGGACGATTCGTCGGCCGTTTTCATTCATGTCCACCAGATACGAATACTTGGATCTTCTTTGTAGCACTGTACATGGACCATGCCATCGTGAGATCAATTTATTGGTTGACGTTGGATACAGGACGATGACGTTTTCTCCTGGTTCGAATTCTTTATCCTTGGCCCTCTTGTTGTATTGACTGGCGTATTGTTTTTGCTTTTCCTCTGCACAATTCTCAGCAAATATCACAGCTTTCTCCATGTCTGCTCTTAAGTTCTTCAGGTACTTTGCTGGTTGTACTCCAATGTTTGGCGGTAGATTTATTTCTTTGGTCCAGCTTTTCTTTAAGATAGTTAATGGTCCTCTTGGCATTTTTCCATACACCAGCAGATATGGTGCCACTCCTGTCGTTGCGTTAGGAACTTCTCTCAATGCCCATACGGTAAACGGAATGATTTTATGCCACTGTCTTGGATTTTCCACAATGACATGATGTACCATCTTCTTGAACGTCTGGTTCCATCTCTCGACTAATCCGGCTGCCTCTGGATGCCCCGGTGAATCGAATCGTGGACAGCATCCCATCAATTTCAAAAATTCTCTTGTAAGACTGGCTGTAAAATTCGTGCCTCTGTCGCTGGTGATCACAGACGGCACCCCCACGTCAATGAATAGCTTCATCAAAGCTTCACACACAGCCTTAGCAGTCAATGACTTCAGCCAAAAGATTGTCGGCCATCTTGTACATGAATCCACTATGCACAAGCAATACTTATGCCCTGCTGCTGACTTCGGTTCTATTGGGCCTACCACGTCCATAGTCATCCGTCGGAATGGAACATCTTCCCTTGGAATTGGTGTAATCGGCACTCGATCCATCACCAAACTTCGTGCCTTCAGCTGACACTTCTCACAGGACTTACAAAATTTCACTACGTCTCGACGCATCTTTGGCCAGACAAAGGACAACTTGATTCTCTCTCGTGTCTTCTCTTCTCCCAAGTGTCCGCCAAATACTGACTCGTGAGCTAATTCCATTACTTGAATTCTTCTCTCTTTCGGTAACACCAACTGGTACACTAGCTGATCCAGCATTCGATGTTTCTTATACATCAATCCATTCACCACGCTAAACTCTGATCCTTTGTCTTCAGCGATCCTCCACCACGATTTCAGTGACTCGTCATTTCTCTGCTGCTCCTCGAATTTCTTCGCATCTTTCAGCTGTCTTTCATCGTTCGAATTCTCTGTGAACAAGTCCCTCATACTTGTCTCCAGTTCAGCGTCGCTTCCGGAATCTTCACTATCATTTCGTTCACATGCATCCATCTCTTCTTCAGTTTCATTGTTTCCAGATGTTGTTCCTTCGTCGTCTTGAATGCTGTGTTCATCTTCGCTGTCCGTATTATCTTCTTGCGAACTTTCGTTTATCGTTTCATCTTCTCCGCCTTCGACTTCTGCTCTCCGACTTTGTGCTCTTGTAGTCACATTCGCTTGTATAGTTCCCCTTGCAATACACTCACTGGTGGAATCTCTTTCAATTCTGCAATTATCTCCGGATGTAGCAAGAACTTTTCTCTGTTTTCTTTGCACAGATCCGCTGGAATGCTGGCACACACTAAAGTTAAATATGGCGCGATATTTATTGTCCTGTCCTCTGTAGCTGCTCCTTCGTTACGACCGCTCATCCGCACTTCGATTTTCACCAACTTAGCTGGAATCGGCTCTCCAGCTACACATTGCAAATGAACTCTGCCGATTTCTTCTACTGTCGTTCCTTTTAGTAGTTCCTCGTTGATTACTGGTATCTCGGTCCCCGAGTCAATCAACGCCTCGACTTGCACAGGCTGCCCATCAGTCCCACGTATCTCCACATTTACATGCTGCAAGGCAATCTTCTTTATGCGTTGACACTCCTCTTTACTTTTTGTTTCTCGACAAATTTCTGCAATGGAAGTAGTCTTAATCGCTTCTTTCTGTATGGTGAACTGCGGCGTACACTTCATTACCGACTTCACTTCTGTTTCACGATCGTCCGATTCTTCAAACTGGTCTGGTGCATTCATCACTTGTATCTGGTTTACTCGAAGATTTTCTGCACTTCTGCTAAAGTTCTTCCTCAGATTTGCCGCTCCTGGTGCTTGGCAATGTTTTATTAGGTGTTTGTCAGAATGATAGTTGTGGCAACGTTTCTTTATAAAACTTCTTTGCTCATTGTTCTCCCACTTGTTGTACGGCGTGTATGATGCATTACTTTCTGTTGGGCGTCCCAGCGGCGGAGTTCGATTGTAGGCTTGTCTGTCCCACGTTGACTCTTTCTTATCTTGCCAATACTGCTTTCCAGAATAATTATCTTTCTTTGCATCATTACTCTTGGCTTGGCTTCCGGTGTCTTTGCTATCCTTGTTCCACTTGAATGGCTTTGAGCTATTTCCCCATGCTTCAAATTTCGGTTTGTCTTGGAACATCACACCAATCCGATTGTTTACATGTATGTCTGCGAGGTCTGCAACATTACTAGCTTTCAAGCATTCTGTGCCCTCTTTTGCTAAGACAAACTGCAGTGGACCTGGTGGTAAACATTCTTTCAGCTTATCCGCCACTAACAAATCAAACAGCTTCTCGTAGTCTTTGTCCACTCGTCTACTTCGGACATAATAATTCAACAGGTTCTTCAGCCTAGCCGTGAACATCGTATACGTTTCTTCGGCTGTCTTCTTGGCATCTGCAAACCTTGACCTGTACTCACGAGCTGTTAACTTGAATTCCTTCAACAAATGCTCTTTCACTGCATCGTATTTATCTAAATTCTCAAATGACAATCGATTCAATACCGTTCGCGCTCTCGGGGTCATCAATGGCAACAACAATTTCACCCAGTACTGCTTTTCCACAGCGAAGCTATTGAATGCATTTTCAACTGTTTCAAAATATAATGGCACTTCCATCATATCATACGGCATCTTCGGTAACACATGTTTCATTGCATCACCTATCTTCTTAATCTTTGACACCATTGTCTCACTTTCTCTAAGCCTATTTTGTTCTGATTCCTCACGGATTCTTCTATCGTCTTCGTCTTTCTTCCTCAGTCTATTTTGATCTTCTATCCTACGCAGTTCTTCTTGTTCAATCTTCTGCTGCAACAGTTCTAACTGCTTTCTGCGTTCTTCTTTTTCAATAGCCATCTCATGGAGTTGAGCTTCCTTAATAGCAAGTTTCTTTTGTTCTAATTGCATCTGTTCTTCTCTTTCTCTTTCTGCTTTTTCCAAATTGTCTTTTTCAGCTTGAAATTCTTCCTGACGAATTTCTTCTGCTCTCTCCAGTTCTTTTAAACGCATCTTCTCCTTTTCTTCCTCACGAGCCTTTTTGTCTTCGATCTGCTGTTTTCGTATTTCTTCATCGCTTTTTCTTGCTTTTTCGTATTCTATCATTAACTCCATTCTTCGTCGTTCTGCTTCGTCACGATCTATTTTCATTTGTTCTAACTGAAGCTGGAACTGCTGCTTCTGCATATCTATCTCTTGCTGTCTCATCCTTTCTGCTTTTTCTATCTCTTGTTGTCGCAGCCTATCTGCTTTTTCTGCTTTTTCTTTCTCCTCTTGTTTACGTTCTTTCTTTTCTTGTCTGCGCTGCTCTTCTTTCTCGCTCTCCTCTTGCCTGCGCCGCTCTTCTTTCTCCTTTTCCTCGTGTCTACGTTGTTCTTCTTTCTCTGCTCGTTGCTCCTCTCTCATCATCATGAATTGTAGCAACGCCTCTATAGACATCGGTGCCTGAGGTTTCTCAATTGGCTTTCCTTCAGCACCACCAACCGCACCTTCTTCTTCCGCGTCTTTCGCCCAAACCTCCGCCAAAGATCTCATCAAATGTTCCCTCGACATCTGTCCGACTTCTTCTGCGTCAAGGCCTGCTTCGATTAATAATTTCATTATTCTTTCGGAAGCCATCTTCTTAATAGCCGCTTGCTTTTGCTCCGTAAGTTTCTCCATCTTACTTCTTTACTTTACTGATGCTAGTCGATAAATAGTAGGCTACTCTTCAAATGTTTGCAATTGACTGACTTCAATTCTTTAAGCAAACTTCAATAGACAAGCAATTTTTTCTACCTCGTAGTCGTTGTGTTGTCGTTTCTCACTGACGTACGGATGCTCGATGTATCGTTGCTTCTCCCGTGTGCTCGGCTCCTCGATAAATGCACAGCGTCCGTTCCTCCGCAACGTCTGTTGATTGGATAGAATCCCTCCGTTCGTAACTTGGCACGTAGACCCGCCGTTCGTAACTAGGATCGTTCTCCTGCAACTTGGATCGTTATCTCACCGCAACGACACCAAATGTGATATCCTCCTTGTGATCACCTCCTCCTATCAGTCTCTTCGGAAGCTTCTTCGTATAAGTTCGTGGTAGCATAGGCCTATCCCTAGATAACTGTTTCATTAGCTAAATGGCTAGGTAAAGAATCTACAGACTTTCACTGTTTTGTAACCAACAACGACGACGTGTTTAAGTCTTCTTATTATACTCCACAATCCGATGTAAAGTAAAACGATCAGCAACAACACAACAATGACTACACTTGCGTTATCATAACAACTACAAGACTACTACCTTCATCAGTCTACTCTATCGCAACTCAACAACAACTATTACAGCCTATCTCAACGGCTCTCAACACACAACACTCCTTCTTCACTTCCACTCCCTCCTTGTACACTCAACGTACGCTCGTCTAGACATCACGCGCTGTCCAGACAATCACCTGTCCAGACGCCGCGCGCCAATTTGCAGTTGGCCTACCTGCGTCGCTGTACGACAATCGTCGTGCACTGATTAAATTAGCTTACAGTATGTATGTATGTATGTATGTATGTATGACATTGTATGTATGTATGTATGTATGCATGTATGTATGTATGTATGTATGTATGTATGTATGTATGTATGTATGTATGTATGTATGTATGTATGTATGTATGTATGTATGTATGTATGTATGTATGTATGTATGTATGTATGTATGTATGTATGTATGTATGTATGTATGTATGTATGTATGTATGTATGTATGTATGTATGTATGTATGTATGTATGTATGTATGTATGTATGTATGTATGTATGTATGTATGTATGTATGTATGTATGTATGTATGTATGTATGTATGTATGTATGTATGTATGTATGTATGTATGTATGTATGTATGTATGTATGTATGTATGTATGTATGTATGTATGTATGTATGTATGTATGTATGTATGTATGTATGTATGTATGTATGTATGTATGTATGTATGTATGTATGTATGTATGTATGTATGTATGTATGTATGTATGTATGTATGTATGTATGTATGTATGTATGTATGTATGTATGTATGTATGTATGTATGTATGTATGTATGTATGTATGTATGTATGTATGTATGTATGTATGTATGTATGTATGTATGTATGTATGTATGTATGTATGTATGTATGTATGTATGTATGTATGTATGTATGTATGTATGTATGTATGTATGTATGTATGTATGTATGTATGTATGTATGTATGTATGTATGTATGTATGTATGTATGTATGTATGTATGTATGTATGTATGTATGTATGTATGTATGTATGTATGTATGTATGTATGTATGTATGTATGTATGTATGTATGTATGTATGTATGTATGTATGTATGTATGTATGTATGTATGTATGTATGTATGTATGTATGTATGTATGTATGTATGTATGTATGTATGTATGTATGTATGTATGTATGTATGTATGTATGTATGTATGTATGTATGTATGTATGTATGTATGTATGTATGTATGTATGTATGTATGTATGTATGTATGTATGTATGTATGTATGTATGTATGTATGTATGTATGTATGTATGTATGTATGTATGTATGTATGTATGTATGTATGTATGTATGTATGTATGTATGTATGTATGTATGTATGTATGTATGTATGTATGTATGTATGTATGTATGTATGTATGTATGTATGTATGTATGTATGTATGTATGTATGAATGTATGTATGTATGTATGTATGTATGTATGTATGTATGTATGTATGTACATACGTGTATGAGTATGCATGCATGTATCCGCGCCTCAGATTCCCATTCCGGTGTGACCTCGCACGCGTAATAAATTTATGTAATAGCCTAATAATAAAATAACCTACGTATGCAAGCAGTCACTTAAGCTCTTGTCACTTATGTTGTCTTCAAAATCCAATTAGCCGATAGGTTTCTATTATAATTATTCATGAATAGCCAACCGGTGAAATTAAATTATTCTTTGAAGAGCTTCGCGCCATAAATATCACCGTGACCGTCCATCTTCAGTTCTTCACGTTAATGACTTCTTCAATTGTTTCAAATTGTTGTGACGTCCTGCAGAGATCCTTCAGCTTATAAAATTATTGAGGCGAAGATCCGACTTGCAGAGGAATTTCAATTAGGAGATTTTCAATTAAATCTGCGATGCAACCGTCTCGTAAATAAGACCAAGACCAGGACCGCATTTTCCGGTCTAGGGACCATGACCAATCGACCACCCTCTCGAGATTCCATCACTAGTGGCAGCATGCAGAGCACGTACTATTGAAGCACCCCAAAGAACGGAAACCAAACTCCGCTCATGGACCCATGGGGACGGATCTTTGCTCAGATAGTTTACATGTTGATTTAGTTCATCTGAAAACCATCTCCCCTGTAAGCCCATTGTGTCAAATTTCAAATCGCACCACTTCCTCTACCAAATTTACGCAGATCAAACGCTTATAACTTATATTAGATAGGCCTATGTGTATCGTGGTGGCCGACTCCTTGCATAACCATGATATCACTCATTCATATAATTATTTTAAAGTACAATTAATAAGCCCCGGAAATACTGACGAAAAATTGATCATGATTAATAATTTTCGTTACTTTGTCGGTTCCTGCTTTAACGGAACTTGGGTCCCTTTCGGATCCACCAATTGTTTCCACTCCTAAATTAATCTGTCGTTTGATCTCACTGAATTATCTTTTAATTACTTTTCATGATAATTATCTGTATTCATGGACATGAGTCGTATTATTTTGAAACAATAAATAATTAGTTGATGTGATTTGAATCTGGGCATCATAATTTCCTGCAGATCTGTTGCAATTTCAGGCAGACAGATAGACAGACAGACAGACAGACAGACAGACAGACAGACAGACAGACAGACAGACAGACAGACAGACAGACAGACAGACAGACAGACAGACATGGGTACTGTTTATAGGAGATAGGAGACAGAGAGCCTCAGAACTAATAATAATTAACTGACATTATGAAGAATTTTTATTTAATTATCGGGCGATTGTTTTCGTCTTTTTCATCGGCCAAAAGAGTTGATAACCTTTTTTAGTCCTTCGGTTCCAAATCTCACGAAAATATATAGAAAATATACAAATTTTCCCGCCCCAAAATTTTCCCGGCCTTCTTGGGGCTTAGCTCCCTGATAGGCCTAAACTCCGCCCATGCCCATCACAGACTCTTCCTCCTTCGAAAAGGCCTATACTCTTTCTTTTCCTTCTAATCCGCCTTCCTTCTAATTCGCCTTACTTTCCCTCTAATCCGCCTTCTTTTCCTTCTAATCCGCATTTCTATCACTCGCTTCACAAACAATACAAGACAAAACATACCAAAAATTGAACTATTAAAAAACGAAGCACTAATTACGTATAACAGTATTGTCAAGTAAGATTATTCGATTAAAATGAATTTCAACATGTTTATCTTATTTAGCCTACTTTATTTTTATTCTTTTTTCTCCACTTCTATGATGCCGATTCAAGCTCGACACTCAAAGGCGCTCCCGATTGCAGCGCGAAACTGCATCGGAGTTTCACGCCGATCAAAGCGCACGGGCAATTGTAGGCCTAGATGAAGGACTTGCTAAAGGACTTGCTAAAGATCTCTACGCGGCGTCTTGGAACCCTCCGGATCAAAGGCACCGAACGCCATCATTAGGCCTACATTTGCACCACCGCACCCCATCGATCGTGTCCTAGAAGGCTAGAACCCCCAATGTCCAAGGTAGGTCTTCGAGTTGAGTGTCATGAAAGATAGGCCTATTGAAGCACTAAAATTATGCTTCAACCCATACGGCCGCATTTGTTTGGCTATAGGCCTAGGCCTACGTCATTTTGCTCGTTCTCTTTTTAACGTTTTCTTAAACGAACAAAATGACGTAGGCATTCGTTTCAGTTCAACAGTAGGCCTATATGTCAATAATGATTATGATGGGGTTACGATGCAATTACTTCGCATGTCTTTAACTTTAATTGAATCTAATCCCTAATGCGATAGGCCACAGTAGCCTATAGGTAACAAATCTATAGGCCTACTGTGGAATCGTGGATGCTGACTAGCTGTCAGCATGGCCTTCTAGTTAAAACCTAATAAATTATTTAGGCTTAGGCTATACGTCCAAATCTGATATAGGCTGTGCAACCAGTCTTAGGCCGAGTGAAGGCGATTATGCTTATACAAAAGATGGAGATAAGATTTTATTCGTGTTGGAACCTCAACCTAGGCCTATCTGCGTCAGATCCATAGGCCTATCTGCCTGAAATAAGCATGCAGCATATATATAAGCGTAGGTCTAGTCTCCTTTTGGAGATCGCCTATAAACTACGTTTGTTAGTTTGTTACGCTACCTAGGGCCGACTCGTCATTGGCTACTTAATACCTATTTGTATTACCTTGGTTGCACTCCATGGGAGCGCCTTTGAATTTTAGAAGGGGCGCTATATAGGCTATAAATTCCTTAAATTAATGAATGAGGCCGAACCAATGAATGCATGATCGAATCTTAGCGGCTGCTATTATCTGCCCCGTGATCCTCAAACAACCGGACTCACATCGCTTCTAGGCAATTCTTATGGCCAAAGCATGGCTCCTCAATAAGTTGGTGCTCTGCGCTTGGCTTTCGAGTTGTCCTCAAGAAGTTTGAACATTACAATTAGGCCTACGATTATGTATTCCAAAAATGCACACTTATAAACATTAGCACAGACGACGTATAATAAACGGGTCAACAAAACATTTTAGCTCGACTGCTTAGCGCCATCTAGCAGTTGATTTTACATCATTACCCGATTCTTTTTACTTAGGCCTAATAAAATAAACTATAGACGTGAAGTCACGTGATGGACACACAGTCCTTGTGAAAGAACCGGCATTTCTACCTGTTTAAGCAATTAGACAACGATATAATTTGAGATCTTTGATTTTAGCAAAGAGTCAGAAGTGACCGGAAAACAGTAAGGCCTATCAAAAGGATTATCGAATAGCACTAGTATAATTATTATTAAGTTTCGTCGCGCACGCACCAGACCACAGTCATCTGTAATATGATGGGCATGCACACTGCACAACCCAATAATTGGCCAGCAGTTTGAACAATCCATTATGGCCTACATGGGAATAGGCCTTTAATTAGGATTTCCAAACATCCGTGTGTCTCAAATTAGGCTGCCTGTGCTTCTCATAAAGTGAACCAATGTTGCCATGATTGAAACAAGTAGGCTAAGTAGGCCTATAATTATAGTAGGCCTAGGCTACTGATTAAAAATGTCAACGATTTAGGACGCAAATTCGGGATGCGTGCCGAACGCTAGGCTACTCCAACTTGCTATAGGCCTAGCGATAGTCAATCTTGAATTTGATCGGAATTACCTTTCTCGAAAGTTCTCTTCTGGTTCTCTTCTGCATTTGAGGGTAAAGGTCGTTTATATCACGTAGCGGATTAGGCTGCATGTCTAGTCTGTTGTCTACAAGAAAATAATAATCGTGATTGTAAGGTAGCTTTCCACGCAAAATTTGGTCTGTCGCACGATGGCGGACCACGGTTTCCGTAACTTGGCATAATTAGAAAAATAATATGTAATCTATGGTAGTGTTTGCGGTGAATAAAGGTGGTACATGCCATAAAACACGAATATATTTCCTGGTTATGGTGTCAGTTGAATACTTATTAAGTTACAAAGTTGTTAAGTGTAATTAGAAGAGCATCTTGACATGTCATCGAGTACGAATTCTGTGACGACGATAGGAAGATCCGTGTTGCATTAGAACTTGTCAGTCATACAAGCAACTGTTCCTGGATTACTGCACAAGTAACTAACCAAAATGTCGTTAATCACGTTTCTATCTAATTGTTCTATAAGTAATGAAAATCGCGGAAATCATCTCCTGACCGAAAATGGTCGTCAGCAGTAGGCATTTGGGTACTGTATTTATTTATCTTTATAATGAACTTGGCCGTCTTCGCTTGTTCAGAGTTCTCTTTTGTTATGCGTTTAGTTTTCAGTTAATTGTTTTGCATTTTTTAGTTGTAGAGGAAAATGACAAGCTACAGATTTGACAAAGATGGCCAACCTGTCCCGTGGACAGTAAATCAGGAAAATGCGAATACGCTGTCTCACTTCAGGACGGTGCCTTACGGCGGACTTCGCAGCTCTCCAAATGATGCCTTTCAAGGGGTTCGCGTGGTTGATTCAGGCTACGCGTCTCCCCTCACAGACTCTGCGATGAACGGTCCTGGGATGAATGGTCCATACGGCACATACTATGGGTCAAGTGCTCTGAAATATCCCACATCCACTGGCACGTACCCTGGGGCGAGGAGCACAATCACGGTCACGAAAATCCCCGATAATAATCACGCGTACTACCGGTCCCAGGAATACGAGGATTCGGTGCCCGCCGGTCATCCCGGCGACAGCTACCCCGGAAACTCCTACTCGAGCCAGACGCTTCCAGCGAATCGTAATCCGAGTTCGTATCGCTCGGTGGTCATGACTCAGGTCGTCTCTGGCGGCGGGCAGGAGCAGCCGAGATCTCCGCAGGTCATGGACACGGATTATCTACCTCTGCGATCAGACGGCAGCCGCCCGGTCACAAGGCGCATCGACATCCAAGTACAGCCACGGAACCCGCCCTTACCGCAGGGCGCTGCCAGTCGTTTGGTCTACTCCGCGCAGCCCCCAGCGCTCGGTATAGTGCGTTCGAAGCCGTTCAACCCTGCCTTGTTTCCCCATCCCGACGACCCGGCGGCGGCTTATTCACCCACACGCCAGATCCAGGTCCAGGTGGCTCGTGACGGACTGCGTGATCCGAGACCGTACCAGCTGAAGCCGACGATGGACCCGGTCTCCACCGGATTTCCAAGACAGGCGCCGGCGCCAATGCCGGCGGCGCCGTCGTCCCATTTCGATTCCGGGAAGGAGGCGGAGGTGGACGCGCTGACCGATCTCCTCATGCAGAACATGCAGGTGGCTGGTGATCCAGACTTCTTTGGTACGTTTAAATTAATTAGATATTCGTTTCAAGAATTTATGTAGCATACCTTTAATGAGACCACTCAGAGGCATTATGTTTATGTTAGTTATGGAGCCTGATTGTTTTGCTTTCATAACGACAAATCGCAATGCACAGGACGATAATTAATTATCATGACCAACATTGTCAACATTAACCGCATGCTGAATTCCAGCCGCTAAGGCACAATTATAGAAATGGAACTATTATTGGGGCATGGTGGTGTAGGGGTATGTTTGGTGCCTTGGAGCCGGAAGGTTGTGGATTCAAATCCACTTCTAGATGCCATGTAGGAACCCTGAGCAAGTCCTTCACTTGCAATTGCTCATGCGCTTCGGCGTGAAACTCCGATTCAATGTCCATGCTCTAGTCAGGAGCACCTCTGAGTAGAAATCTTGAAATGGAACTATGACGTGTGCTCATATGTACATAAGTTGTCCAGATGATATGTAAAAATGATTGTGCTGAGAAGTCAATAGTATTTAATGCTGCAGTGTGCACAGTTTTTCAGGCAGTGCATCAAACAATTATTGTCTGTCTTGAATTTAATTGCTTTGGGGACATGGTACTTTAACTCTGCAGAGGAGCACATGAGGGAAATTCACCTTCTATACATTTTGTTATTTATGTCTTAAAAGATGGTTTATGTTAATTTCGCGAAACTTTTAAACGACTGCATAAAATCTGTCGTGTCACATGCCAACTCGGTTCGTCATGCTGTCTGAAGATAATTTCTCATTTGTTTTCTGTCTTTGCTGTCTCTGAGCACTAGTTGTTGGCTCTTATCTTTGAATGTCGGCTGATACAGGGTTTTGAGTTACGTGATCTGGTATACCAGCTTCTCACCGAGATAAGCTGCAGACGGTCTTGTGTAGAAGTTGTTGTTGTTGTTGATGTCTAATAATTATATTTGGACAATGTTGTTGTTGTTGTGTTGTCTAGGAATGTGCGCTCGTTGTGGACGATCGATAATGGGAGACAACTCCGGTTGTTCGGCCCTTGATCAACTCTTTCACATAGACTGCTTTCGTTGTATTTCTTGCCGTGAGTATTCTAACGTTGATGCTGCATTTTTCGCTGTGAGTAATTCATTCTCATGGGTGGATGTAAGGATGTCATGTAAAAGTAATGGGAATGCCATTTGTTTTGTCTGCTTGGTAAATATGTTGAGGCTTATTATCCTAATTTCCAGTTTCTTTTAGATGATAGTATATTAATTAATTTATTATTGGTTAATTGATGGATCAATTAATTTGTTTAACTTTGTTAATAGCATTTTTTTTATTTATTTATGTGTGCTTGACAATTCTGTGGTTGCAGTTTGTGTGTGTGTTTGTGTGTGTGTGTGTGCATACTTTTGCTTGTGCACGTGTGTGCGCACACACGCGTGTGTGTCTGTCTGTGTGTTTGCGTACATTCGTGGGTGCTTACAGTGCGTATTGTAATGAGGCTTTTTTTAATTTGTGCAAGTCTGCACTTTATTTAATTTACTTTTGAACTTATTATAAGATTAAAGTTTTCAAAGTCACATAAATTTAATTGATCAATAAGCTTAGCTTGTTAATCATTAAATTGTAGATGTTGGATTGCGTGGTCATCCATTCTACGCCATGGAGGGCAAGCCATATTGCGAGCAGTGCTTCATGGTAGGTTGTTGTATGCAATTACGGCTTAGAGACACGTTTACTCAAGAGTGTAAAGAGACTCGTATATTTATTGTCTTGGTGTTGAAAATTTGACTTTTATTTTTGGTGTCATGTATGATATATTCAGAATTTAGAATTAGCTAACTAAAGAATAGAAATATAAAACTGACTACATTTCTTGTGGATGTTGTCTGTTATGTTTGTGGGGCGCGGTGGTGTAGTGGTGGCGTCGTTGCCTTGGAGTTGGAAGGTTCGAGGTTCGAATCCACCTCGCCGCGTAAGGACCTTGGGCAAGTCCTTCACTCACAATTGCTTAGCGCTTCGGCGTGAAACTTCGATGCAGTGTCCGCTCTGTATTCGGGGAGCGCCTCTGAGTAGAAATAGCTTGAAGGGGCGCTATAACAAGTGCACATACAAACAAACAAACATGTGGATGTTGTGTGTTGATAGTGCAGAACACGCAGGTTTGATATATCTTCTCTGTGTAGATATTGTAAAGAAGTGTTCAGCCTGCAGCTAGCTGCCTATTGCGATGCAGATGATTGTTAATTCATGAAAATTATTGGTTATGCATGCATTAATTTGTGCGATTGGAATTATAAAGTCTGATTATATGATGTTTTAGATATGTCATTAAATTAATATGAAGTTTGGACATGCGATTTTTTTCTAATTTTAGTCAACCCTGGAAAGATGTTCAACGTGTTCAAAGCCTATTACTGACAGGGTGAGTATCATTTGGGATGAGTGATATACTGGTGGGTTGGGCTTATGTTGTCCATTGCCTACAGTGAAAATGCTGTACATAGATTTGTACACATATTTGTTCTTATTTATACATGAAAACTATCCATCAGTAGGCTGTCCTTTATTTTAGAATGTTCTCATTTTCTAGTGTAAACAAGTTGCAAATTGTTACACTTATGTAGTGATTTTAAAGTGAGTTATTGCCATGTAAATAAGACTTTGGAAATTGTTGTAATTTTTTAAACAAGTTAAATCATTACTTCATTCAGAGATCATTATTACGTAATTATCATAATTACCATAAATTACAGTAGTCTATGCATGAACAATTGATGTAAAGGTCGAAGATGAAACAGATCTTCGAATAGTCCTGAGACTACTTAGCTGCATGTCGGATGAGCGAGTAAGATTGCCAGGTTTAAAGACATCTTAGGATTGAGCATTTAGTGTTGACACCAACAGAAATTACGCTGACAGTTCTCAATTTTCAACTGGCAATTTAGCTGAGGGCTGACGTTCACGTAGATATTGTCTGCCTTTCAGCTTCTTATACGGCAAATATTACAGTTAAGAGAGGTGTGTTTTAATTTTGATCAGTTGAATTTGAAAGAGATTATAATTGCAGCACTCAGTCTTATAATTAATATCATAAAGTCTTCATTCGTTCGATTTGATAGATTTCCATTCTATATTGTGGAAAATCTGTTTATAACTCAAGTGCTGACTTTACCTATATACCTACTTTATATCAATTTAAATTCACACGGTAAACGGTATGTATTTGAATCAGAATGCATCTAGCACCTATTCTATTTTCTATTGCGGACTTATGGAGCGCCTTTCGCAGTTCAATCTATTCAGAGGTGCTTCCATTGTGAAGTGTTACTGTCCCCATGGTATGGAACGGGCTTCCTTGTGTCTTTACTCCTTACGCCTAGGGTTTGCTCAGATGCATTTTATAACAGCCTTGAAACAGTACATTTAATCCAAGGTTGAGTTGGGAGCACTCCTGGGTAGTAACCTTAATGGGACAATACAGGGTGGGCCAAAAAAGACCCCTAGGTTTTTAAAATTCTTATTTCTGACCAAGATATTTTGCAAAAACCTTAGGGGATGGTCTTTTTTTGCCCACCCTGTATATAAGTCTCCATAATGAATGGACGAATGAATGGTATCGTCTTGTTTCTTCGCATGTAGATGCTGAGGGCGACTGGAAAGCCGTATCATCCGAGCTGCTTCAACTGTGTTGTGTGTGGAATGAATCTCGATGGCGTTGCATTTACGATCGATGCTACGAGCCAGATTCACTGCATTGAGGATTTCCACAGGTCTCTCTTCTTCACCCTACCTTAATCCGCTGCAGTATGCACTTTGCTGATTAAGTGTACAATGCCTAAGAGGCAAATAGCATCGGTCGTGTTGTCGTGTGATGTAAGGGGTTGCACGCAGGAGATGATGGTCTGTTGTTTGATACCAGTGTGGCGTAGAGGGGGCTGTGACTGTTGGATGTAAGGTTTCGATGTGACCTTGCGTGCTTTGCTGATTTATTTAATGATTTAATAGAAGGATTTATAGGCAACAAAAAATTGATTGAAAATTAGGGGGAAAATGTTTTGATGAAAGTTTAAAGTGTCTATTGAAGTAAAATCTGCAGCCCTGGTAGATGCAATCACAATAGTCATCAATGAAAACCAGTGCTCTAAATCCAGGAACATTTATTATTAGGTAAAGTTGTGAGCACTGTTGATGTTGTTGCTGTACTGTGTTTAAAGCCTTTATTTCTGGTTTTTGTGCACTGTTAGGAAGTTCGCTCCACGCTGTTGTGTCTGCAATCAGCCAATAATGCCAAGACCCGGAAAGGAGGAAACCATTCGAATTGTGGCTCTCGACCGCAGTTTTCATATTGAATGCTACAGATGCGAGGTAATGTCCTCAGATATTTTTCATTCAAGTATTCATTCATTCAAGTGTTTATATGGCACTTCTTCAAGGAAACTACTCAGAGGCACTCCTGATTTCAGTATGTTCAAACAAACCAGTTTTCAATCATGTTGAGGCTAAAGATATTCTATAGGTTTTATATTACATATTGTATTTGATCAACTGCTTTTTGTACCTGATAGCGGTGTGTCTATCAGTCTTTGTTACCATTAAACGAATATATAATAACAATAATAATGTTGTAGTTCAGTTTTCATTTTGTCTGAAAATTGAATCGGCAGATGTGTTTAGCTTTCTGTATTCTTCCTATTGCGTTGATATTTATATGTCACATGTTGGATTTGATTGTTTGTTTCAGCTTAAAAAAGTGATTAGAGGTCACTATCATTAGCGCAGTACAGCCTAATCAGAATCTCTCCCAGTGCGTGCAACCCCTCAAAAAAGAAAAGTCATAAGACAGTGCTCAGGCAGATAAAACCATAGACTTATCTGAACGCTGTTCTGTTTTTCTTCTAATTAAATGGCATTTTGTTCAAACGGTTTTCTTGTTATGTCTTCTTTAATTGAACTGAAGGAGTTTAATGTTTATGTTAGATGTGTTTCCTTCTTTTTGTTTCCTTCCAGGACTGTGGCATGCTGCTGTCATCAGAATCTGAGGGCAGAGGCTGCTACCCTCTGGATGATCACATCCTATGCAAAGGATGCAACGCAAAACGCATCCAGACAATGACTACGAAGATGACAACTGAACTGTGATGCTGTCATTCATTTCTCTCCTCATCTCTTGCTCTCTCTCTCCTTCTGTATCTCTCTCTCTTTTTCTCTCTCAAAATTACTGTGTGTTCGTATTTTTGTCTCTCTCTCTGTCTTTCCGTCTGTCTGTCCTGCTGATGATATTGCTATTTATTCAGAGTTTTGGAAGCTGCTGTGAAAATTTGCAGTGTTAGTAGTCTACTTTTATGCAAAGTGTATTTACATGTAACTATGGTTATTATTTATGTTGTTATAATTATATCATACACGAGTGTAATGCTTCTGGTGGGAAAAATTATTGCTTTTCTCTCTTCCGTTGTTCAACTTTACCTCTTCTGTAAAACACGATCTTAGGATTTTGCTTTACCTGTGACAGTGTCGTATTTGCTAGACCTGTTCCACAGATCCACCAAATACAGGTCATCTGCCACGTTTTTTGCATTCAGCTTATTTACGTAACAGAAGAGAGAAGTTTGTTAGCTTGCAATTGAGCCGCTGAGCCATTGTTGTTTTGTTTCAAGGATAATGGAAGCTATAAAGGTTTGTATACGAAATTGAACTTTTAAACCTTGCTGTGTACAGTTGTGTGATGAAAAAACAGTGCCTTTTATGTGTTCAGACCAGACTGTCTATCTGCCTTCAAGTCTGGGTCCGGCAGATGCTTTTTTTACGAAATGTGAAACGTGCTTGTTAGTTGCCAAGACTGATATATAAAAAAGGTTTTGAGTAGATTTTCTGATGGTGCTTATGTAAGTCTGCATGTACGTTGTACCAAAGCCTGTCATGAAAGAAGTTTTATATCTGAAGTGGCTTTTATATTACTTAAAATTAGTTCTAACAAGAAAATTCTTAACTTATATGCCAGCGTGTTTATTATTAAATTACCATGTAAATATTTATAGTTGTATGCAATTATTATTGATGGTTGGCTTTGATGTTAAAAATCATGTACTTCTGATAAAAAATTTAATGTTTGTATGTGGCTTCTAGATTTTAGAATAACTAGGATTTAGTCGTAAATTTACATTCTATTCGAAATAACTCTGAGAATTATTACATGTTGTCTGATGCCTTTTAAGCAGTCTTTTGACATTTCGTTCTTTGTTATTATTATCGTATAATTTATGGTTGTTTTTATTACTTTTTATTATCTGCTTCAGAGCTTTGTTTTGTTGAACAAAAAACTGATATTGTGAAAATTCTTCGTAATTATGTGAGCAATGTACAATGAATTTAGATTAAATGCTTATAGTTAGATGTGCTAAAGAAAAAAATGCTCTCTGTAATTATTTCTGCACTTGATAGCCATTTTTGTTAGTACTCGGTCAACCACTGAGACTTTACTTTTTAACGAAGGAGCAAGGCAGGGTTTGTAGAATTAGAATGTTCTAAATGTGTGTGCATATATATATAAATAAATTATATATATATATATATTATGTGTGTGCATATATATTATATATATATATACATTACATATATATTATGTGTTACATAATGTATATATATATGCAGTGTTTTAGTTACCGTTAAGTGCAGCTGTTTAAAGTAAGTTGTTCATTAAAAATTGTCATTAAAAAAGTTGACAGATTTCCCAAAACTTTCCTTGATGTTGCATTGAAAAGATATACATGTTGTTGATGTCTGGGGCTTCTGAATAGATCTCAAAACACTTTGTTATGTTACTTTAATAATCACAGCAACATAGCTCGGAATGAGGGAAGTAGTAGGTACAACTTTATGAATTAGTCTTAATTGGAATTCAAAGTGTTTTTAGTGATTCTGAGCCAAGAAGACAGAAATGCTAATCCTTAGCTAAAGGTTTGACGAAAAGTCAGAATAGTAAACGAAAGGTCAAAATAGCTTTCAAATAATCGTTTGTAAGCTGATTGTCTTTGTGTGAAACAATTGTATGTGTGTGTGTGTGTGTGTGTAATTGTGCTTGTAAACACATTGTATCAAGTGTTTTTGTTATTTTTTGGTCGGTTCAGCCATATTTGGATGCACCCTCTTCCGCTGTCTCTTGGCTCACAAATCTGAAATTACTCTAAAATGGAGGTGTTAATATATCTAATAGGTCTAACAAAATGAGGAGTGCCTTGTCCAGCATAAATTTTATTTCTACGGTGTTGCTGTTAACCATCTTGACATGCAACCTAACGAGGGAATCATCATTGTTCTTTATCTCATGTAAATGTCATGTCATGTAAACCAAAGTGCTGTATAAATAGTTGGTTATCATAAGAACAAATTTATATTAAATTTAGGATCATTTTACTTTTGATTGGCTCTGTTAGATGGATTTACGTTTATTACCATGTATGTACACCAATAAGGGGATTACAGTTGGTCAATTAAAGAATACTCTCATCTGTATAGTCGATTTGCAAGTATGCTGTATGATAATGATGTCAGGTTTTGTAATGTCTGTATCAAATTGTTATCATTAAAATTGTTTGATTCAAAGATTTGTGCACAATCAAAAAAATTGTCTGGAATTAGCTTTCGTACCCCTAAGATATAAGGCTGTATATCTACACTGATAGATTTGATTATTAAAACAACTATGGAAAAGGTCAATCAAGAAATTGAATGTCATACGAAATTTTACACCAAATTTTCGTATTGAAACATGTCTGTAAAACTTTTGTTTAGAAGTTCTTATTTAATCTACGCTGTATAAGGTTCTTGTATTGGTATTGCTAACGATTTGTAAGGTTAAATTAGCATCTTATTTAATGTGTTAAAAAAATTTCATGCCCATTTTGTGAACTCGCAAAGTTTGCCATGAATCATACCAGCTGCTTTTGTACACAGTGCAGGTTTTTTAACAGAATGTTGCATAGCTGAGCTGTGACTGTATCAGTGAGACAATGAGTATTGTTTCTGAGATCTAATTTTTATTGTTTTTGGCTGTCGATCTGGAATATCTGTATGGTCAATATGTAATTGTTGTCATTGCTACTCACTTTTATCGAAACGCAGTATAATTGATGTTGAAAGATTTTGCACTTTCCAATATATCCGCCTTCAGAGTAACTTGTGCGGCCTGCAGTCAGCTGCTCTTGGCTTTTGTGTGCTGAATAAGACATTGTGGCATTTTAATCAATGATTAACAATTTAACGATTTGTAATGTTCATCTGTGTCAGTTTAATCAATGATAAACGATAGCGATTTGTAATGTTAACAGCATCTTATTAAATGTGTTAACATTTATTTCGTGCTGTGTTACTGCGCAATATGGATTGTCGTAATTATCACTATTATTATTATTGCCAGAAATCATACCAGCTGCTTTTGTATATATACACTACAGTGCAGTTTTTTTACCGATTGCTTGTGCAGTTTGGATGTGTCATTGATTAATTAAATCATCCAGCCGTGGTGTTTTCAAGCAAAAAGATAAGTTGGTATATGGGAGGTGGGGTGGTGTTGTTTACTAAAACTTAGAATATCGTGATATCAATTTGGCATAAGTTGAACTGACAAAGCAATACTTTTAGGTGTCCTAGAATGGATGCTCCTCCGGGCATCTGAACGCTAGCTCCTGTTTCACTAAACTTGTATTTGATTTGCTGTTTTATTGTTGCCATTCATGATCGCGCTTGAACAAAATGAAGCATCTTGAATCCTTCAATTGTACGTAGCGAGTAGAGCTGGGTTTTTATCGCTTTTTAAGTCAGCAGCAAATTTTAGTATTTAAAGTCTATTAGGTATAAGTTTGCTTTACCATGCTATTGGTAAGTACCATGCTATTGGTATCACTTGCAAGTGTTTTATGTGCTCTATATGCTTTAAGTTTATATCATGTCTGACCTTTGCTGTTGTATGCATTCTCTGCAACTGTGTAGTGTGCAGTGGTTTTACTGTAATAACCTGTCAAAATAAAAAATTGTATTATGTACGTTTGTCTGTTCTAGCTCTTAATTAAAGCCCATCGTTCTCGACATTACTGTACGTATTTTGTAGTGCCATAATACTGAAGGGATGTAATTTATGGATGTCCTATGCATGCCCAAGTAATTGGTTTATTTGTTGTTCATAAAATTTTGCGATGGAAACTCTCATATAAAAAGCATCGTGTCCAAAATTCCACAGCGCAAGTGCATAACACCACAACTTGTTCTTTGTAAAGTGTTTCCTCAGTTACTTTGAGGTACCTTGAAATGTCGTGATATATGAATTTGGTATTTAAGTGGAAGTGACAAAGCAATACTTATAGAATGGACCTTCACATATAGCGTATTTAGCATATATATGTTGTGGCATATAAAATACATGTGTGCTACTTGTTGCATAGATACTTTTTGTACTTAAAGTGAAAATTGGACTGTCTAAATTTAAATTATCTCTGGTAAGCGTGGCATTGAATTGATGTGAAATTATTCTGTTGCTGACAATAGTCTGTTTTTGGAGTAACTCATATTCGACTTTATACAGAGAAACTTTATCATTCAACCTAGGAAACATATATCTGAAATTGCCAATTGCATTAAATTCTGAGGTACAACAAGAAATCAAGAACCTGCTAGATTATTTAAAGCGCTCTAGTTGTATGCAGTGACATCAATGAAATCTAACAAAGGCTTATGCACGAAAACTCTTTGCACTGTGACCGTTAATAAAACAAAATTAACAATGGCATTTAAAATTACTTTGGCTGTAACGTTCGACTACGATCATTTGTGTATATCTTAATTTGTTAAACTTAGTGGCCTTAGCTGTTCTTTATCGATAAGATGAACCTTGCAAAGTTTAGATAATCCTTGAGCTCAACAGAAAAATTAAGGTGTTGCATTTGTTTGCATCCTATTGTATTGTATAACTATTGTATTGTATTACCATTGTATTGTATTATGATTGTGCTGAAGCATTTCAAGTGTGACCCTCAGACTAAAAGTTTGCGACTGGTTGCAAAAATTGCATGCAGGAGGCAGTATGTAATCTCTCTCTGAGAGACTTATTTGTAATACTTATTATATGATGTAAAGTTTACACCAGAATAGTCAGTGGTTTAGGATTACTGCATGTATGTCCATTGTCCAAGGTGCAGGACATAAAAGTTTCTTCCTGCCTTTTGTTTGAGTATCATTTATTAGCAATATAAATCACTTTATTGCACTTGAGTTGCCATAATCCTTTTTACATGCGAGAATATAAGACAGACCATGTGGTTCAGTTTTCAACAACAGTACTGCAACTTATGTAAATGCAAACAGTACTTGCCTGCAACTTATGTAAATGCAAACAGTACTTGTCTGGAACTTATGTAAATGCAAACAGTACTTGTCTGGAACTTATGTAAATGCAAACAGTACTTGCCTGCAACTTATGTAAATGCAAACAGTACTTGTCTGCAACTTATGTAAATGCAAACAGTACTTGTCTGCAACTTATGTAAATGCAAACAGTACTTGCCTGCAACTTATGTAAATGCAAACAGTGCGGTACTTGCCTGCAACTTAAGTAAATGCAAACAGTACTTGCGAGTAGCATTAGCCAATACAGAATCTTGTGTAAATGAACAGGCAAAAAATAGTGATGTAGTTAACAGTATGTTTCTGAAGTGGCAAATCTGCATAACTAATATTTCTCCAGTTCATCAGAACAATAAGTCTTTGTGAATCCATTCAGAAATAACAATCTGTAGGACGATTATCGCTTAAGTTTAAAAAAGCACATTGCACAATGTTAACAAATTTCCTCTGGCTACGTAGTTTGCTAGCAGGTAGCAGCAACCTTGGTTATCTAGTTTTAAAATGCAATTATCTGGTGACTAGAATATTAATTTGTTTATAACACAGGCTGAATTGTTCAACAATTCAGTGTACAGTGAAAGAAACGTTGTTAACCTTAGGGAGTGGAATCTTATAACTGCACTGCAGATCCATACTGTAATAAAGACTGTCTTTATAACATGGATGCTCTTAATATAAACATGGCTGGAATATGAATCCCAAATTTAATGTCTTTTGAATCTGATTTCCTTTACAAGGCAAATATGGTCAAAATCTTCTATAAAATAGAATTGCTCTAACAGTATCTGTAATAAATTATCCATATGTACATGCTCGAATCAAAAGCTTGCAAACAAGAAATATTTGCATGTCTGAAGTTGTATATAATGTTTTCTCCATCTAAGCTCCATTTACCGGTAACCAGCATTAATGTTTTTGCTGTTCAAACTAAGTTGCCGTATACAGCATTACTTACTAGACCCTTCTTTTAGTATGCAGTATTGTAGATTTCTGGCAAGAGCATGGATTGAGAGTATGAACTGTATATCGTGACTATGTTACAGTACTGCTTCATTGTTACTCACTATATAGCTCCCGCAGGTAACATTATGATCAGGGTGCATAAGATTTATACAGCCTACTGAGTGTTCCTATATAAAGCTTTTTAAGCCTCCACATTATAGTGATGAGACAGCCTTTTGTGTTCAAGTTTTTTCTACAAAGTGTCTTAATGTGTATTAGAGTTGCTTCTGACTTACATGTTTTCAAATTCTGTGAAGAATTATCCGATAAAGAGATGCAAAAAACGTATGTGTAGTCACTTTCTGTAATGCTAATAGTTCGAATGAGAATTATGTACAGAGGCTTTTAGCGCAATGTTCTGTTCTGTTCTCAGCCATCCTCGATCCGAGGGTCGGCCGCATCATGTACAATGTTCCTCCAACGCTTCCTGTCCTCCATCAGTCTTATCATTTCTCCCAATGTCAATCCAGTCCATTAGTACAATGGCGTACTTATAATTATTTGTACTTAGGTTCTTATTGCGATCACTTATGACTGTGAACGCTAAAATGGGAAACAATACTGAGATAGTTTGGTGCAAACATAACACAAAATTCATGCCCTGTTCAGTGTTCATGGCATGACAAATGTACACTGTACCAAGAGCAGTGAAATTGGGGAAACGCATGTGAAAAAAACACAAGGTTCCAATGCAGCCACCATATTCTTTCTGTATCAGTTGCAGTTGCTGGAATTGGGACAGAAAATGGACCCACAGCTTCGAAACACGCATGTGACAAATTTCATGAACTGGACTCGTGGACACCTGCCAATGTCGTCTCATAGACACCTGAATGGCAGCGTCAAATCCAAAGGAGTGTCAATGCCAACTGCGGAAGAATTCTCCGTGAACACAGCATGAGACCCGACACTGTATGATATCTTAGGAAGCGTCGTTGGACTGGGTATTGTCAGTGGACAAGAAGTGTAGCGTACGTTGGGAACCGAGAGAACGTTGTGCCATTTTCTTGGTGACACATCCACTGCGGCCAAAGGCGAAGCCATACACCTCTGAAACTGCGACATTTTCAAAGCGTTGCTCATTTTCTCAGCTTGCAGAAAGTGATTGTGCTGGCTTTGCAGAGTCGGCGGCAGCGCTGAGGTCATTGTTTGATTGAAAATGTTGCTCATTGTCATTTCACGGCGCAACTGACTGTCCAGTTTCTTCCTTTCCGCAAGCAGTCCGTGCCACAAGTGGTTAACGTTGGACGGGAATATTTTTTCTGATCTTGCTGCCCAATTGTCTTCACACTGGTAGTTGTTGCCCTGTTGATCGGACCCGAAACAAGGCATATCGCTAGCACACCATAACGGCCTCCAATCCACAGTTGGTGATATATCCTCCTTGGTCTTTATCTCCAGCGTGGAGCAATAACTTTCGTACTGTGGAGCGTACAGGAAGCGGTCAACCATGTCTGTCGTCATTGGTGATGCAGAAGATGGTGGTATTAGTGGACGGCTTGTCTTCACAGAATCAGATCGTCTGGAGGTTTCTTCATCTTCCGCTCTGTCATCCGATCCGCAACTTTCGTCGCTGGATATCTCTACGCAACGCTAAAACGTAAAGAACGCATGTCTTATGTCCGATCAAGATGGACCATTTAACGTAAGTGTAATGTAAATGTAGGTCAATACATGGGAAATTTGGTCTTTGATTAACTTTCCAAGAATTTTCAGAATTTGGGTAAGTGAAATGAAGCTAAAGCATGAAAGATTAGAGACACCAAGTGACTGACCCCTCTGCCAGCAATCCAGTATTATAGGGGCATAACTCTTGTCTCATGCCTGGAACCAGTCAGGAATTGAAGCATGGAAAGCTAAACTTGTCTAACTCTGACATGCACCACTACTAAATACTTCAATTTAAGCATGACTTTGATAGTTGCAAACTTGTTAAAAAGACAGCAAAAAAGAGTCACATCAGTCAGCATTTGCATTGGTTGTGGAATTGGCCAATCAACTATCGTTCTCCATAACCCCAAGTTCAAAATATCTATAAAACGGAGCATTGCAGTATGATCATGAGCTATCAGTTTCTATTAAGACACATGCTCCAGACAGTGATAAGAGGGATTTGCCCTGATAAAAACTGTTCAATTTCACATGCAACTGAATTAGGATTTTCTGAGCAGAAGTGAAAGCTTGCTGCACAATCAATCTGTCACTAAACACCCTCAGACCACACAGCACTATAACTGGTTTGATTATATAGGTCCTGCAACCATCCACACACATGTCAAGCAATTAATCATGATGTGACAGATACGAAAATAGCTAAATAAACAGAAGATATCCTAGACCATGGGTGTCAAAGAGCTGGCCCTCATGGGCCATTTCTGGCCCGTCGACGATTTTTTTGGCCCACGGAGCCCCCCCTGAAGTTTACAAAATTAGAGGATAAAGTTTAAATTTTTATATTTTACAGTCAGCGCCAAATACGCGGAGGCTTTTCTTACTGACGTCACTTTTGCTCAGACGCACAGCTCTGTGTAGACTGCGTATAATTATATGGCTTCCGGTTGGTTGTCTGTTAACAAAATTATGAAAGTTATAAAACACTTATATTGTTTAAAATGCTCTGGGAATTGGCTGACCAAGCTCAGATCACTAGGCCTACCCAATTTTGCTTAGGAGATTCGACACCCTGGCCCGCCACTTGTTGGAAGATGTTCACACTGGCCCGCCACTAAAAAGGTTTGACACCCCTGTCCTAGACAGTAAATTAAACATCGAGTAAAAGAGTTCATCGCATATTCACCTCGGTATATCCATTCAAGCCGCTCGAGCTTTTGTGTTTCGGCAGCGAACGCGCCACAAAATCGCGAAGAATGCGGTTGATTGAACTGATGCTCGGAATGTTCTTCTCATTGCAGATACCTTCGTCCAGCAAGCTAACAATGTATCAACACTCTATTCTTATTATCGTGTGCATTGTAGTGGAAATAGTTTAAGCTGATTTAACCTTAATACAAGTTTAGTTACAAAGTTCTCTTACATTAGGCCAAAACTACTCGGTAAAACAAGAAAGAACTTTATATCTGCTTGCATTTGCCTTGGCTATGGCTTGGCCATCTGAATTTACTCAATATATTAACCCGAAGTTCAAAATGTCAAGACTTGACACACCGATGTTTTACTGATAAGATAACATGTAGTTCATAATGTGAACAAGTGCTTTTCTTAACCATTACCAGCATCTACCTATATAAGCCTCTATAGGACTTTCAGAGACTAACAAATGCTAGTAGAACAGAATGTAGCAAGCTCGGACATTCGACCAGTATAGCCTTGACTTTCCTCCAATCTGACCAGTACAGCCTTCAGTTTCGTCCATTTGACCAATACCAGCCTAAAAAATTGAGTGCCCGCGCAGTTTGACCAATATAGCCTTACTTTTTCATATTCGGCGTCTGTCGTAAAAAAAGTAAAAAAGTAAAAAAAAAATTTCTCTGGCGTATATAAAATGACTGAAAAAATGGAATATACAGCTCGGCCTAAAGACAAGATATCCCAATATAAAATGGACTACTCATCGTATAATCTGAAAGAATTACGACAAATTCCTAAACAGAGAGGACAAAGAGGATACTCGAGTTTGCGAAAAGCGGAACTCATAGCGTTCATATCGCAGGGAGATCGACTAGGCGCTCGGGCCCGGGTCAACAAAGCACCAGCGCAAACCCCCGCCACTGTACGAGAATTGCGCGAAATTGCGAAAAAGAGAGGTGTGCGGGGATACTCGAGATTAGCAAAAGCGGAACTTACGGCATTCTTGACTACTACTTGGAAATTTTTGCATCCGGGGAAAAATAAAATAGTTTTTTCGGATTGGCTGACTCGCGAGATTAGTCAGTTACCCCCGCAAATAAAACCACCCATTCATAGGTTCAAACTTCGAGAGACTGCGACGGCCATCAAAGGGTTTACAAAAAGATACACGATCGATGGCGACAACGGGATCGATGTTGCAACTTTTCTCAAGGCTGTAAGACCGCACGTAGTTAGGCTGCTAGGGAAAAATCGGGGGGTAAAAGTTCAACTCGATCTCATGTGCGAAATGGAGAAAGTAGATATGAAAACCGGCGAAGTAGTAACGGCTGAGCCTAATTTCAAATCAAAGAGTGATATTATTTTAGAAGCAACCGATGTGAGGGAAATATATACCAACGCAGCGGATAAAATTAAGGAGAGCATGGCAAGTTTTCAGATGCGGGGAAGTAATTGGAGATTCAAAACCGTTTTGAAGTTGGATATCGATACGGTGGTATATAAACCGCTGAAAGGTAGTTCCTACATTCCACTCCCAGATTATTTAGCGAATAAAAAGGCTATTATTAATATGAAGAACAAAGATGGAGAATGCTTCAAGTGGTGCGTAACGAGGGCTGTAAACCCCGTTGAAGAACATCCGGAGAGAATAACGAAAGAATTAATTAGACAGTCTGAGGAACTCAATTGGTCTGGTATTGAATTCCCAGTAGCAGCGGATGCTAATGTGATAGGTAAGTTTGAGAAAAATAATAATATTAGTATTAATGTTTTTGGTTACGAGAAAGAAGTGAATGTATTCCCACTATATATATCAAAGCATGAGAATGATAGGTGTGTAGATCTATTACTCATTTCTGATGGAGAAAAGAAGCATTATTGTTGGATCAAGAATTTCAACAGACTGATGGCGGTGAAAACAGAAAATACTACTACATCAATGTACTATTGCAAAAGATGCTTGATAGGGTTCAGTAGAAAAGAATCGCTTCACAAACATACTGAGTACTGTTCGCAGCAGGACGCCCAACGAATAGAACTTCCGGAACCTGGGACTATGCTAAGTTTTACACATTACTATAGAAAGATGCGTGTACCGTTTGTGTATTTTGCCGACTTTGAATCGTTCATCAAACCTATCGGTACATGTCAACCCGTTCCTAGCACGTCTTACACCAACAAGTATCAAAAACATACGCCCAGCTCGTTTTGTTATCATTTGAAATGCTTCGACGATGAAGTTTATTCCCAAGAGCCGGTGCGTTTTACAGCTGAAAACGAAGACGACGATGTTGCTCAGTTATTCATAGACTCTATCGAAGAAAATGTAAAACGAATATACAACGAGTTCAAATTCCCCAAGAAGATGATATTCGGCAAGAAAGAGCAGGTGCTCTTCGACTCGGCTACTGTTTGCCATATATGCGAAGGAGAATTTATAGGCGAAGAAAAACCAGTACGAGATCACTGCCATTTGACTGGAAAATTTAGAGGTGCCGCTCACAACCTTTGTAATCTGAAATACAAAGTCCCCAAGTTCTTCCCTGTCGTATTTCACAATTTGACAGGTTATGACAGCCATTTATTTATCAAGAAATTACGAGGTGAACACGGCGAGAAAATCAAATGCATTCCCTGCAACGAAGAAAAGTATATCTCATTCAGCAGAGAGGTCGTCGTCGATAGATTTGTAGACAAAGATGGGAAAGAGAGAGAAGTCAAACGCGAATTACGTTTTATCGATAGTTTAAGATTCATGCCCCAGAGTCTCGACGCGTTATCGAAAAATCTTCAGAAAGATCAGTGCAAGAATTTAGGGAAATTTTTTGAAGGTGAGAAGCTGGATCTTTTACTCAGAAAAGGCGTTTACCCGTATGATTACGTCGACGGTGTTGAAAGATTAAACGAAACCGAATTACCATCGAAGCATGCCTTCTATTCAAAACTAACCGATTCGGGTATCAGCGAAAAAGATTACGCGCACGCGAAAACGGTATGGGACAAATTTGAATGCAAAACATTACGCCAATATCATGACTTGTACAATTTATCGGATGTTCTATTATTAGCGGATGTGTTCGAAAACTTCAGAGACGTCTGTATGAAGCACTACAACCTAGATCCTGCGTGGTACTCATAGGCGTAGGAGACGGGGGTCCAGGGGGGGCAAATGCCCCCCCAAATTTCGGGCAAGTCTGATTTTTCGGGCAAGCAGACCCGGAAAAAGAAAAAAGTTTTAGAAAATTTTTACTTTTTTTATTTTTCCAGGTCTTCTTGCCCGAAAAATCAGACTTGCCCGAAAAAATGACCTTTTGAGCAAAAAGTAACGTGAAATTTCAGAAGATTTTGCCCGGATGACCAAAAATAAGGACGTCAGAATTTTCGGGCAAACGTAACGGGAATTCTTAAGATTTCGGCCGGAGGAAAAAAATTTTTCGGGCAAAAATCTCATTTTTGCCCCCCCAACGTTGAAATGTCCCCTACGCCTATGGTGGTACTACACTAGCCCAGGACTTGCATGGGATGCGGCGTTGAAGACGACTGGTGTAGAGTTGGAGTTGTTGAGCGACTACGATATGTTGCTGATGATCAAGCAGGGAATACGAGGAGGTGTCAGCACGATTTCCCACCGATACGCGAAAGCGAACAACGAGTACATGGGAGAAGCTTTCAATCCCACCCAACATTCAGTATTCATTCCATACTTGGACGCGAACAACTTGTACGGATGGGCGATGAGCAAACCGCTACCAACTCATGGGTTTGAATGGATGAACGATGACGAATTGAATGATTGGAGAAACATTACCGAACGAGATGGAGTGGGATGTGTGTTGGAAGTCGACTTAGAATATCCAAAAGAATTGCACGACCTGCATAATGATTATCCACTAGCTCCAGAGAGTGTAAAACCTGCGGGATCAGATGTAGCGAAACTCATTCCAAACTTGAATGACAAAGTAAAGTACGTCGTTCATTACGGAAATTTAAAATTGTACGAACGTCTCGGATTGAAAATCGTAAAAATACATCGAGGAATAAAATTCGTGGAAAGTGCCTGGCTGAAAAAGTATATCGATCTGAATACCAACCTGAGAACGAAAGCTACGAACGATTTTGAGAAAGACTTTTTCAAACTGATGAACAATAGCGTTTTCGGTAAAACAATGGAAGCTATCGAGAATCGAGTTGACATACGATTGGTGGGTGATGAGAAGGAAGCTATCAAGCTAGTCGCGAAAACTAATTACGACAGACGAACGATTTTCGACGAAAACCTCATCGCCGTTCACATGAAAAAGACCAAGTTGTTTTACAACAAGCCGATATATCTAGGGATGTGTATATTGGACGTTAGTAAGACGCTCATGTATGATTTTCATTATAATTACATCAAGGCCAAGTACGGAGATAGGGCCAAGCTATTATTCACCGATACCGATTCTTTGGCGTATGAAATTAAAACGGAAGACTTCTACAAAGATATTTCCCCGACGTCCAAAGTATGTTCGATACTTCAGACTATCCGAGCGATCACCCGTCGGGTATAGAATCCGGCGTTAATAAAAAAGTGGTTGGTATGTTCAAAGACGAGGCCGCGGGAAAACAGATTGAAGAATTTGTCGGTCTGCGATCCAAGTTGTACTCTTACAAAATGGCGGGTGAAGACTACAAGAAATGTAAAGGTGTGAAAAAGAACGTCGTCAAGAAATCAATCACTCACGCAGATTACAAAGACTGCGTGTTTACGAAAAGACAACAGTCGAGAGCGATGAACGTCATTCGATCCTATCGCCATGAAATTTACACCGAAGAAGTAAATAAAATAGCTCTGTCTGCCGACGACGACAAAAGAGTAATAATGGATGACGGGATCCACACCCTAGCCTATGGGCACTACACGCTGAAAACTAAACAAAATAAAGAATAATTTACACTAATATAAAATGGATGCGGCAAAAAAAGTGTGTACCAAATGCAAAAAAGAAAAAAGCTTGGACGAATTTCACAAAGATAACTCACAGAAGAGCGGGTATTACCCCAGCTGTAAAATTTGTAAAAATGCCAAAGTGAAAGAGCTTGCGCACAAATACGCAAGACAGGAAATTAGGGAGACAAAAGACACAAAAGTTTGCAGCCGGTGTAAGGTAAATCAGAACATATCGGAATACGTCAACAATCGATTTCAAAAAGATGGAAAGGCGAATGAATGCAAAAATTGTAGGCGAAAATATTATCTCGCCTGCGTAGAAGCTCGAAAGCTCATTAGTTTGTAAAACATCTAGATGAAATATTAAAATGAGCTATACAACTGTGAAAAATATAAATGTCGAAGGCGTAGTTCTCGCGAATCATCCGTTGACAAATTTTGAACTACTAGATGCTGCTAAGAAGCTCAATATCCCTAATTTCCGGGGAGTATTTCTCAGAGACGAGCTGCCGAAGAAACCTGGCCGGACTGAATGCGGGATATTGAATCTAGACGATTCTAATGGAACCGGCTCGCACTGGGTCGCTTTTTCAAAAAACGGCAAGGACAAAATATATTTCGACAGCTATGGCCTGCCCCCTCCTACAGAACTGGTAAAGTATTTGCAGAGTCCTGTGTACTACAATAGCGAGCGCGTGCAGCCCGACAACGAAGTGTTTTGCGGTCATCTATGCCTGCACGTCCTGAAAAAAACATGCAAAGATGGAGTGACTTTTCAAGAAGTTATAAACAGCCTGCATTGAAAATTATATTCAGATGTAAAAAATGCCTGTTGATAAATTTGGACATACAGATTCAGGATCTACGCAAAGAGTAATTGCCGGGGGAGTTACTGAAAGTCAAGTAAATAGTACTTTTCTACGGCTAGATGGAGCAAACCCGGCGACTGGCGACCTAAATATGAGTGGCCATACTATTAGAGGTCTGCCTACAACGAATACAGCGAATACAGCGAATACTCCGGAAGCGGGAATAGATGAGGCTGTGAGTCGGGGGCAAGTAATAGATTTACTGCAGAATCACGACGACGTCCCGACCGACAATAATCATTTGACGAATAAGAAATACGTCGATGAACAACTTACTTCGAAAGTGGCGATGGTAGTAGGACCTGCGGTTAGCGCTTACAGTTCAACTCAACAGGCTATACTCGCTAGATCTCACACTGCAGTTACTTTTGACGTAATCCGATGCGGTACCGCAAGACACGGTATTGAACAGGGTATCGGAACGACTTCTTTCTTCCCCAGTAAAGCCGGGTACTATATCGTTTCGGTGTACATAGAATTTTGTAGCAATAGTAATACCGCTTATGGCACCGTCCACCTGTATAAAAATGGGGCGTCGTACATGCAAATTGCGGGCGGAGGGAGCATGGATCTGTATATCCATTCAATCGGTAGTAACATAGTTTTTCTAGACGAGTTCGATTACCTCAGCATACACGTTTTTTCATCCGTCGCTACGAACATTTTGTGTAGGGACTTTTCAGCGGTATTCTTACGGCCTTGAATTAATAAAAATTATTATTTTCAAAATGCCTGTTGATAAATTTGGACATACGGATTCTGGATCTACGCAAAGAGTAATTGCCGGGGGTGTTACTCTGTCTCAAGTAAACAGTACTTTTCTAAGGTTAGATGAAGCAAATCCGGCGGCTGGGAATCTAAATATGAATGGCAACTGCATCAAAGGCCTGCCAATAACGAATAATCCGGATGCGGGTATGGATGAAGCGCTAAGTTGGGGCCAAGCTATAGATTTGATTACGAATCACGCGGGCATTCCGTCAAACGATAATCATTTGACGAATAAAAAATACGTAGACGAACGAATTGCTTCGATAGCGCCTAGCTCCACTGCCGAGGCCGCATTTGGTCCAGCGTTTAGTGTTTACGCCCTCTCGGCACAAGCCATCCCCGCTAACACAGTAACGCAAGTATCATTTGGAACTGTAAAATTCGATCCGGATACTTGTCTAGTCAATTCGAACCGTTTCCTTCCTCGGAAAGCCGGCTGTTACATGGTTACGACGAGTTTGGAAATACGCGACAATAGTGCTAAATATACTGAAAGTATTGGCTTGTACAAAAGTGGGGGAGTGTACACGATGATTGTCGGTGGCGGAGGTAAGGCTGGATCGAAAAAATATGTATCGGACACTAGCCTAGTTCGATTAACTAATACCGATTATCTCGAGATATTTATTACTTCGCCTAATCCGGTAAATATTTTAGTTCGCGATTTTTCGGCAGCATACTTACGACCTTAGAATTCAAAACCGAATCAAGTTTTGAATTTGAATACTACACTTCATCTACACTTCATCGACCATTCTATCATGAACTTCAATATACCACGCTCATTTTCTGGCCGTCCGATTGAAACCTCAGTAACTTGTCTGAAATCACCACTGCGTACGCTTCCGTATTAGCCGGTGGCGCTGTATTAAACGTGCCTTTGATCTGGATATCGACCACCGATGACTTCAGACGCTCGGATTGCTTGCTCACGTCAAACACCATAATCGGAAACAGATCTTTGAAGTCCGAAGGGGTGATATTGCATTGCGTCATTAGTTCGTCCATTCCATAGTATTTTTCACTGAACGCGGCTGCTGCTCGGTACGCCCGCGAGAATTGTTGATTCGGAAATGATAGATTGTAGTCGACAACTGGGTATCGGTCCTGGTTCATCATCACGAACATGTTCTTCAGATCGCAATGATTGAAAACGGATGGATTTTGTTCTTGATCGCCGCTTTTGTCGGTTTGAAAACCCAAGATGATGTACCTAGGTTTCTCGGGTAATGTCTTGACGCTAAGTCTCCAGCTAAAATTAGTCGACTGTGCGACGGAGGTGGTATCGCATTGACGGGCTCTGTACGCAACTGGCAGCGACGCTTTCGATTCGATCGTTTTGTACAATTGCATCTTCTCCATATCCGCGGGAATAACGTGCGGCATGAACCATGAGATTTTATCTAGCCTCACTTTCCCTGCGCCCGCGGCGGTGAGTCTAAAAATTGCGTCATCATCGGCTTTACGAACCAGAGTTAGCGTATGTTTCACACCAAAAACAACCTTGTCGTAATCATCGCAAAATCCGAAAATATGCTTCAATGGAACTACAAAGCTGAAAGTACCTTTGGCATTTGGTTTTTGAATTATATACGACTGTCTCACGGCGAAACCTTGATTATCCGCGATAGCAGCCGTCGCTCCGCTGTCCTTGTACCACAACTGATTCAATCCTTGAGCTAGTTGAAAATCATTCGGGTATTTGAGTAATCCGAGCATCGTCGTTGCTTGACCCGGGTGAAATAACGATTCAATTTCCTGATTCGACAGTGAATACGAAATTTGACTGAAAAGATGCATGAGCCCATTATTCGTAAGGGTTGCTTCATCGGCATTAACGTAGAAGGTGTTGTTGTTGACCGCCTTCGTCAATCTACCCTCGAACAGCAGGTAAGATTCTGCTGGATGACAAAATAGATCTTGAAGTTCGATATTTATTCTAATCTCGCCGGAGGTGTTTAGATTCGCCCCCGATATCGGCTCATACTCGTACCATTCGTAACGTTCGACGCTTTCATCGCTCAATGGTTGTTCGGTAAATCTCAGAATATCGGATGATTGCATTTTTACTACTTTTTACTACGCGATAATATATTTTTTACGCGACCTTCATTCCGGCGCCGTTTAGCGAGCGTACTAAATCTTGTATCGATATGGCGTCGTTCTTCTTCAGGCCATCGCCCATCATCAGATTATTAATATTCGAGATATTTGGGCTCGACCCGACGCCACTCAGCCGCTCTAAAATTTGTCTAGTTCTGGCGTAATTTTCTTGGAGGTGGGAGTAGGAGTAGGGGCAGGAGTAAACAGTTTGGCCACTGCTTTGTCCACTAATCGTTTGCCAGCGTCGATTGCGGTTGTTTTCCCAACATCGATGGCCTTTTTCCCAATTTCTTTCGCCACGTCTTTACTCGCGTTGAGAGCGGTCGTTGCTAATTGTTTGGCGGCGTTCGACGTTACTAGTCGTTTGAAAAATCCTGAAATTGTATCGAATATTCCCGATCCTCCGATAACGTATTGTTTTCTATACCTCCTTCTATTAATGACTTGCATTTTTTCTGCATTTTACAATGTCATCATTATATTTTTGTAAGCATCTTTACTCAGCACTTCCTGCCTCAATAACGCGTCGCACATCGCCACGATCTCGTTTCTCACGCCGGTATTGCCTGCTTTGAAGCTTTGAAATCGTAGTTCTAGCTGTTTCGCTAACACGTTTGGATCTTCGGAAATAACAATTACACCACCCACGCCTTTACCCACCGCATTACGAGTCCTCTTTTCCCATATCGGCTTGATAATTTCTCTATATTTGACGCTCGCAGATGCTTTGGGTTTGTTGGGATTTTTTGGCTGTCTGATAGCATCCGACGCGAGTAGAATCTCGGCGTAATCGTCTCTATCATTATTATCGTATATCGACGTGTTCGGCTGTTTCATCGTCAACAACTCCCAAAGCCCCGGTGTTCCGCTATACGTCTTATTTCCAACCGTCACATCGTCTCCTTGAATAAAAATCGGAGTATCGCCGATGTAGAATTGACCATTTTTTGATCGTATTCCGAACGTCGTGTCTACGATTTTTCTATCGGAGGCGTATTGATGAAGGTACTTGGTGGCTACTTCACCTAATTCTAAAGTTCTAATATCCTCGGTCGGATCGTCGCTATACGCTTCTATCGAGGGATACTGAGGAAATTGAACCTTCAACGACGCGGGAAGCGTTTGTAGCGCGTTTGTAGTAGCTATCGAGTTTTCTTTGATGGCGGATAGTAAGACATTCTGCTCTTTGGAAATTGCGGATTGCGAATCGACGATAGGCTTGTACAGCTTGGTTAATTCTTGTTGCAGCCCCGAATCCCCCAATCTCTCCGATAAAAAGTTCTGTTGAATATTCTTCTTGGATTTCAGAAACTCTTCGACTATGAAATTTCTTTTCGCCGGGTCATCTATCTTTAGAAACGACATTTTTAATAAAAAATTTAATGTTTTTCGACATGTTTTCCGGCGTGTTTTTCGACGTGTTTTTCGACATGTTTTTCGACATGTGTAAAAACACAAGTTAGACGTATTTTCAGACATAGCGACATAGGTCTACATAGGTATGCAAAACTCTACAAGTCTACATGATTTCATACATGTTCACGTTAGTCGTCTTTCGAGCAGATTCGGTATTTTTCTCAAACATGCTTTGAAAGGACTGCCTGACTTCCTCTCTTCCCCGATCGATGAGTGATTGTTTCGTTTCCTCATCCATCGCGTCTATCGCAACTTTCGACTTACTTTTGATTTCTTCTTTCATGCCATTGAATTTTTCAATCTCACTTAGAATCAGAGAATATTCCTCGTCTGAAATGTGATCATCCACGAGTGCTTTTGAAATATGGTCGCTGATCGTGTTGAGCTTCGCATCAGCTAGCGTTTTGATTTTTTCATGCTTCTCCGCCTTCAGGGCGAGCTTTTTACAGATTCGGCTGCCAATTATACTCAATAGCCCCGCACCTAGCGCTGTCCCTTCCATAGCAATAGCGATGGGAGCCGCAATTATGGTAGCTAGTACGCCGATTCCCAAAATTCCGAGCCCCATCGTGACCACCATGAGGAAGCTGTCTACTACGCCGATTACGCTCACACTTCTATGGTACTTTTTACTCAACGTTGCTCTTTTGTCTCGTTCTTGCTCGATCTCCTTTTTGATTTCGCTAATCTTCTGAAGTCGATACGTTTGTGCGGACCCTGCGGCTATTTGTATTTCACCTTCTGGCGCAGAGGGCGTTATATTTGTTAGGTTTGGATAGAGTTTGATGCCTTCGTATTCCATTCTTTTATTTATTAGCAATATATATTTTTTTTACCGTTGATAATTTACACAGCATAGCGAATCTCCTTCGTTTATCGTTACTGCCGAATCGGAGTTGTTTTGAATGGAAACTATGATATCATCAATCACATCTTCTGAAATCACTCCATCTAGTAGGCTGCATCGTCGTTCTTTGATACTCTGTCTGAGGGAAACGAGGCAAAGTCCTGCCGCCATTTCTACACCGAGTCCAAGCCTTAGCGTATTTGCTGTCTTTGGTTGTATCGTGATATCATTTTGCGCAAAAATCTCCCATCGCAGACCTCCTAGTTGTCTTACTGGAGTGCGAGTAACACCGCTCGTAATCTTCCAAAAGACTGAAACGGGCTGCGTTCTAACCTCTACCGGTCTAGTTGGTTTAGTTCCAAATTTGTGTATTGGTCTCGACATTTTACATATGATAATTTATAATATCATGCCGAGAATCGGAATGTTTCGAAACGGCGAGTTGGGGCCGAGCAAAAGTCCTTCGCCACTCACATAGCCCGACCCTGTTTTCATGTAAAGCCCGGATCCCATTATCGATGCGCCTTTTTGCCACGGGGACATGTACAAACCAGATCCGGCCGCTCTTATTTTGCACGCTATGTCACCTTTCTTGACATACATTACGCCCGAACCGCTGATTTTATCGACAAGTTTCGATCCAGCCGCAGCACCTAACCCACCTAATGCGCCCTGTGCTAAACTAGGCAGTACGCTACCAAGAAGGAACCGTCCCGCCGTCGCTAGAAACGGAAGTATAGCGCCTATGAATCCACCTTCGACTTTCTTGTTGTTCTCCAATTGCGTTTTACTCATTTTAATAATCATACCAGTTCCTTTTTGGTAGGCTGCTGCCATTTTATTGATTTGCGCCTGGGTGAGAGCCAAAACGTGTTCGCCATTCAAATCATCGTGCGATAGTTTGATACTCACGCCGCTCCCCGCTTGAAGTGATCTTTTAATTTTGTCTTGTTGCGCTTCTGAAATATTAACTTTTACGCCCGTGTAACGATTCATTTTATTAATAAATTACAAAAACTTTCAAACTTCTCTGATGTGAAATCGAATCGCCAATTCTTCCCCCCGAAGATTTAGTAGGCTCCCGTGTTGGTCTGTGAGCCTCGTTTCCATCGTTGAAATTGTAGATAGCAAAATCGGGAGATATATCAAATTATGCGGCACTTCGATAATCTTGTAACCCGGGCCTACGTTTGGGAAAAAAGAATATATCACGTTTTCCGATGTTCCGTTAGTGTACGAAGACCCGATAATGTCGCTGGTCACTCTCAGGCTGCTTACACTCATTATATTTACCAAGTTCTCCGATTCGTTGTATCCCGCCGAATAGATCCATTTGTCAAACCCTAGAACCTTTCCAATCGAATTCTTTGGCGTAAAGTCAACCATATAATCTGCTTCTATATTCACCACAGACCTCAGAGTATTGGTGTTTGGCGCTATTGAGATACAGTAATTTCCATTTACTCCGTCGTAATGCCCATTCCCCTTCATCACTCTCTGTATATATTCGTTGATATCCGTTATTTCATAGCAACCCTCTGGAACTGCAATGTTTACCCACTGTGAGTCGCGATTTGGCGAATACCGAAAGACGTTGTTTGTCGCGTCGATATTTGGAAAAGAATAGTACGTCTCGAGGGCAACTAAGGCCATTTCATATTTCTTATTCTTCTCCAGTTCGAGTAGTGGATTAAACTTCGTTCTGATTCGCGTGCTCTTTTCGCTGAGAAAAATGGAAAATGATGTTTTTGGTTCCGTGTTGCAGGCCGTCTTTTCCGTGTTTTCCGATATCTGTTTGAGAAGCGATGATTCCATTTTTACTATACAATACAATTTTACAATGGCGGATCCTCGATTATATAAAATTCGTCGAGTCCGCATCGGTATTTACCATTGTACTTGTCGCTAGTCAGGTCTAAAACCACGAATCTATGAGGTTGCTCCCATACTGTTTTGCATAGTTTTCGAAATTCATCTTTCGACATGTCTGTACTCACATGATCGTTGTAAATATGATTACAATTTTTCAGGTCTTGCTTGAACAGGCAAATAAAGTTCGCATTTTCTCGGATTGTTTGGCGCGGTAATTTGAAATAATTCTGGGCGAGGTAAAAACAATCTACATTACTATGCCTCCCCCGATTGTAATACGTTTCACATTTGTTTTGTTTTTCCAATTGAAGATCATCAAAAATCATCAGGTTCTTCTTTTCAGCGCTCAAATCTCTCGGGTCTGGTACATCATCGGCGCTCTCAAAGAACTTGGCAATTATATCGGATTTAGCTTCTGAGTTTTTTGCCATTTCCTCCATAACAAGGTCTGGTGACGCATTTAGGCCCACGATTTCATCTCGGTGCTCGAACAACCGAACGATCGCTGCTTTCGGTAATTTTTCTTCGTATGCTTTTTTGATAATACGATATTCCGGTTGAAACAGAGAAGTGCCGAATACTTGTAAGTTATTATAATCCAACCAGTCCGGCCTGAGTAAAAGATTGAGAAGAAGCGTTGTTTTTCCGCACGCCGATTTCCCAACTATCAAACCACGTATGCTTTTGGGCAACAACGGATTATTGAATCTTTTCGAGAGCGCTGTGCCCCAACTCATATCTCTAATCTCCATTTTTAAAAATATATATTATTAAAAACCAAATGTATTGCGTAAAATGTAAACAACAGACCCAGACGAGAGATGTGCAGAACGCCGTGGCTAATAATGGGAGATCGATGCTCAGAGGTGTTTGCGTCGTATGCGGGAAAACAAAAACACAATTCGTGAAGGCGTCTGCTATTGTGCAAGGCGGAGATCTAGTTAGTTCACTGAACGCTGCCACTAGCAACATTAAATTACCTTGGGCTAAATTTCCGGGCGAATTACATTTGCCAGGCCATCAGTTTACTGGTCCCGGTACTAGACTAGATTTGCGTCTGAATCCCAACGAAACCCCCAAAGATTGGAGCAAACCTATAAACAGGGTAGATAGTGCGGCATACGTTCACGACCTGGCATACAATCAACACACTGATACAGCTTCTAGGAATGTCGCTGATAGAGCAATGATAAACCAGCTGAATAATATTCCAAATCCTAGCTTACGAGAACGCGTAGAGAGGGCGATAGTCAAACCCATCTTGTCAGCTAAAACAAGCCTAGGTTTGGGTTTAAAAAAAGCCTAGAATTACAGCAGGACCTGAAATGGACTAATCAATTAGCGAATGAATTACACAAACCAGTAGTGAGAAATTTTAGGACGAGGCGGGTCCGTGTTGGGGGGATTGATCAGATTTGGGCGGCTGATCTAATCGACATGCAGGCTTTCGCTAGAGATAATGATGGCATGAAATTTCTATTGACCGTCATAGATGTGTTTTCCAAGTATGGGTGGATCGTTCCATTACATGACAAGAGTGGGAAGTCTACAGCCGATGGGTTCGTGAAGATACTCGGGGGTGGTCGACAGCCAGTCAAAGTTTGGTGCGACAAAGGGAAAGAATTTTATAATAAAAATGTGAAGAATTTAGTCGAGTTGTATTCTACCGAAAACGAGGGCAAAAGTTGTATCGTAGAAAGATGGGTGCGTACGATGAAAGAGAAGATGTTCAAATACTTTACGGCTAATTCAACGAGAAGATATATCGATGTATTAGATGAGATGGTTAGTAATTATAATGACACGAGACATTCTTCGATCAAAATGACCCCCGCGAAGGCTAGTATGAAAGTGAACGAAAAGACGGTATTTATGAATTTATACGGCGACGAGATTTCAGAGCCTATTACGCCAAAGTTTACAATCGGCGATCGAGTCAGAATAACTAGGAAGAAGAACATTTTTGAAAAGGGTTATACGACTAGATGGGTGGAGGAGGTTTTTGTAGTATCTCAGGTTCAATACACAGATCCACCAACTTACAAGATTACTGATTCTGCGGGTGAGGAAATACAAGGCTCTTTTTACGAGCAGGAGCTACAGAAAACAACTCAAGAAATATTTAGAATCGAAAAAGTGATTAGGAAACGCGGGAAGAAATGTCTCGTGAAGTGGTTGGGCTACCCAGACTCGTTCAACTCGTGGATCGAAAATGAAGACTTGGTGACATTGTGAGACGATTATGAAAAATATGTCGTGTTTGGAGGAAAAAATAATATTCGATTGATCCGAAAACGATTATAAACCAACGGTGTAAAATCGTTTGCGATATTGTAATCCCGTATCTACGTCGTAGTTCACTCACGCTCTTACATCACACAGGCATGAGTTGCCATTGCATTGACAATTAACGATGATGATCTCGTTGTCGATCAAACTAACATCACACGGGGGCGAGTTGCCATTGCGCCGACGACGAACGACGGTAATCGTGCCTGGCCCTTGTTGTCGATCCGGCTGTGGATTCTTGCATGGGCATTCATCGTCGTAGCATTCGCGGGTGTGGGCGTCAATTTTAGCAATGAACTTCGCTATCCACCGTCTTGTAAAATATGCATGCTTGCCGCTGCGCTCGGCGATTTTTCGTAATTCAGTAACAGTTTTCTTCGAGTAGTCCATTTTGTATACGCCGGAGAAAATTTTTTTACTTTTTTTTACTTTTTTTTACTTTTTTTTTACTTTTTTACGACAGACATCGAATTTGAAAAAGTAAGGCTATATTGGTCAAACTGTGCGGGCACTCAATTTTTAAGGCTGGTATTGGTCAAATGGACGAAGGTCAAGGCTGTACTGGTCAGATTGGACGAAAGTCAAGGCTATACTGGTCGAATGTCCGAGCTTGCTACATTCTGTTCTACTAATGCTGCATAAATCTATCTTAACATGAGCTCTTCCTATCTTTCTCTACACTTCAGCTACGGATCTAGCCCTTTGCTGGTCTTCTGAATGCTGTTCTGAATAATTGAGTATCCCGTACCATGAGAAGCTTTGGCTACTCAAACTTTTGGGTGATGAAGATTCGAAGCAGACTTACAATTATGATGATACAACTTTGTATTGCTTAGCTATGGGCGCCCGCACATATGGGCAAAATGGGCACTTGCCCCCCCCCCCCTCTGGAAAATTGATTTTTTATATTTTTTAACTACTACTTTGTGAGTTTTAACAAATTTCTTCGCACTAAAGCTGGTAACGATAGACTGAGAAATTTACATTTAGAAACCTCTGTGAACAATACCCGTGTTCTTAACTAAAAGAAAAGTTCAGAGAAGAATTATAAAGACCTTTGTCTAATCTCCCATGCAAATATCTGCGGATTTTCGGCTTTGCAGCGACGCACTCTGTCGATGACGTGCGGGGTCGTGACCTTTGGCTTGCTGCCTCCGATTTGGCCAGGATTTAGCGAACCAGTCTTTCTGTATCTAGGTCGAAAAGAGCAATAAATACTAAAATCACATGATGAAACAAACGTATCAGTTTTGCTAAGACATAAAATAATAGAAGCCCCCATCAATCACAAGGGTGGCAGACAGATTTGGTTTTATGACTGACTTATGCACTAAATCTGTAGGCCTAGTCTTTTAATTGTAGCCTACTTAATTATGAACATATGTGAAATTAAAAGCTGCAACCCATTACCGGCTTTAGTCGAAAACATCCCTAGTTATAACAGTACATGCCGTTATAAGATTCCATAGCTCACCCATTTATGCATACAGAAACATCATGGCAAGACATTTTCAAAATGTAGTGGTAAAAGACCAACATATTAGTATTGAACCTTCTCAACACCATGGGCAGATATCTTTGCAGGAGGGACAAAACGTAATGGTCATGGTTATTCTTTTGTAAGAGCTTGAAAAAATGCAAAGCAAAAAATGAAAAAAATAGGTATTTTCACACAGGTTTCTAAATGTCAATATCTCAGTTTCACATTGTGTATCGATAGTAGGCATTAGTGCTTCAGTGTGAAGAAATTTGTCTTAAAAAACAGCAGTAGGCCTAGTTTAAAAAGGTGCAAATTTTCAGTAGGGGGCAATTGCCCTTTTGCCCTTACATGCAAGCGTTCATACCGTATTTAAATTGTTTTTTTGCTTTTGATCTCTTTGATCTAACAAGTTTTGAGTTGAGTTGAGTTAAAGACATTTCAGAGAATTTTCTGCAGAGGATCATGCACCTTAATCACATCTTTTCAGCATCACGAAATAAGCTCACTGAAAATTGTAATGTATTGCATCTGACAACTTATAGGTCTAAAGCACTTCTCACAGCAGGAGCCTTTCAGAAGCGCAGAAACATAAACTGCTCCCTTAATATGAACATTGTACATATGCCTTACTTACAGTATTGACTCTTGTTAATTACAGATGACCTGCCAAAGCAGAAGAAATAAAAGATCCCGAACCTGTTGAGAATTTTGCTGACGCAACCATGCGAGACGAGCAGTCGTCGGCTGATCTCGCATGGACGAATGCCGTCCAGTGACATCTGGAGAATCTGGACACGCAAGTCGCCGGGAAGTGGTCTGCCATTGGTGAAGGTCCTCCCATACTGGTTGATGTTGGTACTTGCTAAGGAAAATAAAACCACGATCATTACTATCTACTGCCGGCAGGTTAGAGGGGACATGGTGGTGGAGTATAATGATCTGTGCCTTGTAACCGCAGCATTGAAGGTTTGAATCTACCTCAAGTCACTGTGTAGCGACTATGGACAAGTTGCTTGCCCTCAAATGTCTGTGAAGAATGCAAAAAAACAGGAAACCACCTCACTCATCTCATTCCCGAGTGGCTAAAAACCAAAGGACCTGCCATCGGCAGGTCGCATGTTGACCACTCAAGGTTAATTCACTGATTTTTTTTATTACTATCCTTGCTTAATTCCGCCATTCGTTTAAAAATCTAACATACTTTTGATAATTATTGCGATGGACATTGTGTCCTCAAAAGCCATGTGACCTATAAAAAACATGCATGGTCTTAATGTGACCTAAAACGAGGAATAGTATAATGCTTCGTGACCTAAAACGCCATGTTCGATAGGTCATAATGTCAACGGTAGGTCCGTAGCGAAATCCCTAACTATAATTGTATCTGCAGTCCCAGTATCGGCTAATGCCACTGCCACCATCTTCTGGACCACCAAAGATATCAGGCATAGTTGACCGCTTTCTGTAAGCTTATGTTTCACAGTGCGAAAACTATTGCTCCACACTGGAAAGAGAGCTAGAATTCTCGGGTCAAGCACTCCTTGAGGCTTTAGCCTATCACACCATGATAGAGTACTGTGTATTTAATACATTTTCATCGGAGGTTCAGTGACCATCTTGACCAGCACTTCCGTCACAGTGAGCCGAATGTATGACGCATAGGCATTTGCCTCAGATGGATGTATGACAACTCAAGTGCAGTTTAACCCAATCTGCACAGCGATGAAACCTGATTTCCAAGAAGACATTAAAAAGTTGGCCTTAGTGAAACTTATCACCCATGGCAGGCTTAAATTACTGTCAGAGGATTACATGTAAATTACCATGAGCGTCTATTTTCCTTTTCAATAATAGGCGGCGAAGGGTAACAAGGACACTTGCCCTATGCTACTGAGGCAGAGGACATAGTAGACCTATCATAACACCCTATATGCAGTGTTTAACCTAGGCGTCTCTGTGGGGGGAATGTGTTTAATCTAGACGTCCCTGGGGGTGGGTGGGTGTTTCCCCAGGAATGACATTTCCCGCCAGGAACTATTATTGAGCTCTATTGTTAACATGCACATAAGTATAAATATCCTAGACCCCCTCCCCCCAGAAACCGGACAGGTCTTGTTCACGCGCAGTGATATGTGAGATCTGTATGTTTTTGGGAAATTCAAAGAGAAAGACTAAAACTGTCATCAGATTTTAGAGATGTACGAAATTTACTATATTTCTCGGTAATTTTTATTTATACGTGACTGAGCTAAGGGAGTTAAAAATTAGTTCGTAGGCCTATACTAAATAATTTTTAACTGCCTTGCTCATGTCACTAAAATTTAGTAGTCGTTCTAAATCTAATTAGTAGCTGAACTAGGCTATTATAGCCTACGCATAATATAACGCACCTATCACCTGGTCACCTGGTGCCGTCAGCTTCTGCAGCTCTGGCGATATCCCTGATGTATCCTCTCCAGTTGATCCTCTCCCTAGTCGCCTCTCTTAGCTCCTCCAGTCTCATGCCAGACTTTTCCTGTACCTCATCCAACCATTTCTTCCTTGGCCTTCCACATCTTCTCCTTCCCTCACCGCATGCCGTCATCAGCTCCTTTTCCAAACCATTAGATCTCATCACATGGCCGAAGTAGCTCAGTTTCCTCCAAGTTGCTGTTTGCTGCAGTGTCTCCTCCCTCTCTATTCCGAGCTCCACGCGCACCGATTCGTTAGTTCTCTTCTCCGTCCATGAAATCCTTAGCATCTTTCTCCAAATCCACATCTCACATGCATTGATTTTCTTTTCCATATCCCGTGTCTTTGTCCATGTCTCGCATCCATATAGGACCACTGGGAAGATCAGTGCTTTTACCAGCTAAGTAAATACAAGTAGCCTAATCCTTAAGACCTTAACATTCGGGTTCAAATTCTGGTAGAGTAGGGGTATAGGCCTATGGCTATTCAGCAGAAGTGTGCAGAGATTTTAAGCCAAGACCTTACAGAATTGAAGACTATTATTGTGTGCTAAATGTATTCACTGACTAAAGCCTGAGCCTATACGCAGATAATTGAAGACAGAAGTGTGAAAAGGTTCATTAGGGTCAGAAGACCTGAACATCTTTACACCTGAATGGACTTCGAAATCGTTCAAACCGAGTCTCCGTCTGGCCGACAGGAACGATAAAAGAGACTAATACATCAAACGGACAGGCGAAGAAAGAATTTAATCGAGGATTGCGTTCCGACTGGCGTCGCCATCTTTACAAAGACGCCATTGGAGTCACGCGGACCGTTTTTCTAGCTGCTACTCTATGAATCGCAGCAGGACGCGTTTTCGTCCAATCTTTTCCGCTTGATGGCCGTTCATTCATTGTTTTTAATTCCCATCCGAACCAAATCCATCAAGGACCGCGTGCCGTTGTAGGAATAAACTACCGCTTACCGTTTGCAAGTTCTTCGTCTAAGGAACGAATTAATTTTCAGCTGATTGCCTCGGCAAGTTCGGCAACAGGAGTTTATATAGCCTACTCTCAGCGTACTAAAGAGCTTCTCATTGGAAGCGATCGATTGATCGCTCTCAATGGCACCTATCCCCATTCCCCATTCCTCACTAAACATTCGGCCTCAAGCTCTTTTCTACCCTTTCCCTTCCGGGCCGGGCTGCCGCCTTCCCTTACTCCCAGACTTAAAAATTGTCGCTCGTGAGTTTTTAGGCTCTAAATGGACATATTTCTTATCTTAAAATGTGTCTGTATGCATATTTGCGAAAAAATACATAGGCCTATTAGGCCTAAAGTAGCCTACTTAGGCATTTTATAGTGACAATCTCCCCATTATAATGGCATTCAGGGGCGGATACAGAAATTTTCGAGGGGGGGGCAAAATTTTCGGTGATCTTCGCCGAAAAAAATCTAATGACCTTTTTTTTAGTCATCCGGCCGAAATGTCAAAATATGTAGGCCCTACCTTTTTGAGTCGTTTGGTCGTAATCTCTTTGTATTATAAAAAAGGAGAGCCACGTCCCATGCAATTTTTAAATGGGGGCATGGCCGGATATTGCATCCCCTCTGGATCCACTCCTGATGGCATTGTCTACTACGATTAGCCTTAGGCCTCCAAGGCAGTGGTTAAATTGTTCACTCCGAGATGGTGTAGCCTATCGGACTATCCCTTGTTCCAAGTCAGGTAGGCTAACTAAGCCTATAGCCTAAAGTCGGAAATGTTTAAAATAAATTTAATAATTAGCCTACGAGTATGCCACCCAGCCTCTTGGCGGAATAGGGAACTGAGTGCTCTGACTCTTCATTTTGATGCAATTTTTCCATGCACGAAAACATTTTCTTCGTAGGCTACTTAGACTAATTAGGTAAATTAATTACATATAATTAAGATGACATTTTGTTGCCGTGATTTTCACAGCAGTTTCGCAATTTAATTGATGTAATAAAAGTCTGATGCAACATGTAGCCTAACAAAATATAGGCCTAATTATGATGCGTTGTTAACAATTAATGTTAGGCCTATAACGGAGGAAGGATTGAGAAATAGCCTAATAATTAGGCCTATAGGCATACGTGCCATGCACTTTAGGCTAAATGTTGAAGACAATTCGACATTAGGCCTAGGCCTAGACTAATTTGGCCTAAAGCTATGACTGTAAGGTCGAGATGTCGCTGTGAGAATTTAATTTTAAAAAATTACTTAGGGGTCAGACATTGATCTTTAGGCCTAGGCCTATATGGAGTTGGGCTGTGCAGTGAAGACTTTACTATGAGGTCAGAAGGAAGACTAGAGAGTGTTGAACCCAAACCCCGCGACGCCCACGGCAATTCTCCAGGCCTGCTTTTAACTTTGAAGGAATTTTTAGAACTGCATACATGACATTGTAGGCCTAACCTAGCTATAGTTCTTTCTTTTCTCATCCTCCATGGTAGACTACATTACTCCAAAACGGAGGAAATTACCGTTTTAAACTAGTTTTAACGGCACAGAAGTGCTTCGACAACTGCACAAATCCATTTAGAACTGCACATTTTGTGTACAGCAGCACGCTAAAAAAAAGTCCTGCAATTTTCACCCTGGGAGGGGCAGACCCAATCAAGTGATTCGTGATTAGGCCTATAGGGGGACTATTTCTTATTAGAAAATGTGTCTGTTCGTAGGTTTAATCGGCGAAAAAATACATACTTAACATACTTAAAATGCTTAACAATTAAGGCAGGCATTGACCCGACTTTCAGCGTTGGATGCAGTGGTCACAGTGGCGGCGCGAGCTATGATTTTATGCTAAGGCCTATATAGGCCTAGGCCTACAATAATTTCAGCAGGTCGCGTCAGAGTCATGGGAGTTATTCAGTTGCTCAAAGAAGGTGGGCCTAAGACTCTAAGAAAGTCGTTAAGAATCCCATCGAAAAAATTTGGCAGGTAATAATTAAGGCAGGCCGGTGTCAAGAGTAAGATGGGCAGTTAAAATAATTTAAAATAATTAAAATAGTTAAAATATATAAATATAAATATAAAATAAAATATATAAATATAAATATAAAATAAATATAAATAAATATATAAATATAAATATATAAATATATAAATATATAAATATAAATATAAAATATTTTTAATTAGGTCTACGTCAAATGACCTAACGCGCGATACTTCCATGGTCACGGTGGCTCCGCCCCTGAGCGGCCGTCTAGAAAAGTGCAACAGTAGCCTTACGTAGCCTAGTCATGCAGCACTCAGATGTTCACGGAGTTTGACCTCTGGCCGCCGAGCATTTCCTGCTTTGCACCTCGATGCAATAAACTCATTAGTTTCGCTGTCGCTCGCGCGATTACCAATTAACACGAATTAAGCAGAGATAATAAAAAAAACGCAGCCGTTTTCTTTTTATGATTGACCCCTTCCCCTCATTTTTATGTTGATCTATCGATAATCGCTTGCTATTATAGCCCTAAATGTGTTAGATTTTAATACCGTTTTGTTCTAATTAGCCGTATCAGTTCGGCGCAGTCGTTTAACCGGTCAGAAATAATTTAACTTTCACTTGCTCTGTCATAACAATGATTCGTAGATTAAAACCTGTGCAGACTGTTTTACAATATAATTGTCCGGCTTGATTAAAATTATTTTAAAGTGTTTGTTTGTCTACTGGCAATTATTTCCCCATTTTAAAAAGCATAGTCCGTGATGTCGACAATTATCGAAGAGAAAGTCATGATAAATCCAGTAGTAGGCCTAGTCTAGGCCTACGGGAAATGACAACGTAGGCTAATTGTAATCGTAAGCCAAAAACTTTCAAAGCGCCTTTGAGTAGGCCCTATATATGGATCTTGAAGGAACGCTATATAAATTCCGATTGGTTGAATGATTGATTGATTGAATGAATGCCATAGATGTAAAAAAAACGATGGAAACAGAATTTAAAAAACGGTAAAAACGTCGTTTTTTCGAAAAAATAAAAAACGACAAAAAACCGATAAAAAACGGAGACGGAAAATTATTTTACTTTGCTACATATAAAACCGCATTTTAACCTTGAAAACCTTGATTAGGAACCTACTACACGCAGGCTATCTCTTAAATGATGATGTTAAACGATGAAATAATGACTTTAGTTACCTGAATCCTTGAGAGCTGGTGGAAAACATAAAAAATATCAGAAAAAATTAAAATTAATGAAAATAATAACAGAAAGTAAATGAATAAATAAAGATAAAGAAATAATAAAAACCATAAAAAACGATGGGAAAAATAAAAAAAAAGAAAAAACGACGTTTTGGGGAGCGAATAAAAAACCGAACAAATGTTTTTTACAACTATGATGAATGCCAATCTCTGGTCACCAGCTTGTTCGCATCGCGCCAAAGTAGGCATGCGCTTATTTGTCTTTTGTTTTGTTTTTTTATAAGAGTAAGATGAGAATAACACGCATGAGAAATTAGCGGGAAAACCAACGAAACGAAAGAGGCGCATTTATGTGAAACATTTAATGCCGAGATGGTATTAAATGGTATGGGGAATCTGGATGAAAATTTTTCGAACGGAGAAGAATTGACATAATATTTTATGGAGATCTGAAGAGAATCTCACTTTTTAAAAAGCCATTCGCAAAAATCACAAAATAATAAGCTAGCATGTTACGCTTGTAGCCTACACCATTATTATCCTGTGCTATAGCTTTCCTCGAACAATTCTTCGCAGTAGGCTAGACCAACGCCTTCCATATCTTCCTATCAACATAATCACCTTATCTTTTTCCGTCAATAGTTGCCTTTCTTTCGGGGCTTTTTTTAACGTGCAGTTATGCACAAAATGCGCAGTTCTAAATGGATTTGTGCAGTTTGTAGAACCACTTGTGTAGGCCTACAGCTAAAAACTCTCAGAAAGGTCGTTGTCCTCCGCAAGAGCGGATACAGAAACTTTGGAGGGGAGGCCAAAAAATTTGTGAGACCTTGGGTCTGGGAAAAAAATTCGCATCCGCCAAAAAGTTGATGACCTTTTTTTTTAGTCATCCGGTCAAATTTTCGGGAAAATCATACCATTTCATCCGCCAAAAAGTTGATGACCTTTTTTTAGTCATCCGGACAAATTTTCGGGAAAATCATACCATTTCATCCGCCAAAAAAGTTGATGACCTTTCTTTTTTTTTAGTCATCCGGCAAGATTTTCGGGAAAATCGTACCGTTTCAGCAGCCGCTGAAACTAAATGGGGGGGGGCCACGATACATGGCATTTCTAAATGGGGGGGCCATGGCCGGATTGGCCCCCCTGGATCCGCCCCTGGTCCTCCGATTGGAAGCAATTTACCAAGGAGGATGAGAAAGGAAAGACGGGCTTGTGCAATTCTAAAATTTTCTTTAAAACAGCCCTGCCTTCTTTGTTCCTGATCACCGTCAGCGGTACTGTGAACTTCCCTGTTAGTGTTTTCACAGCTTTAAAGAGTTGCTTCCATAGGCGTACAGGAGATTTCAGCTGTGGGGGTCAAAGATTTTACTTCTGCCCGAAAGATAAATCTCGTCTTAGGAAATACAATTTTTTCCCCAGACAAAAAATTGAAATACGTCGTGAAAAATAAAACTTTCTCGTATTTTTCCGAGTCTGCTTGCCCGAAAAAAACAGACTTGCCCGAAATTTGGGGGGGGATTTGCCGGACCCCCGCCTCGTACGCCTATGGTTGCTTCAAATTATTATGTCTCCTGTTTTCTTCTTCGATCTTACATGTATTACACGTCTCGTTTGATATACATTGTAGGCCTACTTCTGTTCTTATCCTGACTGATGACTTTTTGTACATTCCTCTTCATGCTGTAGGCCTATTCTGTTTTGTCTCCCTTCTGTTTGCATTCTCCTATCTCTAGGGCCTACAACCTTTTCTAATGTTGCTTTGGAAATCCACGTTGTTCTTCCTTTGTTCTTTTCTTTTTGTAATACTCTATCTCTGCTGACTCCAGTATTATGGACTTCGTTTCTCTCCACATGTCATCTGGAACTCTTTCGTCTGAACAACGCGATCTTATCAATAAAATTATGTATGTAGTCAATCTAACTCCTAACTCTGTCCTTCGGTGATGTCCAGGCATATAGTCTCCTTTCGTGATGCCGAAACCGTGCATTCCCAATTACAAAGTCATTTTCTTCGCAGATGTCTACCAGACTTAGGCCTATAGGCCTATCGTTTCTAGTTCCCAGACCAAATTGTCCCATTTACTTCTCTATCCTTGTTGCCTTCTCTGACCTTTGCGTATTAAACACGGGCAGTTATGGATAACTATGTTGGAGATCGATGTGTTTTCCAACACACCTGGTAAACATAGTAGGATGTACAAAGGGCAGAGAGCGGCGGTGAGGATAGCGGGTGTGTTATCAGAATGGTTCAAAATTGAAAAGGAGCGAGACAGGGATGTGTACTATCGCCATATTTGTTTAATATAGTCGCAGAGATGGCAATGAGAAATGCTCTGGAAAAATACGAAGGCAGCTATAAAATACGAGGATTAAAGATCACGAATTTAAGATATGAAAGTCGGAGTCACTTAATTGGCTCACAACCCTTGGCGTCTCTACGTACACTATAAGCTATAGGCGACATCCTATGGCAGCCGAACTCGGACCTTGGACTACCCTTACGGACAAAATTATAGCCTATACTGACTCAACGCAGCGCTGGTGAATAAGCTGGTCCCCGGCGCTTGTTTTTCGAGTGGCGCTTTAGAAGTTTGGAGATTTATGATTACCAATAACGACTTGAGGCCAATTATATGCAGCTCATCGATAAATTTCTAAACTACGGAACTGCGACCAGTGGACTGTCTGTTTGTCGGGCGTTCTTATGTTACGGCTCTATATAAATTGTCGCCATTATCATTATTATCAATATTATTAATATTATTATTATTATTATTATTATTAATATTATTATTATTATAACAATCATTTATTACTTTTGACAAAAGTTCCGAAGAATAATAATCGTTCCTACAGTTCTTGGTCTTCGCCATCAGTGTAATAATAATAATAATAATTATTATTATTATTATTATTATTATTGTTATTAATATTATTATTATTACTATTATTTTTATTATTATTATTATTATTTGGTGAGATTTTAAACATTATGTAGCGCCATGTCATTGAGTTCTCATGAGCCTACCTCGCGAACCAGATGATGAGGTTGGTTGAAGCATCGGGATGGTTGAGGATGATGTGGAGGAGGAGAACGAGGAAGTCGAGATCGACATTCGGAGATGACCTTCATCTATTGTGCTTCCGCTGCTGCTGATGATGTCTGTCCTTGAACTCGTCGTCCTTTCCTCGTGGTCGTAGTAGTACTCGTCGGCAAAGGTAGAGTTCCTCGATCGAAACGACAGGTCGAGAACTTGACCTTGGACGCCCTGATCTGATGACCCCGAGCTGGACGACGAGGACACGAAAGCTGGACGAGGAATCTTCTTCTCCATTCTAATATCGACCGTGTCTCTCAAAACTATTCAGTCTATTGTCTTAGAGTTTTATCAGCCAAGAGTCCTACTCTACGGCAGCTGATCTGTGCTATGCTCTCTGACCCAGCCAGCATGCAGCAGCAGCAGCAGCAATCAAAGAGTGGAACGGTTTCCCGAAACCTTCCGCAATCGTGATCTAAGAGCTGGCCCGTCGTCTAAGCATACACGCACTGAAGCCCTCTCTCTGGTCAATTAGCGCATCCGGCGCTGAAGCCAACCGATGATAATTCGTTGGCATACACACAGGCGCCTCAGCTTCACACTTACTACACCATAAAATGCACGTGCTTCACGAAGCGAGAATTTCCCGTCGTCATCTCCTAAATACCGAAAAACCATAGAGGCAGACATACAGACAGACAGACGGACGGAGACAGGCAGAAATGGACAGCCTGTGATAGAAACATAGAAACGCAAGTTGAACTGCCCGTCCACGGCAGATCATAATTCACCTCGCCTGTGATAATCTGATACGTTGTTTTGTAATACGGACCAACCACATTATGAGTCAGCCGCACGAGGGGACAAGCGCCGCCCGGGCGAGAGTTAGCCCCAACTCCCCTACTTGATTGGCCACCGACCGCATCAGCGTCACCGGGTACAGCGTCAGCACTGCAGACAAGAATTACCGGACGGTAATAAACGTTTCATTAACCAGGGCATGCATGACAATCATCGCTAATAGGATACAAAAGTAATGGATATACGTATCTTATATATATATATATAACTTATTTTTATATACACAAATTGTGTAGTAGATCTATATGTTATATGCATAATAGGTAGGCCTACACAATATACATAATGTATATATATATTTAAATTATAGGCCTACACTATACGGGTCTGTATATATATTTATATATATACCGTATATTTGAATATGTATATATAGCCTATAAGGTACTTTATATGTATGTATGATTATATATATACATAAACAATGCCCATGAGTCTATAATTGCTATCTATAAAACCACCGCGAGAGACCCCGGATGGATGGTTGAATGCTCCTCACCGCCCACGCATCGTTCAGCGCTGCAGTGGCAGATAATAATTATTCGTCAATTGCGTTCAGTTGAATAATAATAATTCTCTTTTTCCGATCTAGGATGCAACAACTGTAACAGTCGTCGGGAAAGCGGACGAAGATCGGTGTGTGCGATCGCAGAGAACATAATACAGGCCTATTATTGTTATACGAAGATGGTATTTTCAGGACGATCTGGCGCCGATTTCTTTTTTCCGATTAACTAAACGTGTTATAGGCTTATAGCTGCTGCTGCTACTGCTACTACTACTGTTGCTGTTGCTGCTGCTGCTGCTGCTGCTGCTGCTGCACCTATGGCTTGACGAGGGGCACAGATCAAAGGATCAAGGAAGTGGAACTCACGGTACTACGCCATCCTCTTTCGTTCTCAGCAGCAGCATCTGCGGTGGCGGTGGTGGCGGCGGTGGTGGTGGTGCCCGTGGTGGCGGCAGCGCGTCTGTCACGTCCGTCAACCTATTGTGTTGTATTATCACGTGAAAGCGGGACTGCCCAGTCATTGAGGCATACATGTACCTTCTGCTGCACAAAACTGACTGTAGGGCTCGAAACCCGTCGTTTAATTGTTGCCTTCTAGATGTTTAACTAGGGGCTGAAATAGGCGAGAGCCTAGGGGTCAAGAATGAAGAATGTTATTTCATTCAGCATTTGGCTATGAATTCACCATTCATTATTATTCATTCATTATTAGAATTTATATAGCGCCTCTTCAAGAAACTACTCAGAGGCGCTCCCAGCCCAGCCACGACCAAAGAAAAAAGATTTAAGAGACTTGAGAAATAAAGATTGACTAGACAGGTGGAGGAAATGGAGGTTTGGGAGGAGGTCATTCCAGATTGACGGTCCCACAACCGAGAAGGCTCGACGCTGTCTGGTAGCTAAGCGAGCCCGTGGAACAAGCAGTTGTCCCTTCGCAGCGGAGCGAAGGGCCCGACGCGCTTCAATGTCAGAGACAGAGGACGCGCAGATAAGATGGAGCACAACCAAGAATACAACGAGAAACAAGGGCAGCAATGCGGTAATTGATGCGTTGGGCTATTGGCATCCAATGCAGCACATCACGCATGTAAGCAGAGACAGGCGAAAATTTAGGAATTCGTCCGATGAGTCGGGCAGCAGAGCGTAGAACCTGATCTAACCGTCCCATATTATAGGTTGCGAAGTAGTAACATGATTTTTATGACATTTGAGTAATTTGTTTCAGAATAATGTCACTTTATTGTTCAGAAAAATTGCAGAATAGTCAGACGTTATAGTGGTTTCTGACAAGTGCTTAATCTAGTCGCCTCCAGAGGAGGGAGCTCAGCTGTCCCAGGAATGACATAGGACCTACCCAAGTCCCAATCCCCCAAATCCATAGCTGTTACTCACATATGCGCATGCGTAATTTCCCCAGGAAAATATATAGGCCTACGTAGCACAACCCCATAAAATTCCACTGATCCTGTTTACATGTTTATGCCTATGTAGCCCTATGATTGATAACATTTTTACTAACTAATGATTGATAACATTTTTACTAACTCGTTATCTATACGCCAGGATTCTTGCATATGTATATCTGATATTTCCGACCACCTGCCCATTCTCATGTACCTCGATCTCAAACCTCCTTATACTAAGACTAATCGAAGTTCTAAACGAAGAAATTTCGACTCTGCTTCAACTGCTCACTTTATATCTCTTCTCCAGGATTGTGACTGGTCCTCAATTGAGTCCCTCTGTGTTAGTGGAAATACAGCGTCTGCCTATTCGCTCTTCCAAGACATTTATGTAAAACTTTACGACAAATCATTCCCACTTTCTAATAGCGTACCTAATGTCACTATTAGAGCCAAACAACCCTGGATGACCAAGGCTCTCCTTAAATCATGTAAAAAGAAATCACTGCTATATAAGAAATATTTGAAGAATCCCACTGCAGCCAATAAGCAAAAATTTACCTCCTATCGTAATTTATTTAAAACCTTAAGATTGGAATGTGAAAGGAGATACTATGCTGATCGATTTCTACAGTGCAATCATAATATTAATAAAACCTGGGCTGTTATAAAGCATATTCTAAACTCTAACTCCAAGTTGCCAACGCCCTCAACATTCCAAATTGATGGCCAAGACACCAGTAATAATCAGGAAATTGCTGATGCTTTTAATAAATATTTCACGAATATTGGTTCTATTTTGGCTACTAATATTCCAAAGAGTACCGTTGAATTTAATAGTTTTATGCCTACCCCTCCATCTTGTTCCTTCGGTATTCTCCCAGTTAGCCACGAGGAAATCATACATGTGGTTCAGGAACTGAGAATAACTCAGTCGGCGGGACCTGATGGAATTAGTCCTTCTATCGCTAAATTGTCCATGAGTGCCATTGTTGAACCTTTAGCATCAATATTTATTTCCTCTTTTCTATATGGCCAAGTACCTGCGGAATTGAAGGCTGCCAAAATTACACCAATTTTTAAGTCTGGTAGCAAGAGCCTTATTACCAATTACAGACCTATTTCTATCCTCCCCTTCTTCTCTAAAATAATGGAAAGACTAATGTATAACAGACTTCTTGCATTTTTGGACAAGTATAATCTTCTTGCCCCTAATCAATATGGATTTAAAAAGAACCACTCTACCTTTATGGCCCTTATGGATATTCAAAGTAACATATCGGAGGCTATGAATAATAATTCTTATTCCATTGGGATCTTTTTTGATTTATCGAAAGCCTTTGATACGGTAGATCACAGTATTCTACTTAAAAAACTGAAAGGTTATGGAATAAGAGGAGTAGCCAATGAATGGTTTTCTGATTATCTAAGGAATAGAACTCAGTTTGTATATTTTAACGATTCTTCCTCCTATTCTAGTAATATAACCTGTGGTGTTCCCCAGGGTTCTATTCTTGGTCCCCTTTTGTTCTTGCTTTATGTAAATGATTTGTCTACTATATCTTCTTTATTCAAACTAGTGTTATTTGCTGATGACACTAATGCCTTCCTTAACGATAAATCTATCACGGATCTATTTTGCAGGGCTAACAGTGAACTCCAACTAATATCACTCTGGTTTAGAACTAACAAGCTGTCCCTTAATCTGACTAAAACTAACTATATTGTTTTCTATGCTATGCGTAAAACACCCCCACCGGATAATTTACATATTGCCATTGATGGTATATCCATTAACCAGGTGACCTCAACCAAGTTTTTAGGCACTATTATTGATTCTCATTTGAATTGGAAAGAACATATTTCACAGATTGCCAAAAAAGTAGCTAAGAACATAGGTATACTACGAAGAATACGCCATAACTTGCCTTCGAATATTCTCACTAACCTCTATTATACGCTTGTCTATCCGTATTTTTCATACTGTAATATCTCTTGGGGTGTTAACTATTCTCAAACTCTCCAATGCTTGGTTGTACTTCAGAAATTGGCCATAAGAACTGTCTACCATATACATTGGAGACTTAGTACCAAGGACACCTTCAAAATTAACCGTATATTAACTATATTGGGCATCAATAGGCTCCAAATTGGCCTCTTTATGTATCGGTACCACAATAATTTGTTACCACCTTGTTTTAATAATTATTTTAAATTGGCGTCCTCTGTGCATCAACATTACACTAGACATGCAGCTGATTACCGACCTGATTTTGCTAGAATCAATCCGAAGCTATTTTCCATTAAATGCCAGGGCCCAATCACATGGAACTCCTTACCACTAGATATAACCTCCCTTCCAACTTTGAGCAGGTTTAAGAGAGCTCTTAAGTTATATCTAACTGAAGAATGATCATTGAACTGTATTAACCTGAGATCTTTCTTTTTGAGTATTCTGGTGCATGATCTGACCTGCAGAGTATCATACAGTGTTTCCCTTTTGCCATAGCTGTTCTGACCTTTGTTTGCTAATATGATCACTTCAGTTTGGAAATCTCAAGCTTGTTTTTCTTTTTATTTCTTAACTGACTAGCAGTACCCATATGTTTGCACTGAGATAATTAGTTAAGCTATATGTATTGAATCTGTTTACAATGTCTGATCTGCCATTCCACCAACGATTGATACTGGGGTTCCTCTGATAGCGGGACTTGTCCCTTTGGGGTTCCCCTTTAAGTGCTCAACCGTATGCGATCCTTTGCTTTATAATGTACTGTTTATTCTTATGATACGCTGTTTATTCTTTCTGTTATGTTAATCATTAATGTTAATGCTATTATTCTGTTTTGTTTGTTTTGTCTTGATCAATGTGCAACGGTTGTTGCCTTAATTAATAAATGGTATTTGCCATTTGCCATGTTGACATGACATTGTAAAGAAATTTCCCGTTGAGAAAATTTCGACAGCGCTGTGAAATGGTGTACTAAAAAAAGGTAGACAGTTTTCTACATGGGCGCATCAATTATGGGATTTATGGGTCAACACCCACCCACCCGGAAACAAATAATTTAAATTTTAAAAAAGAACGATTCTGTATATTTTATGACAATGTTCATTGGAGCCCCAGAAATGAAAAATCTTAGAAATTTATCCTGTCATGGCTACACCCCAGTGTTTAATCTAGACTCCTCCAGACACCTCTAAGGAAAATACGCATGGTTGCTGTCCGCCCAAATCAGTCTTTTTCCCGTCCCCAGAAACCTGATTCCCCCCTCACCCCAAGCAGAAGGACTAGATTAAACGCTGGCAACGCCCCAGGTTTTCCATAGAAACTTCTGGTAACCTATACGACACGTGCTTCGAAAAATGCTCGCTAGCCAACAAAAGTGGCATTTAAATTTAATTCGATTAAGGACAACAACTTAATTGACATGAAAGCAAAAATTTATAATGTCCAAATTACCGGATAAAATCCCAGCTGGGCAGCAGACGCGCATGCGCAGAGTCAGAGGCTCTCAGAGCATTGAATGACGCGGCTTAATTGATGTCCTAAGAGGATCACGTAGGCTTACACCAGATAATTAGTGCTGAACTCGGCGCCGCTCATTCGAAACAGAACCCGTATTCATATGACTTTGATTGTTTGACTGGCAAATTGAATGAATGAATGGTTGATTGATTAAATGATCGATTGGATTGATTAACTGACTAGTTGACTGACTGATTGATTAAATTGATTGATTAACTGGTTGAATAATTTAATGAATAAATTATCGATCGATCGATCGATCGATTGATTGATTGATTGATTGATAACCTGATTGGAGGACTGATTGAACGAATAAATTATTGATCGATTGATCGATCGATCGATTGATTGATAACCTGATTGGAGGACTGATTGACTGATTGATGGATATAACTTTTGTGTCGTGATTATCACATGATTAAACAACCCTACATATATAATTGATATGTCTCATGAATACATTCACGTATAACTGTAGGCATGCCTTCAGTGCCCATGCAAATCGCTCTTGTGAGTGGCACGCATATAATTATAAGCTGTGCCCACGATTGCTCCATCAGAAAATTCCAGAATCTGCTCACTACGTATATAGCATGAATGGACGAATGATAGGAAAGAGTGTCGTCTAATTGCCCCACCCGCCCCACTCCACCCCACCCCACCCCACAAAGTAAAAATCACTCGTTTGACGAAATTGACGACCCTTGAACTTTCAACTGTTTTCAACCGAAACCTCAGCTGCTGTCAACTAACCTCCGGATATTACTTTATGGTCGGATAGAAGCGTAACAATAATATAATTAACGGACCTTGATACTTTCACATTTCTAAATCGTTTCGTAAGTTTTCACCCTTCTGTAAACACTAAACAACCACTAATTATTATCTCTTTCATTCACACATCCGTCTTTTAATAATATGGCCAGAAAACGAGAAAGCCGCATTATCAATCCTTACTTTCAGTGTAATATATTATGATGTTCATACATGTAAAGTGGGCATAACATTGACATAATTGGCTAAGCTTAAGACCGGTATGACTGTCAGTGGGTCTTGGTCATCTTCATTTAGTCTTGTTGCCGGGTATAGGCTATGAATTTATGGGCTTGATCTCATGGATCAAGTGGCAGATAATGAACCGAGGTGATGATGATGGTGGTGGTGGTGATGATGATGATGATGATGGTGGTGGTGGTGGTGATGATGATGATGATGATGATGATGATGATGATGATGATGATGATGGTGATGATGATGATGGTGATGATGATGATGATGATGATGGTGGTGGTGGTGGTGGCGGTGGTGGTGGTGGTGGTGGTGGTGGTGGTGGTGGTGATGATGATGATGATGATGATGATGATGATGATGATGATGATGATGATGATGATGATGATGATGATGATGATGAAGATGATCATGATCATCATCATGATCATGACGACGACGATGACGACGTCGAAGACGATGACGACAACGATAACTATGAAGATGATAATAATAATGATGCTATTAATAATGGCCTAAGCATATAAGATAATCTGCAGCTTGGCCAAAGTAATTCCTTTCTCCATGTGTGCCGCGTATAGGTCTATTATAACTTCAGCTTAATTATACCGTCATATACAGGGTGCGCAAAAAAGACGCCGCCCTAAGATTTCTTGCCAATATCTTGGCCAGAAGTAAGAATTTCGAGATGAAATTTTACAGTCTTAAAGACAATTCATAATTACACATGATAGCCAGATTTCATCAAACTATTTCAAACAGAACAAGAGTTATATCACTTTTAGTGAGACCATCCACCGTTTTTTGACGATTAAACAACGTAACGCAACAAAAGTGAAAAAAGATTTTAGTAAGATATTGGCAAACACCTTAGTTTTGTTTGCCCACCCTGTAGCCTACAGTAAGAGCGTGAGTCATAATAATTGCGAAAACACATATCTGTAGTTTCTATAGAAATGTCTAACTACCGGTATTCTTTCGGTTCTCATTGAGTCCGCCACACTTTTTGCTCATAACCGATTAAAAATACGTATCAGTCGAAAGTCTATAGTGAATAAAGTGGTTTGTGGTCGGCAAAGAAAAAACGTGTTTGCTAAACGGAAACGGGGCTTGTCTGCTCACACATAGACTCTCTGTAATAAAATAAATCACAACGGCCGCTTGGGCCTATAGATATATATAGGCTCGACCATAGGCGTAGGCCTACGGGAGATTTCAGCAGTGGGGAGGTCAAGATTTTAATTCTGGCCGAAAAAAGTTGACGACTTTTTTGCAGTCATCGGGTTGAAATCTCGTGAAAACTACTAAAAAACTATTTTTCGCAGACAAAAAAGTTGATGACCTTTTTAGTCGTCGGGTTTGAAATCTCGAGAAAAACACTGTTTTTTATACTATTTTCCCCGGGTCTGCTTGCCCGAAAAACAGGCTTGCCCGAATTTTGGGAGGGCATTTGACCCCCTCCCCCCCCGGACACCCGCCTCGTACACCTATGGACTCGACGCTGTTCATTTTGAGTGAATTTAGCGGGTGCAGAATGCAGATGTCGCCTATAATTATAGTACTACAATTTCTTCTGTACAGACTGTAGGCCTACGTACATGTAGCCTTTTGTAGCCTATATGCCTCTACCAATAACAACATTCTTTATTGAAACAATCCGGTTGACCGACCGCAACCGGTTACAGTGTACAATTATGCAATTGAAACAATTCACAAGATATGACAGAAGACATACATCTTAATGTAACTACACCAACAGCAACAGAACAGACAGCCTACAATACACGGCGCTACTAAATAGCATCCTACAAAACACGGCCGCCCTATGGCGCTCGATCTCGGGACCTCTCGCTCTCCAATGCGCTATACCGGACCCAGTTTCTCAATGAATTGACCGGGTGAGATGACTAAACAAGTGCACGTATACACTCTGCCCCTTTGAATGACCTTCATTCAACGCCCCCCCATGACTTTGTAGTAGATAGATCTTCGATCGTGCCAGCTATAGAGATTTATATTCCTAAACTTAGTCAGTATTGCTAATTAAGCCCTTAGCGAACCGAGATCCGGAAGCACGTGGTCTAATCATAATTATAATGGCTTGCTCTAACCATGCATTAATAATTGTAACTGATATAATAATTAATAATACTAATTATAGTCATGCTGCTAAGATCCTTAATCTGATTCCTTCATTACCGATCCCCTATTGAACGGATATGTCATGCTCCTTGAGGTCCCTTAGTACGACACGTACCACATGCATTGTATTCATGATGAATAATTATGTCATACATTGCACCCGTTACGGTAATCCTATTGGGGTTAATTGGAATTGACATTTGCATTGAAATTTTTACCGTTTCAAGAGAACTTGACTGATTAAGAAGCCCTCTGTATAATTGTAAGCCTACGCTAGCTTGAAGCTTATTAATGATGTTGCAGTCTATAACAAAGTTCGTCGATAAGAATTAAGAAGACTAATAGCATTTAAGGATTGCTGGAAGGATCGCAAATAGTGCATGAACTCCCGCAATTCACGTAGGCCTATTATAGCCTACAACGACCAACTTTCTGATTCCATTAACCCATTACCCATTGTTTATTTATTTAGGCTATTTCTCGCACATGCTATAGCGCCCCTTCAAGCTTACTACTCAGAGGCGCTCCCGACTACAGCGAGGACACATCATCGGAGTTTTACGCCGAAGTGCAAGAGCAATTGCTAGTGACGAACTTGCTCAAGGTCCCTGCGTGGGAACTTGAGGTGGATTTGAACCTGGAACCTCCCGGCTCCAAAGCACCGAACCACCACTACACAACCGTGGACCACAAAATGCAAAAAGGTTCACAAACAACATCGTTGACCATTAATTGACCATTGACCCCTAACCTAAGTGCCTGGAGAATCTATAAAGTCGATTGGTGAAAAAAATTGAAGGTTGGTCAACCATTTGTAATGAACCAGGGGCGGATCCAGGGGGGACCAATCGAGCCATGACCCTCCTAAAAGGTCATCATATATATTTCTGCCCAGGATAAGCTAAATTTGTCCGGACCCAAGGTAAAAAATTGTGACCCCGTTGAAAAATTTCTGTATCCGCACCTGATGATAACCCGTATACATCAAAATATTTTGGGTGCGGTCTTTGTTAACATTTGTTCTGAATTCCTCTCCCTCCCTTTATTCCATTTTATTCGCGCACCTGGGCGCCCGTAGGCACTTGAGCAGGAGTGGTAAAAACACGCAGGCGCAGTGGCCACGATTAAATTTCTAGCAAGAGCTTGAAGAATGCAAACCAGGAAATTAAGAGCATGGATAGGCTTCATAGAGGTAGCCTATATCTGTATAATGGTTCAAAATTTAGGTTTAACTCTGTGGATCACTAGTATTATTTTTGCCTTAATTAGGCCTAGTGCGAAGTAATTTGTTAGCCTAAAAACCAAAAACGTAAGCTTATTAGTTAAATAAAGGCGTTAATTGGTGGGAGGTGACCTTCTTGTCTCTATAGGCCCTATTTGAGTACCCATGTTCGTATAGGCAGCAGTAGGTCCGGTTTAATCACATTATGCTATTTTAATTGCTGCTAAACTGCACCGGGCTAAATCCAGGCATGCAATTCTAATTACTTGGCGTACGCGTTCAGCCAAGATTGATAAGTTATGAAGTTCCTCGATTCGCCTCAGATGTCCATTTTTCTACCTCAGCTCGTGACCTTGGCTTTGTCCAGGATATATACAGTGTGGGCCAAAAATACTCCGCCTAGGTTTTTTGCCAACATCTTGGCCAGAGGTGAGAATTTCTGAAAGTGGTATAACTTTTGTTCTGTTTGAATAATTTTTTTTAGATCTGGCCATCATGTGTAGGTAGGAATGGTCTTTGAGCCTGTAAAATTTCATTTCGATATTAATTTGTACTTCTGACCAAGATATTGGCCAGAATAATTAAATTGGCTTTTTGTTATAGAAACTAACAAAAGCAAAAAGAGAGAACTCTTAAGAGACTTCTGTCTCACTGTCAAGGTATCCCAAATGCAATTGAGTGCAAATAAACAGCAACAGATTATGCAAATAATAGAGTATTAAAGAGAAATTTTATCTCAACTAGTTAACTATAGCCTACATTATTGGAAAACGTCTAAAGGTGAGGTTGAGTGTGCCCATTTAGAAAAGTCATTAAAAATATCGTCATCGTAGGCTAATCGTAATCTCCAAATTTCTAAACTGCTCTCTGGAAGCCAAGCGCGGGGAACCAGCTTATTACCGAGCGCTGCGTTGAGTCAAAGGGTTGTCCGTAGACCGTAGGAGTAGACCATGGTGGTCCGGGTCGAATTACCATAGGATCAAAGGGGCGGAACAGCTACTAAGACCTGTAGAATAAAGAATACAGGCAGATCATATGCGTAGATGCATGTGCTCGGAGTTCGGTGATTTAGCAGGACATACAGAAACCAGCGTTCAGTAGCCTAAATGATTTTTAAGTTTACCCTATTAACATCACATGATCACGCACTTTTTCGACAGCATTTTTATTGGTTACTTCAAAGCAAAGGCGCTATATTATGTATCTGTGGAAAACAAACGAACTTTTACGCAGTCGTAATTTTAACTGTGCAGGAAGTGAGATAGAATAGGCCTATCTGTCTATTTCCACCGTCGCCCATATTGATGTCTAGGAGGGAGCCACGTACCATTGTGAGTCTTTAATACCATTGTTTGTGAAAAAGGAAAAGTAGACGAATTTCCTCAAATTTCCGGCTTCTTTAATTGGTGGCAGGCCACCGCGATTCCGTTGTCTGTAACTAAACGGTCACTCGATGAGAGGAAATTACCAACACTCCCAGTCTCCCAGGCATACCGTAAAGAGAAACAAACACAAAATTAAGCCTAATTAGCAAATCTGTTCAATTTCACCGATTTTAACTTTAGATTAGGCCATACGAATCAGAAAGTGAAAAAAATGGCCGAGAGGGGGGAATAGGGCCTAAGTGACTCCGACACGGAACAGCTAGGCTACCCTCGGGCGTAGCCAGGCAGGAAGAAATTGTGGGGTTTCATTTCGGGAGTTCTAAGGCAAAATGGTCGCAAAATGGGTTACACGGAGTTAATTTTAAAAATATTCTGATGTTGCGTCTTTCGGAAGGGGTCGAAGCAATAGGCTCAAAGTGTGACTGGACGGTTATGGACGGCGTCCAGGCACGTAGCCTATTTTCGAATCCGTTAACGTTCTGTTGCCGCCTAGGCCTAATTACACAGTTTTTCTTAACAGGGCATCCACATTTGTTAATCATGTTCTGTTTGAAGCTCTTATTTCTAAATGACATTTTACAATAGATTAAATCATCCTTCAAACCCCTTAATTAGTCTGTTCACTCTGTTGATTCGGTTGCTTAATTGTCGGCTCGCTTAAAGTCGAGTAACACCCCCCCCCCCCCAATAAAATCCTGGCTACGGCCTTGCGACGTACCGTACCGGTACGTAGGCTTATGATGAGCTGCGCAGCCTGGAAAGGTAGCCTATAAGGCGTCGCACTTCCACTTTTTTACACTTTCAGCACTCATGACAATCCACCGGGCGAGGTTCGAATGCACAAGTCAATAATAATTATGAAGTACCGTGAACCCATATGCTATACACGTGTTTCTGAATCGCCTTAAATTTGAATCGCCTTAAATTTCAACCGCACCCAACCGAAATTGTATACCCTTGAAATCCAATCCAGTAGGCCTAGGCATGCACGTAGGCCTATTAGGCTATAACCCAACGTCTAATCTGTCGACATTAACAAGGTTAGGCTTATAAGGTCTGTTTTGCATTTTATATTTTCTTATCAAAATTAAACAACAGTTACAATGTAGGCCTAATATAATAGGTCTATAGTAGCCTATTACAGTATCCTAAAATAGGCCTACAAAAATTAACTTTAGACTCCAACTAGATAATGCCGTAATTAAGCTACCTAGAAGTCCAGATGTAGGCTACGTGGAATTCGAAGCCGCGGCCGCGGGAACCATCAAGATCTGTCATAATTAGACTTGGTAGACTGGATGAGTCATGTGGATGAGGTAGGCCTAATTAAGTTTTCAGTTTAGAGCGAATGACAATCCCACTGGAATTAGACCTAAGAGGAGGCACAGGGGCGGATCCAGAGGGCAATCCGGCCATGGTCACCCCCATTTAGAAATGCCCATGTATCGTGCCCCCCCATTTGGTTTCAAGAAGCCAAGGTATAATTTGGTGTATTTTCAAGGAGTTTGGATGTAATGACTAAAAAAGGTCATCAACTTTTTTGGCGGATGAAATGGTAAAATTTTCCCGAAAATTTGAGCAGACGACTAAAAAAAGGTCATCAATTTTTTGGCGGATGCGAGAAAAAAATTCAGACCCAAGACCAATTTTTGCCCCCGCCCAAAGTTTCTGTATCCGCCCTTGAGGAGGCAGATAATGGTTCCAGATGGAACAGGTCCAATTATTCATGATTATGGGCCATGCAAGTAAAATACTCAGAGGCGCTCCCGAATGCAGCGCGGACACTGCATTTGAGTTTCACGCCGAAGCGCTGAGCAATTGTGAGTGAAGGTCTGAAGGACTTTCCCAAGGTCTTTACGCGGCGACTTGAGGTGGATTCGAACCTCTAACCTTCCGGCTTCAAGTTGACGACGCCACCAATACACCATCGCGCCCCACATGTAGGCCTACAGGGTGCATATGCAGTCCAACTCCACATAAATCAACGTTTTACCTCAATTGTTTTTCTACAATTCTCATACTTGCGCCTCGGAGTAGTTTTTTCTTTAAGAGGCGGTATATAAATTTTTGAATGAATAGGCCTACTCCAGTCTTTCTTAGGGCAACACAGTATAGGCCTACAGTCGATCTCCGTTGTACATTGTACAATCCAACGCCACATAGCCTAAATCAACGTTTGACCCCTGCAGTAATTATTTTTCTACAATTCTCAAATAATTATACTGGGCCTAATTTGAAATTTAACTGAAGACGTACGTTAGGTCATAATAGGCTACGGATTCTAACTCAGTCTCTCATCCGCTGTCAAAAACAATTAATGTAGGCCACCATACATATCGGCCTATAACCCATCCCTATCATATTTTAATTACCAGTTTGTCATGACTTCGCCGAGTATAATGACTTGTGATGTCACGCTAATCCGATCGGACGATAACTCTAGCCTTTTAAAGACGCATGGCGCTATTTGCGTCTAATTAGGATTACGCTCTGGACCAATTATAGCTGCATTGGTCAAAGCGTTCGTCCCACGATAATCTGTAGGCCTACGTGCTGCTCCTCAGTGACATAACTAGCCTTGGGCTTGAGGGGGGGGGGCTTAAGACCCCCAAACGAAGCTGAAACCCCCTCAAAAAAAATAAATCAAGTCGTTGTATGCTTACGACTAAAAATTTATGCTACCGCACTCGTCATGCTCAAGGCTTATAAATCCCCCCCCCCCCAAATCCTAGTTACGCTACTGCTGCTCCTCACAATTTGCTACCTGGGGTGCTTCATTTAAGAGATTTTAAATCTCGGACTAGCACCGGCCGCACACGACTTATTTTCTGCTTATTCTCAACCTTAGTCTATGCTAGTAACAAATCCTATCGTTTAATGACAGAAAAATGCACGTGAACATTGAACAACTTGTCCAAAGTCGCTATGGTCATGGAAATGCTTGAAAGCCTGAAAGCTGCAAGGTTCAATAATTACAAAACAATAGAGCAGCCTAATTGCCTTGTCATACAATAGCAAAAAATAATTAAATAAAATACAATTTTTTTGTCAAACATCATCTGCAATTATTATTATCAGACTGGAATTCTATCTGGATCAGGAGCGAACATGCTTTAAAGACCGAATCAATGAAAGCAGAGAATAAACATTGACTAGACGGCTTTTAAACTGAAGTTCTCAGGCATGCCCCAAATCCATGAAACTATCACTCCACTAATGCACTAGAAGCAGAACTTGCACTGATCACAATGCAGTCATGTTAATTGGCTGAGTAAAAACAACCGGCTTCATACAACACTGAGGCATGTTATGCAACAGTTCACTGTAGTGTACATGTACATGTAATTTTCTACTACTTAGTTATAATTGGTAATATTTACTTTGTCAAAAGAATCATGCAAGCGGACATATGGTCAACGCAGCCGGGGACAACAGAAGAAAAGATGGGAGGATGTGATACCACAAGACCAGGACCAATTTAACGTGCAGTTGTACACAAACTGTGCAGTTCTAAATGCATTTGTGCAGTTGTAGAAGCACTTCTGTACAGTTAAAAACTAGCAAAAAAGGTCACTGTCCTCCGATTGGAAGTAATTTACCATGCAGGATGGGAACTTTGGGAAGGGAAGGAAGGGGTTGTGCAATTCTAAAAATTCCTTACAAGACCTGAAATTCCTCAAACTGAAGAAAGAAGACACTGGAAACAAAGACAAGTGAAGAAGGAACCAAGTAGCTAACCCTTGCCATAAGGCAATAATTACTCTGCAACACAGATATAAAGCTTACATGTTCCTTGCTCAAAGTAATCGTAATTTCCAAACCCATAAAGCATACTCCAAAGTCAGATGCAGGGCACCAGCTTATTTATCAGCGCTGCATGCAGTCAGTGGGGCTCGTCGAAAAGGGTGGTTCAAAGGAGGTCTTAGTCCGGCTGCCAGAGGAAGCATTTTCCCATTTTCAGTTATTGCTTAATCAAAATCTTCTACGACAAAGTTCGCAGTCTTTTGGTCATGGCTGCACAGGGCTGAAAGTGGTTTTGAAAAGTTGCCGGGTCTGACTTTGGCGGACGAGCATGCCTTTTTCCTGTAAATTTTTCTGACGATGTTTACTTTAGTTATTTGCCCAAAATTATCCAAAATCCTACAATTTTTTACCTAGTTTTGGCACCTGGTGACCTTTTTAGTGACCCTGCTGAGACCCGGCAACAGCAGCTCTCGAAAATCGATGCAGGGTCGCAGACTCGGACCGACCTGGCTCACTTTCAGCCCTGTGGCTGCGTGACCTACGGCTATAAATCCTCATTTTTAAGTCTGAAGAAAAATTCTCTAAGTAAGATCGGCTGTCAATTGTCTAATGAATTATAAGTCGTTGCTACATTTAAAGAATTCAATTCGTTGTCTAAGTGCGTCGACGTCGCTTTCTGTAACCGAACGAAAGCTACGCACGGATGGCATCGTGAGTTCCGGTGACATTTCCACTTCCATTATCGATGACAGCTGAACAAGGGTTTCTTGACATCGCTGAATTCCCTACAAGCACAACACCCACACAAACTCAAATTATGGACTTATCCAGGACGTTTTTAACGTGGTTGTACACAAAATGTGCAGTTCTAAATTAATTTGTGCAGTTGCAGAAGCACTTCTGTACAGTTAAAATTAGCAAGAAATGATCACTTTCCTCTGATTGGAAATAATTTTCCATGTAGGATGGGAACGAAAAGAAGGGGTTGTGCAGTTCTACAAATTCCTTATAAACAGCCCTGGACTTTTCAATTGACTTATGTAGTACCCCTTCAAAAAATCTACTCAGGAACACTCCCAGCCTAGTCATGGCAAAAAGAAAAAGACTCAAGAGAGTTATGAAACAAAGTTTGATTGGTCAGATGAAATAAACAGCTTTGAAGGGAGCTTTTTACAGAGAGGTCATTCCAGATGGACGGCCTTTAATCATAGAATGTTATGCAACAATATTTCTTAAGAATTTGGTCAGTATTAACAAACATGCTATGTTCTTCAATTTTGCTATAAATGCTGAAAACTTAAAAGGAGCGATAATTGATTAGGAGTCAAATGATTACCTCAGCGAGTTTCTGCCTGATGGATTTGTCAAGTTTTGCTTGCTGTCTCATTTTCTTCAAAACAAAAAACAGTGAATGTTACTTGCAGTCGCAAAGAAAGGACGTTCAAATGGTGTTATGAAAACAAGATGGCATTGAAACTATTATAAGAGTTTGCGGAGCACAGACTATGTGAAGACAGAATTGGAAAACATAAGATATAATTATATGCAACTGAACCTCTATCTCTCATGGGTCTAAGCTAAAGACATCTGTACCTACTCTGAATCCCACGACAGAGAAGGTATTGGCACAAATAATATTATTAATTATTATTAATAACTATAATTAATAATTATATTAATATTAATACTATCATTAATAATATTGTTATTCTATTATATACGTTACATAGAAACATACATAAATACATGTATATACAACTATATAGGGCCTACAGCAAAATCAAAACTTTAACAATGGCAAATGGTAATTTCTGGATATGATACATGGACATAACATTAGCTCTGGATGATCAACAGTGAACAAATGAAACCGTGAATCCCTACTTAACAGCAAGTGCGTATCATCAAAACTTTACTTATAAAATAAAAATAAATCAAATCCATTACCATGCATTCAGTCGCAGAGAAACCAATGAGTTCCGTCAGGATCTGAAATGAATTTTAATACTGTGTAAGACTAAGTTGTGAAAGGACAGTTTTTGACTTGCACTTAATTCACTTCAATTATGGAGCGATTTATGGTAATAGTAAAATACTCTGGCATGAACAGCCCACAGATGCAAGATCACTTCCTACACCCCCCCCCCACCCTAAGGCCCACTTAACCTTCCATTCAGCAGATGGCATTGGTAAATCGAGCAGTAGGACATGATGACGCCTTGCATGGCTGCCAACAGTTAAATTAGACTCCTGAATAAACTTGTGATCATCCGTTCATATTATGAATTGTAATCATGCTGCGTGGTGTCAGTTTGAAATTATACGAAGATTATTAATACTATTACTTTCCTCAAAGCAAACTGGCATAAGTGCTAAAAAAATGAGTGACTTGGGGGGGACGAATGAGTGGCCGAAGGAAAGATGTGCGGGATTTTTTGACGGACGAAAATTTTTCACGAGTCCGAAAGTCAAGAAAAATTTCTATTTTCGCCGCGAAAAAAGTTGGTGACCTTTTTTTCTGACGCTTAACTTTGGGGGGAACAATACATGGGCCGTCCCCCAACGCCTTTTGGAAGTAGGAAGTAGGGCTCTTATTGGAATAAGATTTGTTTTCTTCCATAATTACAACGTACCTCATCGGTGAGCAGAACATCAACAGCAGCTGATCCGTCGTTGATCTTGACGACAAGGGACCAGTGCGAGCCTTGATTGTGCTCCAGACGACTCACCAGAGTGGAAATATAAGCCTACAATTAAAACATGCGCAGTTCTTGATCAGGAAACTAAAGCATTCAATTATAATTAACAGTCATCCAACATATTATCATGCCTTGTTTTTAAACAGACGATACCTAGGCTTCATCGTTGCACCCAGTGAAATATTAGCATTAACATTTCGTTGTGGGGCGCGGTGGTGTAGTGGGTATGTTCGTCGCCTTGCAGCCGAAAGGTTGCAGGTTCGAATTCACCTCAAGTTGCCACGTAGGGACCTTGGGCAAGTCCTTCACTCTAAATTGCTCAGCGCTTCGGCGTGAAACTCCGATGCAGTGTTCGCGCTGTAGTCGGGAGCGCCTCTGAGTAGGTGTCGTGAAGGGGCGCTATAACAGGTGCGCGTACAAACAAGCCCAGTGAGATCTTAGCATTAACATTTCACCTTTCAAAGTATAGGAAATCCTGTATACCTCGGTCGGCAAAGGTTGAGAAGTACACATATCCATTATACCGTAGGGCTTTCTTACAAATAATCATCAATGAGCTTACATAACACTAAACCCTAGCTCTAAACGGCATGTTATAATTGCCTCTTAAGTTGTGCTTCTTTCCAAATCTGTGAAAGAGCGTTTGAAGTCCGCAAAAATCTTACGCAATTTATCTACGAAAATAATGGTCTGGTCAACTTCAGATAATAAGTCCTTCAGGAAAAAACCAATGCCAAAAGTTTTTAAATATTTTTATAATATGCAAAGAAACAGAACAAATGGCCAGACCTTAACGTTAAACACTTTGGAACACTGCTGCGTCATTGCTTGGCTCAAGTAGGCGAATGGTATGACATCCGAACAGCGAGCAGCTAAAACAAACAAACGAAACAATTGCTCACTTATATCTACTAACATCAGTAAAAGTAAATTCTCTCACAAGGTTGAATTGATATGCAAATGTAAAGACAATTCCAAAGAACCTCTTCAGCATCTCTAAAAAATGCTTATCGTTGTAACTGAACACCTGCTCACACCATTCGAGATCAACACCGAATGACTATCATTATAACACCCGCATCGACTGCCATTATAACACCAAAATCAAATAACTATTATTATAATACCACATCCACCAACTACATAACACCAGTATCTAAAGACCATTAATTATCAATAACACTTGCATCTACTCACTATATAACACCAAAATCTAATATTATTAATCTCTATTAAGAGCTGAAGTCGTACTCTCCTTGCTACAAGGTGTGCACTATTCACTAACCAATCAACCAACGAGATCCACAAAGATTTTGCAAAAACACAATTAGAAGTTACTTATAGATAAATGCACCTCAACCCTCATGGGGCGCCGTGGTGTAGTGGGAATGCTCATTGCCTTGCAGCCGTAGGATTGCAGGTTCGAATCCACCTCAAGCCACCGTGTAGGGACCTTGGGCAAGTCCTTCACTCGCAATTGGTCAGCGCTTCGGTGTGAAACTCCGATTCAGTGTCCGCACCGTAGTCGGGAGTGCTTCTGAATAGAAATCTTGAAGGGGCGCTATATCCAGTGCACATACATAAACCCTCAAAGCTCAAAATATCAGAAAACACAAACAGAAATCACCTTTCGAACGATCAGAGAATGCATTTCTTCTCTGTTCAACCACAGTATCATCCTGCACAGCAAGTCGACCGAGGACAGGCTTAGGTCTATCAGACACTACTGCAGGCATCACCAGACACGACGTGCTTTCCCTCCGAGCATCCTCATCAGCCAACGACACCACGCTCCGCAGTCCAGCCCTGTCGGCAAATTTCACCGAAAAACCGCTCGAACTCGCTTCCTGTGTAGTCGCATCTTCTTTCTTCCTCACCTGATTATTATTATTCGTCAGCGCAGCCTTCCTCCCAAGTTTCGACGATAGTGTTCTCGTCTCTTTCGGAAAATCCTCGGTGACGCATTTCGCAGGCGTGACAACGTCTTTCCGTTTCGTCTGGCAGACGGAGCCGAGTGACATCTGCCAGTCGAAGTCATCGTCGAAGTCGTCGTCAAAGTCTTTGTCAAAGTCGATGTCGTTGACGCCCATAACGCTTTTCTTGACCAAATTGTCCGTCTCTGTCCTTGGTTTCTTAGCCGGATTTACTCTTGGGGTGTGTTCGTTTACTCTTGAGGTGTGTTCGTTTACTCTTGGGGTGTGTTGGTTTACTCTTGGGGTGTGTTCGTTTACTCTTGAGGTGTGTTCGTTTACTCTTGTGGTGTGTTGGTTTTCAGTGTGGCTCAAGCGCTTGTCAGTTGCTGCAAAGGACGTTGGCTTCACGACTGAAGATGAAGGACTGGGTGACGGTGTTCTTGGATCGTAGTCGTCAAAGTCACAGTCCATCATCTCAGCGGCTTGTGCATAGTCAAAGTCCTCCTCCTCACCCCACTAAAACAATACAAGGTCAATGAAGATGTAACAAAGTAAACAAATGACCAACACAAGAAACACACTAAGAAAAATTTTCAGAGGAGCACTCCTGAAATTTTTTTAAACTTAAACATGCATCTTTCTTTCATGTATATATAATAACCTAACCATATCCCAACATTTCATATGCATCAAATGATAGGTATTGCTCAAGGAACTGACACAATGATCATGTTAGGAAAACCTTGAATAGCTGCTCTGTCAAACAAATGCTATTTTAGTCATATTAGTTAATAATGTTGCAAGGTAATCATTCCAGCCACACCACACCCTTCAGTAATTCTTCATTTAAATAGATCTGGTATTAATCACATGGTATAATATATAAATGCCAGACAATCGTCATTTCATCAATGCTTAAATCAACTACAAGCTTCAGAAATGTGTAGCTTTTCTTCAGCCAAACCAAAAAAACATTCACTCAATTTCTTGAAAGACTGCTTTAACAACTCACATCAATTCAAACTCTGGACCCAAACCAGTCTAGAACATGTTTCAAAAGTGCCTGATCAAACTGCCATTTTCAGGTGGTGTCCATCCCAAGTCAGGATTAAACAGCAGAGAAGCAATAAAACAATAATCACCATACCTGTGATACAAACTCGTTAAGCATAAGCTACTACTTACCTGTACGAACACAAACTACCCACCTGTACTGGATCATTGTTCAGTTCATCCACACTGGTTGCTATGGTGACAAGATCATCATCTGGAATTTCTTCTGGATCCACTGCAACAACAGAAAATAGGTGAGAATGTCTGATTGCATCCACTTAATATGATTCATATTATTATAATTATAATGTGATCCAGCCACACCATTCATTATTAACTTCTATAATCTATATGGCATCTAATGCACAAGGCTTCAAATGATGCTGCAACAAAGTAAAATACAATTTAAGGTTCGCTCATTCATTTCAAAGATTTTTATATAGAGCCCCTACAAGACATTCTATTCAGAAGCACTCCCAGCCCAGCCCTGACGAAAAAGAACCGTTTTAAGAGCAAAGTAGGGCCCTAGGATTTAGACATAGTTACACAGGGAGCCCAATCCAGATCCCAGGGCTAGCATAAGAGGTACACAAGCAGAAGGTGAATTAGATGGACAGAGGCAGCCTAAGGTGGATTATACACAATCTTGAGGAAATCTTGAAATCAAGAGGCATAACATTGTCATCCCCAATGCAGACCAGAACGCGGACAAGGGTGGTAATTGCATGAGTAGGATGCGACTACTGCGTGGTGCAGAGTTCAAACAAGTGGTAAAGGTATGAATAACAGACAAAGTTGAAAAGGTTAATCAAAGAAAGAACTGAATCTGGAATGACTCCATGCAAACAAACTAAGGTAACACTTCTTAAATGTCCAGATATATAACCACATACACATTTGACATCTCTGTCAAAAGTGTACGAGGGATCCAAGTTTCAAATTTCAGACGTTGCACTGTTCTACTTCATTGATCATTTCAGCCACTAATGCAACAGCACTCACTTGAACCACTTCTGACGTTGTTGTTGCTTCGTTCAGATGCAACTGTTGTCTGCCAACTGGACTTCACAACGGAGGCAACGTCTGACTTTGGTTGCCTGCCTGAAGATGAAGGCATGTTGACGTTCGCCTTACGTTGATCCGCGTCAAACGTTTTTCTTGGTAGACCGTTTGCCCCAACGCTCAAATCGATGTTGTGTTGCCTGCATAATTGGCAAGATGAGACAACATCACAGGCACCCTTGTAATGGCTGTGTTACTGCACCATATAAATTGTCGTAATTATTATCATTATTATTAATGTTAGACATAAGAGTTATAACGGTTGAAAGTAGAAAAATGAAACTCTGACAACCATATTTAGAATTATCAACAATTTCCCTCACAGATAACTTATCTGTGTTTGTATCAAAAAGTAATAGGATATTACATTATGTATTGCAGGCTGTCTGTCCAGTTCGTGTAGTTAAGATTTGTGTATTCTGTGATCTCCGCAGGGCCGGATTAAGCTCTCGGGGGGCCCGCCACCATATTCTCCGGGGGGGCCCTTAATCCACCTTGACCTTCCGTCACCATGTTCCTCTCACATGTTAAATTGTTAATGCATGCCTATAGATCTAATTGATTAACGACGAATATGAGCCCTGAAATGAATCAAGTAATGAGAAATGTCTTTAAAATGACAGCCTAATTTTTTTGCGATACTGCTGTTGTGTGGAAATTTAAAAAAAATAATGGGGAGGTGATGTGCCCCACCCATGCCCCTTCGCTGGTTGGCGCTTCGCTCCTCGGCGATCGTCCTCCGGTTGCTCGCACACACACCCCTCCCCCAAAGCCAATGCCAAGTCTTTGCCTACGCGAGCGCCCATGCATGCTGTGGTTCAAAATTTCTGCTAATGGCGGTGGCAAACTGGTGAAGAGTGTCATTGAAAGAAACAGTAGGGCCTATCTAATAGTATCTATTAGCAGAAATATGCGTTGTAACCTTTAAGACACCAGGCCCACGAATTTTAGGTTCTTTAGATGTATAGGCCTATTATATACCTTCAGTCCTTGGCGATTATTGTTTGTATGTTTGTATGTGCACTTGTTATAGCGCCACTTCAAGCTCTCTCTACTCAGAGGCGCTCCCGAATGCAGAGCGGACAGTGCATCGGAGTTTCACGCCGAAGCGCTGAGCAATTGTGAGTGAAGGACTTGCCCAAGGTCCCTACGCGGTGGCTTGAGGGTAGACTCGAACCTCGAACCATCCGGCTTCAAGGCAACGACGCCACCACTACATCACTACACCCCCGCGCCTAACTATAAGCCTATAGGCCTACCATTAAACAAACCGATCCATTCCCTTCATTTGACCCATCTGGAGTTTATGAAAAAATTCAGTTTTGGAACAGAGGAATTAACGCTTTTTTCTCTACCAGAGTGTTCTTTGGCTATTCGCCTTTTTTGAGCATTGGAAAGTTGAAATATTTTGTTTCTTGGCATCGTTTACTTTCGTCAATACAATTATAATCATGGAATTCATGCCAGGGATCTTATACCGGTAGGCCTACTCTAAGAGTTATAGGCTATAGGGCCCACAGTGCATTGTTCGCTAATAAAAACAAATTAGCAATTGACTTAAATTTACACACTGTCCTTTAAGTGAAGTTGAATAAATGTATGGGAAAATGCACATTAAAAATTCTTGTTCTCGCACGGGGGGCCCTCCGACGACGGGGGGCCCGCCGCCATGGCAGACATGGCATACTGGTTAATCCGGCCCTGGATCTCCGTTCTTGTGAATTGTTTAAAACTGCATAATTGTACACTGTAATCGGTTGCGGTTTGTCAACCGGATTGTTGAATAAACATATTGTTATTAATATTATAATTACAACACCACACAGCCTCATGCTGAATTTCCCCAATGTTGCATACCGTTGTTTAATCTAAGCAAATGAAAAAGTTGTTGCTTAAAGTTACGTACAACGAACTGGAGAGGACTCTTTCCGCTGTGTTCTCTTCCACAAGCGATTCCACCTCTCCACCAAGAACACGGATATTTTCGGACTTGAGCATCATAACTCCACTGCGACACAGCACGCTACCCAGGACAACAATCTGCAACAGAACACAAAAGTACAATCAGTCATAAGAGATTCTGTTTTCGGTTATTTTATCGATGAAGAAATAAAACATTAGTGTATGGACAACAAGATAAGTCGCATTACATCATCATTCAGACTAAGTAGGAATATCTTTGACAGACCTTCGTCAAAGGCAACAAACTGCTGTGACAGGTTCTTCAAAGGCACTTAGATTGCCTTTGACAGGTTCTTCAAAGGCACTTAGATTGCCTTTGACAGGTTCTTCAAAGGCACTTAGATTGCCTTTGACAGGTTCTTCCAAGGCACTTAGATTGCCTTTGACAGGTTCTTCCAAGGCACTTAGATTTAGGGATGTTAATACCGGTTTTTTCTTAAAACCGGTTTTCGGTTTTTCAAAACCGGTTTTAAACCGGTTTTCGGTTTTTAATTGTCTCTCGGAAATGTTATATAATTCAAATTAAGCTATGTAGATTATTACGTAACGCAGCTTACGCAAGGTATGTACACGCAATCCAGCATTAGGCCTAACGACGATATCTTTATTTTCTAATTAGACTCTATTAGAGATTCATAATTTGCACTGTAAGTTTCTATTAAATCTTCATCATACAACTTAAATTGTATTGTATAATTTGTACTGGATTGTAAATGAAAGATATTCGTTATAACCTCGTGTCTTCAGTCTTTACAAAACAAAACGGAACTAAGCGATTCACACTTAGCCATCTAAATATATTACGGTACTTACACCAACGGCCGAAACTACAAAAAAAAGCGATTTCCAACCAAGTCCTTGCTGCCTATAAACAAACCATAGATTATAATATACGCTCATCTAAATATAGATATCGAATTATCGATGCTTTCATCGGACAGGCTGCCGGCCATATTGGATGAGATTTGGAAAACAAGCATACGCTAAATCAATATTTCTGGCATTTCTAGTAATTTTCACTGCGAGTCTGCGATATTAAAAAAAAATAAATAAATACGAATACCGGTTGGTCAATTATGAAAACCGGTTTTCGGATTCAGAACCGAAAACCGGATTTCCGGTTTTCGTTTAACATCCCTACTTAGATTGCCTTTGACAGGTTCTTGAAAGATGGCACACAAGCGTCAAGAGATGGCGCTAAACATGACAAATGCATTGAGCAAGACAATGAAACTACTAAAAATAACAGTTGGCATCAGGAACAAAATTCAAATCTGAACACAACAGCCATAAGATAATGTGAACACTGAACATAAATCTGATACTCAGCACAATATTATTCACATTTAAGAAACAATGACAAACAAACCTTGGTACCAGCCGTGAGGTTTGCATTGAGTGCAGGAATTGGTTGGTATTCCATCGCTTGAATGTCCTGCGTCCCATCGGTCAGCTTCATCATCAGCATACGACTTGGTTTTGGTTCCCACTGCGATTTGCGCACACAAAAATCATCCAATAGAAAAAGGTGATTAAAACACTCATCCGATCAGCAAAGCAAACCACTTCTTTATTGCATTTTATTAGAACAATTATAAAGTGCCTCTAACAGGGTGAGTCGTCCACGAGAAAAGCAGGTTTTTTTAACATGCAGTTGTACACAAAATGTGCAGTTCTAAATGGATTTGTGTAGTTCCAGAAGCACTTCTGTATAGTTCAAACTAGCAAAAAATGGTCATTGTCCTCCGATTGGAAGGAATTTACCATGGAAGTTGGGAACTAAAAGGAGTTGTGCAGTTCTGAAAATTCATTAAAAATAGCCCTGGAGAGAAGAAATAGGCTTTGAGAAATTCAAAGGAGGAAGAGGGGTTACCACTTAGAAATTGAGATCGAGTAGATGGGGATATAGCATTATTCGAAAGAGAAGGACCAATTAAGGTAAGGACCGAGACTGAGTCATAGCTTGTCTAGTATGAAGAACTAGAAGATCAAATCTGTTTGATGAGCGAAGTTGATGATGTGAGGAGGCATAAAGCATCAAATGATGGCACACCAAGCCACAATTTATATAACTAATTCTGCCTTCACAAAAAACAATACAACCAACCACAGATGTAAAAAAACGACGGAAACGGAATAAAAAACGGGAAAAACGTTGTTTTATTCGAAAAAATAAAAAAAACGACAAAACCGACAAAAAAACCAAATGGAAAATAATTTGACTTTTTACATCTTAAACTGCATTTGAAACTTAAAAGCCCTGTTTACTTACTACATGTATCTCTTAAATGATGACGTTATACAATTAAATAATGACATCAGTTAGCTGAATCCATGGGATTAGGCTGAAAACGTAAAGAATTTCAGAAAACGTAAAATTAAGGAAAATAATATAAGACAGAAAATAAATAAATGGCGTTACATAAAAAAACGGAATAAAACAATGCAAAAAATAAAAAACGAAAAAAACGCAAATAAAAAACCAAAATTACGTTTTAAACAACTATGCAACCATAGGAGCTACGAGAGGCGACTAGAGAGAGGAGACGTTGGAGAGAATACACCAAGGCTTTCGCCAGAGCTCCAGAAGCTGACGGCACCAGGTGACCAGGTGATGCAACCATCCACTGACTTAAGCACAAGCTCAGTCTTAAATCGATCATGCATACTTACATACACTGAGAAGACAGACAGATTTTATTGACATGACATCATGTTGCTCACTGATGGTTGTGTGGCCTGAGTGGCAGATACGCTGGCGTTGCTATTTTCCGTGCCTTTAACTTTTTGAAGCTGACCGTAAAATGAAGTTCCAACATCAGCCATAGAATTCACCTGGAAAATTTAACAGATAAGCAATGAAAATGAAAAATAAGGTTTTGTTGCTGGATTCACGTTTACTGTAAAATATAAACAACTCAACAAGCACTGAATGTCGCTGCTAAAATTAGCTACACATCTAAACCAACTAAAAAAATCTGTAGAACTGCTATCAAAATCTCCAAGGTATAAGTCATTGATCATTTCAAATAAATTGCAATAAAACCATATTCCATTGGTCAAGATCACTCTTCTTAGAACAAAATTCCTCCTCCTCTGTAAGTTAAGCTTGTCTCCTCTTTACTTCAAGGTGCTTCTCTATACCTGGGGCTTCTGACCATAAATATCCAGATTCGATACCATTTTATAGATGTGCGTGTCAAACCTCAATCAGTTGCAAAAAGAAGATCTAAGTTCCAAACATGACTATCTTTCACATAATTAATACAGAAAATCTAAAATTTTCTAACATTTGCCTGTTTTGTTCAACAGATATACCTGTAAACCATAATTGCCATTTAAGACATGCTTTGTGTGTTGAGAGAGGCCAGGTGGGAGACACGAGGCGCCGATCTCCCGCAGATCACAGACCAACCACTGCTCAAAGACAAGATTACACAGCTCTGGAAATGCTGCATGGGCGCCCTGCAACAAAAACCAGTTCCACTTAAGTTAACCCTTTAATGCCAAGATGGTAGTAAATGTATGGAAAATCCTATACCCTCCGGCATTAAAGGGTTAACACTTTTCCATCCATTCCTCCAAACTGCAATCATTAAAGTGTCTGGAACAGCCAACACCAATGTGCTGACATTGATTGCACACAGCGTCTGGTAATCAAGTAGGCTTGGTGCTACCCAAGACTGAGAGATGAGAGGGCTTGGAGAAAAAAGATCTCTCCTAAGGCAAGAAACAGTGTGCTCGATGGGGGTGGAGGCAAATCAGGTAAGACCTTTGCCTTCAAGAAACAATAGATGGCTAAGAAAAAATTAAGGTCAGAATGGTAATGAAAGTTTATTTGAGACAATGACCAATGTCTATGTTTGCATGTGCACTTGTTATAGCGCCCCTTCAAGCTCTCTCTACTCAGAGGCGCTCACGAATGCAGAGCGGACACTGCATCGGAATTTCACGCTGAAGCGCTGAGCAATTGTGAGTGAAGGACTTGCCCAAGGTCCTTACGCGGCGAGGTGGATTCCAATCTTGAACCTTCCGGTTCCAAGGCAACGACGCCACCACTACGCCAACGCACCCCACATGACTATGCTCATCCAAACTCATTTTACTCAGATCTCAATTACATTGTTATTATCAAGCACCACCACAACCTTCTGACCAAACATCAAATGACGATGCTGAGCAATTGTGAGTGAAGAATTTGCTCAAGTTTCTTACAAGGTAATTGTCTCAAAAAGTAAGCCTGAAATCCTAGTAGAAGTCAATTATAGATAACGATACCTCTAATCTACTTTTTACACAGCCAGAAAATGTTATTAATTCACTGTTCACATACAAAAATAAGTAGGTTGAAAATTGAATTTAACCCTTTAATGCCAGAGGGTATAGGATTTCCCATACCATTTACTACCATCTCGGCATTAAAGGGTTAACGACGATCATGTACTATCAGGGGACGAAAAATACACAGTGTCTTTTGCTATCAATCCACCAGAGTTTCTAATGGCTAAACTAACCCTAAAACTACTCCTAACCGACCCTCACGATGCCTAACCTGAGCCCTAACCGACCCTCACGAAAAAGACGTGCAATGACAACGCTGACGGCACTGCAAAAGACACTGTAATTTTCGTCCCCTGATAGTACATGATCGCCGGGTTAACTTACATCATTCTCTGAATGGATCCACTCGACGCACGCTTGAAGCCAATCGTCTGGAACGGTCACTCTCCACGTCGTCCTCAGCCAGTTATGCACCGCATTCGCTTCTGACACCATCACCACTGTCCCCATGTAAGAACAATAAAATACTTCGTAAGTAACGTTGACTAATGAACTTCCATTGTACAGTAGTTCTAATACATCACCATCCTTGTATAATTATAGTACTAGGTGGTCTGGCCAAAAGTAGCCTAGAGGCTACAACGAGATCAAGTTCCTCTGTTCAAAGCCAAAACACCACATTGTGTTCAATAATAGATTCCATTCAAATATTGATTTCCAGGTAATTGCAAAAAGAATTTTGGAACGGTGGTTTTACCAGTAAAATCATTCAAAACACAAACTTAATCGTCCGCCGTCGAACTACCCTCCAAAACGTACACACAGATTATATATTACGCAGAGTAGCCTATACGTTTAGTAGTATCCATTGCAAAGAAAATTATTCACAGGCGATAAATCGAAACAGAATCGATAAGTCGATTATATAGGGATGGGGCCAAGATCCAAAAAGGTCAGTTAGTAGACAGTAACTTGAAAGAAAAGTGGGCGAGGAGGAATCATATTCATATTCTCAAAATCGAGGGAACCAGTTCGAAGACGAGCGCTTCAGTTTTTATTGAAAAAATATAAGCCTAATTAGGCCTAATATGTCAGATTTCTAGAGGTGTAGGCTACGGGTTTTGGTGAATTCGTAGGCTGAAGTTCGTAGGGAAAAAATCTGACATTAATTTTCTTAGCAAAATTTTTGAAATCTTTCTCCAGCCGTGCTCGCTGATTTGCGTAGATTAGGCCTAGGCTACTGTGTTTAAAAATGAAGGCTCGTCTGTTTGAAATTGTGGAACAACCGTGGCCTAGCAAGAGATTTTTGAAGATGACGTCTGACAAGTCGGAGAAATCAAAAGTAAGACCAAGTCACACTGTTGTTTTGGTCCAAGTTTAGGCTTATGATCTGTTTTGTGGGAATTGAATCTTCTCAAAACATGCAGGTTATGATTTTCTAATAGGCCTAATGGTTCCAAAGATCTTTTGATCAGCGAAACCAATTCTTGTGAGAAAGTCAGAACGTGAAATATCAGGTCTGTTGCTTCAAATATATTTTGCATAAGCTGGAAATTATGACACATTGGTATTGATGGAACGTTGATTTATAAAACATAATAATTATTATCTCGACTCAAAACTACTTAAGGCTAGTGGCGTAACATGGGCGTTTTAAAGCCCAAGTTTGTGCGGCTCGTGTTATAGTTTCGTTAAAAACTTGGGGAGGTGATGTCGGTGTCAATTAAAACCGAAAAGATCGATTAAATTTCGTTAGTTAATATTGGCAACCAGGTTAATGTGCTTTTATAGGTTCTCTGCCTTTGCTGCTTCAAGACTTTGATCCAGGTATTTATATTCTATGTTAAACAGAACGCTCACCGACTAACCTCGGCCGGATATTTATGTGGCGCCATGATTTATCCTAAATTAAGAAATTATGGAGCGTACAGAGTAGTAATTACAGTGGAAACTAATTGGTAACTCCGCCAGAAATACATGTTAAGAGTGTATAGTTGCTTCATGATCAAAACCAGTGAAGCCCGGCTTCCTTTAATTTGTGCTATCTCAACCAGGAAACCGGCATTCTAGACCGTACGTAACTCATCATCATCATCATCAGGAACCGTGGGCTCAGCGCCCGTAGGTGTCCGATGCCTTCTTCACCAGGTCCTTCCATTTTCTCCTATCCAGCGCCGCTCTGCTCAGCTCCTGAAGCGAGGCTCTGCCCCATTCGGAGATGTCGTCGAGCCATTCCCTGTGCGGACGTCCTCTCTTGTTTGTTCCGTCCATACGTCCGAACATCAGTGCTTTGATCTTTCTGCTGTTGTCCATTCTGCAGATGTGCCCGAACAATCCTAGTTTCCTGCTGATCAGCTTTTGCATGATATTTTCCTTCAGCTGCACTCGTTTGTATAGTTCTGTGTTGTATACCTTCTGCATCCACCCTATTCTTAGTATTTTCCTGTAGCACTTTCTTTCGAAGGCCATGAGTCTTTGTTCGATGTATTTTGTTATCACCCAGGCCTCACACCCATATAGCAGAGTGCTGAAAATACATGTCTGTAGAACCTTCTTTTTCGTTGTCGTTCCTATGGCTTTGCTTCTCCAAACCTTCTCCATTGCCTTCAGTGATGTTGCTGCCTTTGCCAACCTAGTTTGCACCTCCCTCCTGATGTCCAGATCATAGGTCGTGTTGCTCCCGAGATATGTGAAATGTTCTACATTCTCCAGCGAGTTTCCGTCTATGACTAGTATCTCGGTGGGATTCTTTTCACCAAATGCTAGCGTTTTCGTTTTTTCGAAGTTCATATTGAGGCCATATCTCTTGCTCTCTTCATTCAGCTCTCGAGCTGTTTCTTCCAGTCTTTTCGCATCTCCGTCTATAAGGTCGATGTCGTCTGCAAACGCAAGGTTATTAATATTTGTGCCACTTATTACTACTCCTCCTTCTTTGTCTCGAATCTTGTCCAGGACTCTTTCCAGTACCAAGATGAAGGTGTTCGGCGATATCGGGTCTCCCTGTCTTGTACCTCTGTTTGTTGCGAACCATTCTCCCCGGTCACCACCTATTTTCACTGCTGCTGTTGCATTGCCGTTTATTTCCTCCAGCAGTCGCGTTAGCCTCCTGTCTACACCATAGGATTCTATGGCCGCCCATGTTATACTCTGGTCTATGCTGTCGAATGCCTTTTTGAAGTCCACGAAGCAGTTGAAGATCTTGATGTTTTTCCTCCTGGCTTTTTCTCCTATTAATCTCAAGGCCAGTATGTGTTGTACTGTGCTCCTGTCCTTCCTGAATCCGGCCTGTTCGTCCGCCATGAATTCCTCTGTCTGTCCTCTGAGTCTCTCGGACAGTATCGACATCAAAACTTTTCCTAGGTGGCTTATGAGAGCAATTGTCCTGTAGTTGCCACAATCCAGAGCGCTGCCCTTCTTGTGTAGTATCACCAACAATGATTTTTTCCACTCCTTGGGTGTTCGTCCTTCTTTCCATGCTACGTTGATTATCTTGTGCAGTTCTTTTACTACGATTTCTCCTCCACCCTTTATCATTTCCCCCGTAATGCCGTCATTGCCTGGACTTTTATTGTTTTTCAACCTGTTTATGGCCCTGGACACTTCTTCCTCAAGTATATCCGTTTCAGTGCCCTCGGCAGGAGGTGTTATTCCCTTCAGTTCCGCCACGACCTCCTCCACCGTGTCTTGGTCTAGCTGCCCCCTGTACAGTTCGCTGCAGTAATCCGTCCACCGATGCATGATGTCTTCCTTGTTCATGAGTGTTTTCCCCTCTGCGTTTTTTATCGCCATAAGTTTTGGCCTCCACTTGTTATTGATGTTTCTAATCAGCTTGTACATTTCCCTTGTTCTGCCCTCGCCATGGTAGTTTTCAATGGCCCCACACTGCTCTTCAAGCCATCGTGCCTTGTCTGCTCTTGCTGCCGCCGCGTAACTAATCTATTGTAATTGTGATCGTACATTTATAAATTTATAAATCTGGCTGTGTGGTGATATTAACTGGTATTGTAAAGTATTGAAGTATCCGAGTCTTCTAGGCGTGAGCGAGAAAGGTTTTTTATTACCCATGTAGGGCATAGATGTGTAGAAAGTGAGCAGAAATTTGCAGTTGACTGATGCAGTTGAAAAACAAAAACCATGAATGTTGTTTTTGTTTATGAAAATTCTTTATAGACATAAGTTGCAGTAAATATGCATTATTGAATAATATTGACTCACACGCACGAAAAAACATGAAAGGGAGAAGAATGGTTTCTTGGGTGCTGAAAGTCTTTTTCGTGCTTTCATTCAGAGTTGCTGACTTGGGCCGACAACAACATCTGAAAATATGGCTTCATTTCCTGATCTGACAAGTAAGAATTTTTAGTTCATGGTCATCGAACTACCTTTTTGTACAGTGGTTCCCAACCTTTTTTGACTGTCGGGCCACTTTTTCTAGGTTGGAGGGCGCGAGGGCCACTTTTTCTTAGTTAAAGGACATTAGGGCATTTAGGGTATCGCCTTACACCCGGCCTTATCAAAAGCATATAAAAATTGTTATAATCAACTCCAAGTAGAATGTTTGATGCTTATAGACTTCAAAATAAAATAATTTGTAATAGAAAATGCATGATTATAGGCTATCATATGTTCTACCCTGTCCAAAGTGTCAATTTTTCTTATATTTTTGTTAATTCTTTGAAAGAGGAGTGCCATTGTTGAGGCATGGCGGGCCATTTTGTGAGGCCTCGCGGGCCACTTTTGGCCCGCGGGCCACGGGTTGGGAACCGCTGTTTTTGTACATAGTGCAGTTATTGTGTATGATTCTGTGTGACTGTTTCTTTCTAATGGCAGACTAAGCTGAGTGTGTCCAAAATAAGTTTTTCTGTTGTGAGCCATCTTTTGGGCAGTGTGAAGGCAGATATTAGCAGTAATCAGATATTTATCAACAATTCTAGTCCATGTCCACCTGAGGAGTTCTCTTGAAGTGGTGCTATATAAATGTTCGAATACAATGTGTATGTGTAACTCGACATTTCTTTCATTCATTCATTCATTCCGAGAATTTATATAGCGCCTCTTCTAGATACCTGCTTCGAAGTGCTCCCAATCTGTAAAAATTTAAAGGAAGTGTACACAGTTTGATTTCCAGCTGATATAAAATTCTTGACATTTTTGTTCACTGAAAGTTGTGATGCAGAACTTATGATCAAAGACCTGAGGGATGATCATCCATAAATTACATCCTAACTTAAATGACTCCTCTTTCTTACTTGTCTGCATTTGGGTCATTCCGTGCCAAATCAACCGATGACTCCCACTCTCCGATCCAGATTTTCTTGATATTTTCACCAAAAATCAATTATCATCTGGTATGAAGAACTGGAAAGTTTCAAGTGTCCACATTGAAAACTGACCGAGTTATGGGGTACTGAAGTTGGTGGGGGTAGACCGAAAATTGAACGCGAATTTGCGTCTGCGAAATTTCTTCCATTTTCACACGTTAATAACTTTTGATCTAGGGCAGCTAAAGACATTTGGTTTTCAGTTTTCAGTTCTGTGCATAGCATGGATTGGCAAGATCAAGTAATATTTGCTGTCTTTGATACAAGGAATTAATAAGAATTTTTGAAAAGTGTCGAAATATTTCTTGCCGAGCCCATTTTTGTCATGTTTGCAGACACACTACACTGGCAGGATATGCAAGAAAGAAATAATTTTTGTGTTTTTTATTCACCTATTAGTGGAGTCTTAAATGTGTAATTTATTTGTTTCTGGGTTGAAAGGAAATGCTGTGGCTCTTTGCCAAAGACCCTTCATCTTCGTGACAGTGGTCACTTTCAACTGACCAAATGGGCATGTGGATCACCTGCTAAACAAGTCAAACACCTTTCATTGGAAAGCTTAAAGAAAAACCTTTTCACTGATACCAATTTCTTGTTGGTACTCTTAAGAATAAGTTATTAAATTATTTTTTCAAAACTCATGATTTTTAATGCGAATTTGCGTCCGCAAATGTTTTCACCATTTTCAGACGTAAATAACTTCTGATCTAGAGCAGCTAAACACATTTGGTTTTCAGTTTCCAGCTCTGTGCATAGCATGGATTGGCAAGGTCAAGTGATATTTGATCTGTTTGATTTGAGGAATTAATAAGAATTTTTGAAAAGTGTCTAAATATTTCTTACCGAGGTCATTTTTGTCATGTTTGCAGACACACTACACTTGCAGAATATGCAAGAAAGGAATACTTTTTGTGTGGTTTTATTCACCTATTAGTGGAGTCTTAAATGTGCAATTTATTTGTGTTTTGGTCTACAGAAACTGCTGTAGCACCTTGCCAAAAACCTCTCATCATCGTGACAGTGGTCACTTTCAACTGACCAAATGGGCATGTGGTACACCTGCTAAACAAGTCAAACACACACTATTGGAAAGCTTGAAGAAACACCTTTTCACTGATGCCAATCTCTTGTTGGTGCTCGTAAGAATAAGTTATTAAATTATTTTTTCAAAACCCATGATTTTTAATGCGAATTTGCGTCCGCAAATGTTTTCACCATTTTTAGACGTAAGTAACTTCTGACTTAGAGCAGCTAAACACATTTGGTTTTCAGTTTCCACTTCTTTGCATAGCATGGATTGGCAAGGTCAAATGATATTTGCTGTCTTTGATGTAGTGAATTAATAAGAATTTTTGAAAAGTGTCGAAATATTTCTTAACGAGGTCATTTTTGTCATGTTTGCAGACACACTACACTGGCAGGATATGCAAGAAAGGAACACTTTTTGTGTGGTTTTATTCACCTATTAGTGGAGTCTTAAATGTGCAATTTATTTGTGTTTTGGTCTACAAAAACTGCTGTAGCACCTTGCCAAAAACCTCTCATCTTCGTGACAGTGGTCACTTTCAGCTGACCAAAAGGGCATGTGGTTCACCTGCCAAACAAGTCAAACACACACTATTGGAAAGCTTGAAGAAACACCATTTTACTGATACCAATCTCTTGTTGGTGCTCTGATTATAACTTTATAAGGTCATTAAAGTGTGTCGGTAAGCATGAAAAAATGACCTCGGTAAGAAATATTTCGACATTTATCAAAAATTATTATTAATTCACTACATCAAAGACAGCAAATATCACTTGATCTTGCCAATCCATGCTATGCAAAGAAGTGGAAACTGAAAACCAAATGTGTTTAGCTGCTCTAGATCAGAAGTTACTTACGTCTGAAATTGGTGAAAAACTTTGCGGACGCAAATTCGCATTAAAAATCATGGGTTTTGAAAAAATAATTTAATAACTTATTCTTATGAGCACCAACAAAAGATTGGTATCAGTAAAATGGTGTTTCTTCAAGCTTTCCAATAGTGTGTGTTTGACTTGTTTAGCAGGTGTACCACATGCCCTTTTGGTCAGCTGAAAGTGACCACTGTCACGAAGATAAAGGGTTTTTGGCAAGGTGCTACAGCAGTTTCTGTAGACCAAAACACAAATAAATTGCACATTTAAGATTCCACTAATAGGTGAATAAAACCACACAAAAAGTATTCCTTTCTTGCATATTCTGCAAGTGTAGTGTGTCTGCAAACATGACAAAAATGACCTCGGTATGAAATATTTAGACACTTTTCAAAAATTCTTATTAATTCCTCATATCAAACAGATCACATATCACTTGACCTTGCCAATCCATGCTATGCACAGAGCTGGAAACTGAAAACCAAATGTGTTTAGCTGCTCTAGATCAGAAGTTATTTACGTCTGAAAATGGAGAAAACATTTGCGGACGCAAATTCGCATTAAAAATCATGAGTTTTGAAAAAATAATTTAATAACTTATTCTTAAGAGTACCAACAAGAAATTGGTATCAGTGAAAAGGTTTTTCTTTAAGCTTTCCAATGAAAGGTGTTTGACTTGTTTAGCAGGTGATCCACATGCCCATTTGGTCAGTTGAAAGTGACCACTGTCACGAAGATGAAGGGTCTTTGGCAAAGAGCCACAGCATTTCCTTTCAACCCAGAAACAAATAAATTACGCATTTAAGACTCCACTAATAGGTGAATAAAACCACACAAAAATTATTCCTTTCTTGCATATCCTGCCAGTGTAGTGTGTCTGCAAACATGACAAAAATGGGCTCGGCAAGAAATATTTCGACACTTTTCAAAAATTCTTATTAATTCCTTGTATCAAAGACAGCAAATATTACTTGATCTTGCCAATCCATGCTATGCACAGAACTGAAAACTGAAAACCAAATGTCTTTAGCTGCCCTAGATCAAAAGTTATTAACGTGTGAAAATGGAAGAAATTTCGCAGACGCAAATTCGCGTTCAATTTTCGGCCTACCCCCACCATCTTCAGTACCCCATAACTCGGTCAGTTTTCACTGTGGACACTTGAAACTTTCCAGTTCTTCATACCAGATGATAATTGATTTTTGGTGAAAATATCAAGAAAATCTGGATCGGAGAGTGGGGAAAAGTTGGATTTTTGGTTGATTTGGCACGGAATGACCCATTTGCCTGCACTTGGTGCTATTCTCCCCTATCCTTTTTTGTGGATACCTGCATTCCAGCAGGTTACTAAGACTGGGATGGGTTACACTGTTGGTCTTTGAGAACTAACTGTGCTACGCTATGATATATATGATACAATAACATTGCTGCATCCCATTAAATGGGCTCGTATAAATGTTCCAACGCAATGCAGATTGCTGCCTGACTGAAGTACCTAGGTGTTTAAGGCGTAGCCTGCTTAAAATGATTTTGTGCAAACTTGGACGCGACCATCTGCATTGAGCATGATCTCGCATAATTTGTCAAATTGTGAATGATCCCTTCTTCTCATTCTTTGTTATTGGACGACACCTAATGGTTTTGCATACTATCAGCAGTTGTATGTTTGGAAAGTAATTGGTGGAATATAAGTTATATGATGTTTTGCATGTATCATACTTACCACGTAGTCTAGTGCCATTTCAAAGCAGTTGTTCTTAAACTTTGACTTTGACTCATCACTTGTACTTCCAGACTCACACTGTGGTTCCACTTGACATTTTCTAAGACATGAGCAATCATTGAGCATTGCATCATGTTTGCACTTCTGCTGAAACATCCCCTTGCAGTCGAGACCTGAAGATTAATTATAACGAAGGCAATTATTGAATGATTGATTACACTGTAATTTCTGTTTCTTCTTGTTATCATTATGCGCTGTTAGATAAAACGCTTGTTTAGAGGTTAATACTGAATGAGATGTATGTATTATTTGTTGCAGGGTCTGATCCGTGGATAATTACCCCTGAAGATCGCATGAAGCATGATGCCCAGTTCAGTCAGCTGAAGCCAATTGCAGGATTTCTCACAGGTAAGCTATTATTTTATTCGTTTGTTGGTGAAAAAAAAATGCTATCAGGTGCAAAAAAGCATCAAATGGAATATATGCATAAGATTGTCTTTGGCAATGCGCTTTCTCCTTCTCTCTACAATTATGTTTGACAATCTCTCTTCCTCCTTCTCTCTTAGAACTCTAAACCTGCTTCTTCTCGTGAGGCGTAAAAAAAAATTGTTGTGTTTCCGGTAACCCGACCGACCCATTTTTACGGCCGCGACTCAAATATTTTTGTAAAAAAAAGTTAATAAAATTTTTTTTTTCAAAAAATTTTTTTATTTTTTTTATTTAAAATTTTTTTAAATTTTTTTAACATTTGTATTGACATAACATAAGAGACGTAAACAAACTGAAATTAATAGGACTGTTTCTAGAGCAGTTTTAGGTGCAGACAGTCGGGAAATAGGCAGTTTATACTTTCTTAGAACACATACTTTGCTTCAGCATGCAAAAAAGACTAGTGGGGTATACTTTTTCGGATAGTCACTGCATAAAAATATTTTACAAAATAAAAATATATTCCGACCTACCTACCCAATTTTTTCAGCTCTGTTACCGGAAACACAACATTTTTTTTAGGCCTGAGGCTTTGCACACTGGAGTGCTTCTGAATGGTTAACCCTACTAGAGGCGATTTATAAATGCCTAAATACAATGCAATGAATTGAAGCTGAAAATTTCCTATGGACACGGTGGCAGGAACGCTTTCCACCTACCGTAGGATGGTCCCACATTTCTGGGTCTGTTCTAAGGCAACCTTGTGAAGTACTTGACAAGTGCTTTAAATGATGAGTGCTCTGTTTCCACATCACTTTTAGTTTTAGTGTTTGCTTGTTGTTGAAGTGTTAAAAGTGCTACATAAATGTCTTGAAACACGCAATCCATGGTTGAGTGGTCATAAAAGCTGTCGTAAATATAGCATAAGGTTATAAATGTCAGAATTAATAAACATTGCAGTTTCTTGTAAGCCATGTGTATCCAAGCAATATTTGAATAAAATGGTCGCAGCACAATTTTTCATAGTATTGGGCAGTGCTCAGCTTTCTGAGTGAATGCAAATAACTTGCTGTTTCCACATTTACTTTTTATGGCTAAACTTTTCTGTCTAAAGGTCGTCATATGCAATAGATTTCTAGACATATAAATTGGTAGCTTTGTTATCGTGTGTAATACATGTAATGTAAATGAGTGAATGATGTATTGTTCAGTCAGGGTGTTGAAATGTTTTACATTTTAGGGGAACAGGCAAAGGTGTTCTTCCTTCAGTCGGGTCTACCAATGCCTATACTTGGCAAAATATGGTGGGTGAATAAAATGGAAGACTTTAAGTTAAATGAGACATTTTGGTGACCTTTATTTTGATCTTCATTATGTATAGAATTGATGCACAAATGACAATGAGAATCATAGAAATTTTAAGTGCTTTGTATTTGTGTGTTGTTGAAGCCCAGACATACCCATAATGTATGCCAGCTGTAACTGGAAAATCTTAGATTGGTGATGCTGCTCTTTGTGCTATGGAGGAAAGAGGTCTGTGGCAAGAAACTGATGAAGTCCTCTAAAATAAGATAATTAATTATGCAGGCAGTTTTGTTTCAGCAATGTATCTTAATGTTGTTGCACCTTTGCTTGGACAGCCAATGCAGCTTGTTTAACTTATAAGTAGTTACATAACCGAACTTTTGAACAGCACCGATTCAGGGGCGTACAGTCATACATCCCTGCAACCTGATATGTGTTCCTTACTGCTCTTCATCAAATGCCTCTGTCTCATTTCTTACAGTTTCTAAGACTGTCCTATTTGAACATGATTAGACAGGGATCATTCCTGAGTAGGCAACCCTGAAGGGGTGTTATATAAAATTGCTGTAATGAAATAAAAATTAGATTAAGGTGGGGCGCGGTGGTTTAGTGGTGGCGTCATTGTCTTGGAGTCGGAAGGTTCAAGGTTCGAATCCACCTTGCCGCGTAAGGACCTTGGGCAAGTCCTGAACTCACAATTGCTCAGCACTTCGGCGTGAAACTCCGATGCAGTGTCCGCTCTGCATTCGGGAGCGCCTCTGAGTAGAGAGAGCTTGAAGGGCGCTATAACAAGTGCACATACAAATCAATGTTATAAATGTTAATCTGAATGTTGATGTTGTTGCAGGCAACTGTCCGATCTAAACGCCGACGGTCGAATGGACCGGAGAGAGTTTTCCATCGCGATGCATCTAATCAAGAAGACGCTCCTAGGCTTTGAGATTCCGCCTGCTCTGCCGTCTAGTCTTCTGGTTGATCAGCCGCACCAGGCGGCCGTTTCAGCGATGGGGGCGTTTGGCAGTGGAGTGGCGGTGTCGTACGTACCAACGAATCCAGCACCAATGTCGTTACGTGGAGGTGAGCCAAGTCAATTAAGAAAAAATGGGTTTAATATGTATTTTTGTGTTTTTTTGTGACTTTGGTATCTGAATTCAGGGTGTTGAGTGTAGCACTGATGTATTTACAGGAGTTTTGTTACTTGACGCTTAATGTCCAGCGCCGTGGCTCTCTCCGCTCGCCTAAGCAGGCTGCGCTCCTAGTTTCCTATTAGACAGCACCTTGCTTTCTTTGTTACTGGTCCTGCAATTTTTCTGGCCTTACTTTGGCTATTCGTGTGCTATTGAATTGGGTTGTTTGTTGTATTGTGCTGTATTGTATTAAGCTTTCAAAAAGCACCTCTTGTAGTGTGAACCATTCAGAAGCACTCCCAATGCGCAATGCCCCAGAAGAAGCAGGTTTTGAATTTTAAGAGAGAAGGAAGAAAATCAGAAGTGTAGAGCGAACAGAAGAAGAAGAATGCACATTGCACATGTGAAAAAGAAGGAACCGTAACACCGTTCCGGCAAATGATCGAGACTGGGCTATACTATTTGTTTGTTATATTTGATTACTAGATTTAGCATTTTTACTGCCGGTTTTGTTTGATTTATGGATTCCAATCTCGACTGGTTTGCCTGAATTTGTTTTAGCTTCCGTTGCCACAGTGCCTGGTGGCTATGGCAGTTCTGGAATGGTGGTTCCGGCAAACTTTGCTGCTCAGCAGCCGAGGTGAGTTGGGTGGTGGCAACATATTCTGTCCAATGGTAGAAGTCTTAAGTCATGTGCAGATGACAATATATCTGCCACTCAATACTCACCATCTAGCCTTAAAAATTAAGCTGATGACTGTTTTGTTGATGATGATGATGATGCTGGTAGGACTTACTGAAAAGAAGACTTGCCCAATTAGTAGATAGCCTTTCATGGAATATTAATAAAATAGCTTAGTTTGAATTGTTCCTTCATTATTTATTGTTTCATTTTCAAGTGAGCGTCAGTGTAAGGAGGTACTTAACCCTTTTCCCGTTTGCCCCGAGAATGAGAATATCCTCTGAAAACACGGGCTTAACAGGAAAAATGAACATTGGGTAAAGGGTTAATGAGGCGACCTGTCACTGGATTGCTCTGGTTTTGTTTAAAGTTGAATGACCCTTTGACCTGATCATCTTTCTGACTAATGGCTGTTTACTTTTAGGCCTGCAACAGTTAATTCAGGAGGTGAATGGAGTATACCACAGGGCCAACGATTTAAATACAAGCAGCTGTTCAACAGCACCGACATCTCACACAAAGGTTATCTGACAGGTATGATGACAAAATCTTCTATTTCTTTAGATGACTTTCTTCCTAGTTATACAAAGAATATGTTTAGAAACTCTTTGCGATCTAACCTGATTGCATTTAGCTTTTTTGTGTTATACCATTCAATAAATGTTTTAATTTAGCATGGCAGGAGCGTAAGGTTACTGCCTGGCTGATTGTGTTTGAGCCAGATTGATTTTACTAGCATTGCTAACAGTATGAGAACTATAGACTAACTTTGGTCATACTGCATAAAATCTGTCTACAGAGGGAGTTTGATAAGATTGTGAATGGATGGGTGTGTGAGGGGAAGGGGAAAAATGTACTAGGAACTTTTGATGGAAGCCTTGCAGGCATTTCCTGTAATAGATAAAGTCATACTTCATCACAGGATGCTGTGATATGTCTGTACACGAAAATGTGGATAGAAATTGGTCAATTGATGAATATTCTTATCTCTTCTTTATATATATATAATTACATATATTAAATATATATTATATATATAATATTTTCTCATATTATGTGCTAACTTATCTTACGTATGTGTTTGCTTAAAATGTCGTAGGATTAGAAGCGAAGAACATTCTCTCTCAGTCGGGTTTAGTTCATTCGATTCTCGCCCAGATTTGGTGAGTATGTCGAAGTGAAAGTTTTCTGATTTGTGAGAGGGAAATTTTTTCATCACATGTAAAATGGATAGATTTAAATGCTCTTGAGTGTGGCCTTGATGGGGCTTGGTGGATATCAGAGATAAGTCGAAGTTAAACAAACGGAAAAGAAAGGGTTATATGATTTGCAATTGCTGTTTGGACACGAAATTCTAAAGCCTTAGGACAGTCAGTGTCAGTCACCCTTAAGTTGAATTGCTATAGAAGTATATCATGCAAGGTAAATAAGAATGAAATTTTTTACCCTACATAGCGAAACAACATATATACCGGTGTGTATAGTTTCAATATTGTGTATTTTAGGTATCATACAGAGTATACAGGTCTCTGGTCAATGTTAAGAAGGAAAGCCTTTAAGCTTATAAATCTATTGCTTCATTCTGAATTCTACTTTCACTTGGTGATGTATGTGTGCCCTGTTGACTGCACGAAAGTCATATTTCCTTGAAGTTCAATTAACCCTTTAATGCCGAGAGTGTAGTAAAATGTATGGGAAATCCTATACCCTCTGGCATTAAAGGGTTAAGTCACTCAATTCGTTTTTCATTATCATGACTACTGACCTGGGAGCACTCCTGCCTAGGCTCTTCAAGGTGCTATATAAATATTCAGAATTAATTGATGAACTTATTTTGCTACTGAGGTCTTACTGTATGTTTTGGTTATGTATTTAAGGAGTCTCGCAGACATCGATACCGATGGCAACCTTTCTCCGGATGAATTCTGTGTTGCGATGTATCTGATCGACGTTGCCAAGTCCGGCCAGTCAGTGCCTCCAGTGCTTCCGATGGATCTTATTCCGCCTGCCTACCGTAGAATGCGCCGCCCTAGCGAGACCGTCTCTCTTCCCGTGGCGCAGTCGTCGCTTATCTCGTCTCTTCCAAACAGCCATGGTGGATCTTCAGGTGACGATTGTTTCTGTTGCTTTTAACTCGATGTACTTTTCTCTATTCCTGTTGTTTTTTCATTCTCTGGGGCTGCTTGGGCACATTGCTCGAATGCCAGCAAACTCTGATTCTAGACAGGCACTACTGGCGCAGGCTCCGCCTTCCTGGAAGCACCCTAGAGGGCGACCTAAATCTACCTGGCTTGTGATGATAGATGGAGACTTAGAAGGGTTGGGCATGGACCTGAACATGGCCATCACTGTGGCTGAGAATCGGACACTTTGGAGAATTGTAATTGTAATTGTAATTTTAATTGAACATTTAATAAACTCATTTTGCAATAAACTCATTGGTGGAGTAGGCGATGAATGATGATGATGATGATGCTCTTGTTGGCCTTTCAAGTCTAGTCTAAAGACTTACTGTATTACTTTTATAAATGCTGATTGATGTTCAGGATTGGTAAAGCGCCCTTGTTGCATCATTTAACTCAATGTACCCTTCTCTCTATTCCTGATGCTTTCATTCTCTGCCTTTTTCTGCGGACATTCGCAAGTTATTTCACCATGCAAGACGTCTTGCTGCTCGTTCTGTCAATTCGATCAACCTTATTGAATAACTGAATTGACCTTTGGGAGGGTAGCCTGACGTGATCTTGCATCCCTGCTGCTCTGATCTTTGCACTAGAGTGCTACCGTCACCTTAAAACCCTCTCAATATTTCATTTGATCTAATTTTACCATTCATAGTGATTTCAGCAAAGTTATGAGTCAGTTTCAGTAATTTTATGATATTATTTCTGTTTCAGTAATAATGGAGTCGTTTGGAGACATGGGTCAAGGGTTTGGTCTCAGTTCACAGGCTGCTCTTGCAGCGCAGGCAGACGCTGCTGGTTCTGCAGCTCAGGATAATGACCCACTGAAAATTGGTTAGTTGACACACCAGTAAAACGTTACTTTACATGTACATGTGAATTTCTGTTCCATTGTAGTGTATGTTTATAATATACTGTTGTAGTCTTGAATTCATTTACGATTTTGGCAGATCTCTAGAGCCAGACTCAAAATGTGAAGTCTGATGCAAGCAGCAACACATGAGGACTCTTTTAAAGCAATTTTTACAGTTATTTTTAATTAGATTTTTTAACAAGTGCATGGTCACATTGAAATGTGGATCTGAGGTACAAATGATCAGCCACTAGAAGCAGATGCAGTTAGACATCCAGATCATTTGCCTGCATAGGTCTCTCTCTCTCTCTACGGGATGGACTCCCATCATCAATTCACTCTGCCTTTCTCTCTGTAGTTTCCTCATCTTTCTCTTGCTTCAAATCCTGCCTAAATTCCCTTGTGATCGATTGCACTGGGAGGCTTATGCTGAGAGAAGTGCTTGTGCTGAGAGAAGAAAGGGGCCCGGTCGAGTAATGGTTAACACGCTGGCCACGAGTGCAAGAGGTAGCAGGTTCGAGACCCCGTTGGGCGGATTTGATTTGTAGGCTGCTATTAGTGCCATTGTAATTGCAAAGCTGTCTGCTCAGTTGGTAGTTAAGTTTAATTAAGATTACTGCATAACTTGTAAATGTAAAGCGCAGTGCGTCTTGCAGGCGTTTCAATAAAGAAGAAATTATTATTATTATTATTATTATTATTTATAAATGGTCATTTACAATACAATACATGTAATCCGTAATTAAGTTCGCAATGTGACAAGCCTTTGTTGCGTTGAATGGTAATAGGCTTTCAAGTGACGTTCGAAGACCGACGCAAGGAGAACTTCGACAAGGGTCAGGCGGAGTTGGAGCGAAGGCGAGCGATGCTCCGAGACCAGCAGCTGAAGGAGTCGGAGGAGAGGCTCGCAGCGGAGAGGGCGGAGCAGGAGAAACGAGAAAGGATCAGGTGAGTTGATTCTCATCTCTACAGGATTGCTTTGCATTGTTCAATAATAATAATAATAAAATAACAATGACGATTTCTATGGCGCCGTAACACAGCCATGCCATTACAAGGGCGCCTCACATACTAAACTAATTCGCAAAGATTGACACTACCCGCCACAAGCAGCGCTCCTCTCCCTCAAACCACCTGTGCATATCCAAGTGAGTGTGATAATTATAACATGCTGTCAGATATCTTGAACTCATTATAATATCAGCTGTCCAACATATCTTTGACTATGTACAGAATTTTAAGAAATTATTTGTTGCTTTGCAGAATTGACTAGATGTTAAAATTGGTCTCTACAAGGGACTAGTATACGCTATTGAAAATGTCAGTTGTGTTTATGATAAGGTTGTTCTCGGAAGGTATTTATATGTGCCTAATTTTTTTAGTGTTTCCATACCCTGGCCTTGTGAGTAATTGTACTGGAAGTATCAGTATACAAATGTTATTGGTACTGAAGTAGTCACTGACAGTGTACAAATGTTATTGGTACTGAAGTAGTCACTGACAATGTATAAATGTTCTTGGTACTGAAGTAGTAGTCACTGACAATGTATAAATGTCATTGGTACTGAAGTAGTCACTGATAATGTATGAATGTCATTGGTACTGAAGTAGTCACTGACAGTGTATAAATGTCACTGTTGAATATCATGCTATGTATGGATTGCTTATTTCAATGCTAAAATGGTGGATGTTCAAATGAGGAGTTGTTGGTTAGATTACAAATGTGTCCCAAACAATTTCATGCTCGTTGTACATATTGAATGATACCGTGATAAAAAAAATTACAGACTGGAACAGGAGCACAAGAAGCAGATGGAAATGGAAAAGCAGTTTGAAAAGCAACGCCATATAGAGATGGAGAGAGAGGAACAGCGGAAGAAGGCGATGGAACAGCGAGAGGTAAGTAACGTTGCAGAGCAAAACTCTGATTCAACAGATTGCTGCACTCTAACTGCAATGGACGATCAGCTTGGTTGTTCCTATGGCTCGATCTTCCACAGTGCTGCACAGTAGCTTTGCTATGGTCGGTCCGTCATTCTGGAATAAGTTACCTATTAGTCTCCGTAATGAGCTTCTTTGTCTTTCTTTGCCCCTTTTTCGCAAGCGTTTGAAAACCATTTTCTTTGATTATGGTTTGGTGTCAGGTCGGGAGCGCCTCTGAGGAGTTCTCTTGAAGTGGCACTGTATAAATGTTTGATTACAATTACAATTACTTTGAAAATAATTAAAAATGTGCATTTTTCACTGTTTATTTTGTTTATTTTTAATGATACAGTTGAATGGCTGCTCTTCTTGTTCTGTAGGCTGCTAGGCAGGAGTTGGAGCGCCAGCGTCAGTTAGAGTGGGAGCGACAGAGGCGCGATCAGCTGATGTCCGAGCGACAGAGAGAACAAAGTCAGGTCGACCGACTGCGACTTGAAGTCGGTCAACTGAAGCTGGAACTCGAGTCATTTGTAAGCGATTACAAATCAATGATTCATTTAATTCATTTCACTCAATTTCTCATTTAATTTACACCTTTTTATTACTAATTATTACTTTAATGTCAAAGGAAGCCGGATCAGAATTTATATAGTGCCTCTTCAAGATCCCTACTCAGAGTTGCTCCCAGCCCAGGTGAAGCAGTCCACCGGATTTGTGAGTCTTTCCCTTTTGCAGTGTTAAGATTAGTCAAAAATTTAAACAACCAGGTGGGATCTTTCCAACTGAAATGAATGCCTGTTGTTATATAGTGTTTCATTTTGCTTCCATTGCTTAGGATGCCAAAAAGATGGAGCTGTTTGCAAGAATGGAGCAAGTCCGGCTCAGCATCACAGAGTTTACGTCAGCCATCGATTCAATGAAACTGTCACGCGATGCCAAACTATCCGACATTGAAAACTTCCAGTCAGAATTTGAGGTATGTTGAAAAGTCACAGTCACGTGTCATTGATCACATCAATCAAATCAAATCAAATCAAATCTTGTTTATTCATAGCGATCAACAAATCATAACAGCAAAAATATATATGAAGTAAGAGTGTGCAGTGAAATAATGAGCATACAAGTTATTATCATCTATTAGTCAATCAATCAATCAGAATTTATATAGTGCCCCTTCAAGGTATCTACTTAGAGGCGCTCCTGGCCGAGTTTAAGCGAAAACAATAGTCTTTAACAGTTTGTGAAATTGAGAACAGCTTGGGAGATGCCGCATTCTATTAGTCATATCTCATGAATATTTGATTGCATATCTCATCACATATTTCATGCATGTTGATCACATGTCTCATTAATATTGATCATGCATCTCATTAATATTGATCACACATTTCATGAATATTGATGCAGATACTTAGCATAAATTCTGGCCATAATGAAAACAAAATGAACCAGTGTGGATTGATTTCTTGATTTTAAACGTGATGAAAGTTTATATTTCATCTCGTGTTATCCAGATGTCCCATGATTGAGTTTAGTGTTGAAGTAGCATTGATCATCAATGTCATTTGAATCTGTCATCTCAGTTGTGGAATGGTTGTTGTGAACAGGAATGGAATATGAAGCTAGTGGCGGCCCAGCAGGAGAGACTTCGACTCAACCGACAGGTTCATACGCCAGACCCTTCCGCTGGTCGGTCATTACATTTTGTTTGTTTGTATGTTTGTTTGTATGTGCACTTGTTATAGCGCCCCTTCAAGCTCACTCTACTCAGAGGCGCTCCCGAATGCAGAGCGGACACTGCATCAGAGTTTCACGCCGAAGCGCTGAGCAATTGTGAGTGAAGGACTTTCCCAAGGTCCTTACGCGGCAAGATGGATTCGAACCTCGAACCTTCCGGCTTCAAGGCAACGACGCCACCACTACACCACCGCGCCCCACATCACGCTACACTTCACGTTACATTATGTTGCATTGCATTATATTATAGCATTAATTTATTGTGTAACATTGACTTATTAACCCTTTACCCATTCATTTTTAAATTTTAAGCCCGTTTTCAGCGGATATTCTCTGGGGCAAACGAGTAAAAGATTAAACAGTCTTTGCAAGTTTCTGCTAGACATATTTTGTTTATAAAAACTTTGCAGGTGTGTACATAATTTTATATGTAAGGTTGTAAGCAGAAGACTCTTATTTTTAGGTTGTTTGAATAAAATTTGGAAAAATCTTCACAGTGGTATAATTCTAAGAGACTGTGCTGCATTTGTTGCCACTGTAGATGACAACTTCAAATCAATTGAGAGTGGCTACCGCAGTCGTAAGGGTGCAGTCGACCAGCTGAGCTCGCGATTGGAGAAGGTGGAAGAGGAGAAGACCGGTATCAATAAACAGATCAACGAAAGTGCCTCTCAACTGACTGTGAGATCAGTACATCATCATAATAATAATCATAATCATAATAATAATCATAATAATAATATTAATCATAATAACAATAATCATAATCATCTTAATAACAATAATCATAATCATCTTAATAACAATAATCATAATAATTATAATTATAACCATGACATGATGACAATTTCTATGGTGCCGTAACAGAGTGCCAAGGTTGCCTCACATACATGCAACTAACACTGGTCAGGATTGACCTTGCAAAATGAATCTTTTATTATGTTTGAAACAAATTGCAGGAATGGCTTACTGGGTTCTGCTTTGTGGAGCTGAACTGGTATTTTCGACCTAAAGAATTGCGCAATTGATGTGCTCCTCGTGATTTATGTTTCTTATGATTTAGCTTTTCCTTTAATTTATTTTTTCTCCTTTTAATGTTCTTTGTTTTGTATAGATGATGCATATAAATCACCTGTGTCAGTTTGAGATATTTTGACTGCAATTTTAAGATACCAAGGGATTTAATGTGCAAGCCCGTTAACCCTTTAATGACGAGGTTGCACTGAAGCGACTGGGAACCTATGCTGCGTGTTGTCGAAGTGTTAACCCTTTAATGCCGAGAGTGTAGTAAATGGTATGGAAATTCTATACCCTCCGGCATTAAAGGGTTAAGCCTGTTGAAAATCACAGTTAGCCGGTTAGAGATAGAACATTGTTGTGTATTTTCTCAACTTCTACTGCATTTTTATGTGGTTGATGTTTTCTCTGTAGGAGCTGAAAAATCAGATGAATTCTCTGATGTCAGATTACTCGAAGCTGGAGAAAGTTCTGAGCGCAAAGAAGTCGGAATGGGAAGAGAGGAAAGGACGGCCTTCCAGTGTACCTGCGCTGAATTCCAAACTGGATGCCTTTGGGTAAACTAGACTCTACTGCCACGTAATAGCTGCTTGGAAACAATAGTTTTCTTCTGTTTGCTACATTCATTGCATTACACTTTGTGATATGGGGCAACTGCTCGAACGAAGCGAGCAGTGCTTCAAGATTTATGATATAAATAATATGCATTTTTGTAAATGCACACTTTTGTCTCGTTTCTGCATCAAAGTTGTGCTAGACAGATAACAGTGGAACGAATAAGAAGCGAGGTTGGTAGGTCATTGTTGAGTGCTGGGTTTATATGGAGATCAAATGAAAGGTTGTGGATAGCTGACTGTGTACACATCATATCGGGGGATGGGGGGCAGTAGAGTAATGGTTAACACGCCAAGAGTGCGAGAGGTAGCAGGTTCGAGCCCCCGTTGGGCGGATTTGATTTGTAGGCTGCTATTAGCGCCATGTAATTGCAAAGCTGTCTGTTCAGTTGGTAGTTAAGTTTAATTAAGATTACTGCATAACTTGTAAATGTAAAGCGCAGTGCGTCTTGCAGGCGTTTCATTAACCCATTCCCACCGGAATTGTTCCGATACCTATTGGGCTAATCGGGTCACCCACAACCCGATCCGGCGAGAAAGGATTAAAGAAAAGATATTATTATTATTATATTGACTGAGGACAGACTGATTGCACATAAAATGGAGATTTGCATAAATTTTACCTAATTTTAATTGCTATTGCAATGACTTGCTTTGAATTGCTGGTGCTACTGTCTTTGTTGTGTATTGTGTAGAAAGTCCTGACAATTAATCAGTGTAAAGTTCATTTTTGTCCATTTTAGGTTGGAGAATGACAAAACTGCTAAAGGTATAGTGTTTCGTCTTTGTTCTACTCCTGTGCAAACTGATACAACTAGAAAACATGATGTAATTTCAACATGTATAATGCTGGTTTACTGAAATAAAAAAATACAAATGTTGTCACGGACTACAAAACTGATTCAAAATGGTTTTTTTATTAGTGTTCAATTAAGGTGTATTGATTGATTCGATTGATTGATTTATTGATTGATTGGTTGATTGATTTGATTGATTGATTGGTTTGTTTGATCAGGCGATTCTCTCGCATCGGTTGACTGGTTCACTGACTTTAAGAAAGCACCAGCGACGGCCAGCAACTCGTTTGACGCGTGGGGAATGTCGGCAACGAACGGAAAAACATCGACAGAGCCACCTAGTAACACGAATGACGCGTGGTCATTCAACTCAGGTACTGCTGCTGCTGCCCATTGTTCCACTGGTTACATTCATTCATTAATGGAGATTTATATAGCGTCGCTACAGGGTGCTACTCAGGAGCACTCCCGATTCAACCTCGGGACAGTTTAAGGCAGCGATAAAAAGTGTCTGAGTAAACACTTGGCATAAGGTGTATACACAGTGGAAGGCATTCCATACCATGGGGCCAATAATAGATCAAGCATTTTTTGTTGCTTGCTTTTTTGTTGTTGCATGTTTGTTGCTGTTTCGTCATGTAATGTAATTCTACAGGTATAGACCTCCACTTATGACTTTTTGCCATTGTAACATAATCAGAATGAGAATAACTAAGAATAAGTCATTTTGACTTACTGCTGTTATGTCCATGTGCATTTTTTCACTGTGTTGTGTTGACACTGGCGCTGTCTCTTAACTGTAGTTCGCATGAAGTAGTGTTTGATAGGTTATGGAAGATTTAAAGTTGAATATGTTATGGTGAGTTTGGTTTTTGACATGCTATTCGTGTTTTTGTGTTGATCAGATCTGGCTGAAGTTCCCAAAGAATCGCAGAGTAACTCGAATGCATGGGCCAATTTCGATGGCTCTGGTGAGTACGGTGCATCATCATCACAGGGAATTGGAACTGAATAGCAATTACAGTTTAGCAGAGAATCTCGAATAGAAATAAAGATGAGATGTTGCAGAGGATGAAATGAGAAATTAGAATTTAGAATGAAAATGTGATCAATGGTGAGATGAAAAATAGTTTGCCATTATAATTATTGAAGGCTTTGTAATGTCACCAGTTTTAAACTACAGTTCTCTATTGATTGCTTAAACCATCCATGTAGTTATGGATGTTTGCACAGGTCTGGGGATTTTTCACACTCTACCTTGTAGGATTCATTTTTTCCCCTGCGCTCGACCTCTAGAGGCAATTTTGTGATTCCATGTGCGCGCACAACCATCTTTGTATATTTGCATGTGCACTTGTTAACACCCCTTCAAGCTCTCCTACTCAGAGGCGCTCCCGAATGCAGCGCGGACACTGCATCGGAGTTTCATGCCGAAGCGCTGAGCAATTACAAGTGGAGGACTTGCCCAAGGTCCCTATGCGATGACTTGAGGTGGATTCGAACCTCGAACCTTCCGGTTCCAAGGCAACGATGCCACCACTACACCACCGTGCCCCCACCTCCATCAGACAGAATCTATTGATTTTGTTTGTGGTTCCTCTGTTTGGAATACACTCTCCTTTGGCCTGTGTTCCCTTCTGTGGGACTTGTCTAACTCTTTTTGCATACTACTCAAAACTTTCCTCTTTTGCCGTGCCTGGTTCCGGAGCACCTCTGAATAATTATCTTGAAGGGGTGCTACACATAAAATTCTATAGATGAGTAGATAGATTTCCTCTCTTTCCGTGCTTTTATCTTTATTTAAATTCATTTTGTTGCTGTAGATGCATTTAGTGGCGGTGTTTCCGATTCAGTTGATTCTAGTCAAGCAGCAGATGTCAACTGGGCTGCAGGTTTCTTTCCTTCAGCTACTTCTTGTAAGATGTTTCTTCGTGCTAACTTAACTGTATTATGTGCTATGCAAGGGACGCATGCTTATTGCTCATGGAGACACCCATCAACACCTACTCATACTTGAGCAAATTGTTTCACTGCATCTACTGCAAAACACTGTGTAGTTTTCATATTAAAGTATTTATTTACATTTTTATCTGAAGCTATACCAATTTAATCTGAATGTTGTTAACGTAGGGCTGTTGAGTATGAGGCCTCTAAGTATATTCATGAGAAATTCTTTATGGATGTAATGATTTTGAGAATGTCCTGAAATTTCTGTGAACAACTTCACTTCTTGTTTGTTTGTATGTGCACTTGTTATAGCGCCCCTTCAAGCACTTGTTCTATGGGATCATCCAGGAATTATTCTCTTATGCATAAACAGTTGCCTGTGTTTTTATGCACTAAAACACGCAAACACACACACTTTTAAAATATGCATACCTAAACAATTTGATTTTTAGAAGCCTGATTTATCGACATTCTTTTGTAGCGCTGCCTTGTTAACTCGTAGTTCCATAATTCCATATCGCACTTTGTTACAAAGTTCTGCAAACTAATTATCTCTACTCAAAATATACAGTTCACTGCTGATTACATGTCTTGATAACAACAGTCCACTACAGCTTTTGTTTTCTGTTAATCATTTAAATGCTTATGGTGCATTTGTCTTTTCCAGCTGTGGTTGCAGAAACTTCAGTGAAGAAAGCAAACTTGCAGGAGGGATTTAATAAGTACACTGCACTTTATCAGTTTGATTCGAGAAATCCTGATGAACTGTCTCTTGTCCAGGGGGATATAATCTGGGTGAGCACCTTCCTTCAACATTCAGTGCTTGCTCTAATTGCTTTTTAAATCTGATTATGGTGTATTTATTCTGGTGACTGAAATCGACATACACTTTCTGTTTTGAAGGGGGCCCCGCAAGGAAGGGGTCCCCTAAATGTGTAAAAAAAGTAAGGTATAACTAAGTAAGTGACCTTAAATTTATTGACTCTATTGCACAATCCATATCGGTTTTTTGACAATACCGTGCATTAAATACGGAGTATATGTATACTGCAGGCTTATTGCTGCGGCCCTGGTTGCAATGTCATGAGTATTGCCTTTTGGTGTACTCTTATACCATCTACCCTTTTCTCTGTGTTGCAAGTCTGAGTACTCAAAACTTTTTTTATAGACATTGCTCGTGAAAATACTTTGTGAATAATACGAAACCTTGGCAGTACGATTGATGAAAATTACGACAAATTCAAATGGCCTCTAAATCATTATTTCATTAACTATCATTGACATCCACATGTATATATATATATATGTATATATAGTGATATATGTATATATAGTGATATAGTGATGTGGATTTGGAGAAAGATGCTAAGGATTTCATGGACGGAGAAGAGAACTAACGAATCGGTGCGCGAGGAGCTCGGAATAGAGAGGGAGGAGACACTGCAGCAAACAGCAACTTGGAGGAAATTGAGCTACTTCGGCCATGTGATGAGATCTAACGGTTTGGAAAAGGAGCTGATGACGGCATGCGGTGAGGGAAGGAGAAGATGCGGAAGACCAAGGAAGAAATGGTTGGATGAGGTACAGGAAAAGTCTGGCATGAGACTGGAGGAACTAAGAGAGGCGACTAGGGAGAGGATCAACTGGAGAGGATGCACCAGGGCTTTCGCCAGAGCTCCAGTAGCTGACGGCACCAGGTCCAGGTCATCATTGACATGTGTGTATCTCAAGTTACTAGATATTTACGTTTAACATGCGAATAATCGCAAGTGAATTTCTTACGTTAAAATTCGGTTCAAGTGTGTTTTGATTCTAAGTCTTGAATCACATAATTTTATAGATTGCATTTTAAATCCCAAATCATTTCGATTATGATCACTTGATTTAAAAAATGAATAGCAGCTGAAAAAGCCACATGATTGCTCATGTGCACGGATAGTGGTCATTTTCATGTGAATTATGGACTTCAGGTGAAGTTGGATCAGTCGAAGGCAGAGCCAGACTGGTTGATTGGTCAGAAGGATGGGGTGGAGGGGTGCTTCCCAATGGCTTACGTTCAACTCGCTGACAGCGACATCTACCCCGACATTCCGACGAAATCTGCATCCAAAACAACGACAGCAACAACAACATCGAAGGAACCGTGGCCAATGACGTCTATGACGGATTCCTTTTCCAGCGTCGATGCTGTTTATGATACACCTCCAAGGTCAGTGGTGATGGCGGTGGTGGTGATGACAATGATGAAGCTGGTTTGTTCATGCCCTTGCACAGCCAAGGCCAAGGGAAAGTCATGTGTGCGACTCCCGGCGGACAATAGTTAGCCATGCATATTTTAAAATTGTTTTTCCATGCATCTTGGTATCGGAACAGTTTTGTATTACTAATGTGCTCGTGCCACTTTGGCTTTCTCAAGGGCATTGTCTTTGTTTTTGTTTTGAATTTTTGGTTTGTTGACCAAGACAGTTATGATCTCGAGAAGGTATTTATTTTGTCGCTTCCAGTAGAAAAACAATTAAAATTATGAACAATTTTCCAATGATATTTCAGAATGTCTGATGGTAAGGCCACAGTGTCTGGTAGCAACCAGGGTCAACCAGTGATGAGCCAACTGACAGCATCTGCTGAATCTTCATTCATGCCAGTCTCATCATCAGCACCACTCACGATGCCAGGACAGGTGAGCGAATTTCGTTCCATCTTCTCTGCTGGGTAATTCAGTTCCGGGCTGTAGGTAGCTAGGGGTGTTTTGGATGTTTGAATACACCCTGAAATAAAATAATGCCATAGTGAAATAATGCATTTGCTAACACAAGCATGATGTAGGGACTAAGAAATTTCGTTTTGAAGCTCTTATTTCTATGTGACATTTTGCAATGGATTAAATCATCCTCCAAACCCCTTGGTCAGTTGTCTCGGTTGCTTGTAGGCTTGCTGAAGGTTGTGTAAACACCCTCCCCCCCCAAAAAATCCTGGATACGGTCTTGATTCAGTTTGATACAACTTGGAAGACAAATTGTATTGTATTGTATTGTATCTATAAATTTATAAAGCGCCTCTCACAGTGCACACCAATCAGAGGTGCTAGCTAGGCTTCAAATAGCTAGGCTTCAACAGACTACTGGGGTTGGGTTAGGGTGATATGGTAATACTCTGTCACAAAGAGCAGACTCGGCATGGTTGCGGGATCACTTCCCACTGCCCTCCCATTTACATAAGTCCACATAGAGTGAATTAATAAATTTATTTATTTATTAATGATCATTGTTATTTTAGTTTCTGTTGCTTTGATTGGCTGTAGACGCAGAGCAAGGGTGGCACTGTCGACGGTCTTCAGGTTCAGGCTTTGTATCCGTGGCAGGCGAAGAAGGAGAACCATCTGACGTTCAAGAAAGGTGACCTCATCACGGTTCTTGACCAGCAGGATATCTGGTGGTCAGGCCAGCTGAACGGAAAGGTAACCGCGACAGTTTGCGTTCAGTTCAAAGTCCAGTTCAATCAATCAATAGGTTGAAATTTATATATGGCTTTTCAAGGTGTCTACTCAGATATGCTCCCAACCCTTCATTGTAGACTTTTAAAAAATTTATTTAGAATTCATTCAATCAATCGATCAATCAATAGGTTGAAATTTACATAGGGCCATTCAAGGTCTCTTCTCAGATGTGCTCCTGACCCTTCATTGGGCCGTGTGTCTGACTTTTTAAAATTTATTTAGGATATTTTATATAGCGCCTCGTCAAGGTAGGCTGCTCAGAAGTGCTCCCGGCCCAACCACGGCTATAGATAGGACAGTTTTTGAGATTCTTAAGGTACGGAGTAGAGTGGCCTCTGCATTAATTAGCAGGGAGTCCATTCGAGGTTGTAGGACCAGCTACCAACACAGTCTTGCGTCTACAGGTTTGCAGTAGAATCAATTGCTGCTTGTTATTTATAATAATAATAATCTTTTCTTTAATGAAACGCCTGCAAGACGCACTGCGCTTTACATTTACAAGTTATGCAGTAATCTTCTTTAAACTTGACAACTAACAGAACAGACAGCTTTGCAATTACATGGCGCTAATAGCAGCCTACAAATCATCCGCCCAGCGGGGGCTCGAACTCACAACCTCTCGCAGTCTACGCCAGCGTGTTATCCATTGCGCTACCGGGCCCCCTCTCTGTTTTGTGTTGACGGGTGGTTTCTGGTTGCTGTTTCAGGTCGGATGGTTCCCAAAGTCGTATGTGAAGGTGACCGGAGGTGACGCGTCGTCCGGTGCTTCGGTCACCAAAACCAACCAGTAAGTCACAAGTTTTGCGTTCGATGATCGCCGTCTGGTTTTTAGTACTTAGTTGATTATTCACAACTTTTAGTTTTCAGTTCTAAACAAAATGTTTCAATTTGTGCTGTTGTAGAAGCACTTCTGTTATTAAATAACTATTAGTATTATTAGTTAAAAATAGTTTAAAAGGTCATTGTCATCCGATTGTCATTACTATTATTATCATTACTGTGGTAAATGGGATGGGAAGAAAGGGTTGTGCAGTTCTAAAAATTCCTGAAGGAAGCCCTGACACTCCAACTTTTCATCTTGCACTTCAGTCCTCACCTCTTGCTTTGCTTCATCAAACTCTACCTGAGTCTACCCTGTGCCTTCTCAGTGGTTGACCCTGAAACTTGGAATGGGCTCCGTACTACTCTTAAGATTGTGCTATTCGACTTGGGTTGGACTGGGAATGCTTCTTGGTCACCTTGAAGGGGTGCTACATAAAATTGCTGCAATAAATAAAATAAGTTAACGTGCATTTACCTGATTTTTTCTCCATTCATGTTCAAGCAATGTGACTCATCTAGAAGACAATGATACAGCGATACAAGAATCTGTTGTTGCTGTTATTAGGTCTTTTTCCCATACGAACAGTGCTTCTAATCTGTCTTCAATGCGACCGCCGACGCCCCCCAACGCAGCCCCTCCGCTGCCTGTCGTCGTCGCTTCACAGAATTCTGTCCACGAACAGTTGGCACCAGCCGGCGTTCTGGCACAACGGCCAGAGGTCAAGGTCACTGCCGCCACTCTAGGAAACAGCAGCTCTCCAGTTTCAACCTCGCTCGCAGATCCATCGAACGGAACAGATGGTAGGTGTATTTGACTGGGAGCGCTTCTGAGTAGTTTACACTGAAGATGCACAATGTAAAAAGTCAATAATAATAACAATAATCTGTTTGTTTAAGTAATTCAAATACGTGCAATAAATAAAGTCAGAGACAGCCCAATGAAGGATCAGGAGCACATCTGAGTAGAGACCTTGAATGGCCCTATATAAATTACCGATTATCGTCGGTAAGATGAATGATATGTTGTGGGCGTGCAGTGGTGTGGGGTATGTCTGGTGCCTCGGAGCCGAAAGGATGAGGGTTCAAATCCACCTCAGTCCGCCGTGTATGAGCCCTGAGCAAATTCTTAACTTGCAATTGGTGGTGATGAGATGATGATGATGACTTGCCCATACTAATCGATTAACTCTTTCTTCTGAAAATTGTCGTTCTGCATTTTGCTTGGCTGCAGTCGTTCCTGGTTGGTAATTATTTTTCTGAGTAGATTGATGATCTCAGTTGAAACCTGTGATACAGGCGTTGAGATGTTTTGTTATTTACAGATACAGTCGTCGTGGCAATGTACGCTTACAGCTCTGTAGAACCAACTGACCTGACTTTCAACCAGGGTGATGTTTTTACGGTTCAGAAGCCGGAGGGCGACTGGTGGACTGGAACGTTGAACGGAAAGACAGGAATCTTTCCAGCGACTTACGTCAGAATCATGGAAAACCTTGTACGTATTTGATTTGCGCAAACAAGTACCTATGTATAATTTTTTATATTATATATATTGCAGCCTGTTGGACGCTTCAGTAGGAGGAGTTTTTGGTCCTGTGGGCGCACACCGCTATTAGACAACGTCCACCCTTTCTGATTATGGGACCGAACGTCTGGAATGGCCTTCCACTAAACCTGCGCCGCTTTTCGCCTCGATCCTGCTTTCCTGCTTTTTATTATGAGTCTCTCAAATCACACTGCTTTCACTGTGGCTGGGCTGGGAGCACCTCAGAGTAGGTTTCTTTATGAGGTGCTACATAAATTCTCAGAACTACAGAGCACTGCAGAACACATTTTGTTAGATATCACTGAATAATTGCAATTATTTGTTCTGTTGCAATGAGTCACCTCTTGCTTCATGCCTGTGAAATCTGAGCATCTTTGAAAAACTCGACTGTTTGGAATTTACCACTAGTCACGCTAGTGTCTGTGAAATACTTATAATTGTCCTTTTTGTAAGCAGGACCAACTGCACAGAATTTTTTTAGAAGCTGTTGAGAACTTTCTTGTGACTGGACGTTTCTATACTTGCATTTTTAAACTTATTCTGCTGTCAAATTTGGCTTAGCTGAACGTGACGGCATCCTCTTTTGTTTAAGATAATTTATTGGACTGACTCATGTGTGAATTGGTTTACACATATTCATAGTTCGTAGTAGTAATTTTGTTGTTGTTATCATTATTATTAAATTTATTATTTTTTCCAGCGGGTTTGTTGCAGTTTCATCTGTTTTTAAAAACTGCAGTATTTGTTGCTTTTAAGATTGATGGCTTTTAAATGCAACTTTATGGGATGTTGATGTTGATGGTTGTGTTTAAGAGACTCGTTGTAATGACTGCGTGATGTGTTCTAACGCATACAAGTTATTTTTGCTGGTTTCCACTGCAGGAAAGTGGGATGGTAGCATTAAAACCCAATGCCTGTTTACATTTGCACTGCTTCAGGGCAACAGTCATTGCTGTGGGAAAAACCCATAAGAAGGTCTTTTAACCCTTTCCCGCCGGACCGGGTCACCCGTGACCCGATTAACAGGATAAGTATCAAAACTATTCCGGCTGTAAGGCGTTAAAGTGTGATTTAGCGGCAGTTGAATTACTATGAAATCTCATTAGTGTTGCTGACATTCAGTTGTCTAATGTTTATGTTTGAATATTTCTCACAACAGAAGAAACCTGTGTCATTGACTCCCGTGCCATTGACTCGTGTTTCGTTGACTCCTCCTGTGGCGTTGACTCCTCCTGTGGCGTTGACTCCTGTGCCATTGACTCCTCCTGGGCCATTGACTCCAAAATCCGCCGCTCCAGTCCGTCCAAGTTCCCTGCCCTCTAGCACGCTTGGCAGAGAAGTATGTTGCGGCTTTGACGCCAATCACTTCTCGGTGGTTTTTCAACCCTAACAGCCTTCAACCACCATGATTCTGCTGGAATGCTTTCCCCATTGGGGCTAATCGGGCGATTTCGCGGTGTCTTACCCTAGCAGCATTCGTCTAAACTCGTGCTTTATCCCTTGCTTCGGTGATAATATTTATTGCTTCGATTAACAAATATTTATCTTGAACCTGTCTATGTCTTTGCGGTTTGTTTGTATGAAAGCTGTTGAATAAATGTTGATGAATGTGAATTCCTGCTGTCTTGACTGAACTTTAGTAAAATGTCTAATAGCTGAGCGCTGCTGCACCTTTGTTGTGTATTTCTTTGTCTATTGTTTAACCCTTTAATGCCGAGATGGTAGTAAATGGTATGGGAATCCTATACCCTCCGGCATTAAAGGGTTAAACAGATATTTATTGTTGTGAGAAGGGAATTCTGTAAATGACTGTGTGTTTCTTAGGGAGATGTGCATGTTAACCCTCGGAATGATTGTGTTGTAATCTGAATATTGCTTGTTGAATCGTTTGGTTTAACCCTTTACCCGTTCATTTTTTCCGTTAAGTCCGTATTTTCAGCGGTTATTCTCGGGGCAAACGGGTAAAGGGTTAATGAACGCCATGTTGTCATGTCGATGTTGCTTCCATTCATTGACGGCTTTTTTAATATTTCATTTACAAATGCAAGTGGACGTCCATAGCCTTATTCATTGGCTGTGTATCTGACTTTTTGTTACTCTCGCTTTGCCATGCATATAACCATAACCACATAATCGTAACCACATATTTTATTGCTTCATGTTGCCATGATATGGTAAAAGAAAATATTACTAGCCAAACCAAAGACAAAGTCTTGGTAACAGGGCAACCAAGTGCAGATAACAAAATGGCGACTGGCTGTAATGTAGAACTAATATGAGTTATAATGTGATTTAAATTCTTCAAATTTTATGGTATCGGTTTCATTATGGCATTAATCAATGGCCAAGGCAAATGTGACTTTCAAAATATTTAAACGATTAATAATGTGCTTCTGAATGGTTCACCCTACTAGAGGAACTTTGTGAATTTTTTAATCAGTGTTGGACCTGTTGTGGTTTGATTTTCATGTGCCATTCTTTTGGCATGGGACACCATCACACCAGGATGTTTGCTTCAATTGATCATGCTTCAGCAATTGAGCAGATGTGATTATTGTTTGTGTTGCCCCATCAGAGGCTTGCTTTCAGGATTCAACAATAATGCAGATCTCTGTCATATTTGCCTCTGTCTTATAAGGTCGTCTGTGTCTATTTGTTGCCAAGGGTTTGCGTCAGTGTTGGCCGCCCACAAGCAAACTGGTGAACAGCGTATGATGATTTTTCTATGTTTGTATGAAATGGCTCGTAGGCAGAACTTAATTAGGAATGATGTTAGTAACTTTCCTTTCTTCCAATCTTACACACACTTGTTTTCTAATTTTTGAATGCAGCCTTATGTTCTGACCACAGCTGCATGTTTGTCGATGATTATGACTGTGTAGATACAACAGCTAAAGTTGAGACAATAATTTTTTTCCACTTGCAGTCCTGCACCGATTTCAAATATATGTAACTTACGTACTAATCATGTCTATTTAGTTAAATAATAATAATTTGTGCTCTAATGTCATGCAATGGTATTAGCACATAATTTATATCTGTTGCAATAATGTTTTTTCTGAATTTATTTTATTGCCTTTGCTATATTTATGCTCTATCGCAAGTTTTTAGTTGATGCCATTGAGCGGTGTTTTTTTACTGTTTCCATCGAAGTTAAAAGAACATGAAGCTCTTTATACAGTCACCCTGCACTGCTGCATTATATTAAATCAGTGTGTGAACAATTTCGTATGATTTGTGACAGAATTGCCACTCTCCTGCATTTTCTTTTTATTAATGGCAACTTGCACCTTACAGTACATGTCAAGATGTACACAGCACTTGATACATCTCAAAGGCATGTCAAATGTGTCATAGGTTACAGTTCGATCTCGGTATTTTCAATGAAGTGTCTTGCTCTGTGCTGCTCAACTGTGATTGAAATTATTCTCTTTAGGACAGTTTCATTCAAATTTCTGTCGTTCTACAATCACAGTTTATTAATAATAATCAGTATATAATTGACGTTGATAATTATGGCAAAATTTATCTTTGTTTTGATATATATACAAGATGGTTTAAGTTACTGAACTTTGTTTGAACTACTCAAGGACTAGCGTTGGACTGAGACTTTTACTTTTTAGATGTTTTGCTGGAAACACGGATTTAAAATTGATGGTTTAAGGTGTATTTGGTGTGGAACATTTGGGAATGATGATCAGCTTTTCTCTTAACTAGATTGATCAACAGATTGGGAAGAGGAATAATTCTGCTCTTTTTTGCCAGTTCATGAACAATGAAAAGTTGTCGTGCATGAATATTAAAAGATGGATTGAAATTCTTTGAAGTTCTGTTGTTGTTCTGTCTTATTTACCTGTGCTTTGTTTTCTATTGCAGACTCCGCACAAGTTGGCTGGAAGCAAAAAGCCAGGTAATGAGTGAATTTATTTTTACCTGTATGTGGTGTTAGTTATCTAATTAATATCTACCTAGAATTAGTCATCTACAGCAACTGTGACTTGTACAGCTTTAAATTTCATATATATCTCATCTATCACAACTGCATCACTAGTAACTGATGAGTTATATTCATAGTTCCTGCTGTGAACCAACCATAATAAGTTATTAGTGAGATATGCATTCTTCCACATAAGAGCTGTCAGACTGTAGTTACCCTGCCTTGAACATGTGTTCTTCTTTGAAGCCAATAGTGCAAACATTTTCGTTTACAGAAGCTTAAGCATACAAAGAATGTTGAACTGAACTGTAGAAAACCATTATGTTTGATGTAAGCCACATGTGGATTTTATTACACATTGCCTACAGGACATTGAACTAAATTGATTCGCATAAGATCTTTATGAGAAACGGTTTTCTAGCCAAGTTGTCTGCGGTCAGAATTTCTCAATCAGATCATGTGTAATTGTGTATACAAAATAGCAAGTGCATTTGAAAGATGGGAGCAGGTTTGTTTGTATGTGCACTTGTTATAGCGCCCCTTCAAGCTCTTTACTCAGAGGTGCTCCCGATGCAGAGCGGACACTGCATCGGAGTTTCACGCCAAAGCGCTGAGTAATTGTGAGTGAAGGACTTGCCCAAGGTCCTTACGCGGCGAGATGGATTCGAACTTCGAACCTTCCGGCTCCAAGGCAACGACGCCACCGCTACACCACCGCGCCCCAGGTTGTGCAAAACTTGCTTCTGGCCTTTTCTTATCCTGTCAGATTGACCTGGCTGCAACCTTGTGCCAATAGATTTGCCAAAGACATAAAGAATTTGACGTTGTTTTCCAGATATTGCATCTGTAATTGCACCGTATCAAGCAACTGGCCAGGAGCAACTTACCCTTCAACCCGGACAACTAATTCACGTCCGGAAGAAAAGTCCAAGTGGTTGGTGGGAAGGTGAACTCCAGGTATGTCGTAGATTCACTATCAATCTGCCCCATGTACAATACATCTATGGCACCGAAGTTACATGTGTATACTGTATAGTGAGTGCACTGGTTTAAGGATTCAAAACTAACATCTTAGTTTTAAATTCACCATTGCTTTATGTTATGCAACTTGTATGAACATTTTTGCAGAATGTTTAGCAGTGTTACACGGCTGTTGCCCACTGCTACATCTGATTTTAGTCTAGAATGGCACTTGCCCTTAATGTAAAATATGCGAAAGGTGACATTACTTACGAGTCAAAGCTGCACCATTGGTATGGTAAATTCTTGCTTCGCTATGTACATTTGCTGAAATCTGACTTCGCACAGACTGTGTTTTAGGTCTAGCTAGAAGATCTGGCGTAAATCAACTATGTTCATTTTCTCCTTACTAGCGCTTAATCCCAAGTGTCCAAGATGACAGCACCGAAGCAACTGCATCAGTAAACACTTACCCCTACTACTTATTTAATTCATTCCAAGTACTTGTGCAGTATCTCTCCTAGATTCCCACTCAGAGACAATCCCAGCTCAATCATGGTGAAAGGTAAGTTGACTGGGTTGATTTAGTCTGTTGTTCTACTGTGTAATGTAATGAAATAGTTTTTCTTCATGGGACTTGAGGAGGATCTGTTTTGTTGTTTAGGCGCGTGGCATGAAACGACGGATAGGCTGGTTCCCTGCCAACTATGTCAAGCTTCTTGGCCAGGGAGGCAGTTCAGCAAACACGCCAGACATATCAGGAAACAGCCCTTCCGTAAGTATCGATTGCGAGCAGTTTATGGATCATGATTTTCAGTGCTTTCTGGTGTGCATAGGATTAAGTTATTCACACATGGCTGGCGTGTGACATGAAAGTGACTGCTTTACTATCTAATGGAATGCTCTGTATACACTTCTGACTAAACCAATTATTTTCCACACTTAATGTATTAAAGTAAGAGGGCAAATATTGGTTCAGACAGTCATTTGAAATTGTGTCTTTTTGTCATCACATCTACTACACCCAGAATCTTTCTCTGCATTTTTTTTACTTTTGCCGAAAGGATGTCCAAAATCCAAATTTTCTAACGTTGTGATTTTTTAAAACTTTTAGGATCACATGAAAGGAAGCACAACACCGGTCGGCTTTTCTGCTCCAACGAATCCTCCGAGTGGTAAGATTGCGTCGATTAGCCAGAATTCTTGTCACCTGTAAGTTTTGTCTGTGTTCGGTTGCTATGGACGATGAACTGAGTTTCTTATAGATTGGTGTGGACACGTTAAATTCATAATCTTCACATTGGTCTCCAAAACACAACGAGGTCACCTACTCCAACTCACGTTTCTTATCCTTCAGCAGTGGGTGGTGCCAAAATAGGTCGCGTCAGGTCATTTGATGTACAGCATATTTCTGCCCCAACGTAATGCCGATGTAATACTTACCAGTCCTCTTTCCGCTTCCTCACATCATCCAATTCGCTCTTCAAACAGATCTTCTAGTTCCTCATACTACAAGAACTATGACTCGGTCCTGGCCCTTTACCTCAATTGGTCCCACTCTTTGGAATATGCATGCTATTCCCCTCCATCTACTCAATCTCAAATTCGAGCTGGTGATCCCACGTCCTCATTTGCTTTTCCCAAAACCTGTTTCTTCTCGTGGATTTACACACTGGGAGCGCCTCTGAATGGTTCACTCTAGCTGAGGCACTTTATAAATGTTTCAATACAATACAATACATTAGTGCAATGTATTTTCTTTGTTTTTTGTTATGATTGCAACAGTGGAACAGGTAATCAGTGTCTACAACTACCAGGCTCAGCGCGACGATGAGCTGAGTTTCCCCAAAGGCTGCACCATAAACATCCTCAACAAGGATGATCGTGACTGGTGGAAAGGAGAATTCAACGGAAAATTGGGAATGTTTCCAGCCAACTATGTGACTCCGCTAGCGTCAAAAGACCAGCTCACGACTTCTTGTATGTTTGTCAGCACAGTTTTGTTCCATCTTCTTGATATTCTAGCGGTAGTTAGTCATATTGTCATATTTTCTATTGTGGGTCCTGCTCTCTGGAATGACTTCCCACTAACCTAGTGACTTATGCCTAGGGTAAATTCACCTGCTTTTTATAAGTCGCTCAAATCATATTTTTTAGCTGTGGCTGGACTGGGGGAGCGCCTCTGAGTAGATTTCTTGAAGAGGCGCTATATAAGTTCTCGAAATGAATGAATGAAATGAATATTAGTGGTGTAAAAGTGTTTGATGATCATGTTAAATGTTGAAATGTATGCATATGCGTGTTTACACTTGCCATTTTGTTGAATGTTATGAGATGTTATTTATCCTTTTTTAATTATTGCAATGCTTCTGTTGAAATTTTGGAATGTAAAAAATCTGAATTTTATGCATTTTTCATCAGCGCTCTGTTTCTGTAGAAATTTTTAGATGTTGGTCATGATTCAGAAATGTTTTGTGCATTTTTCATTATTTCAATGCTTCTGTAGATATTCTTGGATGATGTAAATAAATCAGAAATTTAAGTTTAATTGTAACAGGGCTTTTGAAGAAAGACTGTGACATTTTAGAGCGTAGCAATTAGATACACGATAATTATAACAACGTGTTATTTCTATTTTTGTAGGATTCTAGTTTTGGTCGGCTGACAGCCTTTGTGTTTCATTTCAAATATCGTGATGTCCGGTCAGTTCTTACCGGCTGCCACTGCACACTCTCATAACCTGTGCATCAGTCGGTAAATTGGAGGAAACGATCATAGACCTCAAAGAGACTTCTAAGGATTCATCAAGTTTCATCAAGTTTCATCAAGTTTCATCAAGACGCTCTGCGTTTGTGTGTGTGCTTGCGTACTGAAGCGACTTAGCAGTGCAATGCCTGTTTCATTGACCAGATTGATACGTGTTTGGTTATATCGTATCATCACGCATTAATAACTTCCACTCTGCTCTGCCTAATATGTTGCTTTTCTGTGGACCTTTGCCTGTCTGTCTGTCTGTCTGTCTGTCTGTCTGTCTTTGCCTGCCTCTCTTGTCTTAGTGTTTGTTTGTGTGTTTGCATGTTTGCTGACATAATTTTATATGTGTATTCTTCTGGTTCTCTGCCCCTAGGCAGGTTCATCTGTCCAATGTCGCCACTCTTCCCTCCGCTGTGTGTATGTATATATATATATATATATATATATATGTATAATATATAATATATATATATATATATATATATATATATAATTTTTTATGTATATATAAATATATGTGTGTACGGGTATATATAATATATATGTATATAATATATATACGTGCTAAGAATATTCATTGAGCCTGTTTATTGTATTCGTGTCATTTATCAGCTCCCCATTTGGCCTTGCTGATCTCGCACCTCGGTGCTATCTAAATTCGGTTTATTGTCAATATTTTGCCTACGTTCAAGATTTGTGAAAACATTTTTCTGTTATCCTTTTTCCTTCTGTACGTGTCCTTGCCCTGGCCAATAACTGCATCTGCCGATGATCATAACAGGAATTATAGGAAAAGCGAAGTTTACGACGAATGCGTGTTAGCTGATTATCAAGTAATCTTGCTTATATGCGAAGCTATCTTTAAACATATTTCTAATGTAAATATACATATCTATGTATTGTATATGGAAATATTTTCTCTTCTGTAATTAAACGATTGTTATTGTTTTATTGTACGTACGTGAAATGATAATAATACATTAGTTAATCAAACATTCTGCAGTGTTGATTGTGCTTGAAGTCGTTTGTAATAATTGTTTGTGATTGTGCAATTCTGTGTTTTTTCAGACCTTTAAGACTTTCGTAGCTTCTCATTTGTGTACGTTGCTGATGTTTGGGAATGATTTGTACTTGTCTGTTTGTCCCAGTGATATTTACAGAGCTTTCCAACCAAGGCCGTAGCCAGGATTTTTATTTCGGGGGTGGGTGCGTGCTTACTTGACCTTTAACAAGCCGACAAGCAACCGAATCAACTGACTAAGGGGTTTGGAGGATGATTTAATCTATTTGAAATGTCACATAAAAATAAGAGCTGCAAAATTAAATCCCGCTAGTCTTTACATCGTGATTGTGTTAGTAAATGCATCATTTCATGGTAGCATTACTTCATTTCGGGGGTGTTCAAACAAAACCACGGCCTTGTTTCCAACCCAATTGCTATGCTAGGTTGAATCTTTCTTCCCTCCTATTAGGTGCAGATCGATTTGTCATATCGCTTTACGTGTTACTGGACGGTGATGGACGGCGTCCAGGCTTTGAAATCTGAATGCCGTCTTGCCACTTATTAGGACAACACAGCCTGGAAAGTTTAGGGGCGCCCAGGAACTTCTTTTTTACGCTTTGGATACTGGTGTGTCATAATTCACATGAAGCCTTAATACTGAACCGTTGACGCTTCTACACTGTGTCCGGAAAAAAAGGGACCCATTTTGTAAATATGAAAATAAATAGTAAATATTCTTCGATTTTTACAATTTAAACACCATTTTAATCCTGACATATTTGTCTAACATTGGTGAAAATAAAAAAGTTTTAGTCTCAACGATGACGTCATAATGACGTCATTTGCATTAAAGTTCATTTAGACGGCAGTCGTGCATGGTTTCGGTTGGTATATTGGCTCTTGGTAAAACTGAAATCCATTTAATAGAACCAAGAGTGAAAATAAATGCACCTTATTACATGTATTGTCTGGTCCATATAAAATTGATGCCTGATATCCGGGAATGTTCGGAACAATAGCCTACACATTTCAACAAAATGGTGCTTCAGCTCACTGAGTTCGTCAACATGTTGAACTGTTGACTAAGGAGACTCGGATTTCATTCCTCTGAATCTTTTGCCGCTAAACGGTCGCCCGATTAAATCCCGCTGATAATAAGATCTGGAGACTGATGGAGGAGAAGGTGTACAACACAAGGACAAGAGACATTGAAGAACTCCGTGAGCGAATTGTTAATGCCTGGGAGGATTTTGATAAGCTGGTTATCGATGCTGCTGTTGGCTATTTGCGCGACCGTTATGAAGCTTACGTTGAGGCCAAAGGTGTACACTTTGACCACAAATTGCAGTCTGACATAATTCAGATATAAAAATAAAATAAAACCTACATTTAATATTTATAAATTAAATCAAAAATATTGAAATTTTGGATGATTTTGCGCATTTATCTCTTAAATTTGACTTTTTGTGCAAATGACGTCACTATGACGTCAATTTTTGGAATGAAACTTTTATATTTTAACCCATGTTAGACAAATATCTCAGGATTAAAATGGTGTTTAAATTATAAAAATCGATGAATATTTACTATTTATTTTCATATTTACAAAACGGGTCCCTTTTTTTCCGGACACAGTGTATAGTTCTCTCTTGCAAAACTGCACTTGATCATGTGGGTACCATGTAAATCCTTTTGATGCGCAGGTCGTTTTCTGAGTGTTTGCGAGGTACCATTGTGTGATTTAGGCTTATTTGTACCCGGGGCCGCTGAGAGAGGAGGGCTAGGGGGAAATGCTTCGGGTCCCAGCGACTTTTAGGGGTCGGACGAAGTAGTTAATTGTAGGCTAAGCTTATACAAAGTTTACGGTTGATGCCATTTTAAATATAATATTACAGAGAATTCGCTACAAATTGAAACTTTAAAAATTTTGACATCTGAATAATATCGTGATTGTTCATGTAAATTCAATGCTGTAAGTCGTAGGCTACCTGCAGTTCTATTATTTAAATTTGCACCTTCAAAATTAATCTTTCTCATTTGGCCTTCAGATAATGATGAGCTCGTGACTGATTGACCTTTGTGGTAGCAGTCCAAATCCGGCGACCGTTATAATATCAATAAAATTCAGACTTCGAGACAAGAGACTTCGCCCTTCAAGCCTAGGCTACTTCATTTTACACAAAGTGAAGAAATTCCGCGAGTTTAGGCGGGCTACTTGAAATAGGCTAACCATGCGGCCCGCGACCACGGCGCTGACTTAGGCGCAAGGATTGTGCGCTGGGGGCATATGCCTCGAGGTGCCTATACGTCTTCTGAACCATTTAAAACTCTTGCTTTGTTATGTAGGCCTGCCTAGTCAAGTCAAGTTAAGTCAAGTTTATTGCTCCCAAAGACAAAAAACCCAGAAACTACAGCAATTACACATTATTACTAGGCCTACACGTAGGCCTAGTAATAATGCAGCAGATCGATGAACTTGTCAAGGTTCCAATCTCAAAGCGCGCAATTAGCCGTCGGAGTGAGTTAATAATATTGTCCTCCGAGCGTTTTACTAGCGATGCGAACAGCTACTCGAGGAACTCGATCGATCGTGTGTAGGCCTACAGAATTTCAGTCAGACGTGGAATCGCTGTGTCACGGTTGGTAATTGGATAACTAAACTTAATGAGAGTAATTAACTTTGTCGACGGATTTAACGACCTCTGATAGTAGCTGCCTACGAGAATCGCAATTGGGTTGACTTGTAGGCTGGAACTGTAGTGCTTGCTGGAGACGTCATGTTAAAGATGAGAGGAGCAGAGCGGTGGATAACCTACGCGTGGAAACACGACGCCCTTAATTCTCCGTTCATTCAGAAAATAATTTCCGATGTCGACTCGATTATAAGTCGAGAAAGACTGCATGAAAGAGTCTGAGTCGACACTTTCAGGGTCGGATTAACGTCAATTACTTGTCTGCGTTCTTTGAGAGTTTAATTGAGACTCGCGATTGCTAATTATTATCAAAGAAGGGGCGGATATTTCATGTCGTCTACGTCAGCTGGCACTTCACCAGGCGATCAAACGCAGGAGACGATAGGGCCTAGGCCTATATGTTGCAACTAGTCGCCTCTTGAATTGACGAATAAAAACGATGCGCTGATCCATCTGAATTTCACGCGTTATTGGAGCTTCCCAGCGCTACTTCAATCTAACGCAAGACTTGAGAGTGAATCTAAGACCGCTACAGCGAGTAACGAACGCTTTGAAATTTATTGCTAATTAACCATGAAATAAGTTGGCTGGATAATATGTCCTGGTGCTACGTGTATGAAGAACCATTATAATGTTTTCATCATAATTTTTTATTTAGTTCATCCGTCTTCCGAAGTAGCCTAGGTCTCAATTTTTATTCGAATGACGTTGTTCCGCGGCATCAAACGCGACGCTCACGTGAGTGATAGCCTATAGGCTTATACGTGGCGTCCACGCAGAAGGGCAGATCAAGTGATCAAGAATCTCGCCCGATCGACTCACGAGAAATGAGCAGAGTCGCTAACTTATATTATTATAGCATAGAACTTCTTCATTCACATTTCCACACCCCACCCCATATACATGTAGGCCTACATGTAAGTTGCGGCTCGAGGCCACCATCATCAGAACAGCCTCTTTCCAGCCGTGACCTCCCCTCGCTGTCTTCATTACTTGCAGGGTGAGAATTGCCGTTGCCGTTGGCCCGTTGGGGTTGAGGGTTCAGCATATAGTCTTTCTTAGGACCTCATAGTAAATCTTCATATTACACCCCCAACTCCACATAAATCCTGACCCCTCTGTTATTTTTTACAATGCCCGTAGACTACTGCATTTATAGGTCTACCTGCCAGTTCAAGATCCTCCTCACCAGGATGAGAATTGCCGGGGGTTGGGGAATTTCAACCCCAAATTTTTCTTAGAGCTCCATGTTAAAGTATGTTTTCACACCCATATTCCAAGTTGATCATTGTCCAACACCACCCCCACCCCAGTTATTTTTTCACAATTCTTACACTGCTCCTCACACAGCGAAGATCAGTGCCAGTCGTTAACGGCCACAGTTGCTCAGGCTATCGTTGACCCGTTGGAACTTTTACGACTGAGTTACAAAAAGTAGTATAAGTAATCTTTATTAGCACGAGACAATTGCTCACAAAAGGCTGTGCCTTACAATAAACAACTAGGCCTATGCGTAGGCCGACAATGGCGAAAAGTAGCCTATAGACCTAATACATTAGCACATTTTTCAGAGAACGGAAACAAAAGTACAACTAATGCAACTTACGAGAACTTGGAGAATTAGTCTAAATATTTCGAGAATGACTGATTAGGCCTATTGCACACCGGTAGGCCTACTTTACGTTTTATCTGTAGCTATATGATCTGAAGAACATATGAGCATTGTCATGTCATGTCATTCCGCCATCGTCGCTCTGCGACGGTTGGCACTATAGTCTTGGCTGCACGAATGGATCAGCATCTTCCACAGTAAGTCTATCCCCTGCCATGTTCATTAGTCTCCTCCCCGAAAGTCCAGTCAATTTCAAGATGGACTAGACTTTGCATGAACATTACTCAAGTCTAAAAACGAAAGCAGGTCAGATCTTGGTAGGCTACAAGCTTTTATTACCAGGATTATCCAAATTTTTTTATACACAGCGAACGAATAGGCCTACTGAAGGATTTCTTACGCTGCAGCAGTGGCGTAACAACTGAGCCGGGGTGCCGTGGAGTCAGCTGCAGTGCAGCTGGCTTATACAATTAGACTAAGTGCGGCAATTCAGATGCATCTCCATTTCTCGCAAGTTGAATTAATGGCGGTGCTTTGCGGGCAGTAATATTGCCACGAAGCCTACCATCAGTGTCATGTATCCTGTATAAGCTTACAGCCGATGCCATTGCCAACAATGTAAATTTAAGTCTACAATCTACACCAGGGACCAAAAATTGGCTCTCATAGCAAGCGCAAAGAAATAGGATTATGCGATATATAGGCCTTAATCATCCGTAAAGCTTGCCTTTTTGGACAGGCCGACTGGGAGCTGTAAGTGGATTAGCCATTGTAGTCAACTGACACTATAGACCAGAAATTGGACACGTTGCAAGTGGATTATGTTGCCACATTGTTAATTGTGCTGTAGAAGAAGTAGACGTGATTTTCCAGGAGTAGCCTAATTACGCCTAATTATGTCAACTCTTGTGGTCGAGAGATTATAGACAACCGCAAGTAATTTTATGGCAAAATCGCATAAAAATGTGATGCGCGGTGTTCTGTATAATATATATATAGGTGCAACCTTCGACTTAATTGATGTCGCATGACCTCGTGAACACAATTGAGTAGGCTATTTCTGAAGTATCGCGAAGATCCAATTACCGAGAAGCAAGCAAGAAGCCTTTATTATGACGAGTCGCACTTGTAAATCAGCATGCAGGTGTTGTGTTGCGGCGCCATAGAAATTGTCGTCATTATTACAATTGTACGAACTTACTTAGTTTTTGGAGCTAAGGAAATACCAAATTGGCTGTGCATTAACTTGTTGATGGCAAACTCGCTAATGAGGACGGCACTCGAGGGAAGAATATTGAAAGAAAAAAAATCACCAGTTAGACCAAAAAATATGACGATGAACTGGTTGATGGACAGAGAAAAGGGACGATTATATATTATAAAGAAATCAAGAGAAAAGCACAGACTAGACAAGAATGGTGTGCATGGTTGGAATCTTGGACCTGAAGGGCAGAACAAAATCTGCCTCTTCTAGCAAGGCCTTGCGCAGTGGGGGCACCTCGGAACGGATCACCCTACTATATTATACAGGCGCTTTATAAAAGATTAAATACAATACAATATGTGGCTATTGCTTCATTTGCATGACATTGCTTCCTGACGCATGAGCCCATGCGGATTGGCAATACCTGAGCAGTGGCCTGATTTTATGTAGGCCTATTATCCTATAAACTCTATCCGTGGTCATGACCTTTCGTTGACGGTTAGTATCTGGACATGCCAACTTGTCAGCTGAATGTCTATCTATCAGTTAGCCTTGCGACTCGAACTGATACACAAGCGTTTAAGTGAGTATGTAATCTCCATTAGCTCTGGAAAATCGTCGTGTAGGCCTACACTAAACAGCAGCAAGATTGCATACAGTCTATAGAAAAATAAGTGATTATCAGTAATGAATGAACGAGGCGGATTCTTAGGAAACAGTCTGAAGAAATTCGATTGTGGTCCACTTTTCAGGTATCGTTTGGGTTGGATAAATATAAGGACATGGCGGACGTTCACTGAGGACATGGCGGACATCCACTGCTACGGAGTGGGGTACTTGATACTTCCACGTACGTGCGCTAGCAAAGGAGCGCTGGCTAATACCAAGTAGGCCTACATCGGTACATATAAATCACAATCGTGTTTTTTGTATATAAAAAGCCGTATCATAATATCATATTCATTCATTGAAGAATTTAACACTGCTGACCTAACATTGTTAGGTCTACATTCTGGAGTCTGCAAATCTCATCACATCCCATTTAGTGTCTGTCATTCACATTGTTATTGTAGATAGCGCTTCTTCAAGGGGAAACTCCTCAGAAGCGCTCCCGACTCTAGCACGGCAAAAAGGACAGTTTTGAGTTTAATATAAAAAATTAAGTAATAACCCCAGAAAGTAGACGTAGCTCTTGTGAGATCCCATTCCAGACAACTGGGCCGATCATAGAAAAGGCTCGATTCTGCATCGTTGCATTTCATGCAAATGGGACCAAGAGCAATCCTTTCTGTGCAGATATAATTTATGGGACCTATATATTAGGTCTATATTATCCGTATTCTGCATTTATACCCTTCATTTGGTCCGCACTGTAGCCGGTGTCACGAAATAGAGTATTCCCCCATATTAATAGTATCCCCCAAAATGAGGAAAAGTCAAAAATAACACTTCCGCGTGCATTTATTTTTGCAAATTAATTTTCATCTGCTCTGTTTTGAACAATGACACTAACAGGTATGTTTATTCCTACTAGATAATTTGTTTTGCTTTGGTTTTATAGCACTTAAAACATTTAAAACGCTTAAAAACACTCGGAGACACTAAATAATTTCGAGTTGCCTTTCTGTGAGCATTGCTTAGGTCACTTAAAACAATTAGAGTGACTTTAAATTTTGATTAGAGTATAAAGTTTTTAATTATACGCATTTTTCAAAAAATGGGATAGAATGGTTTATCCCCCGGATAGTCTAGACCGGTTAATTCCATCCGGGGGGATAGATTAATTCATCTCCCCGGATAGCTTTCAGGGGGGATAATCCTTTTCATGACACCGGCGTGTGATGAAATAACTATACGCCCCTAATTCTGATGTATTATAGGCCTAGGCTTTACGTTTGCATTGACCAATGACCAATGACCATGCTATCTATATCCGTTTCCGCCTTTTAGCAATCTTTCCCTTTTCGCCGACGTCCTTGATGGATGTGATCCAGACTGGAGTTTGCCCTGCGTACGTGGTGGGTCAAGCTTTTCGCGTTCGAAATAAAACGATTTTCCGATCAAAGACGATTCCAAGCGATTCCCAACAGGCCGATCGTTCTCCGGTCCTACGCGTGATCAATGCCATGTAGTCACGTTCGAGATTTCAATATTTCATGATCAGAAAACCAGGGTGAGAATTACCGGGAGGGATTGGGGGGGGGGGTTTCGACCACCAGTCTTTCAAAAAGCCCCATAGTAAAGTCTATTTTCACTCACCAATTCCATGTGGATCATATTCCAACCCCAGATATTTCCACAATTCTCACACTGCACAAAACAAAGACATAAGACTATTATAATAGGCCTAATATTATTGTATGTAAAAGACCATGCAAATAGAAACTTGACCTAATGTTCAGTTGCTCCGTTCAAGGGAGGCGAATCAGTGAATCACATAAAAAAATTGATTAGAAGTCTTGTAGATAACTACAGCAGCAGCTATGTTTTTTTCTATCCTATAATTCGCTTCACCTTGCGACCTTGTAACTGAGATTAAGTAATTACAGGTTATTGTTTCCTGATCTGATTTTCCATTGTAATTGTGCCGTCGAAACATATACGAAGATAAACGATCGTAACCTTTACTCGCCAACGTATCAATCACTGGTTAATGGAGTCTGTTGCCACCCTGGCCGTCGGTCTACTACAGCTGGAAGAGAGAGATGGAATAACATTCCTGGAAGTGCACGCGGAATGCAACAGGCAGCAGTAAACAAAAGCTCCATTATTACCTCATATATTATAGGCCTACAATAGTCTGGGCCTTGTGAAGCCTTGAGTCTCTAAAGTGAAAGACGATAGTGGCTGTGCTTTTTTCTATGCCTGCTTCTTTTTTAACCTCTCTCGTGTGGAATCCATCTGACATTGTTGATGCTATTGACATTGGCGTCTTCGAAGTTTTTTTTATATGTGTATAAACCACTGGTCTCGACCAAAATGTGATCAACAGTATTGAGAATTGCACTGTAGGCCTAATGACCTTAACAGGCACACCATTGTGAGTCTGGTCTAAATATTGCAAACATTTATTCTTTGTTGTCGGTATAGGCCTACTTAAGGTCTCACAACAGTACTGTTCGCTAAAGAAATTGTTTAAGAAACAAGCCGGCTATGATTGTCTCTGTTCACCTGGTGCCGTCAGCTACTGGAGCTCTGGCGAAAGCCCTGGTGCATCTTCTCCAGTTGATCCTCTCCCTAGTCGCCTCTCTTAGTTCCTCCAGTCTCATGCCAGACTTTTCCTGTACTTCATCCAACCATTTCTTCCTTGGTCTTCCGCATCTTCTCCGTCCCTCACCGCATGCCGTCATCAGCTCCTTTTCCAAACCGTTAGATCTCATCACATGGCCGAAGTAGCTCAATTTCCTCCAAGTTGCTGTTTGCTGCAGTGTCTCCTCCCTCTCTATTCCGAGCTCCGCGCGCACCGATTCGTTAGTTCTCTTCTCCGTCCATGAAATCCTTAGCATCTTTCTCCAAATCCACATCTCACACGCGTTGATTTTCTTTTCCATATCCCGTGTCTTTGTCCATGTCTCGCATCCATATAGGACGACTGGGAAGATCAGTGCTCTTACCAGTCTTTTCTTTGTTTCCCTGCTCACGTATTTGTCCTTCCAAATCTTTTCCAGACCGTTCATTGCCGTTTTCCCCATTGTTACCCTCCTCCTTATTTCCATATCACTTCTTCCATCCTTCTCTATCATAGATCCCAGGAATGTGAAGCTCGATACTACCTCTATCGTTTCTCCATCCACCTCAAAGTTTTTGTATGTTGCAGTTGTCATAACCTTTGTTTTCTTTACATTGAAGTATAGTCCCGCCTTTTCGCTTTCCTTCCTGACTCTTCTTATTAACTCGACTAGGTCGTCCCTCTTACCCGCCAATAATGTCGTATCATCGGCGTACCTCAGATTATTCAGTATTTTCCCCGCTATCCTTACCCCCTCTGTTGCCTCCTCCAATCCAGCCCTCCTCATAATTCTCTCGGCATACAGATTGAACAGGAAAGGGGACAAAATGCACCCCTGCCTCACTCCTTTCCTTATTTTAAATTTCCCTGTGTCACCATATTCAGTTCTTATTACCGCTTCTTGATCCACATAGAGGCCCTGTAGTAGTTTAATCAAATGCTTCGGAATTCCCATCTCAATTAGCGTCTGCCACAGTAGTGTATGGTCTATGCAATCAAATGCCTTGCTATAGTCTATAAAACACATATGCATCTGTTGCCCGTATTCCCTCTGTCTCTCCATAATCCACCTTATATTGGCGATGTGATCGCGCGTTCCTCGCGCCTTCCTAAATCCCGCTTGGTTGGTTGGTAATTCCCTTTCGATTGTCTTCTCCATTCTTTTGTGGATTATTTTGAGGAGTATTTTGCTCGTGTGCGATATCATCGCTATCGTTCGATAATTTCCACACTCTCTCGCATCTCCTTTCTTGAATATTGGTATGAACACGGACCTTTTCCAATCCTCCGGCCACTGCCCAGTTTTCCAGATTTGATTGCATAGTTTTGTAATAGTTCTCACCACTGTTTCATCTCCCGCTTTTACCAGTTCTATAGGTATTCCATCATGTCCTGGCGCTTTGTTGTCCTTGAGCTGTTTTATCGCCCACTCCACCTCTACCTCCAATATATCTGGTTCGTTCTCAACTTCCTCTATTTTGATATTTTCCTTCTCGACACATTCATCTTCCATGTACAGCTCTTCCGTATACTCTCTCCACCTTTCCTTTATCTCCTCCTCATCTCCTATTATCTTCCCATCCTTCGACTTGAGTGAACCCATTCTAGGGCCTGCTGTCTTTGTTATTTCCTTCATCTTTGCGAACAGTTCTTTAGTTCTTCCTTTCTTTCCTTCTTCCTCCAGTCTCTGTTAGACCCTAAATATAATAGGCTATAACTTACAATAATTTTGTAAACCTACACACGGAAACACGTATGATAATGACATCATTTTCAGAATGAGTGAAGTAGTGCAACCAGAAAAACGTTTAAGACCACAAACAAACCTCAAACAGACACTGCACTGGACAAGTTCTGTAATTATAGAGCCTATGCTACTATTTTTTGAATGTAATGTAGACTACATGTTGTTGTAACGTAAACAATCAGCATTCTTGGCCCTACTATATAATAGGGCAGAGGAGAACCATAACTTCGGATCGTAGACTGTCTGCACGATAGACTACAAGCTGAAGACCGGTTGGTATAGGCTATAGGCTAGGCTAAAGTAGGCTGTAATAGTCTACGGTTGTGGTAGATTCGTGTAAAAGGCAACGCTCCAGATTGGTGCTTGTCGGTTTTTCTGCTGCTGCTATTGCTGCTGCCTCTGATACTGCTGCTACTAGTACTATTGCTGCTACTACTATTGCTGCTGCTACTATTGCTGCTGCTGCTGCTATTGCTGCTGCTACTGATAATGATCATGATGAATGTTGATGATTGCTAAGACGGTGATTTTGTCGGTGATGATAAAGACGATGACAACGACGACGGTGACGATGATGACGATGACGATGATGATGACGACTACGATGAAAATAACGATGAAAATGACGATGATGAAACACACACACACACACACACACACACACACACACAAACACACACACACACACACAGATTCTCTGCAACTCTTTGCCGCCTTGACTTGATAAGGAACACTGGTCTACTTGTCGTCACCATTCCGGCGTGACCCCATTCCCAAATGACCTCATTCCTACATGGCTTATTCCCTCGTTACTGCTGTTTTCCCGCACGACTCCAATCCCACGTCACCTGTACATACCCACGTGACCTGGTCCAAGATAACAAGCTTCATCTTTCGCGAATTTGTTGATTAGCGGATAACCCTATCATCCCTCCCTCTATAGTTAGGACCCTAATATCTCTCTCTCTCCCTGGCTGGTTGATGAATTCATTCCGAGGGTCCATCAGGGCGTCATAATTCCAATAACAGTGTTTGCTTATTACAGCGAAAAACCAATTTTATTATTTGTCGTACGGGCGTCCCACTAAATGGCTTCTCGTCTAGGCTACTCGTCGGCGTTTTTTCATCAGCGAAGCCCTTAGGTCTTCACGTCGGTGCCAATAGGCCTTCGTTATAAGTACGTCACTGTCATAGGCCTTTCTTAATAAATAAGTCACTGTCACTGTCTAAGGCCTATGTTCATTATTCTGACAGTTAGAAGAAAAGCGGAGATCTCTAGTCCGTTAAGCTGACCCTGATGAGGCAGCCATTATCATCAAGTGTTAACGACTTTATTTGCCTAATAATAGGCATTAGAGAGCTTTTGGTGACAAATCCTCTCCCTCACAGTATAATCTTCACACAGAGATATATATCCTATATCCTATATCCTATATCCTATATCGTATATCCTATATTCTATATCCTATATCCTATATCCTATATCCTATATCCTATATCCTATGGTCGGTGCTTGTACTCATTATGGCTGAGTTGGTGGCTAGCGGGTGTTGCATGGTATAGAGCTGATATCTCGAACCAAACTTTCTGCCCTGGTGGGATTCGAACCTACCGACCTCCCAATCGACAGACCAGCTCACTGACCACTACACTATTGAGCACACGTGTATTCCATCAGCTATTGTCGTTAACGTGTGGAGGCCCGTGTACAAAAGATACCAATGTACGCGGCCATAATTGCGATTACTATAATGTAGGCCTACTGTATTGTATTGTTCTGCAATGTATTGTATGTCAGAGTCTAATTATTCTAAAGTATACTGGTTTTCTGATGCAAAGAGCTCAGCTTTCTGACAAGATTGCCATCTGTTTAGTGTACAGTGTACAGTGTGTGGCATGTGCTTTTTTGAGAGATTAAACCGACTCAACTAGCCTAATAAGCCTGACTTCATGCGACGCTTGGAATTTTTCTTCCCAGTTAATTAAAGTACAATCTTGACAGTTGGAAAGGCGAGTGTAGGCCTAAGTGCAGTTGACACTTCTGAGTGTTCTGTTTCTTTCTGTGTGCCTATAGGCCTAATTGTCATGGGCGGAGTTTGGTTTCTGTTCTTGGGGGGGGGGGACTAATTAACAAAGAACTTGGTCTTTATTGGACGGAGACTTGGTCCACGCCAGAACGAGCGGCGCCGACAATATTTTCTCGGCAAAAGTTTATGACCTTTTTTTAGTCATCGGATTGAAATCTCATGAAAAATACTGCATTGAAGTTTCGTTCGTGAAAAGAGCCTATTTTCCCGAAAATTGTTTTGACTCTGGGCCTTCTTTGGGATGCTAAGTCCGGGAAAAGCTACCATTTTCACGGTAAAAAAACTGAATCTGAGCCTTCTTGGGGGGGCTTATCCTCCTCGTACCCTCTGATAAACTCCGCCCATCATGGGCCATGCCTATTGTGATTACTCTAGTGAGCATCGTTAAGAACTTCTGCTGGTAAAAAAACTATCTGCATGGGATGTTTTCCTCATCCTATTTCCAATTTCATCCCGTCTACTGTTTCTGCTTCGCCCTTCCTGAAAGATGCATCGTATAAGTGATTTATGTGACTATAACGATCTGGGTTATTAAGAAACTATTTCGAAGGTATTTAAGTCAATTATTTGGCCGGTGATAATAATGGATAAAACAGTCAAAAAGACATGTATATGGATAACACTGCAGCGGTGTGTGTGCGATTCCATAAAAACACGGGGACTCCGACTAATATGTTTCTGATTTCTCGTCTGAAATGTTGTTGATGTCGGTTGACTTGAGTAATGCTTCTGAGATTTGTTTTGATCCTGAAACTCGTCGCCGTTTTGCGGATAATCGTTGCTGGATAAATGGTTTGTTTAATATTGTCACACGGCGAACAGGCTTTCAACGGGGGGGGGGGGGGGGGGGTGGTGGTGCCAACCAGCCAGTCATGCAGACAGATGGATGGATGGACGGACGAGTAGACGAATGAAAGGATGGATGGATGAATGAATGGGTGATGGATGGATGGAGAGAGGGAGGGATAGATTGATGAATAGATGGATGAATAGTTGGATAGACGGGTGGAGTGATAGAGATATGGACGGATAGAGGAATAGAGGGATGGACTGACCAACGGAAGAATTGAAGGAGGAAGAGAGGAATGAATGGAGGGATGGATAAATGGATGAATTGGTGGATGGGTGTCTATGGGTGGATAGACGGATAGAGGGATACAGGGATGGACGGAGGGATAGACGATCGGACAAATGGAAGAAGAGATGGATGGACGAATGGATTGAGGAAGAAAGGGAGGAAGAGAGGGAGGTAGGGATGGATGAACTTGTGGACGGAGAACGGGTAAGGTTGGACGGACGGACGGAGGGAGAAGGAAGGGAGGAGAAGGGAGGATTGGAGGATCGGACGGACGAACGGACGGATACACAGATGGACGCACAGATTAGTGGACGGATGAAGGGAGGGGTTGGGTGTCATAAATGACGTGTTGACAACATGCATGAGTCTCTGTCATCCGGAGAACATTGGACGACACGCAACGGTTCCGGAGAAGGGAGGAGGGGAAGGGAGAAGGGAGAATGGAGAATGGAGAGGGAAGGAGAATGGAGAAGGGAGAAGAGAAAAGGGAGAAGAGAGAGAAGGGAGAAGGGAGAAGAGAGAAGAAGATTGGAGAAGGGAAATTAAAGAGAGAAGGGAGAAGGGAGATCCCACTCTTCCTCCGATGTCCAAGGAATAGGATCAGCTGCAGAGAGCAGATTAATATAACCTCCTGCAGACTGACCTATTTTTAGTTCTCTATGACAGGATCAGCGTTGTGTAACATCGCGTAAGGATTTTATGGTGAACGGCCGCAGCCTTTAGATGGACGGAGCTCGGAAACCTGTGCGGTGTTAATGAAAAGTAACGACGGGGTGTATGACCGCGTGCGTTCTCAAAAGGCATAGACTACGACTTTTTATGACTCTTTCTATAAAGGGAGGCGGCCTTCGTGATACGTAGGGCCTATATTTTTATATAACACGTGTTCATATACATGTAGAAATGATGCTGATCAAATTTCCCATTTAGTGATATGGACGGATCCATCCATTTTCGTAGACTGCGGCACAGTCACGAAGAGCAGTAGGCCTATAGGCCTATCCAGGTTGAGAATTGCCGGGGGGTTGGGGGTTCAACCCCCAGTCTTTCTTAGAGCCCCATAGTAAAGTCTGTTTTCACACCCCGATTCCAAGTGGATAATGGTCCAACCACCAGTTATTTTTCCACAATTCTTACACTTGGCCTATATATCTGGTATCTACTGTAGGCCTATATATTTGTGTGTGCACGTAGGCCTATAGGCCCTACGCATGCGTGTTTTTGTTTATATTTAATTTATAATCTATTATAATAATTATATTCTTGTGTAGTTATTTATTACAACAGACGATTGTTATTTCATAGCAGAGAGTCAAATGTTTCAGTTCAAGCTGCAATTTGCCGACTAAGCAAATTGCAAATTAGATAGGTCTGACTTGCATTGCAACCCAGACACTTATGTACATCAACACTTTAAAAACCATATCTAAATCATAAAAATGCAGTGCAATGAACTTTCATGATCATTTGAAAACCAATTCAAATCAAATGCTGTTAATCTAAGCAGCGATGTGAGTAGCCTATGCCACCCTCTGCAAATCTTAATCAAAAACCGTTTACAAACTCTTTTCTACTAGGCCTATGCTACCTGAGCTGAATTAGAGACCTTAAGCTAACTACTCAATTATGCCCGAGTTGTCACGTTCACAGCCGGTCTTCACAGCATGGAATCGAAGAACGATGCGAATGCAGAACATAATAGATTGACTGGCTATTTACATCATAATGGACACAGTTTGACTGTTTACATTAGACAACCCGCAGCGTTGTTGAGGCCTTGTCACTGACAGGCGATGATTACTGACCGCATTTGACAAAGTAGCCTCCGACTGAGGTGACGACGATAGACCCGAACAAAGTAGGTCGCTGCTTTATTTAGATGCACTGTGGTAGTCTGTATGAGGACAGTTCTATCAAATTGTCGGTGATTGCTAATAATATTGTAGAAGATAACTAGCGTCGCATGTCGTCAATAGGATCATTAATATTGCCTGGAGTCTTCATTCCTATCACGACATCTCAATGTAGGCTGAACTTGACATAGTGACCAGGGCCTGGGTGCTGTGTTTACCCTACAATGGCTCTCTCTCTCTCTGTCTGTCTGTCTCTCTCTCTCTCTCTCTCTGTCTCTCTGTCTATCTGTCTCTGCAGTCTCTGTCTCTGTCTCTGTTTCTGTATCTGTCTCTGTTTCTGTCTCTGTCTCTGTTTCTGTTTCTGTCTCTGTCTCTGTCTCTGTCTCTTTCTCTGTCTCTCTCTCTCTCTCAACTTGTTGGTCCCCTTGTCACTGCTATTTAACGACATTGTGTCATATCAAAGATGACTAGTGTCACCTTCCTCCTTTCTCCAGGCTTGGGACTGGCACTGTCAGTCTCAGAGTTTAAACCGTGGCGGAGTTCAACCTGCTGGCCCACCACGCACATGTTTATTACGGCGAAGAAGTTGGATTGATAGAGACAGTCCAACTTCTATTTAAATAAGAAATTATTTTCATCAATCCAGCTGCAATTTAAGCAAGACTATTTTCATCACTCCAGCTTCCACTTAAGCAAGAACAATAAATTTCATCAGTCCAGCTTCCATTTAAGCAAAGATATTTTTAGTGAAAACCGGTCCACAAGAGTAGCCTACCCTATAAAAAAAGTTCCTGCAATTGAGACACATTCTGTATATAATATATCTCTTAGAAAATAAAATTAATGCCTCCCTCAGCAAATTCCACTATGAACGAAGCTGGCCTAGCTTCAAGGTCGTTTGTCTTTTCCGAAGATGCCTAAATCCCGACTGCGCTAACTATCCTACTTCAAATTGGTCAAGTTTAACGCTGCAGGCCGCAGAATATGCAGCTGTCTATACTGCCTCAACAGCTGCTGACCTTATATCTTGGACCTAATAATAATAGAATTAGGCCTAGGCTAACAAGAGATTTAGCAAAGTCGTCAGCCGTAACAACAGCAGCTGGCAAAAGTCGGACGGCGCCTTGACTGATGAGCCGTGATTAACTGTTGTAGGGCGATGGCTTGAAATACTGTTTTGGAAGTCGTTATCGATTCTTTCTGTTTTGTTGTTAATTGAGGTCACTCGATATCTAGAAGGTGAGTCAATAGGAACCGCAATGATCCCTCCATCCATCCTTCCATCTGTCGTCCATCTATCCGCGTCAGGGGCGGATCCAGGGAGGGGCAATCCGGCCATGGCCCCCCATTTAAAATTTCCATGGGACGTGCCCCCCTTCAGGTTTGAAATTAGTACAGGAATAGTGGTGTCATGGCATATTGCCCCCCATAAAGAAAATTGCATTGGACGTGCCCCCCCCCCATTTGAGTTTCTGGTAGAGGACTAAAAAAAGGTCATCAACTTTTTGGCGGATGAAAAGTACTTTTTCCATCAACTTTTTTGGGCGACCAACGACAAACTTTTTCTCCTGTCCCAAGATCAAAGATTTTTGCCCCCCCCCCTTGAAAGAGTTCTGGATCCGCCACTGATCCGCGTGTCCACGCAGTCATGCGCAAACTCGACAACAGATTATTTCTTAAAGGGCTGCATAATTATGGAACGCCAGCTGTGGCTTAGCAGCACATAATTCTGTGCGCGTTTTAAGCTGTCAACCAACTCACATGAACGGTATTATGGTGTGCATGCTGATTGCCTTTCGTCAATAAATGTGCAGGAGGAATTGATGACTTTATGCAATGTCTCTATAATGATTATCCGGCTTCTATGTGAGCAGGATTACATTAGACTAATGTAGACCAGCTCTAGATGCAAGGCCGTATCCAGGGGGGTGTTTTGGGTGTTTGAACACCCCCCGAAATGGAAAATGCAGAAAAAAATCTATTGCATTTTCTAGTTCGTCATGCAAAAAATCATGAAAAAGTGATGAAAACACCCCCCGAAATGAAGTAAAAGAAATTTGACGGCGAAAATATTTAACAGATTTCAAGCGGACGACTAAAAAAGGTCATCAGAAATTTTGGCGGCGAAAATGTAAATAAAGGTCATCAGAAATTTTGGCGGCGAAAATGTAAATAAAGGTCATCAGAAATTTTGGCGGCGAAAATGGAAAATATTTTTTAGATTTGGCCGCCACTGAAAACACCCCCCGAAATAAAATCCTGGCTACGGCCTTGTCTAGATGCACCAGCGACGTCGTCTTTCATAGACTAATGAGCGTTTCTTCTGTCGCATCTGGCGCAACATCAATGATTATGAAAGGATGGATGCTTGAAAGATTTTTCGAATTTAGGGAACAGACCCAAAGAGTTCCGCTGTATCTTATCCTACTAACAATGTCTAACATGCGGCTTCAACATCTCAATGACCTATATAGGTAACCTCGACCTTTATCTATAGGTCACGACTACCGGAAATGTTCTTGTTGCTGCAGTGAACATGAAAAATATTGATGCTTTAGATGATTAACAACGCAGGAAAGATCTTCAGAATATCCGCGGACGTCCATGGACCATGACCCAGTGTACGAATTGTGGAAAAATAACTGGGGGGTTGGACCATTATCCATGCACTTGGAATTGGGGTGTGAAAAACAGACTTTACTAGGGGGCTCTAAGAATGACTGGGGCTTGAAACCCCTCAACCCCCGGAAATTCTCACCTTGTTATGACCTGCCATCGCCCACCGTCTATTGACGACGGTTCACGCATTTTGGTCGTTTTTGGACTCTAGTCTGACTCGTTGTCTGAAATACAGCGAATGCAATTTTGACCACCAAATCATACGGTTAGCCGCTACATGCATAATTCAGAGTATACCTGACATGCAACAAAATAATGAAGGTTCTTTGGACAGCCAACTTCTGAGTTTTGTCATTCAGGGACATCAGCAATCACTATAGCTGTCACATGCATATCCAAAATAACCAGCATGTCTGGCTGTCTCCACATCACTGCATGCAACGAATGTTGCAATAATAATTTAAAAAATTGATTATTCAAAAATCCGGTTGACAGACCGCAACCGGTTACAGTGTAAAATGCGTGCCTTTGCTTTCATTGGCCTGGCATTATGGAACCACCTTCCTCCTTCAACGCGTTCCTCCATATTAACTGGTGGGCCATGCAAATGTATCTTTTCGGGGTCTCAAGACTTTTTTCTCTCTTGGTCTAACGTACTGGGAGCGCCCCTGATTGGCGTGCACTGTGAGAGGCGCTTTATAAATTTATAGATACACTACAATACAATACCGTTATGCAGTTATCTTAATCGACATCAATCTTAACTATACTAACAGAACAGATCGACAGTCTGCAATGCAGCGGCTCTAACAGCTGCTCAGCATATACAATGCACGTCTATCCTACGATGCATCGGTATCCGAACTCAGCTCCGGTGATCTCCATGCCAGTGTGTTAAACAATGCACCACCACCAAATAAAAGGCCCCCCTCAAAGACTTCAGACTTAATAACGCAGGATCTGCATGCAGTCTACTAAAAATAATCTTTAATAATAATTATTGTATAGCTCTTGCTTGTTTCGCTGGTTTTGCCATGCAGCATCATGGTGTCGTCTGTCTGAGAGGAAGGCACGAGCTTAACCAGACCGATGAACCAGACAATATTAAAAGAAGTCATTCAATTAAAACACGTATACATACATGGGCTATAAATAGCTATAAATTATATATGTATGTGCATATGAAAACCGATATTATTATACTATATCATTTTCTTACACAGCAGGCTACTATTAGTTATTCAGGAAATTGATCTAGAGCCCATTCAAGAAACCTGCTCAGCTTCTGTCTGAATATATATATATATACGCAGACATTATATATATATATATATGCAGACAGTATATATATATATATATATATATATATATGATATAGCGATCGCAACTTCTTCAGCTACGTTGTGTAGGCCTATATACAATGTATATACATACTGGAGTGCATGTGCACTGTGTTTAGACAGCTCACACATTTTTCTCTGTAGTTTTATTTGCGGCGGCCCAGAGATTCGTCTCCCGAGCCACTCACTCTTCTAAGACCTATTCTCACCGTTAATTCTCTTTTCCGAGACCTCTGACTTCCGAAACCAACTCCCTCTCGATACCCCTCTCCATGACTCCTCGATCCCTTCCTGCAAAGCCCACCCTCCCAAGGCCTTCCGTACCAGAACCCCATCCCTCCTCGAGACTCACAGTCTCACACCCTTCCGGGAACCCCTTCCTGCCGAGACAAGCCGCCCTCCCAAGACCCCTCTTGACGGAAACCCCTCTTTTCCTCCTCACCGTCCAATAAACATTTTATGAGCTTATAAAATAATAAAATGTGTCGAGCAGGGATTATGTCACACATATAGTTAGTTATACTGATACATAAAATTAGAATATATATATGCATCATATAGTTATATATATATAAATACGTCACACATACATAGTTAGTTATACGTATGTGTATATATATGTATATAAATATATATGTCATATATAGTTATATATATCTCATATATATATCTTGTTATATATATAGTTATACGGAATTTTTATGTGTCGGTCGTTGACATTTCGACCATCGTTTCGACTTATTACGTTTCGCGACGAATTTTATGCTCGGTGGTTATCTGTCTGGAGGTCAATTAATATGATTGACCTTTGGAGACGGGAGACAACGGCTACACCAGATCCTGAAGTCAACCGCGTACTTGTAATCACCTTCTGCTGCACGTGTGCAGTGCTTAATCTAGTTCCCCTGCTTTGGGGGGGGGGGGTTCAGGTTTCGGGGGCAAACGGCAACCGACGAGCCAGACATAGACGACACACTTTGACCGGTAATTTCTTCTGACGACCATTTTGAGTCTTTTTGTCAAAAGTTCCGATAAGCATAAGAATTTTTCCAAGAAACGTAAAATTTTTCCCGAAATAAATGAGAGTTTTCCAGTATAAGAGTTCCGCTACTAAATTCTACACATTTTCCCCGATATAAATGAGAGTTTTCCAGTATAAGAGTTCCGCTACTAAATTCTACACCTTTAAAGATAATGAGCTTTTCAGTACATCGATCCTGCGCATATTTACATGCATGTTAGCAAGAGCTGATCAAATATTTCTGAAGGGGAAAATGTCGTTTTTCGGGGGGGGGGGGTGACTTCCTCCAACCCAGATAATTATGTCTATATTAAATACTATCTGCTGCTTGTCTTATACTTTTCACTGGATTTACCGATATTATTTGCATCTATCAAACCATGTTATTATCAACATTGTTATCCTCTCACTGACTGAAAGCTCGTATGGAGAGTAGGCTATGTATGACAGTATGAAGTTTGTTAAACAAACTGACTATTTTAATGATCCGCGTAGAATTGTGTGCATAGAAGACGTTTCAGTGGAGTGGGGCCCTTAGAAAGACTGGGGAACTGAAACCCCAACCTCTGCAGTTCTACCCAGCGGTATGGCATTGCACACATTACATGCATAATTATATTCTAATGTGTATGACATTCAGTACATTCCGAAACTTTGGTTTAATATGCGACATTGTGCACATTTCAGTCTTATGTTCGAGCGTATTGCGTTATATTATTTATATGTACAGGGTGGGCTAAAAAAAGACACCCTAAGGTTTTTTTACCATTATCTTGGCCAGAAGTAAGAATTTCGAAATGAAATTTTACAGGCTTACAGAAATTCATTATATTTACATATGATGGCCAGATTTCATAAAAATATTTCAAACAGAACAAAAGTTATATCACTTTTATAAGTTTTATTGAGGCACCCACCGTTTTTTTGACGATTCAAAAATTTAGCACAACAAAAAGCAGTAAAAACGCGATTTTATTAAGTCTCATCTTTAATAATTATGGTCAAATAACCTTGATATTGCCGATGATCATTATTATTACTATTTTAAAAAGAAACAGAGTACCAACGTAGCTGCACGTCACTGTGAAGTCACTTAGCAAGAAGATAATCAGGTTGTGTAAAAACCTTAGGAGGTCTTTTTTGGGCCACCCTGTATATGCTCTAGAGAGTCTAGAGTCTAGACCTATTGTGTCTAGAACATAATATATGTAACGTAACTGAAGCATATTGTGATTTAGTGAGCTACATTAATTCTGTTCATTCCATTCATATATTCTTAAGTGTCTGACAAAGTGTCTCACAACTCGTAGCCTGCATGTATACATGCTATAGGCATAACATCTAATCGTCTTTAATGAATGACTTTCCCTACATCATAGTCATGCTGAGTTAGCTACATTACGTACATGTACACTCCGTAATAATAATATGTCGAAATGTATGCCATTTTGTAGAACATTCTAGAAATTGTTTGATAAGTATAGTTATTCCGTATATTCTCGGCAAAGGCCTATGCCTTATTGCAGTGGTTCCCAACCTTTTTTGACGTTAGGGCCACTTTTTCTAAGTTGGAGGATACGTGGGCCACTATATAGGCCTATTTCCTAGTTGAAGTACATTAGGGGGCCACAGGGCTCAAATTTAATTAACTAAAAGTATATAAAATTGTTATTATTGATTCAAAATAGAATAGTTGATGTTATTTATAGATTTCAAAAATAAAATAAATGGAATAGAAAATAATTATGTGTTCTATCCTGTTAAAATTGTCTTTTCTATCATTATACTTTTGTTAATTCTTTGAGAGACGAGGGCCATTTTTTAGGCCTGGCGGGCCTCTTTTGGCCCGCGGGCCACGGGTTGGGAACCGCTGCCTTATTGTATGTCTTTGATAGGCATATATTTAGTGTAGTCTATGACTTTCCCTGCATTTAGTCTCTAAGATTAAACTGTGACATGCAACGGTCTAACTGTAGACCAAACGATGCTATGTAACGCCGCCAAGCACTTTCACTCACTCAGCCAGACCCCGAAGAGATAAGACAGCCCGCTTTTTCATGTATACGAATGGTTTTCGAAACTTTCATAACAAGGCATTACGCAGCCTAGGCTATGTACAGGGCCTATATATATAGGCCTAGACGTTCAGTTGCGCACATAACAATACGTGCATATACCGAATAGCAATATTTACTCTTTGGCCGAATACGAATAACTGGCCAAACTATTCGGCTGAATATGAATATTAATAGAAAGCGACGACAGAAAGGGTATACAGCACACATGTGCGGCACACATGTACGTAAATGTATGCTCAAAGTGTGTTATATTAAACAGTTATATAGCACATTTTTCATACGGAAAATGAGTTTGATATTGATTTCATTTCAAAATATCGTTGCGCCGCATAAATAAGAAAGTAGTTGTCCAGACAGAAAATTATAATGAAAATCTGTTTTGCAGAAAGACGGTTAAATATTATAGATAAAGACACAAAAATGTGCGTCAATATTGTGTACGCTGCACGTATTTGCGTGGTACGTACATGTATCTTGCTCTGAGGAACTTGTTTTTATCTGTATACATGTATGTATATGCATATGTATATGTAATACATATACATATGCATATTATGTATATGTATATTTATATGTATATGTATAAAAATGTATATGTATATGTATTTTGTATATGTATATGTATTTTGTATATGTATATGTATATTGTATATTGTATACGCATGTGTATATCTGAAGACCGAGAGGATTCTGGGCCATTCACTTAATTGGATCATACATGTTATCTCGCTCCGGCTTTAATTCGTCTTTGATAAGCGTTTGCATCAAGAGAAGGAAAAACATGGAGGCATAGACATACAGAGGTACATGTAGCAACCGACGCAGAGATGGTGGATGCAAGAACAAAATAATGGTTGCATGGGGGAGAGAGGTTAAAGGGGGAGTAGGGGATGAGACAGGATGGCGCCTGCATTTGGAACTCTGAATTTACGTCGATGCTGACGAGAAATCGGTCTAGATATAAATGCTGGCTTTTTCGATCGAGAAAATGGACCGACGATCGCACGAATTGTTTTCTCCTTCTTTAATATGGCTGAGAGTATGTATACATATGGCTGAGAGTATGTATACATAATTATGGCTGATTGTATACATATGGCTGAGATTATGTGTACATATGGCTGAGAGTATGTATACATATTGCTGAGAGTATATGTGCATATGGCTGACAGTATGTATACATATGGCTGAGAGTATGTATACATATGGCTGAAAGTATGTATACATATGGCTGAGAGTATGAGTACATATGGCTAAGAGTATACGTGTACATATGGATGAGAGTATGAGTACATATGGCTAAGAGTATACGTGTACATATGGATGAGAGTATGTATACTCTAAGAGTAAAAAAAAGTAAAGACATCCCAGGGCCGAAGGCCCGTTGGTGAGGCGCTCATCTCCTTTTCTAGGCCCTTGAGCCGGCAATGGACGAATCCCGAGGTCCAGTGTATCGCAGGACTTGCCGTTTACTTCCCAGCTTACGCCGGTACCAAATTATACTGCTTGGTGACAGAGGCACGTGTGCGTAAACAACTTGCCCAAGGTCGTTACCCGGAGTCGAACCCGCAACCTCACGCTCCGTGAGCCGACGCGTTACCGGTCCGCCACCAGGTCGCACTCTAAGAGTATGCATACATAATGGCTGCTTGTATACAGATGGCTAAGAGAATGTACACATATGGCTGAGAGTATAGGTAATGCATGCATCTGGCTAAGATTATGTAAACACATGGCTAAGAGTATTTTTGCATATGGCTAAAAGTACGTATACATACATGTATGGCTCAGAGTATGAGATGGCTAAGAGTATGTATACGTCCATTTTCTGTCCATCTATTTTTAGATGTCTTTCCCATGGTATGTTTGGCTGCCTTCGTGTCTATGCATGTACTTATGTCTGCATTGCTGTCTGCGTCCGTCTGTCTGTGTCTGTCTGTCCGTCCATCCGTTTGTCCTTGGTCTGCATTAAGTTAGATTAGGTACGGAGGATGAATTAGGATGCTGCGATCATAGCTGTCGAAAGCATCTGCTTCTTTGCGTGTAGCAATATGGTCTGATTCACTGAGCTGCATGCTTAGAGATCGCTGATGAAACACGATTGAGAGGTGCCTGTCCCTTATGTTGACCGGGTGTATACACTGCTAAGAATTACCATGAAACCACGATGGTGTGTGAAATGCGTGTGTGTGTTTATCATATATTCTGCTAAAAAAAGAGTCTGCCTGTCTATTTCTGTCCGTGTCCCTCTGTCTCAGTCTCTGCCTCTGTCTATTTCTTTGTCTCACTCTGTCTCTGCCTCTGTCTCTGTCCATGGCCACTCTCCTATGGCCTTGACCGACGACTTCCTCAGTCGTCTTGAATCAAGTCGTCTCTGATGGTCTTCACGGCCATTATTTTCTTCTTCCGCTTCTCCCTTTTGCACTCAGGATTCCAGTTTTTGACCGTCGCTGTAAAAGTCTTAAATATTATATATGACAGATATTCCTACTTGATCGGGATTGCCTCTGATTGATTGGTAGATTGACTCAGAAGCTTATCTATCTATCTATCTATCTATCTATCTATCTATCTATCTATCTATCTATCTATCTATCTATCTATCTATCTATCTATCTATCTATCTGTCTGTCTGTCTGTCTGTCTGTCTGTCTGTCTGTCTGTCTGTCTATCTATCTATCTATCTATCTATCTATCTATCTATCTATCTATCTATCTATCTATCTATCTATCTATCTATCTATCTATCTATTTATCTATCTGTCTGTCTGTCTGTCTGTCTGTCTGTCTGTCTGTCTGTCTGTCTGTCTGTCTGTCTGTCCGTCCGTCGTCCGTCCGTCGTCCGTCCGTCCTTCCGTCCGTCCGTCCACCCACCCATCCATCCATCCATCCACCCACCCACCCACCCACCCATCCATCCATCCATCCATCCATCCATTCATCCATCCATCTATCTATCTAGCTATCTATCTATCTATTAGGACAACTTACATATTGCTTCTTCAAGACTATACCTGTGCAGAAGCGCTCTCTGACCAGCCTCGGCTATATGGGGCAGTCTTCTATCTGTCCGTCCGTCCGTCTGTCTGTCTGTCTGTCTGTCTATCTGTCTGTTTTTTCTCTCTCCTTCAATCTGCTATGGTTACTGTACACAGTGTACAGTGAAGGCCTACGCCCTACGGTGATACAGGCATTGATTCTTACAGTAAAACTTTGAACATTGATCCGTCGTATCTCCCATGCCTTATACATGTATATATATATATCCGTGACTATAGTCTATATATAATTATATATAATAATGTAAAGGATCTGGTTCTTCCATTAACCTCGCGACATCACGAATCCGAACCGTGAAATCGAATCAAATTAATGAAGCGGACTACTAATATATATAGGCATATATATACACACATATACACACACACATATACACATATATACACTGTGCCCCATAAAAAAAACACCAACAAACTTTTCAAAAATCTTCTATAAAACTAAGCCAATTGTAATAAAAGTTTGTACGTTGTTTCTCAAATAATTTTGCCACCAAATATTTTACATTTTACTTACTCACAGAAGTGGTTGCTGTTGGAGGCAGTGACGCAGACTAGGCGTGTTTGGAAACACTTAAACAGAGATTAGTAACTTATAGTTAAAATGATTTTCAGCAGCGAAGATAAAAATTTTATTAAGAATTTAGTATTGTTGAAGGGTTACAGTAGTCGTCGGTTGATAAAAGAGTTCCCGCAGAAGGGTTGAAAAAAAATGGCCTCGATGTACTGCTGCGAAAGATTCGAAAAACGGCCAGCGTGGATCGTCAGCCCAGCAGCGGACGACCACGTTCGCTGCGCACACCAGAGAACATTGATGCAGAGTGTCATTGACAAAGCAGTGGCGGCCAAGGCTGAGAGCCTGCGTTCAAGCGAAGGGACATCACTTCGAACATCTTCTTACATGAAACATTACTTTTTCTTATTTAACATTAGACTTACATGCGTTTCATTACAAAGTTTTTGGTGTGTTTTTTTATGAGGCACAGTGTATATGCATGTATGTGCATGTATATATATATATATGTATATATATTATAGTCTCTCAGCCATGCAGACGTCATGGCCACAACCTGTTACTCAAGCGCACCGACCTTTTTCACTTTTACCCACTTTCGATATTCGTGCCGTCTATACCGTCTACGCCGACCCCACCATACTCCCACCCCACCACATTCCCCGACCCCACCACATTCCCCACCCTACCACATTCCCCCACACCACCACATTCCCCCACCCCACCACATTCCCCCACCTCACCACATTCCCCACCCCACCACATTCCCCCACCCAACAACATTTCTTCCACTCCACCACATTCCCCACCCCACCACATTCCCCCACCCACCACATTCTCCCACAACACCACATTCCCCCACAACACCTCATTCCCTCACCCCACCACAGTCCCCCACCCCACCATATTCCCCCACCCCACCACATTCCCCCATCCCACCACAGTCCCCCACCCCACCACAGTCCTCCACCGCACCACAGTCTCCCACCCCACCACATTCCCCCACCCCACCACATTCCTACACCCCACCACATTCCCCCACCCACCATAGTCTCTCACCCCACCACAGTCCCCCACCCCACCACATTCCCCCACAACACATTCCCCACTCCACCACATTCCCCTCCCACCACATTCCCCGTATATATATATATGTGTGTGTGTGTGTGTGTGGGTGTGTGTGTGACTCAATCGTCTCAAAAGCTGCATGTTGTTTTCTGCTCCCAATTGAGTCCGAAAACTGGTTCCCGATGTCCTATCGTCCTGAAATCCACACTTCGTAAATATTGCGAAAACGTGCAGGGAATTTCGTATTCAGGACTTTATATGCGCTGTATTAGACTGGCACAGTGGCACACGATCGTTCTGTATACATTACTGATAAACAAAAATACCAAAATTGCCTACGAGTGTGGGGCTGTGGGCGTGATGTGGGGCTGTGGGCGTGATATGCGGCCAAAACAGACGCACGAATCTTGCAACTGCACGGAAAGATTTAGTCTTGCCTTTGCGAATCTGTGTTTTGTGCCTTTGTGAACTTTGCAACATCCAGGACCCCACGGCTCGACTGACACACTGTTTTGTCTTGCCTACAAAACATAGCGTATGCTCTGTGTGAGGTACAATGTCATGTAGATTTATCTCCTCAGTCCTCCTCAGAACTTCTAGCTGGAGACTACAGAGCGTTGAATTATATAAGCGAGACCTACACTGTAGCAGAACTTAGGCCTGTATAGGCTGTTCGCATAGGTGTACGAGGCGGGGGTCCAGAGGGGCAAATTGAACCTGGACCCCCGCCTCGTGCGCCTATGAGTAGGACTATGAAAATCAACTTAAGTTTTAAACGATTATTTAAATCTTCTGTTACTTAACTTAACAGGTTGTTGTTTTTAATCTGCGCTTAAAATACTTGTGGAGTGTCTGCAACAGTTTAAAAAAGCTTTTAGGCCTAACTATTATTTGCTTCGAGTCCTGCAGGTAACTGACTGCTAATCAAACTTAGCCTACTTCAAAATTGGTTTAAAAAACGGTGGGTGCCCTCACTGAAAGTGATGTAACTTTTGTTTTGTTTGAAATATTTTGTTGAAATTTGACCATGGTACGTAAATATGAATTGTCTTTATGACTGTAAAGTTTCATTTAAAAATTCGTAAGTTTGGCCGAGATATGGGCTAAAAACTGTAGGAGATTACTTTATTTTTCCGCACCCTGTACAATGTATTCCTAGATCATATGAAAGACTGCAGGGGCGGATCCAGGGAAAAATCCGGCCATGGCCTCCCCATTTAGAAATTTATTTCTCACCAGTTATTTTGGCGTGGAAAGTGGACGCGGCCCCTCGGTAGGCCCTTACCCACGAAGTTTGCAGGGGGGGGGTCAATCGGAAAGGCGACAGAGAGTAACAGGGGAAAATACTGTACGACTAAAAAAAGGTCATTAGATTTTTTGGCGACGAAAGACAAAAATTATTCTTGCCTCAAGACCGAAAATTTTGCCGTCCCCCCTTCGAAAATTTCTGTGTCCGCCCCTGGCTGTGGTTGCAAGTGTATCTATATCTACATGTATTACCGAACTGAGAGATGGGAGAGATATCATAGATACACACTGACGCTAACGCACTGATCAATACACACATAGAGGGAATGCCGCTGTGACGCACACGACAGTCTAGGACTGTGTCTTTCCCGTATACGTCGCTTGTAGCCAATCCATTCACGCACAATGTACTGCTGTGTTGTCATAGGCATAGAGGTCTAGCCCAAGTCAATTCATGCTGTAATTTCAGGTTGTTTGAAAATGGATTACTTAATGTAGCTCTTGACGCACCGTCAATGTAAAATGTTCTTCTATGCATAGGTCTATGTAAATGTACCTATAGCCTATCATGAAAATTGAACATGCAGAGTAAGCTTATATTATATTATTTTTGTTATTTTTTCTACTCAGACCAACATGTTAATTAAGCTATCATTTTTCATGCAGTGTATTAATTTATTATGTTCATACCTCCTCCTACAAGCCTGGCTCTTCTTCGTTGTCGTTTCAATGGTTCGCATTCTGAGTCTTTAGTAATCGTAATCGCTCAATTTCTAAAGCTACTGGAAAGCCAAGCGCAGGACACCAGCTTATTCACGAGCGCTTTAGTAGTTACCGTACGCTTGTAACAACTTATTCACAAGCGGTAAGTCAAAAACAAATTCGGTGAGACTGGTTGCTGTTATTGCTGTTGTTATTGCTGTTATTGTTGGCGTTGTTGCTGCTGCTGTTGTGATTGCTGCAGCTGCTGTTGCTGCTGCTGTTGTTGACTCTGTTGCTGCTGTTATTCCTGTTGTGGCTGTTGTTATTATTGCTGTTGCTACATCTGCCGTTATTGCTGCTGCTATTAATGTTGTTGTAGGCCCTAATTGCTGCTGCTGTTGTTGACGCTGTTGTTATTGCTGTTGTGATTTCTTTTGCTACTGCTGTTGCCATGTCTGCTTTCATTGCTGTTGCTGTTGTTGTTGTCGTTGTTGCTGTTGTTGATGCTGGTGTGTTGTTGAGGCGCAATCCAAGTAAGTCGCTTCCAAGATTTCAATTCAATTCAATTCAATTCAATTCAATTTAATTCAATTCAATTCAATTTAGATTGTTTCCTGAACCGACAGAATGCAAGTCCGGAAGTGAACATTGTAATCGACATTGTTGGTGTTTATCAAGGAGATATACTCAGAGGATAGGCTATAATAAGGAGAATTCCAATAATTAGTCCAGAATGTCTGTCGTCCTTAGTGACATCATTAAACGCTGTCGTCACTTCGTGTTTTCCAAAGTCTGTGTATAATACACTGGATTTTTTAAAGACAAAACCGGATGAGGCTATTAATGTTCGCACTTCACTGCACCTATACCTTAGCATGACATCGTCTGTCTGTCACTGATACGTGGTATAATGCCACCAGTGGAGTAATGATGAGGCGTAGCCTACAAGTTTAGAATTGGATGAAAGATGGTATAAGAAACTTTTACTATCGTCCAAATACAAAGCTCAGGACAGGTAACTCCGCCCTTATTATGCGTCGTACGACACAGCAACGCCTCTAGCGGCCAGGAAGTATCACGTCGCGCTTAATAAATGCATATTATAAAATGCATGCAGTTCATCAAAAAGTCGTATCATAATAATATTTCATATGTGAATAAGAAACGATAATTACGGTCCAACAAAACAGCGACCAACACAGAACCAAAGATAACTCCTTTTAGAGTGTCATGTGACAAATTGGATATGCCCCTCACTGGATGTAACCATTGTAACCTATTACAGCCTACGCAATTTCTTTGTTCGCCTTTCCTGTTTTGCGACGACACAGCGCAAGGGTGCAGTATATTATACATGTAAGTATATGACGACATGGATATCATAATTGTCGTGATGATGTCTATGCATACGAAGATGACTTTTGATAGCGGAAGATCGGAGATCTATGGAAAATCACTCTGAATCCTCTGTCTAGTCTAAGTTTATGTTCGTCCAACAACATCATCACTAAATCTTCATAGTGTAATAATGAATATAATAATAATAATCATTAATAATAGTAATAATAATAATAGTAGTAGTAGTAGTAGTAGTAGTAGTAGTAGTAGTAGTAGTAGTAGTAGTAGTAATAATAATAATAATAATAATAATAATAATAATAATTTTAACTGCTTTGCATGGGTCTGCGCCTGTCCGATGAGGTGATAAGGATTTCGGTTGGAATGCGACTGGGAATGACCCTCTGCGAACCGCACGTGTGTCATTGTGGCGAAAGAGACGACGCCAGAGGACTTCACGGCCTGGCATGCAGAAAAAACGCTGGCAGACAACAACGTCACAATATGCTCAACGACATCATATGGCGCTCCTTAAGAAGGGCAAACATTCCGTCTCAGAAGGAACCGTTAGGGCTCACAAGCATGGGCGCCCGCAGAAATTTTTGCAGGAGGGGGCAAAAATTTTACCATGGTCACGGATAAATTGTTCAGTCGCAAGGGCATGAAATATACAGCGCTGAAAATTAAGAATAAGGGTATTTTTCAAAGAGGTTCCTTAATTCAAATTTCTTCGTTTGATTTTGTGTATTATTTTTATCATGAATAGTTTCCTAAGTGCAAAAAATTTTCTTAAAAATCCAAAAAGCAGATGTTGAAAAGTAGGTCCATGATGGGCACTAGGCCTATAGGCTAAATATTTATTCCTATAGAAATTTCTAAACGTAAATTTCTGACTTTCACTGTGTTTATCATTCGTATCGTTAGTGTTTTAATGCGAAGAAATTTGTTAAAAACCCAAAAGTAGTAGTTAAAAAAAAAGTTTTCACTTTTCCAGGGGGGGGCAAGTGCCCCCCCTTGCCCCTATGTGCGGGCGCCCATGCTCACAAGGGAAGACGGAAAACGGCCGGACGGCGTGACACTTATCCCTTGGACATTTGGAAAGTGTCTCACTTGGGACGTGACGGTTTCAGACACTTTTGCAGCATCTCATCTGGCAGCAACATCTGCAGAAGCAGGTGAGGCCGCAAACCGAGCAGCCGCTGCCAAAAGGACCAAATACGACGCAATCACCCAGACGCATGACTTCGTGGCGGTGGCATTGGAGTGCAGCGGATCCTGGAGCACGGAAGGACTGGACTTTGTTTTAGACCTGGGACGAAGGTTGACCGAGGCGACGCAGGACAGGCTCGAGACAAGCTACCTCCTTCAAAGAATCTCGATAGCAGTCCAGCGGGGCAACGCCATCTGCTTCTCTTCCACATTGCCTCTGTAACAATACTATATAATCCGACTGTTGTTGTATAATAATAACAATAATAATAATAATAATAATAATAATAATAATAATAATAATAATAATAATAATAATAATAATAATAATAATAATAATAATATAGGCCTACTACTGTTTAAAAACTAGTCCAGAATTGCCAGGCCTTGTCTTCAGGGTTTGAGGAGAAAGTTCCTTTAAAGCCGACCACGTAATAGCGCTGAATGTAGGCAGACAGGCGCTGGAAATGAAAAGTTGTTTCGCGCCTGTCACCAGTAATGGACGAAATACGTTTGCCGAAATAATGATGATAATGATGATGATGATGATGATGATGATGATGATGATGATAATGATGATGATGATGATAATCAGAATATAATGCTGGTGATTTTAGCTATTGCGTTTAATGCGACGATTATGATTACATTACAGTCTGGCTGCAGTTGTGGATTATCCTTTTTCTCTTATGGAGGGATCAGAAACTAATAAATTAATGTATATAATATATATAGACGGATCAGGAACCCATAATTTAACGTATTATATATATATATATATATATATATATATATATATAGAGAGAGAGAGAGAGAGAGAGAGAGAGAGAGAGACGGATGGATGGACGGCTCTCTATAATACATGGCTCTAATGTTGGTCAAAATGATTATGTTGCCTGCATCCGGATGGCGTTATAGAATATGGGTCAGCTTATCCTAAGAATGAATTACCCACTGCATGCTGAATGCAGTCACGTCGTAGACACACTATAGGCCCATTTACATAGGCCCATTTACATAGGTCCATTTACATAGGTTCATTTGCATAGACCCGTGTACATTGGCCCATTTACATAGGCCCATTACATAGGCCCATTACATAGGTCCATTTTCATATGTCCACTTACATAGGCCCGCTTGCCTAGGCTTATCTATAGTTAGCCCATTTGCCTAGGGTCCTAGGCCCTTTTACATAGGCTCATCTGCATGGGTCCATTTACCTGCAGTAGGCCTACAGGTATAGACCAATTTGCCTATAATTATTATGCCCATTTGCCTATTTACCCATTTACCTAGGTCTATTTACATGGGCACATTTACCTATAGGCCATTTACATTTGCATCAAATGGACTCCCGAGAAATTTTTATTGAATCCGTATTTATCCGCGTTCTTTTATATTATAGTGAAGCATCCGTGTTTGGAAATTTGCTCAAGAATTAGTATTGTATTAGTGTAGCCTATATATAGTCTATCGAAAATGTAGTAAATAGCCTAATCAAATAAATTTACTCTTCTCACACAGCCTTGTTATGGCTTCCTACGACATCACAAAGCAATTAAGTCTTATAAGACGTGGCTTTACAAACGTAAATGTCGATCGAATTTCCTGCAGATCATGAAACGCGTGCAGAAAAATTAACAATAATGGCTATTGAAATGATCATGATAATTATGTCAAAGGACGCATAGTCGTGCATAGGTCACACGCAAGTAGGCCTATAATATTATATATATAATTGGATTAACTTAGCCTACAGAAACCGAATTATTAATAGAAACTGAATTATTTATATTTTAAAAGTAGGCCTATGTGCCGACGTAAATGCTGTGCTTTAGTGTGAAGACGCATGTTAAAAACGAAAAGTAGTAGGCTTAATTAAAATATGATGTTTCAATTTCCATGGAGACAGTGCTCCTCTATAGGCTCTATAAAATTCTAGGGTCTATGTGCTGGCGCCTAGGGTTTTTATGCATGTTTGTGCTCAAATGTGTTTATAGGCTATATGTAGATCTATTATATAATTATATGCTTATAGGCTATGTTTGTAAACGTATGTCTTTTCATGTTTATGTGCACTTGTATGCGTGTATTACACGTTGAAGTAAATATTCAGAAACATTCGCAAATCGCAGACAGCATAATAATAATACTAGAAGAGTCTACTCAACAGTCCTTGAAGGTAATAACTGCCCATAATACCATGATCTTCGAGTGCTACTAAAATCCTGACAGGTCGGGCTTCTGCGCTATAGATCCGCGTGTTAACGAGCGTGACATTAACGCTGAACGAAGCATTGAACACAGCGTATATAAAAGCCGCGCTGTGGAGTTCCAGCGCGCAGCCGATGTCTGTTGGTTGCTGGCAGCGGTTGCAGATTATGGCGCCCCCTTGCCTCGTTTGGATGAATGCTTCAGACGTAGCAACTGCGTGGAGAAACGAGTTAACACGACTGCTGAACGTTTGCGAAAGTCGTCTTTGACAGAAGTCTTGCTTTTATTATATCATCGCGTGTTGTAGGATTAGGATAAGGATAATTGGAGGCGACAGCGAATTAGAACGACCTGCAGACACCGTTCTGAAGTTGCTCTGAAGATTTAAGGAACTGTGAAAATTGCAAGAACTTTCTGTAAAAGCGTTTCCAGCGAATTTTAAAGGAAGCGAGGTATATCATTATATTACCTGGGTGTTGACGGATGAACTTGGAGTCGATTAAGCATCAGAATTGTTTTTGAGGGAAAAAATTAGAGCGGCTGACGAATGAACCAACGAAATAGGTCTACACATGCCACATGCACATTAGAAATTGAACAACATCATTGAATTTCAATCATTAGAAAAATAAACAGTACACAAGTACGCTGTAGGCCCTACCACCCAATCGCTATATTTAGTAGTCGTATACTTAGTCGGAGGACATAATTAAATAGTATGGGACAGTCTGCCAATCTATTCAAG
>OX243827.1:17165511-17266099 GCA_945859605.1 Lumbricus rubellus | reverse complement strand
CCCCCCTTGTCAAAAGGCGAATCCTTAAAGGATCCGGAAGACTATTCCAAATGGAGGGCATGCATAAAACCCTGTTGCTTAATATTCGATCCCATAACAGACCACTTTTCTTCATTGCCATGCTGCAGTCTAACCTATAGACTATTATAGTCTAACCGAGCTCACTTTATACTGTATAAGTTATAACCCAACGTGCATGTTCATCGATAACCTCTTTGATTGTGTGTATTGAGCCTGCGTATAATTCTACCGTTCCATACCTTACTCTGCAGTCTGCCCTTCCCTGCACAACGCTAGACCGTCCCCCAGGGTTGTTGGTAAGAAATTTTTAGAACTGCACAACTCCTTCTTTCCTTTCCCATCATCCGCGGTAAATTACTTTCAATCGGAGGACAATGACATTTTTTGCTAGTTTTAACTTTACAGAAGTGCTTCTACACCATTACTGCACGTTAAAAAAGCCCTGCCTCTCCCATAACCATACCACAGAGGGTCCGACCTGTTGATAGTTGCATTCATATCTTATTGGCCCACTTACGGTTCCGAGGAAGTTTCCTTCAGCCTTGCAAGCGGCCGAGGCTAATCAGGAGTTTACCCGGAAGAGTGGAAACAGCTGTTCCTTCTCCTGCCTATACCTTCCCTCCTCATACTTTATCTGGAGAATGTTTGTGTCTTAAACACAGCCGAGTGAATGCCCGGTATATCTTTCATAATATAGAACCGTTAAAGCACATACTAAGTTTCACATAGCACAGTTCAGATATGTCTAAATGCACTATACAAAGCAAGCATGCATAAACACGAAAACGTATAAATGCAATGCGTGCATAATTGCATACATACATGTTTGCAGATGCATACATGCATGGACATAGGCCTATATGCATTTATTCATATGTACATTTGTACATACATCCATACATACAGGCACCATTACACACACACATAGGGCTACAATTAGATACATAAACCATAGCCATAGTTTTTATTGCCTCAAATAGAAAACATCTTTTTACATTCAATGGTTGCACTGAGTTAACAAAACGTAAAAGAAGAGAAGCCTAAGGACTATTGTTCAGCTGTCAGGGTTACCCAAGTACAAATGAAAGAAAATATAGCAACAGGTTGTGTAAAAAGTATTAATAAAGAAAAATATGTCTTAACTAGTTAACTAAGGCCTAAGGTAATGCCTTAAGATGTCGTCGAGTGTGCCCATGCACATAATTATCACCAATAAAGTAAAGTTTTGAAAAAAATAAAGTGAAAGGATGTAGGATGATTTGTAGATGATAATCAGTAGCTTTGCAAGAGACAGCTTCCATCAAGCGATTTTTAAGTTTACTTTATAGGCCTAACAGGGTGAGTTAGGGACAATTCCGATTAATTAGGGGTACGTTGTTCATTGGGTCGGCACTTTTGATTGAAACCTTTTTTATCACTTGTTCTAGTGATGATACCTTTATAGGTGAACGACTACAGCTATAATATAGCTGACTTTATAGTGGATCAAATTCAAAGAGAGAGGTTGAAGATCATGCATATGCTTAAACATAAGTTCATGGTTCTTATCTGCTAAATGTTGAGAATTCTTAATTTAGATAAAATGAATTGAGAAGAGGAAAAGGTTGGAACTTTTTTACCTACACGCATATGTACATAAAATTTATGTGCATATTCATGTAGGTTCATGTCCTATTGCAATGTTCTTGTATGCATGCAATGTACGTATATAGGCATGCATATATTTAATACATGCATGCCTACAATCCCTACATACGTACATTACATGCATACATGCATAGATGCATACATACAAAGTGATTCGGCTTTAAGAATTGTCGATCTATTCTTAAATAAGAACTGCGTCATCTTCTTTCTATACGTCTAATTTAGAATCATGAATGTGAACTCCATCCTTTCAACCTGTTGTTATTGTATACCTATTAGACGGCATTGTCCCCTTCAGGCTGTGTTGTTATAAGGATCTATGCTTTGGCCTACTTTTTTTCCATCATGCTTACGGCATTCCTCTTCTCTTTGCTAAACACTCAGCCTCTGGTCACCTCTCAGCTGATGATATCCAGGTCTTCGTTCATGTCTCCTCTTCCCAGCAGCTTTTTCTTCCCCAATTTGTCGAATATCTTTCTGCTTATCTCAGATGTTGGATGTCCTCAAATCGTCTTTCGCTCAACTCACCAAGACTCAAGTTGATCTGGCTTAGAACTCCACAAAAGATAATTAAATTTGAGTGATACGCTTTACTTGACGTGCGGTTTCTTCAATTTACTTGATCTTTCTCGGCAAACGTCCCTGACTGCATTCAATGTAGCTCTTGAATTCTTTCCTTTCTCTGCACATTGGCCTCTCTCTGATCTTTCTCGATCCGGAGTTTTATCATCTGCGGCGTCTACAATGTACGTGCCACTTGTCGATCTATCAGTCTCATTGATTTTGTCTTCCATGGCTCATGGCTTCTATGGCTCATGGCTTCTATGGCTCATGGCTTCTATGGCTCATGGCTTCCATGGCTCATGGCTTCTTCCGTTGCCAGAAGTGAATTCAGCGAGTTGGTGTTAAGAAACGAAGCTGATGATCTTTATAGATAAGAGATTTAATATGATGAATAACAGAAATGTCTCAGAACTCAAACGCCATTAGACCTCCTTGCACGGAAGCTTAGTCAAGAACTAAGGAACAAGAACATCCGACTACACAACAGTAGAGTCAACATAGTCGTTACTACTATAGCGCAACTTATAAAGTTCAACACCCCTCCTTAACGACTAATTTATCCTAACAACAAAATATACTGTTCTCTCAATTTAACCCAATTTCACAAGTAAACTTCCTAGTTTTAACTGCTTCTAGAGGTTTAGTTAAGAGATCAGCTATCATATGTTCACTAGGACAATACTAAGTCTTAATGTCTAGTTCCTTATTTCTGTACATTTATCGAACAAAATGATATTTAGTTCCGATAAATCATCCAGGTCTTTCATAACCAGAGTTTCATTCATAAGATCTTCAAAGTCTTTGAACATCGAAACTTTTGTTGCTGCCACAATTAAGTCATCCACATGAATTGAAATATAAATCCATCCATCATCGTACTGTTTTGAATATAGACATAGATCATTATCACTTCTCTTGAATCCATTAGTGATAAGTACTTCATTGAGCTTTTTGTTCCATTCATTCGCTCCTTGCTTGAGTCCATATAAATTCTTTTCCAGTTTACAGACAACTTCTGCAGCGCCTTTCTGATATCCATCAGGTTGTTTCATGTACACTTCATGAGATAAATCTCCATTCAGGTAAGCTGTTTCCACATCATAGTGTTTTACCGTCATGCCTTTAATTCCTGCTATAGTCAAGATAGTTCTCAATGTTGATGGTTTTGCCACAGGAGCAAAAACTTCATCATAATCTTCTCCAAATTTCTGAGAATATCCTTGTGCCACTAAACGTGCTTTATATCTTGTTATATTTCCTTTTTCATCCCTTTTGATTTTGTAAACCCATTTACTACCAATTGCTGTTTTGTTTTCAGGTAGTTCTGTTAAGATCCATGTTCCATTTTCATTAAGGGATTTCATTTCTTCATCCATTGCTTTCCGCCAGGATTGTTGCTGTTTACAAGATATTGCTTCCTTATAATTTCTTGGTTCTGACTCAACCATTGTTACTTTATTAATTGTTTCAATTAATCTTTCAGGTTGTTTACCTTTGTTAACTCTTTCTGATCTCCTTACGTTTACCTGTGAGTCTGTAGTTTCTGTATCTTGTTGAATTATTACCTCTTCTGGTAATTTGTGTGTTGGAAATTGAACAATTTCATCATCAAAGTCTGAATTTGATGACTTCTCTTCAACATCAATGTCTGAATCACTCACTTCCGATAAATGTGGATCAGTCTCAAGAAATATCACATCTCTACTAATGTACACTTTGTCCGTGTTTACATCTAGTAGTCTGTAACCTTTTGTACCTTTTTCATAACCTACAAAAGTTAATTTCTTGGCTTTGTCATCCAATTTCTGTATTTTCTCTGCTGGATTTGCTACGTAAGCTTTTGATCCGAATCTCTTTATGTAGCTCAAATTTGATTTTCTTTTGTTCCACCTTTCATATGGAGTGCCTTCAATCCCTTCAACTGGTAATCTGTTCTGTAAATGATTCGCTGTCATCATGGTTTCGCCCCAATATTTTAGCGGTAGATCTGCATCTTTTAACATGCATCTTGTCATCTCAGTAAGATATCTGTTTTTTCTTTCAGCACAGCCATTCTGTTGAGGTGTATAGGGGGTTGTGAATTCAGCTTGAATTCCTTCACTCTTCGTGAATTTCTGTAACCTTTCGGCTGTGTATTCCCCTCCTCTATCTGAACGAATTCTTTTCGGTGTTTTACCAAATTTTGTCTGGACATGCTTGACATACTCTTGAATTTTGTCAGGTACTTCAGATTTATTTGCCAATAAATACACTTCTGTATATTTACTGTGATCATCAATCATCGTCATGAAATATCTTTTCCCACCTGGTGTTGTTGTCTGCATTGGTCCACAGACATCTGTATGTATTAAGTCTAGAATTTCAGCTGACTTGGAATCTGACTTCTTTGGGATAGACTTTCTTGTCATCTTTGCTTCAATACAACATTCACATACACCTGAGAATTTACACGGCTTGATGACGATCCCTGATACTTTATTCTGATATACCATGTTCTGTATAGCTTTTGAATCTCTGTGTCCCATTCTGTTATGCCAAACGTGTATGCAACCTGTGCAACTTTGTGCAACCTGTGCAATATGGGTTTGTTTTACTTTATTGGTTTGTTCAGAAATTCTCACTTCAAACAAATCATTTTTGTCATCTGCAATTGCTATTGTTTCTCCATCCTTTATTATGATGCATTTGTTTTCTTTGAAAACCACTTCACAACCTTTATTGACAAGTTTCTTTACTGATAGTAAATTTCCTTTCAATTGTGGAACGTACAAGACTTCACACAATTTTGCAACATGTATCTCTCCATTTTCCTTTATGAAATTAATCATTACCTCACCATTTCCTGCAGTTTGAATCTTCCGACCATCAGCGAGAAAAACTTCACTTTTATACTGTCTGTTAATGTTCAAGAAGAAATTTCTGTTACTACACATGTGTGTTGTTGCACCTGAGTCAACATGCCAAATACAACTGATGTCTTTTTCGTATGCTTTAAGACATGCATGTGCTACTTTTTCTGGAGGTTTTTCTTCAATGAAATTTTCTCTCAATGTTTTTGCCACATGGTCTGTGTTTCTTTCTTTCCACTGGATGTACTTCCTGCAATCTCTTTTTATATGGTTAGGCTTTTTACAGAAAAAACATGTGCGAGATTCTTTAGGATGTGTTTCTGGTTTTGTTGCTTTTAAAGCCTTTAATTCTTGTCCTTTATGTGTTGCGAAATTACTTGCCCTTCTTGCAGACTCTTCAAGCAATTTTCCTTTGACTAATTTCACAGTCAAATCATCTTCAGGTCTGCTTTCTAATGCTGTAATCAGTGTCCCATAACTTTCTGGAAGACTACTGAGGAAGAAAGCGACTGTTAAATGCTCTGCCAACGTTTCACCCAACGAAGTAAGCTGGTCGATTAAATTCTCCATTTCTGCAAGATGGTTTTGCATATCGCCATGCTCTGTTAACTTTAATGCACACAGTTTCCTTAATAAATTTACTTTACTGGACAGTGTTGCCTTTTGGTGATACTTTTTCAGTTCTTCCCATGAACCCTTTGCCGTAGTTTGCTTTCTTATTAGATGAAGTTGATTATCTTCAACTAACAAGCCTATCGTGGCTCGTGCTTTTCCATCTTTACTTTGCCACGCTTCCGTAATAGGATTAGGAGTTTCTTTAATGACAGTGTCCCACAAATCCTCTTTAATTAACAGGAGTTCAACTTTAAACTTCCACGTTTGATAGTTCTGATTATTCAACTTTGCGATTTTACCTTTATCCGTCATCTTTATTCTTTCGGAGAAAAGAAATAAACAACTGACTCTTGCATTTCTGTCACGACGAAGAGAACAGTCACATGTCACGCTTTACCACGTAGTTGACCGGATTTTCCTTATTAAAGTATCGCATCCTAAACTCTTTTACTCTTTGAGATCATCTTGTGCACTGGGCCCATAACCTGTTAAGAAACGAAGCTGATGATCTTTATAGATAAGAGATTTAATATGATGAATAACAGAAATGTCTCAGAACTCAAACGCCATTAGACCTCCTTGCACGGAAGCTTAGTCAAGAACTAAGGAACAAGAACATCCGACTACACAACAGTAGAGTCAACATAGTCGTTACTACTATAGCGCAACTTATAAAGTTCAACAGTTGGAACTTCCCCTAGATAACATGACTCGCAACTTAAGGAGTTCGATACACCAGTAGTGATTAATTTTATACGTATAATAGCCTATTAGTATAAGCTGATTGATCACGAAGTACGCCACATTAAGCCGAGATAATCACATGCAGAGTCACGTCACCAACAGAACAGGGCTTTTTAGCGTGCAGTTGTACACAAAATATGCAGTTGTAGGAGCACTTCTGTGCCGTTAAAAATAGTTTTAAAAGGTAGTTACCTCCGTTTTGGAGTAATTTACCATGAAGGATGGGAAACGAAAGAATGGGTTGTGCAGTTCAAAAATTCCTTAAAAACAGCTCTGCAACAGAAACATGTCAAGCACTGCGCCACAGATCTGGTATGATCTGCCTCCCGATTATTTCGCTCTTTTCCCGTTGCTCTCCATCCGTGCTGGTCACCCGCCATCAGGGGCGGATCCAGGGGGGCCAATCCGGCCATGGCTCCCATTTAAACATTGCATGGGACGTGGCATTCCATTCGGTTTCAAATTAGCAATAGGGATAGGGGTGCCATGGGATATTGCCTCCCCATTTAAAAATTGCATGGGACGTGGCCCCCATTCGGTTTCAAATTAGCAATAGGGATAAAGGTGCCATGGGATATTGCCTCCCCATTTAAAAATTCCATGGGACGTGGCTTCCCCTTTTTTGGCCGGACGACTAAAAATATGATCAACTTTTCCGCGGATGAAAAGGTACCTATCTGTTGTTCTTTTTGTCAGGATAAAAAAGATCATCAACTTTTTGGCCACCAATTGCAAAATTTTCCCTGTCTGTCGCAAGACCAAAGATTTTGACCCCCCTTCGAACAGTTCTGTATCCGCCACTGCTCGCCATCAGCTTCCTCATGCTCCCCTATCCACTACTCATCGGGCTTTTGATTGGAAAATAAAATTTCACCTCTTTAGGAACTCTTACCCCGCCTTACCTGATCTTCCACCTTCCATTTCGCGACCTAAACGCCACCCCCCTTAGCTGCTACTCTGCAGCCATGGCACCATTAATCCTTTGGTAACCGGACTACGATATCCTGCGGACTACTCTTATTGGACAACCCTTCTGACTGGACAGACTGCTCGTGAGTAAGCCGGTGCCCCTTCCGAGTGGCACTTTATAAATGTGGAGACTAGATTAAGATTACGATTACGATTGCGAACGGTATAATGGTAGGAACTGTCACACAAATATTTTTATCATGCAACAGTAGTGCTGGGCCGGAATGACTCGAATCTCTTCTGAACAATGATGTTGTAGTCTTACTCAAAAAGAATTTCGTGAATAATTTTATGATGCATCCAAAAAGCGGAGCAGTTTCCATTTCCGCTGTGTTTTTTTTTTAACAAACCTGAAGCTCCTTTCTTTCGTCCTATGGTGCAGGAAGTTGCGCCAAACCTCAGTCCTTCCACCATTAATATATAATTGGATAGCTTTGACAATTACAATGCAATTGTTCCCAAGCGGCATGTCTACTAAATGTCAACTGCAATCACTGAGTTTCAGACTGACTGAGGTGTTAATAATTGCAGACATGTATGTATGCATGCAACCATGCATACATAGGCTGCATACATACATATATGCAGACATACATACATACATATATACATACATACATACATACATACATGCATACATGCATACATGCAATACATACATACATACATACATACATACATACATACATACATACATACATACATACATACATACATACATACATACATACATACATACATACATACAAACATACATACATACATACTTACATACAAGCATGCACACATCTTATCTTACTGATCGTGTGATAGTGAACATTTGCCCAGAAGCACTTGTAACCCAGTGCCACAGCACCCAAGCATACAATTGTCATTATGTTTTTTATCGTTATGTATACATACATGCGTATGTAATCACCTGCGTAGTCAAATGTGGCCGCAGGAATATTCAGATAGGAACTAAGTTGATCTTTGTATTACGTTGCTGTTGCTATCATGAAGCTATACTTGAGACTTGCCGTCTTGCAGCTTCTGATCTTATGGTCGTTACTTCGTTTTATCAAACCGCGGTTCGATGCTTTCTTATTTGCTGCAGCTCTTACAACTGAGGCAAATGTGTTATTGCTGTGCCTCACTTTGTATTCACTGAACGCCTTTGCCGAGGCACGGTACTGCGGTAGCCGATTTGATGAAGCGTACTCCCTGTAGACCCTACGCAGCAGGGAATGGGGACTATTGTCTTCTCTCAACTTGTCATTGTGCAGGACCATGAGCAAGTCATTTTACTCACAGCTGCTATGAGCAATCGAAGTTCTGTCATATGCTCTTGTGTACACCTGTGGGGCGCGGTGGTGTAGTGGTGGCGTCGTTGCCTTGGAGCTGGAAGGTTCGAGGTTCGAATCCACCTCGCCGCGTAATGACCTTGGGCAAGTCCTTCACTCACAATTGCTCAGCGCTTCGGCGTGAAACTCCGATGCAGTGTCCGCTCTGCATTCGGGAGCGCCTCTGAGTAGAGAGAGAGATTAAAGAGGTGCTATAGCAAGTGCACATACAAACAAACAAACACTTGTGAGTTTTGAAACGATGGTAATATCAACAGTATAGCTACACAGAATCATATCGTAGTCGTAATGTAGGCCTATACTGCATTATATGTCTGAAGCAGACCGTACAGACTTTTAGCTTGTTCCACGCTTATTTTCTCGTTTCTAACGCCGTTTTCACGAAGCGCTACAGCCCTATTAACGTCACCAACACTCAAATAAAACCGTAACAAGGCAATAAACATGCAGTCGTAGAAACCTGGTTGAAACCTCTTAAGTAAATGACTCTGAAATCAGCGAACAGTGAGGTATGCAAGTGGAAGCAGAAGTGCCTGTTATGTCTAGCCGTGAATGACGTTAACATTTGCAATGGACATCAACTGACGTGCAGTACGAGCGAGGAGGAGCGGGTGGAGGAGGAAAGATAGGAGGACCTGTAGAACAGTACTCATCATGTATAGAACCGTACTCAGGTCTAGAACAGTGCTCATGTTTAGAACAGTACTCGTGATGTTTAGAGCAGTACTCGATCATGTTTGGAACAGTAGGCTACTCATGTTAAGAATAGTAGATCTACTCATGGTTAGAACAGAACTCGTGTTTAGAACAGTACTCATGTCAAGAAGGGTATACCTATGTTTAGAACAGCACTCGTGTTTAGGACAGCACGCATGTTTATAACAGTCTCATGTTTAGAACAGTACTCATGTTTAGTTCAGATTTTCTGACGACCTTCAACTCTTCTGTTTTTTGTTTTCTTTTACAGACTGGTTCCGTCGTTCTAATTTCCCTCGTCTCCAACATTCCGCGCATCATGCTGTTCGACGCCACGCGAACCAGTCCTCCGCCGTCAGAGCCTACCATCACCGACATCGACCACTCCTCGAACCAGACCGTGCCGCTTCAGTCGAGCGTGGCGGTGACAACCCCCGCAGTCTTCAGCGTCCAGAGTCCGATCATGGTGTTCGAGATCGTCTATACGACCCTCATCCTCATCCTACCGCTGCTTCTTCTCGCCGGCCTCAACGTCCGACTGGTCCGCGAGCTGCAAGGAGCGAAGCGCCGGTTGAGGCACTTCTCGCGGTCCTACTCTGGGTCGAACGAGGACAACATCACCGTCGTCATGTTGGCCGTCATCGTTGTCGTCGTCATCTGCCACACGCCGGACCGCATCGCGCAGATCCTTCGCTGGCTGCCGACGACGCATTCGCGCCACTGCCCCAACTGGATGTACTTCTTCGTCAGCGTGTCCAACCTTCTCGTTGTCCTCAACTCGTCCATCAATTTCCTCATCTACTGCGTCTTTCGCAAGCGGTTCCGCCGGATTCTCGTCCTGAAGATCTGTCACGGTCGCCGCAGCGCTCGACCGTCCAACGGAGGAGTGGTGACCCTGACGAGCAGAACTCTGAGATCTCATTACTCGATGGCACGTGGGAGTGATATTGTCGAGCTGAAGGAAGAGGAGGTGAATGGAACAGCATCGGGGGGCGCGGACAGCAGAGGGAAGAGCAGCTCGTTTGCCTTGCAGTCCATCAGTTCCGGAAAGCAGTCGCTTGGAACTCCCACAACCAGATACAGTTTGATCTACTAATACCAGGATTCAACCAGTTGTACTGCGAGCTTTTTCTCGTGAGTGGCACAGCCTATAAAACGATATGAAATTGACCAATTGGCGTGAAAGCCATTGATATACACTGTACAGTCCCGTAGAGGTTCAACCTGATCTTCGATACGCGACCAAAGTTCCCGGTTATCGTCTACGTTGAATGACCAAACGATTAACAGTCTCGTTCTGTAAATGAAGAAGTTGTATAGTCATAGTAGTACTGCAGGTGTGAAGTTTCCAGCTGATCGAATGCGAGCATCAATGTAGAAAGACCAACAAATCCATCGAAGAACCGATGATTCCAAGTACAGTTTGATGACAATGCAAGTGTTATAGAGTAGATCGTCGTGACGTCTACACTTTTACGCCTGCCACGGCACGAATAATTGAACTCGGTGATGTATAGCTTTAACAGAACTGACCAAGTGACCATGTACATGTATATATTACTCTCTACCGACGCAATGTCGTAAAATGGATGACTATTATATCGTCGCACTCCTTCTGTATCCAGGGATGGGAACAGTGACTGAGTTGTTGATATAGCTGTTGCTTGCCAGTGAACTGCGTACATAATTATGTCGATTTAAAAATAATGATTATGATACTTGATTCAGCTGTTTACCTCACGAATATTTGAACTTGGTGATCTATAGAGCTTTAGCTTTAACAGAACTGACCGCGTACATGTAGGCCTGGTTATGCTTTACCGACGCAATGTCATAACATACATGTAGATGACTATTAGGCCTATATCGTTGCCCTACTTCTGTATCAGGTCATGGGTATGGCTCTGCCACAATGAGAGCAGTGACTGAGTTGTCGATATAGCTATTGCTTGCCAAAGAAGTGAACAAAATCAAACTAAAAAATTTGCTTCATATGATGCTTGGCTAATATGTTTACCTCACCTAGAACAGGACTGATCCACCACGATGCGCTTAATCACACGCGATCTGGGAACAAAAAACTATATTTTTACCAATAATTATGACAGTACTGTAATCACGGCTGTGAATAATCGTATGTTGGGGTTCCACCCCATCCCCAGTCTTTCCAACGGCCCCATGCATAGTTGAGTTTTCTTTGCATGCCTTAACTCCACTTGAATCATAGTTAGTTTTCTACAGTTCATATAGGCCTACTGCGGACGCAACAGAAGAAGAATTGTGTGCGCCTAAGTCGTTTCTACTAACGAGAGTCTTGCTGCTCTCAAATGCAACGCTCTATCGATACGAAACATTTTACAAAACGTTCTCATGCGAATTTGTAGGTCAACGCGAAAATTCTCAGCTTACAGTTCACTCAAAATCCCTTGAAATGGACATTTCAAATTTTGATGTGGTAGACAACGCAAAATGTAGACGCCATTTTTCACTGTTGTACAATAACGACCCCAGTTCAATTTGAAACAAATATCTTGTTATGGGAAAATCAATTCTTCCTAATGTCCAAAGCCCTTGCCTTGTGTTATAATGCTATAAGTGGTGATTGCTCTGTAATCAATTATGTTGTGAGTCCAATCAACGACGTCTAGGCCTAATCGTGACTGAGTTATTGATTCTACCCGCTATTGTGTCGATTTCACGAGGTTCTACCCTGAAAAACTTCTTTCTTTTCTTAATTTAGGCCTACCGATGTCATTTGCGTATAATGTGTTTAGACCAGGCTCTGAATTGATGATTTAATAGACAGCGTTTTGTTTGTCGGAGGAGGGTGTTCGGTGGTAAGCTTATAACGCCTTAGCTCTTTTTTTAACCCTCACTCAGCTAAGTAGGCTAAAGTGGGAGATGTTGGATGGGGAGGTGGTTAGGTGTTGACATAGTTTAAAATGTTTTTGGTAAATCAAAGTAAAAGAGTCATGTGTGTGTGTTATGTCTGTGTTATTTTTCATGTACCAATTTAGATTTGCGATCATTATAAATATTCGTGAGTCGTCCGTCAGTCGTGTCAAGTGCAACGTAGGCCTATATAATAATTATATGATTATTACTCAAACCTGTGTTCGTGTGCCATTGCAACCTGTATATATAGAACGACTGGACCATGCGCCTGCTCTTTCTGAACACTAATCACTGGAGGTAGATCATGGGACTTGACATAGGCCTAGTTGATTTTTTTTAACTAAAGAGAAATAGTTCGATAAAGGTTTTAGATCATATTATATTGACGAATAATTATAAGAATAAACAGTAATATTATTTATGAAAATTTGGATAGGAAATCCGACATTCAATCAGATTCAATTGTAGTCAAACAGTTACAAGATAACCCAATAATAGGCCTATTAGCAATAAATTCGTATCGAAAACTTTAAAGCCAACTTCTTTAGGCCTACAGCAGCTGTAGCAATAACAGTCGTAATTTTTAAAAGCCACAACTAAGCTGACATTTAAGAATTATTACAAATAGGCCTAAAAGCGCCATGTAAAAAGACAAAAGGAATTTTAGCAGCCACGAAAAACTTCATTCTGAGTCGTTGTGTTAAATTAAAGTAATAGTCCTAGAAGTGAACAGTGTTCTTTTGTCGTAAGTTATTGCGCTCACGAATGTGCCACGCTGTTTCAATTGTCGATATCCGCTTCTATTAATTTTGTAATTATTTTCGTTTAATAAATGACGTTTGCCAACTAACCTAGATGAGTTATTATTGTATCTATCGAACAACGAACGATGATCATAAACAATGTTTTATGGATATGATTTCCGCTTTAGATGAGTATAATCATTTACGAAGAAACTGCGACAAATTAATTGAAAGAAGATTGAGTTGCAGAAAATTTATGTTTTAGCCCAGGCACAAGCGCAATGAGCAACACGACAAATTGACTGTGGTTGTCTCGACATGGGGGCGGGGTGGGTTGGGAACTGGGGTTGGGAACTGCAGGGGGTGGGTTTGGGGGCAGAAGCAAGCGCAGACGGAGGAGGATTAAGTAGAAATTGGCAAACGTGATGGAATAGCAGAAGAAATGATGGGAGGAAGTTAATGGAAAAGGAGAAAATCGTAAACTCGTATATGGGAAGAGCATTAAGGCAGGGCTTTTTGGCGTGCAGTCGTGCACAAATTGTGCAGTTCTAAATGGATTTGCGTATACGTAGAAGCACTGATGTGCAGTTAAGGAGGAGGAGGAATAGAAGATATAGTGACATATATACAGGGAGAGGGACAGACAGAGAGAGAAAGAGATAGACAGAGAAGAAAAGAGATGGAGACAGAGAGTGATATCGGGAGAGAGACAGATTCAGAGAGAGAAAAAGAGCAAGAGATGAAAGCTGGCTGGAATAGTAAAAAGTCACTGTCCTCCAATTGGGAGTCGTTATTTGCCATGGATGATGGGAAAGGAAAGAAATGGGTTGTGCAATTCTACAAATTTCTTTAAAAAACCTACAGTAAGGAGTATAAGGTGGAGTATGATCTTGAGGTGGATGTCATGGATAGATGGATGGAATGATGAGCGGATGAAAAGAGGAATGCATGAGTGAAGCATGAGATAAGACAAAAAATAAACATTAAAAAGGTCATTGTAAATCACGATGAGAGTGGCTATAACTCTGTTACCAACATTTTCATTATATTGCAGTGACCGGACTAAGTGCTGGAAGTGCGTCAATTTCATATATGCGCCGTACGCTACTTGTATTGCACGTGCGGCTGTCCGAAGTGCCTTTCTGTGCGCAAACAACACTGCCGAACGACGGCGCTACAAAAATTGAAGAGACGGGAGGATTGCCCTTGTTATGTGTATACGAGACGTAGCGCATTGTTTGTGCGTATAGTCTCAGCGCTTGTGCTTCGTCGTCAGACAGCGCTTCAGCGATATCCAACCTATCAATATGTTTCAAGAGCAGACACTTCAGTCGAGCACTGAATGCATGAGAAAACGCAGCTCTCGTGTCGGTATACGTGTTTGCCTGGCAGGACCTGTCTGTATCACTGTCCTTTGACCAATTTGCATGCTTTGTACTCTTATCCACCTGTCTGTATAGGCTATATGTGTGTATGTATGTATGTATGTATGTATGTATGTATGTATGTATGTATGTATGTATGTATGTATGTATGTATGTATGTATGTATGTATGTATGTATGTATGTATGTATGTATGTATGTATGTATGTATGTATGTATGTATGTATGTATGTATGTATGTATGTATGTATGTATGTATGTATGTATGTATGTATGTATGTATGTATGTATGTATGTATGTATGTATGTATGTATGTATGTATGTATGTATGTATGTATGTATGTATGTATGTATGTATGTATGTATGTATGTATGTATGTATGTATGTATGTATGTATGTATGTATGTATGTATGTATGTATGTATGTATGTATGTATGTATGTATGTATGTATGTATGTATGTATGTATGTATGTATGTATGTATGTATGTATGTATGTATGTATGTATGTATGTATGTATGTATGTATGTATGTATGTATGTATGTATGTATGTATGTATGTATGTATGTATGTATGTATGTATGTATGTATGTATGTATGTATGTATGTATGTATGTATGTATGTATGTATGTATGTATGTATGTATGTATGTATGTATGTATGTATGTATGTATGTATGTATGTATGTATGTATGTATGTATGCATTCATGCATGTATTTATGTATGTATGTATGTATGTATGTATTTATGTATTTATGTATGTATGTATGTATGTATGTATGCATGCATGTATGTATGTATGCATGCATGTATGCATGCATGCATGCATGCATGCATGCATGCATGCATGTATGCATGTATGCATGTATGCATGTATGCATGTATGTATGTATGTATGTATGTATGTATGTATGTATGTATGTATGTATGTATGTATGTATGTATGTATGTATGTATGTATGTATGTATGTATGTATGTATGTATGTATGTATGTATGTATGTATGTATGTATGTATGTATGTATGTATGTATGTATGTATGTATGTATGTATGTATGTATGTATGTATGTATGTATGTATGTATGTATGTATGTATGTATGTATGTATGTATGTATGTATGACTGTATGTATGTATGTATGTATGTATGTATGTATGTATGTATGTATGTATGTATGTATGTATGTATGTATGTATGTATGTATGTATGCATTCATGCATGTATTTATGTATGTATGTATGTATGTATGTATGTATGTATGTATTTATGTATTTATGTATGCATGCATGCATGCATGCATGTATGTATGTATGTATGTATGTATGTATGTATGTATGTATGTATGTATGTATGTATGTATGTATGTATGTATGTATGTATGTATGTATGTATGTATGTATGTATGTATGTATGTATGTATGTATGTATGTATGTATGTATGTATGTATGTATGTATGTATGTATGTATGTATGTATGTATGTATGTATGTATGTATGTATGTATGTATGTATGTATGTATGTATGTATGTATGTATGTATGTATGTATGTATGTATGTATGTATGTATGTATGTATGTATGTATGTATGTATGTATGTATGTATGTATGTATGTATGTATGTATGTATGTATGTATGTATGTATGTATGTATGTATGTATGTATGTATGTATGTATGTATGTATGTATGTATGTATGTATGTATGTATGTATGTATGTATGTATGTATGTATGTACATGTATATATATATATGCAGGGGCGGATCCAGGGGGGGCCAATCCGGCCATGCCCCCCCCCATTCCAAATCTCCATGGGACGTGGCCCCCCCCATTCATGGTCACCCAAAAGATTTTTTGCAGGGGATCAGTCCTGGCCAGGAGAATTAATATATAAATGTATTTAAAATCTAAGCCTCTCAGACAATTGCATTGTCTTAATATAAAGCAACGAAAAGAAATAATCTTTCAACAGTATCCGACTATAATTTATGGCGTACAATGTATGTTATTCGTGTATATATTCATAGTAAAATGTAAAAATATTAACACCAATAAACACAATTAAAACCAATAGCAACTAACTATTAATTACAAAGCAAGTTAACACTAACAATAGTATTAGGAATTAATTTAGTTTTTTCCAAATGCAACTTGTTAAGTTTTGAATTTAGTCTATATGTGCAAGAAACTGCGGTGAATGATCACACATGTTTACTTCTTGTTCTTATTTATTTCTTACTATGTTTCATTCAGTGGTGGGACGTATTTTATTTACTGTAGTCTTAAAAATAATATAATACAGTGAGGTCTATTCATACTTTAACTTGGAAATGTTTTGAGCATTCTGTGCATCATATTATAAATACATAAATACTTTTAAAAATACTTTTGTTTGCCATTAATAACAGCTAATAGGAGCAATGTTGTATGCTGTATGCAGTAGACCTACAATAGCTATTATTCACTATTATTATTTATCGGGAAAGTCTCTGGTTATGGCCCTAAGCCAGACATAACATACATCCATGATCCATAACATAGCCATAATGTCATGGATAATATATATATAATATTATATATGCAGTCTACCAGGCAACATTTGCAATGCAACTTGTCAACCAACTGTCCACTGCCAGTGTGTGCCTTCACTTCAATCTGAGACTCAAATGTAAGCCTCTTGCACAATTGCATTGTGAAATAAAAACTTTGGAAACCACTTTCACGAACAAGAGTTTGATCTATGCTTCTAAAAAACCTTAATTTACCTATTTGCTCAAGAAAGGAGCACTCCTGGCCCCTTTTTCTACAAATTTTCTTGTGTCAGTTTCAAAATCGATTGTTCTAGCAATATTATACTCAAAGGCTTCAAAGGTCAACCTGGCCAAATCCACAAGATGTTAATTAGATATTGTAGATCTTCAAACATTTAAATCTATCATTTTGTGTTTGATAAATGATCTCTTTGCAGAAGCTACCGCTGATGGAATTGTCAACAGTAAGCCCATGCGTTACCTGACACACATTTGGAAATAACTTTGAAGGATTTTTTTATATTATGTTAAAAGTTCAACAGGTTCAATGGGCACATCAAAAAGTTGCCTGTTATAGGCCTACTGATGGTAGGCTAAATGTTCAATTTATTTTCCAAATCCTGACCATTATGGAATGCAGGATAAAGCTAGAGCTTTTCCTGCTAAATTACATGTAGGCCTAGGCTTATACATGATTATTTAACTCTGGGTAAAGGGTTTAATTCTTGTGCAAATATCTAAATAAAATATGCAAAAAAATTGAAAAAATTTGATTGCAAGCTCCTCCTAGCCCCTGAAAATGTACGGCCAATTTTTAAATCTGTGGGTTCTTGGGGGGGGGCCTTAGCCCCTAGCCCTGGTAAACTCCGTGCATGCCTATAAGAGTGCATTCCTTGTATTATAGGCTACATGTATACTGCATATACTGAATTGTTTTTAGCAATCTGATACAATCCTCTGTTAAAATGAGTGTTACTTACTCTTAATATTTGCACAAATACTATTTTTGTTCAACCGAATAGCTTCTCTCCAGCGCTATCTTTCAAATTTTAAACTCAAATTTCAAAATGTTTTGGTTCTGTTATTTGAACACCTGGTAAAACAACATCGTTACTACATGACTTTCAGATTTTGACCCCCCAAATTTATTAGTTCTTGGCTGGTTTGTGTACCATTTGTTATTATTTAACTGCAAAGTGTGTTCTGGTAATTCAGGACCATCTTAGAAAACAGGGATAAGCTGATACTTGTGCTGAAAAGTCAGCTTATGTAATATAATTATACTCATGTCTGACGTTATTCACTATAATAACCCAGCAACAGCAAAACTGAGCCGCTGAACTCGATACATAATATAGATATTATTAATATTGTAATTATATATATTTTTTATTAGTACTGAACAAATTGAGTAATTCTGTTCAAATGACATCTCACAAGAGCACTGTTGCAATGTGGAAATTTAAAAAAACCTATTTTTAAAGTATAGTCTATATTTATTGAGATTTTGTGGCACTCTTATAAGCACTGAAAATACAGCTATTTTGCTAAGAAAACAGCTTAAAATGCTACAATTGCATGTGAAAATTCAAAAAGTTTCTGATGGGGAGGGGATATCCCCCTCCCCATACCCTCCCTCACCACTCTCACCCCCAGAGGGGGGAACTAAATTAAACTCTGGTTTCGGCCAAACGACAAAAAAATTCCGACCCAGGCCCAAAATTTTTTGGCCCTTCCCTTCGAAAATTCCTGTATCCGCCCCTGTATATATGTATGTAGCCTATGTATGTATGTATGTATGTGAAGTTCAAACAAGCGTAGGCCTATACGGGAGATTTCAGCAGTTGAGGGGCCAAGATTTTACTTCTGTCCGAAAAAAAATCTCGTGGTGGAAAATACACATTTTTCCAGACAAAAACGTTTTATTCATCGGGTTGAAATCTCGTGAAAAATACTATTTCTAGTTTTTTAAACCAGTTTCCCGGGTCTGCTTGCTCGATAAACAGACTTTCCCGAAATTTCCCAGACAAAACAGTTGAGGACCTTTTTCTAGTCATCGGGTTAAAATCTTGCGAAAAATACTATATCTAGGTTTTTTTACAAATTTATCCGGGTCTGCCTTGCCCGGAAAAAACAGACTTTCCCAAAATTTGGAAGGCATTTGCCCCATCCCCCTTGGACCCCACCTCGTGCGCCTATATGCAAACAAGAGTTTCCATCCTAAACAGACAAAGAACAACAATCCACGAGAAGGCCGCCTATAGGCCAAACATTGGCAAACATCCTGGGGAACTACATTCATTCATCGTTATCGGGAAGTGTGCACTCGTGTTCGTTTATATTGTCGCGACCCCCATTTTCGGAAACTGCCAGGTGTTTCCAAACGAGGTGCCACGCTGTTGGAGCGGCGTCCGTGAATTGAGGGGGACCGAAGATAATGCGAAATAAGTAGGGTCAGCAGTTTCTACGGTATGCGCCAGGGCAGAGTCAAATCCTGATTGGCCGTAAGGGAGGGTAGCTTCCACCACTTCAGGCCGGGGTTGTCTTACACAGGTACCAAGGATAGCTCGAGTGGAAGGGACATACAGCCCAGCGGCTCTCGGTCTGAGAGCAACGACTTCATTTGCATGAAGGTCGTCAGGGTTCGAATCCGCTCCAACAGGTTTTTGGATCCCCCTTTCCTTTAGTGGTGTTTCCACTCCCCTTAGCCGTTCCGAAACTACCTCACCTTCCTTCGAAGAAGGGATAAACTGACCCGGGCGTTCATGCAATTGACTTATCTCGTTATTTAGGTGCTCTATTTGAGAATCATGGCGCTCCATAAATTCCACTAGTGTGCCTGTGAAGGACTGTAGAAGTTCAACGACTCCTGTTTTATTCATCCCCTCGGGGTCATTATCATCCGGGGTTTCTCCTTCCTCATTCTCTTCCCTATTCTCCTCCACCTCGTCTTCATAAGATACCTCGGACATTTCAGGGTTATCTTAAGTCAAAGTTATTCAATACTCGTTTAGATTATTTAATTAAGCAAACGTATCTTAACTGCAGTTAACAGACTTTGTCAATGTTTAACAATAGTTGAAATTAAAAGCAATGTTCTCGTACAATGTACAATATTCACTATTCAGAGTCTGTTCCGTAAGATTTAATTACACGACTTAATTATCACACGTTTCTAATACATGTTCTAACTTTACTCTGATTATTTAAGTAAAACACTCTGGGCTTATGAAGGTTAAATCTTATATCAGTTTCACAGGCGCGTTTCTCTTCTGAAAGAATTGTTCATTATTATCTAATCAATTTATACTCAATCAATTATCTAATTAATTATTGCACACGATCCATTCGTTGCTAATTATCTATCAACACTGTACACAGCCAAAGTATTATTCACAGATTATACTTATTCAACTTTCTCGGTTAAGGAATCAGATAAAAACCACGGTGATACTTCTCTACCCCTCCAGTAATGGTTATCGCAGCGATCGGCAATGACGACAATGGCGGTCACAAGGAATCGTCTACCAGAGAGTTTACCACGGAAGAATTTTGGTTCTATTTCGTCGACAATTTGGTGTAAAAACTTCCTCCAGACTCTACGGTCTCAACCAGAAGTATCGTCAATATCTCGTTCGTCCGTTGAATTATTAAACGAATTATTTTAATGAAATTTCTGTCTGAATTCTTCTTATTTTTATCAACAATTTCGTCGGCACGAGCACGGAGATGTTGCACCCTCGAAACCTTTCCTCCGTCTGCCGATCTAGCTGTTTCCAGCCAACCAGAGACGACGTCACGTGACTCGTGAGAGTCCCGTGACCGAGGAGGTCCAATCAAAACGGTTGCGTTGCCGCCGATCTAAAAATAGAGTGTCGCAATGCAATATTCTCCGCTAAAAAGGATTACTGCTCCGGCGGTCAGTTCCAAAAAGGGGTTAAACTCCGAGGACCGCTCGCAAATTTAGCAAGGCCGCGAATCTAGGCCGCAAATCGTTTAGGCCGCAAGTTTATAATTAACGATCGCAATTTCCACGATCGTTACACTTCCCCCCACTTAGTCTGAAATTTTCCACCATAGAGGAAAATTTATCAGCTCCTGCTGATCATAACCGAGAAACATTATGCACAAGGTACCGTAGAGGATACCATAATGTAAACAATAACCGAACATCAACACAGTCAACTAAAGAGAGTTCGCTAAATCACATCAACTGCGATTACAATATGGCTAGAGATGTACCACCTCTCAAGTATATCGCACAAAACTTTGCAAGTCATTGCACAACTAAGAATTCGCAAAAGGCATATCCCTAAACGAAACGCATGAGCACACAACAGCTTCTATCACAATTGCAGCGAATGATTCTACTGGCAGTTATATCTTGAGCGGTACGAGATGACAGCAGCAACTGATCAAGGGTAATAGCAAAGCATGAGAGGTTAAACGAACAATCACATTACTGTAATCACTACTTTCATCCAATACCATCACTTGCTCGGGACCACTTACAAGGATAAATAAATGTCTTCCTAAACACTAAAAGATCATGTCCCGGCACCATATTCAGTAATATTATCAATTAAACAGCACAACATATCAAGGCATATCACGAACTACAGCACAAGACATCTTAAATGTCAAAGCAAACATTTATCCCATCACTCTGACAATTCATTCGCACACAGCATCTGCAAATCCTGTTCCTAACCAGTCAGACCACACTACTGCTCCAGTATTACTCAGGGCTAGAAATCAACAACACTTTTAACTAATGCTGTATTCCATTTACACCACCCTTACAGATACTACATACAACCACCAACGATTGCAACAACTCCTTTCTGAGCATTCATAACCATGGGCAGTCAGCACATCATCACAGACAGAACACATTACACTTAGGCTGAGACTACTAAACAAGGCTTTCTGTTTAGCTAAGCATTCTTAATACGCACTAGGGCGGCATTATCCTCGACCTATGCAATAATTTCTCCACGTCCCCCTTCCAAGACGGAGTATAACAGAGCAGACCACCCGAGACAAGTTAAACAAAGGGATTTACTGTTTAGTAAAACATACCCAAGAAACTAAGACGGGTTTCTCCCTGACCTATACATGACCTCTCCACGTCTACCTTACAAGACGGAGTACAACAGAGCAGAACAGTAACGCTAACTAGTAAACAAAAGGATTTACTGCTTAGTAAAGCATACCAAAGAAACTAGGCCGTCTACAACTCACAACTCTACACACCAGGTCATCTGTCTCACCTCTCATATAATCTAAACTGACTGCGGAGACATTAGACTACTCACAAGTCTACAATCTATCTAACTCACAATTTACTCGGAGCTTACACATCACACAGACATACTAGATCCTTTCACACATCCTATCTACACAACTCACTAATCAACATTCAAAGACTACTTCCACTAACTGCTACAAAGGTCAAGCTACTCATAATTCAATATGCTAAATAATACCTTATTAATTTTCTATTACAGTTATATGCAAATTTAACCTTAAAACTGCATACACAACATTTGCCTTTCTTACTGTGGCAAAAACAACAAAACGCAATGCAATAAAACGACAAGTATCAATAATCTTATCCCTAACCACTATTATCATATACATATCAATGAACATAAATAATACTGAACCACAGTGCTTCATCATACAACAACTAAGAAAGAGGGGACTCTACCCTCTGAGCTATTACCCCGTCGCCATTATGCGACTCACATCAGTATTTTTACAGCCATACTTCATTTACAATAACTACTAATGTGAGCGCTACATAAACAATTTAAATACACAAAACAAACACAAACAACTTAACTAACAGCCCATCACATTACATCACATTACCTCCTATACACGGGCCCATACCCATGGTTCCTATTGGGGCTCGAGCGCTGTATAAACCTTCTTGCAAATTCACGATTATCTTGCACATGTTTAATCGGTACAGCCACAAAATCATCTTTATTCAACCACACATCAGCAATTTGCATATTCTCTAAAACTAGACTAATTGGCTGATGATTCTGTGTGACTCCAGTGCTTTCGCTCTCGCCGGCTCGATGAGCGGAGAGGACGAATGGAGGATGCACATCCCAATCCGGTTGATGCTGGGCTACCACCTGGGCAGCAGAGACTCGGAGCAAAGATTCCGTCGGAAGAGAAGTTTCTGGCGTCGCAAGCTTCGGTTGTTTCTCCACATCTTCCTGAAGATGAATTCCTTCCAGGTTCCTGTTCTCCTTTCCGCCACCCGATGCAGCCAGAGTGTCACGAGGTACCGCGATTCTTCTGCACAGTCTGGAGCGAGGTTTGCAATGAACTGAGAACTTGTGCTCCCCCACCAGAACCCAGTTATGACCCACATGCCATAAAACGTTTTCGTCCTTCATCCACGAGAGACCCAGAATTAGTTCGGAAACCTGTTCAGTCACCAAACAGGGTATCTCGAATGGTCGGCCTTCAATCTGCAACTTCAGTTTCGTTTCGCCGAGTACACGGATGGCTGAACCGTTTGCTGCTAACAGGGATTGCTTAGAGTGTTGGATTTCGGCAGGGTCTACCAACGAAGCAGGGCACAGAGTCATTTCACACCCCGAGTCCAGCAGCCCCAGCAAATGTTTACCTTTTATGGTTACTGAAAGGTAAGCGTCATTCCGTCCCTTCACATGTCTCGCATTGTTCACCGTGTTCGATTCTGGTTCTTGTTCTTGTTCTCTCTGCCATGTGTTGTCTGTCCTGCTAGGGCAAACTCGAGAAAGGTGCCCGGGTTGATTACACTCGTAGCAGCGTCTGTTGTCTCGGGCTTCTCCTTGGAAACGGTTATTTGGACGGCGATCCCCCGGTTGATTTCTGAAGCCATTGTTCTCCTTGGGTTGAAACGGTCGTCGCGGTTGCCACTGTCGAAATTGTCCATCAGCCGAGGTAGTATTCGGTTGCGGGGACCACTTCTGAAGCATTTCTTCCATCTTCCGGGTCATCTGTTCTTGAAGTCGGTTCAACTTTTCGTCAAGGTCAAGTTCGGTTTCCTTCACATTCGAAATGCGCCCAGGACGACGATCACGACGATCGGCAGCGTCTTCATCCGACCAGCGATAGCCTTCCAGTCTCATGGCGATTTTGTAGGCGTTGTCTAAGGTGGCTGGTTCTCTTTCTCGTACCTTCAGGGCCAGATCTTTATCTCGTAGAGCATCCAGGAATGCTCTGATAGCGATGGTCTCGCTGTGCGTTGATGTTGGTCCCGGAAATGCGAGGATCATCAGTTTCCGGATATCTTGAGCCAGTGAACCAAGGTCCTCGCCCACCTTCTGACGACGAGTGTTCAATTTAGTTTGATACAGAGCAGCTTGATCGGTGCTTCCGTATCGCAGTTTCAACCTACTGACCAGATCAGCACTGGTCACCAAAGCTTCAGAGTCAAATTCGTGTAGCAGTTGATCGACAGGTTCAACCAAGGCACAGGTCAGTTGGGCCAGCTTCTCTTCTTCAGTCCATCTATTGTTCTTCGAGCATACCTCGAATTTCTTGAGGAATACTTCCACCGACGTCTTACCATTGTAGCGGTCCAGCTTCATTTGCGATTTCATTCTTCTATCTGGAAAATTTGAAGATTCAGGTTGTAGTTTCCCAGCAGGTTCTTTCTTTTCACTAGCAATTTCTTGGGCTGCATTGTCGATTGTCGTAGATGAATTCTGTGAAGGTTCTCTGAGTGTCTGCAGCAGGAGGCGGAGCAGTTCCTCTTGATTTAAATTCTTACCATGCTCATCGGATCTGATTTCGCTTGCACTGTTCACTTTCACAGCAGTCGCACTGTTCAATTTCACCACAGAGTTTATCAGCACTGTTTGTGTCGCTGACGATTGCACAGATTTATTCAGCGTTGAAATCTGTTCATCATGGGCGGTTGGATCAGCGACCAGACGCTGACATGGCGTGCAAGGCATGCACGAAGATTGACTTGCCTTCCACCGTAGATATTCGCAGCTCTGTGTCACGTGGGTTTCCGACGACAGGTTCGGTGTCGACAGAAGCGGCTGACCGGAAGGAAGGGTGAGCGTAGACATTCGTGGAGCGACGCCAGAGGGCAGGAAAGGTTTTTCGGAAGCCATGACGTTGAGCGACGAAGGGGAAAAGGTGGCAGCCCACGAGATGGTTGTCGTTGTCTGACTGGGATGTGCACCTCGAAGCACCAGATGATTTTCCCTCAGCGATGATGGATCCCCATTATCTGAAACTAACAGTCGTGAGTTAGTACATGCTTTACCATCATTTTGCCCTAAAGCTACCGCATGGGAATCGAGTACAAGATTATGCAAAGGCCGCATATCTTTTATTTCAGAATGCTCGCTATCCGATAGACATTTTTCAGTTAATTGATTTCTTAATTGCATCTGTTTACTTCGCATGTAATAGTCAAAATCAAAACCTTCATATGCAGTTTTCATATCATAATCATACATCCTTCGAGTGTCTACATTAGCATCATCAGTTGTAACTCGTGTGCTAAATATCACTTTTGGTCGAGCACCATAGAAATTTTCTGGATCATTTAGTTCATTTATTCCTCCAAGAAAAATTCTCTTTCCATCAGCACCTGCACTAATTTTGATGTCACTTGCTACAACTGAACTTATCTTAACAGGACCCCCGGTATCCGAACTCAATTCAACTCCACTTACTCTGGTATCACTTGTTATACCAGCCCTTAGCTTCATCCCACTAATGGTACCACTTGTCGCGACCCCCATTTTCGGAAACTGCCAGGTGTTTCCAAACGAGGTGCCACGCTGTTGGAGCGGCGTCCGTGAATTGAGGGGGACCGAAGATAATGCGAAATAAGTAGGGTCAGCAGTTTCTACGGTATGCGCCAGGGCAGAGTCAAATCCTGATTGGCCGTAAGGGAGGGTAGCTTCCACCACTTCAGGCCGGGGTTGTCTTACACAGGTACCAAGGATAGCTCGAGTGGAAGGGACATACAGCCCAGCGGCTCTCGGTCTGAGAGCAACGACTTCATTTGCATGAAGGTCGTCAGGGTTCGAATCCGCTCCAACAGGTTTTTGGATCCCCCTTTCCTTTAGTGGTGTTTCCACTCCCCTTAGCCGTTCCGAAACTACCTCACCTTCCTTCGAAGAAGGGATAAACTGACCCGGGCGTTCATGCAATTGACTTATCTCGTTATTTAGGTGCTCTATTTGAGAATCATGGCGCTCCATAAATTCCACTAGTGTGCCTGTGAAGGACTGTAGAAGTTCAACGACTCCTGTTTTATTCATCCCCTCGGGGTCATTATCATCCGGGGTTTCTCCTTCCTCATTCTCTTCCCTATTCTCCTCCACCTCGTCTTCATAAGATACCTCGGACATTTCAGGGTTATCTTAAGTCAAAGTTATTCAATACTCGTTTAGATTATTTAATTAAGCAAACGTATCTTAACTGCAGTTAACAGACTTTGTCAATGTTTAACAATAGTTGAAATTAAAAGCAATGTTCTCGTACAATGTACAATATTCACTATTCAGAGTCTGTTCCGTAAGATTTAATTACACGACTTAATTATCACACGTTTCTAATACATGTTCTAACTTTACTCTGATTATTTAAGTAAAACACTCTGGGCTTATGAAGGTTAAATCTTATATCAGTTTCACAGGCGCGTTTCTCTTCTGAAAGAATTGTTCATTATTATCTAATCAATTTATACTCAATCAATTATCTAATTAATTATTGCACACGATCCATTCGTTGCTAATTATCTATCAACACTGTACACAGCCAAAGTATTATTCACAGATTATACTTATTCAACTTTCTCGGTTAAGGAATCAGATAAAAACCACGGTGATACTTCTCTACCCCTCCAGTAATGGTTATCGCAGCGATCGGCAATGACGACAATGGCGGTCACAAGGAATCGTCTACCAGAGAGTTTACCACGGAAGAATTTTGGTTCTATTTCGTCGACAATTTGGTGTAAAAACTTCCTCCAGACTCTACGGTCTCAACCAGAAGTATCGTCAATATCTCGTTCGTCCGTTGAATTATTAAACGAATTATTTTAATGAAATTTCTGTCTGAATTCTTCTTATTTTTATCAACAATTTCGTCGGCACGAGCACGGAGATGTTGCACCCTCGAAACCTTTCCTCCGTCTGCCGATCTAGCTGTTTCCAGCCAACCAGAGACGACGTCACGTGACTCGTGAGAGTCCCGTGACCGAGGAGGTCCAATCAAAACGGTTGCGTTGCCGCCGATCTAAAAATAGAGTGTCGCAATGCAATATTCTCCGCTAAAAAGGATTACTGCTCCGGCGGTCAGTTCCAAAAAGGGGTTAAACTCCGAGGACCGCTCGCAAATTTAGCAAGGCCGCGAATCTAGGCCGCAAATCGTTTAGGCCGCAAGTTTATAATTAACGATCGCAATTTCCACGATCGTTACAATATCACTGCAGTGTTTTTACTCAATTTTCTTAGTTCACTTACTATTTTATTATTCTTTCGCCACATCACACAGTGCTGCATCGTTCCAAACCAATTCTCTCAGGTGGCCTTGGCTGGCGGAACCTTGTGGCTTTTGGGTCTCCTGAGTTCAGCAACATATTCTAAAAATTTAATGTTATTACGACCCATAATGAGTAGGTTGCTGAATAAATGGTACGTTGTATACGTACATGTATGTGGCCGCTTACGCTTCGCTCTCTACTTGTGGTCCATCCGGCTGGGTTCCACAAGTCTCTCAAGTCTTTTTTCTTTGGTCGTGGTTGGGCTGGGAGCGCCTCGGAGTAGTTTCTTGAAGGGGCGCTATATAAATGCTCTGAATGAATGAATGAATGAATGTGTGTATGTATGCATGTATGTATGAATGTATGTCTCTGTCTCTGTCTCTACCTCACCGTCTCCCTCTCTCTTTCATCTCTCTCTGTGATTGTCTGTCTGTCTGTCTTTCTGTCTGTCTGTCTGTCTCTGTCACACTTTTGTTCCGTCTCTTTGTCGCATTACATCTCACTTTGTATTACCGTCCCCCCCCCCTCTCTCTCTCTCTCTCTCTCTCTCTCTCTCTCTCCGTCCTCCAACTTCCTTCTTTTTCTTTTTGACGCCCTCTGTCTCTTTCTCTATCTGGTTCGCTTTGTGCCTGCGCGGTTCTGTCTCTCCGTCCTCGTGATATTCCTTCTCTGTTTACATTGCACGACATCTCCAGTTATCTCAAGCAACGACCGCTCCAGATCTTCCTCCAGATCTTGCTTCGTTCTCCTCCCTTCCTCCATCCGTTCATGCAAAGTGCACGCATCCAATCAAGGATGATTTGTTGTTGATGCTGTCGATCTGTTGCTAGTGTAAGGAAAACAGGAAGAACAACCAGGACCTGGATGAGAAGGAAGGGAAGGAGGAGGAGAAGACGGAGGAGGAGGAGGAATAGAAGAGATAGGGACAGATATACAGAAAGACAGACAGAAAGAGAAAGAGACAGACAGACAAGCAAAGAGATAAAGATAGAGACAGAGACAGAGAGTGATATCCGCAGAGAGACAGATTCAAAGAGAGAAAGAGGGCGAGAGGGGACAGCTGGCTGGCTGTCTGACTGGCTGGCTGGCTGGCTGACAGACAGACAGAGACAGAGAGAGACAGAGAGAGGAAGAGAGAGGAAGAGAGATAGGTGTAGGCGGTAGACAGTGGACAAATGGAGCGAAGGTGATTTGCTGTTATTGGTGACACAGAGAACTGTGGTCCTAAATGGAAGATTTCCGTCCTGGACTCCACCACTCCACCACTCCATCCATTCAACTCAGCAGCGATAGAAATTGTCTGGCATCGGAGTTTAACCATCCCAAAGTTATAAGTCCCTGTTGCTACGTCTGACAGAAGTAAAACTCTACTCCTAGTCAATTAAATGCTTTATGGCGTGGCCGTTCCAGAAATTAGACCATTGAGCATACAATATAATTGTCTGTTCCTTGCAGACATGGCCATGCACTTCCGATTGAAGCTCGTGAATATACAACTGCGGCAATCTGAGACTATAGATACATTCTTGCACCATCAATAGACAAGTGAAATTGTTATTAGTTGGTGACTTTTAACAACCCATAATAACCTTTATTTTATTTCACTAACTACGTGTTTAAAAACCAGGCCAGAACCGTCGATTTCTTGATTAGCGGAAGTGCCCCTAAACGCTACTGCGTTAAACCGTTGCAGGCTATTGTAAGTGATAGACGTTGAATAAAAAGTTGCTTCCCTTGCGTCCCCCGTAACGTATTATTATTATTATTATTATTATTATTATTATTATTATTATTATTATTATTATTATTATTATTATTATTATTATTATTATTATTATTATTATTATTATTATTATTATTATTATTATTATTATTATTATTATTATTATTATCCTTATTATTATTATTATTAATATTAATATTATTATTCATTAATTATCATTATTACCATTATTATTATTTTTTATTTATTTTTATAAACAACTAGCTGTACCCAGCCACGCGTTGCTGTGGCAGAAAAGACCTCCCCTCCCCCTCCCCTCCCCTCCCTTTCCCCTCCCCCTCCCCTCCCCTCCCCCTCCCCCTCCCCATCTGCTCCTTTCCTCCATCACACCGTCCTTTACTGACAGCGGATAGAGGCCAAGAATGTTGGAAGGCCGTAATGGAATTATTTATCGACTCGCTTATGACGTCACGGGACGCGACCTCATTCATGTTTCGTCACTGTGTTTCGGTGCAAGCGTGCGGTTTGGTTGAATTTGCAAATGGCGGTCGAACGGATTGCAAAGTTCACTTTTTGTGGAAACGATTGGGGTTTTTTCGGGGAAAAAATGATGTGACCTGGTGCTACTGGAATGGAAGGTTTTGGTAAATTTTCAAAACAATCGGTGCGTAACTTTCGGCGTGATCGTGACCGCAGTATTGCAAAGTTATCATTTTTATAGTTTTTGTGGAAACGACTGGGGTTTTTTCGGGGAAAAATGTTGTGACCTGGCGCTATTGGAATGGAAGGTTTTGGTAAATTTTCTAAACAATCGGTGCGTAACTTTCGGCGTAATCGTGACCGCACTATTGCAAAGTTTCATTTTTATTTATATAGATAGTAGGTCTACAGTACCTAGCCTACTATTAATAATAATGATAACAGATACAATCATACCACTTTCCCCCATTGGCTTTTGAAACAATGGGACCAATTAACGCCAAGGGACAGGCATTTCTCGCCGATCTGGGTCATCTCTTGAGCCAAATTTCAGTTGAATCAAAAGAAACCAGTTTCTTGTTTCAGCGTCTGTCAATTATAATTCAGCGTTTCAATGCTGTTGTCTTCCACAGAACTTTTGGTCTTCGAGATCTTGACATGGATGGCCACTTTAGATTTAAAATTTCTTTTTAATATCTGAAACCTGAGAGATTATAAATACTTAGGGTAAAAAAATTAAAAATAGTGATGATGATGATGATGATGATGATGATGATGATGATGATGATGATGATGATGATGATGATGATGATGATGATGATGATGATGATGATGATGATGATGATGATGATGATGATGATGATGATGATGATGATGATGATGATGATGATGATGATGATGACGACGACGACGACGAAAAAGAAGTAGACCATAGCCTAGTGATGGAATCTTTCTATTGCAATGACCTGTTCTTACTTGAAATCGATTTATTTTGGAAATTTAATCAAGGGACCGAACGAAGAGCTAGGGCGAGAAAATACGACTCGAAAATATTTACGATTCCGAATGCCCGGCAACAACCGACGAAACTATGGACCTAAATACCGGGCAACGTCGAGATATCGCCCATCGAGCGGAGTAGTGCTTAGATCTATAGATCAGAGGAACAATATATCACATGCACACGATTCGGTGGCTCTTCCAGGTCTCCATATACATGTATATACGAACACTGTTGTAAAATATACGTGGTAAACACAAAAAGGCATTATGGCATCATATAACTGAATATATATATATATATCACTGGATGAAATATATATATTACTGGACAAAAAGATATCATGGAATTATATATATACCTGAATCATGACTGTATAATTATATTATACATGTAGCCTATAGGGCCTACGGTGTATGTAAAAACATTATCTGTATATCATATGGCATTTATATTATATGGATCACTGAAGAATACAATGCTAAAGAAGTCAAAGCATATTATGCTAGACAGTTTGCATTCAATATTATCCCACTGGCATTGTTGAGTAAGTATACAACTGATACGATTTTAGGCCTGTACAGTTCGTTTTAATGACATTATAACAACACATTAAGACTAGAACAGGGAGCGCCTCTGAGTAGTTTTTTCCGGATGAGGAGCTATTCAAATTCTCAGTATGGACGAATAAATTACTGAAGGGCGATTGATCGCTAAAAGCATAAAAGTCTTGAATGGTAATGACTAAAGAATGAATCTGTTCAGTTGAATTGAAGCCTAAATTAATGCTAGACTTTTCACGCAAACTGCGGTAGTAATAAAATAAAAAAAACGCTTTTCTGGTCAGAGCGTCTTATCTATTGTATTGTATTGTATTGTCTCTACACAATTGTTGGCGCCTCACGCAGTGCCCACTAAACACTATAATCAGAGGCGTTTACTTGTTTGTATGTGCACTTGTTATAGCACCCCTTCAAGCTCTTTACTCAGAGGCGCTCCCGACTACAGCGCGGACACCGAATCAGAGTTTCACGCCAAAGCGCTGAGCAATTGCAAGTGAAGGACCAGGGGCGCCGTTAGGCGTACGCACTTACGCAAGTGCGTACAACGCGAAAAGGATAAAAAAAAAAGCGTCACCCCTTTTAACATCCAAAATTACCTCTATGCGTATACCCAAAATGGAGCAAAAAGCTTATGCTGGTGATACCCCATAATCGCCAGTAGGCATATACGGTATATACATTATAACATGGGCGCCGACTCTGCGAGGCCCGTGAGTGCTCAGCACCACCAGAAATTGGCCATGCGAGGCCCTCCTATGCATGGGCACCACCTGAAATCAGCCGGCAAGATGTGCTTTTAAGATATTTTTTATCTGTTGGAATTCCTTATCTATAAAAATCATTCCATCTTTAGTATACTTTTAAAAAGCTCAGTTAGTTTAGGCCTACCTTACAATTTCTCCAGTTTTATCCAATCTGGTGGTCTGAACTCCATAATTGGTCCTAAGCCGATCAGCGAATGCGAGGAAACCCCGATATTCTTCTTATTCGATCCGCTTCCGTCATTTTTTTTATTACGGACGAAGGCGACGATTTGAATGACATTAATAATTGTTTCTTTAGGCCTAATAGTGTATGCATGCTCAATAGTGTTCTTAATTCAGTGCTCGAGAGTCACCTCCCAGCAATGGGCCAGCATCATAAAAGCGGGATATTGTTTTGTCTTTAAAAACTAGGCTACTTGAAATACTATTTGAAAACCTATTTCACAGTGTTAATATTGGCTCACTAAACAGTGGCCAATTGTCTGATTTCTTGTGCAAAATTTGAGTATGTTGACCTAATTGAGGGAGAGTGCTCCAAGACGCCCATGAAAACGAAGATTGTGCTTTTCTTCTGTGTGGATTCCAAGAGAAATAGGCTACATCAAACACAAAGGATGATCAAAAATGCAGTGAGATAACAGGAAATTTTGACAAGGATGTCATGACGTCAAAATGATAGCCTAAGGTTCTACCATCGCAGTGTGACAATAAAAAAATCGAAAATGGGGAGGAGCACATCCCGTTCCCAAACCCCTACCCTGCTCGGCGCTGTGCTTCTCGGCGATCATACTTTGGCCGCGAGTTCGTCCCTTAAAACCAGGACCAAGTCTCCGCCTATGTGAACAGTGGTGATTTCAATAAGTCTCCTATAAAAAAGGGTCAAAATTTTTTTCGCGCGCTCACGCGCGCATATTTTCACTTTCTTTCGGCACCCCCACTCTTCGGGTCAACTCGGCGCCATAGTGTACATACATATAGCCTATAGCCTATAATAAAATATTATATAATTTATAGGCTAAGCTCGTATCGATCGCTGTTTGCTTCATATTATTTTGTGCAAGTTGTATTGTGCGTACGGTACAGAAAAATTCGTAGTGTACGTATTGTGCGTACAGAAAAAAAATCCTGGCGGCGCCGCTGTGAAGGACTTACCCAAGGTCCCTATATACGCGGTGACTTGAGGTGGATTCGAACCTGCAACCCTTCGGCTGTAAGGCGACGAACACACTCACTACACCACCGCGCCCCACAAATGAATGTAGGCTATATATTATGTAGGCTATACACTGCATATACATGTAAGTAGGCCTTATACGTTGCAGTGCGCCTTCTCTGTTTGTTTCTTTCTTTCTGTCACTTAATTCTTTCTTTCTCTCGTTCCTTCTTTCGCCTTTTCTCCCTCTCTCACTCGTCATATCTCTTTGTTTATCTCTCTGTCCGTCCTTCTGTACGTGTGGCTAGTCCTTTAGATGCTCGCATACGAGACTCCGCTCCCTCCAAGGCCGCTCGAGTTGTTTTCGCCGGACTTATCATCCGAAGAGTTTTAATCACTCAAACTACGCTCCACTTCCGTTACCGTCGTTATACTTCGAGTCTCGTTTACGACTTCCGTTCCATTACATCCGGCCTCGAACCACCACCATCATATCTCTACCAATCCACACCCAGCCTTACCACTTTGCCCGATTCCGCTCTCGCCCGTTCACTTTTTAAGATAAATGCCTAACCACCGCTGCCTGCCGCAGATCCTACGCAGCATTATTATTGTCTTTGCTGTTGTATGTTCGGATCCTGCAGCGTGGCATGAAATATTCAGCGGACCCATATAATTTAGACAGCCGAACGTGGTCGATTGTTATTAATAAGTGCTACTTAATCAACACGTCATCCGTCCAATATGTGGGACTGAATGGATTTATCGCGCAGTGATTTCCAAAGACCCAGATTATATGGCGCTTTGTTAGGATTGCTTGAGAATGAAAAATTATTATGCTAATAATAAAAAAAACCATAAAAAATAGCAATGATTATATTATTAGAATTATAATAATGATAATAATAATAAAAATAATAAAAATAATGATGATAATAATGATGATGATGATGATGATGATGATGATGATGATGATGATGATGATGACGACGACGACGACGACGACGACGATGATGATGATGATGATGATGATGATGATGATGATGCATCCGTGCATTCTTCTAGCCACAGTGTTACTATCATTACAATGCAAAAAAGATAACAATAGCAGCAGCAACAGTGATGATAATATACAATCATGTAATAATTTTATGCACGTACATGTACGCTTATCTACATCGTGTAGTCCCACATAATAGTACACATACATCTGCACACTATGCATACACGCGCACACTCACACATAAAAACACACACATACACACACTCTCGCACACACTCGCTCACACACACACACACACACACACTCACACAAGCACACTCACACACTCACATACACACACAAACACGCTCACTCACACATCTTCACACACACATAGACACAAACACATACACACAAACACACAATCACACACACGCACGCGCTCACACTCATACACATACAGACAAACATACACATACAACCACACTCACACACACTCACACAAAAGTCATTTGTTTTTGCATATACTGTACACACATGGATGGTCTACGCATGCGTCAGATCCGCAATAAGTTCCCACTAATCGCAATGAGATGTAGAATTGTATACATGTATCTGCTCGAGTCGTCATAAATCTTTTCATATCGCGAGAATTATTTGTGTATTTTAGTCGTCCAACATCTTCGTCCTTCTCCATCCATATAAAAGCCTATATAGGCCTATACACACAACTATATACATGATATTATATATAATATATAATATATATTATATATTATATAATATGAAATTATATATATAGGCTAATATCCATCCATCGTATCGAATACGTTATCTATATAATATGGAGACATGTACCTTTATAGATCAACATCATATTTTATACATGTACATCTACATTGTATATATTATGTCTATATATACTGCATACACGATATTATGTATGTATTCATATAATACCGAGAATCCTACATGTAGATGTTGCTAACGTGGGTTGGTGTGACTGTGCTGGCGATGCGAATGGGTTCGTAAATATAATCGTCCCATGCGTCCTCCTTAGGAGACAAAACAAACAGTGACGTCTTCGTCGTCGTTGACCGGTGTTTTTGGAAGCCATATATTTTAGATATATATAAATATATATATAAGTGTGTATATATATGTATATTTATACATACATATATATATAGCGAGGATGAGAAAGAGAAATGCCTCTGCACAGGAAGTGACGTCTGTTTGCCTCTGTTTCGTCTGTTTACCTGCCACGCTGTCTCCGTTCAATTCTCGGAGGCTCGGAGTCTGCGTCACAGACATAAATTCTTTTTGAAAGCTCCAGTGTGTGTACTGTTTATACGAGCAGATCATGGCTTAAAATTGGCACGACCTGCGCGAACGGATAGAGAACCATGGCCACCCACGCATATTTATAGGGGCAAGATGTGCGCTTGCCCCCTCCCTCATCCCCCAGGAAATTGACACCTGCTTTCGTAACTATACCGATATAACTTTTTCGTTGTTTACCGATTTCTTAGCTCGCCGTCATAATCGGCCCGGGTTTTGATGTTCACGATTTTGTGCGCGAGGATTTTTTTTATAGTAAATCATTTTCCTCGGTATGTTCGTGTGCATGTGCACTTCAGTGTTATGCTGCATAACACAACGACTACCCTATAACTACATACTCACGCAGATAAGAGCACTTTTCATTATGGTTTCGGTCTTCAGAACTATAGGCTTTAGATTCTGAGCAATTAAGATTACTGCAGAAGCTAGAAGCATTTCCTGGTTGTATGCGAGCTTGCATGAATATAGGCTAATTCTAGTTTGGCTGTGGGCAAACATTTCAGCAGGTACAGTTAGTTTACGTGAAGGAACTGGATTGGCGGCTTGGCCTGTGGCTGAAATTTAATACTGGAATAAACTTCACAAGCAAGATAGGAAAGTCACGAGACCTACATTATACATGTATATGATTCTTCAAAACCTGTAAATGTTAGAAAAAATTTGTGTAAAAATGACTTCACATTCTTCTTCGTTGGTTCTCTGCCTTTCTATAGGTACATGTAGGTTCGCACATGTACCCAATGGCGCCATTCGTCACATTGCCCGGCCATCTTCTTCAAATTGCTATAGCGCTCCTTCATTATATCCAGCCCAACAACATCCATCATCCTCGGTCTTCCTCTTGTCTATTTACCAGCCATTCTTCTCTCAATTATTATGCTCTCATTATTATGACCTCGCATTATAAGATGAAAATTTGTGTATGTATGTTAAATATTTAGGCTTGAAAATTTCGATAAAGACAGAGTCTGCAGCTGACTTCGGTCCTTGTAACAGCCACATTCACAATCGCTTGCGTTACTGAAGCAAGAACCACTATAGGCCTATATGGTAGGCCTAAAACCCTGCTGAGATTCTGTCTTTAATGGCCCTACTTCATGTAATCAGGTATAATACCTTTTCCTACACGTTCCTTCTTACTATGGGCGGAGTTTATCAGGGGCTAGGGGGGGGCGGGCTAAGCCTCCATAAGAACGCCCAGATTCAGTTTTTTAACCATGAAAATGGTATTTTTCCGGACTTAGCCCCTCCAAGAAGGCATTAGCCCTCCCAAGAACGGAAACCAAACTCCGCCCATGCTCAGGGCCGTTTTAAGGAATTTTGGGGCCCTAGGCACAAACACTAAATCTAGACGTAACTCTGAGTCACATCTTGTTCTCCTCTCTGGGGGATAAAGGTTTCTGGGGACTGGGAACAAGTATAGGCCTATGCCGGTCGATCGCTGAGACGCGTAGTGTCGAGTGGGAAGGGGCAAGGGGAGGGAATGTGCCCCTTGCCACCGGAAAATTTTGAATTTTTACATTACAATGGCAGCATTTTAGCTGTCATTTTAAAAATTTTCTCAACAATTGAAGTGCTGACCTGAATAGTCTGATTAGAGCTCGAGTAATGTAAATGGCAACTAAAAACTATTAGCCTTATTAGGCCTATTATTGTTTGATCAAATATCTGGGTAGTCACTTCTAGGTGGAGCTCCCCATAAAGATGCCTAGATTAAACACTGAACGAAATCCGATTTCCGCCTCAATCTCTAAGTCTCACAAACACACAATCACACACACGCACGCGCTCACACTCATACACATACAGACAAACATACACATACAACCACACTCACACACACTCACACAAAAGTCATTTGTTTTTGCATATACTGTACACACATGGATGGTCTACGCATGCGTCAGATCCGCAATAAGTTCCCACTAATCGCAATGAGATGTAGAATTGTATACATGTATCTGCTCGAGTCGTCATAAATCTTTTCATATCGCGAGAATTATTTGTGTATTTTAGTCGTCCAACATCTTCGTCCTTCTCCATCCATATAAAAGCCTATATAGGCCTATACACACAACTATATACATGATATTATATATAATATATAATATATATTATATATTATATAATATGAAATTATATATATAGGCTAATATCCATCCATCGTATCGAATACGTTATCTATATAATATGGAGACATGTACCTTTATAGATCAACATCATATTTTATACATGTACATCTACATTGTATATATTATGTCTATATATACTGCATACACGATATTATGTATGTATTCATATAATACCGAGAATCCTACATGTAGATGTTGCTAACGTGGGTTGGTGTGACTGTGCTGGCGATGCGAATGGGTTCGTAAATATAATCGTCCCATGCGTCCTCCTTAGGAGACAAAACAAACAGTGACGTCTTCGTCGTCGTTGACCGGTGTTTTTGGAAGCCATATATTTTAGATATATATAAATATATATATAAGTGTGTATATATATGTATATTTATACATACATATATATATAGCGAGGATGAGAAAGAGAAATGCCTCTGCACAGGAAGTGACGTCTGTTTGCCTCTGTTTCGTCTGTTTACCTGCCACGCTGTCTCCGTTCAATTCTCGGAGGCTCGGAGTCTGCGTCACAGACATAAATTCTTTTTGAAAGCTCCAGTGTGTGTACTGTTTATACGAGCAGATCATGGCTTAAAATTGGCACGACCTGCGCGAACGGATAGAGAACCATGGCCACCCACGCATATTTATAGGGGCAAGATGTGCGCTTGCCCCCTCCCTCATCCCCCAGGAAATTGACACCTGCTTTCGTAACTATACCGATATAACTTTTTCGTTGTTTACCGATTTCTTAGCTCGCCGTCATAATCGGCCCGGGTTTTGATGTTCACGATTTTGTGCGCGAGGATTTTTTTTATAGTAAATCATTTTCCTCGGTATGTTCGTGTGCATGTGCACTTCAGTGTTATGCTGCATAACACAACGACTACCCTATAACTACATACTCACGCAGATAAGAGCACTTTTCATTATGGTTTCGGTCTTCAGAACTATAGGCTTTAGATTCTGAGCAATTAAGATTACTGCAGAAGCTAGAAGCATTTCCTGGTTGTATGCGAGCTTGCATGAATATAGGCTAATTCTAGTTTGGCTGTGGGCAAACATTTCAGCAGGTACAGTTAGTTTACGTGAAGGAACTGGATTGGCGGCTTGGCCTGTGGCTGAAATTTAATACTGGAATAAACTTCACAAGCAAGATAGGAAAGTCACGAGACCTACATTATACATGTATATGATTCTTCAAAACCTGTAAATGTTAGAAAAAATTTGTGTAAAAATGACTTCACATTCTTCTTCGTTGGTTCTCTGCCTTTCTATAGGTACATGTAGGTTCGCACATGTACCCAATGGCGCCATTCGTCACATTGCCCGGCCATCTTCTTCAAATTGCTATAGCGCTCCTTCATTATATCCAGCCCAACAACATCCATCATCCTCGGTCTTCCTCTTGTCTATTTACCAGCCATTCTTCTCTCAATTATTATGCTCTCATTATTATGACCTCGCATTATAAGATGAAAATTTGTGTATGTATGTTAAATATTTAGGCTTGAAAATTTCGATAAAGACAGAGTCTGCAGCTGACTTCGGTCCTTGTAACAGCCACATTCACAATCGCTTGCGTTACTGAAGCAAGAACCACTATAGGCCTATATGGTAGGCCTAAAACCCTGCTGAGATTCTGTCTTTAATGGCCCTACTTCATGTAATCAGGTATAATACCTTTTCCTACACGTTCCTTCTTACTATGGGCGGAGTTTATCAGGGGCTAGGGGGGGGCGGGCTAAGCCTCCATAAGAACGCCCAGATTCAGTTTTTTAACCATGAAAATGGTATTTTTCCGGACTTAGCCCCTCCAAGAAGGCATTAGCCCTCCCAAGAACGGAAACCAAACTCCGCCCATGCTCAGGGCCGTTTTAAGGAATTTTGGGGCCCTAGGCACAAACACTAAATCTAGACGTAACTCTGAGTCACATCTTGTTCTCCTCTCTGGGGGATAAAGGTTTCTGGGGACTGGGAACAAGTATAGGCCTATGCCGGTCGATCGCTGAGACGCGTAGTGTCGAGTGGGAAGGGGCAAGGGGAGGGAATGTGCCCCTTGCCACCGGAAAATTTTGAATTTTTACATTACAATGGCAGCATTTTAGCTGTCATTTTAAAAATTTTCTCAACAATTGAAGTGCTGACCTGAATAGTCTGATTAGAGCTCGAGTAATGTAAATGGCAACTAAAAACTATTAGCCTTATTAGGCCTATTATTGTTTGATCAAATATCTGGGTAGTCACTTCTAGGTGGAGCTCCCCATAAAGATGCCTAGATTAAACACTGAACGAAATCCGATTTCCGCCTCAATCTCTAAGTCTCAGATATAGAGTATTGCATTCATGCCTTCTATGTGCATGTGTGTCAGTTTTTGTTACATTTATTAATAATATACTGCTGAGTCGCTGACACAGCTAGCATAGCAATATTTGTACTAAAAGTTTAAAAAAATGTTAGTCTAACATACATCAAAGTTCGTATAACATGTTGCACATTTGTTATGTGGTGTAGTCTATTTGGGTCGCCGCGGGGCCCCCTGTTGCGCGGGGCCCTAGGCCCGTGCCTCGCGTGCCTAGGCGTTAAAACGGCTCTGCCCATGCTTCTTACTGTAGTCGGTATTCCAAGAGTACATGTATATCCGTTACTTCGTTATCTCAAGTGCACATTATTTTGGGTCTGACGCACTTACAGCTCTTCTGAACGGTGTGCACTACGAGAGGCGCTTTAAAAACAAATAAATAGAATCACTATTATTAGACAATGCAATAAAAAAATCCACCAGGAATTTTTTAAGCGTGCAGTTTTTGATAAAATGTGAGTAACAAATGGGTTTGTGCAGTTGTAAAGGCACTTGAGTGCAGCTAGAAATAGTTTGAAGAAGGTCATTGCAATTATTCGATTTAGAGTAGAGGATGGAAAGGTAGAAGGTCATTTACCTTGCTTGTCTGAAGTTGCTTTACAACTACACAAATCAATTTAGAACTCATGTTTTGTCGATACCTTCACTATAAAGAACCGCTGGTAGATCTGTGATTGCATTGTAGGCTATTAGTGTTTCTATTTATTTAAAAAGCGCCACTCGTAATGCACACCATTCAGCCGAGCTGTAAGTGCGTGAGACCCTAAATAATGTGCACTTGAGACAACGAAAGGAGACTCTATAGGGTATAAAGAAGTTTTAAAATTTCCCATTAAAAGTCCTGAAATCCACCAGGCGAATCTTCAGACCAGCAGGCGACAAAATTAAATGACTGTTGACAATGAGAGTTTTTAAGCCTTCGGAATGCAGTTCTGGTCCTCTGGGCCAAACAAAACAAGACAATACGTTTAAAAATCTACAGCATATAATCTCATTTATCACGTGGAAGCTTGATCTGATATTTACGCAATGTGCACTTTAGATGCGTCCATCCTGTCAAATATAAGACCATTGTAGACCATTGTACTGTATACATGATCGTTCGTGGAGAGGTGAAATTCGTCTGAAGGTTGGCAGTGTGTACTCTAGACATTTTTATCTAAAGCTGAAAGCATTATTTAGGCCTACGGTCTTGTGAGTGTAGCCGTCAAGCCCCCCCCTAACAAACCAATCAACAAGTGGATAGGCCTAATTACTATTTAGTGCAACGGTGTTTGAAGATATGTGATGCTATGCATTGCAAACCGTCGCATTTCAATGACCCTATACGATGAGTTAAACACATAGATGTAAAAAACGATGGAAACAGAATAAAAAACGGTAAAAAACGACGTTTTTTTCGAAATAATAAAAAACGACCAAAAAACGATAAAAAAACGGAAACGGAAAATAATTTGACTTTGCTACATCTAAAACCGCATTTTAACCTTAAAAACCTTGATTAGGTACCTACTACACGCAGTCTATCTCTTAAATGATGATATTAAACGAAGAAATAATGACTTTAGTTAGCTGAATCCTTGAGAGTTTGCGCAAAACATAAAAAATATCATAAAAAATTAAAATTTAAGAAAATAATAACAGAAATAAATGAATAAATAAAGACAAAGAAATAATAAAAAAACGATAAAAAACGATGGGGAAAATAAAAAACGAAAAAAACGACGTTTTTGGGGAGCGAATAAAAAACGGAAAAAAACGTTTTTTACAACTATGGTTAAACATGTATATACAAATGTAGGCCTACACATGTTAAGTCTATCGATCGTACCTGTCTATTTTTCAATCAATTGCATTTACATACGTTAATTCTCCATCTGTTGCCTGACTACAATCGGATAATTCATTCATTCATTCATTCATTTCGAAAATTTATATAGCGCCTCTTCAAGAAGCTTACTCAGAGGCGCTCCCAGCCCAGCCACGGCTAAAAACACAGGTCTTGAGTAACTGGTAGAAAGCAGGCAAATTATTTCTAGATAGTAAGCGCAGTGCAAGCGGAAGCCCATTCCATGTGGTCGGGCCAACAACCGAGAAGGCTCGACGCTGTCTGGTAGAAAAGCGGGCTCGAGGAACCAGGAGCTCCCCAATGATGTCTGATACATGTAGGGTGTCCCTGAGTAACAACCAACAATCCCTTCTGGACCCTTCCTTTTGTATCCACAGAAACTATGTTGTCATAACTTGTTCTTCTACCATAGGCTGGCTACAACAAAGCCATTGATTGTTGGATCGATGGATTGATCGTTTGACTGATTGATTGCTTGACTGATTGATTGATCTATTGATCTCCCGATCGATCGATCGATTGATCGATTGATTGATCGATTGATTGATCGATTGAATCGTTCAGGTGCGATTCTTCCCAGATTCTCGCCACGCACTGACGCACTGCTGCCCGCTTGGATGGTCACCACGCCGTTTCAGGTCTCAATGAAATCGTGCCAGCCCGAGGTTTAAATCTCTTAAATAAGTCAGCTTTGGGAGTCGAACCGCGAACCAATGAACCGTACGACGCACGTTCTGTTGCGAAGCAGCGGCGCATGGAACGTATCGCAAGCACTCTTACCAATCAAGCTTAGTGGGTCATTAATGATCGATGGTCATTTATGATCGATGGATTGAGTGATCGATCGACGAGCGGGTGGATGATGGAATGAATTACTGAATGAATGATGGAGTGAATTACTGAGTGAATTATGGAGTGAATTACTGAATGATTGTGAAGTGGATTACTGAGTGAATTATGGAGTGAATTACTGAGTGAATATGAAGTGAATTACGGAGTGAATTATGGAGTGAATTACGGAGTGAATTACGGAGTGAATTACGGAGTGAATTACGGAGTGAATTACGGAGTGAATTATGGAGTAAATTACGGAGTGAATTATGGAGTGAATGATGGAGTGAATTACTGAGTGAATTATGGAGTGAATTACTGAGTGAATATAAGTAGGCCTATATATGGTCAAGTAACTAATTTGTTTACCGACTAACTTAGCAAAAAGGGTTATAATAAATAAATAAAAAGAATTTTTTAACAGAAATAGAAAGAAATGAAATTCGACATTAAAAAAAATGTAGATCAGGATAGGCCAGATCTAGGCCCTAGGCCTACTAACAAAAACTTACTAAAATAAACTATAAAAGAGCAGATCAAACGCGACGACGCATAGGCCTAAATAAAGGCCAATTGAACAGAAATAAATATACCCGGTTTAACTAAGCTATATATAAAATACAAAGCAGAAAAATCGGAAATAACTGTCATTTATCCCACTCTGAAAATTCCCTGCAACTTTGATGTTGCCACTTCTGAACGAGTATCGCCGCCTTGAGTGTCGTCTCATAATTTGTATAGCGCCTATTGAGAATAATTTATTGACTCAGAGACGCGCACAACCCACGGAGTCTTGGTAAGGGAGAATACGTTAAATGACGTGATAGAAGTTGCATGGAGTATCTATCAACGACACTCCATCTATCTGACATGACGTCACTCCAGGTAATATACGTCACATAACCGTTGCTGTTATCGTCTAGACTAATGCTCATTGTCTTTCTTCTTGTGAGTACTTTAATTATAATATCCCACTTCATCCCTGGATCTCATATGGGTCGTACAATGCCAGCTGTCTAGGTTATAATTATTGCCTGGCTTGAAACGGACAGAGAGCTGTAAGAATTACCTCGCATCTAGGCCCTCGAGCTGTCAGACGTCATCATATGAGTGTAGACATATAATTAATGAGATGGAAGAAATTACAAGTTTAACCTCCCCAAGTAATATGCAAATTCCGATTTTGAAAATTAATTCTGATAATTTTTCGACCATGTTCAATTGTTCATTGGACCCACCCCTCAATACCAAAGTCAAAACACCATTTTTTCTGGCTACGCTAATGCATTAGTCAACCATGTCATGATCTAGGCAAGTGGTTCCAAACCCGTGACCCGCGGTCCAAAGTGGCCCGACAGACCTTAAAAATGGCCCTCATCACTCAAAGAATTTTTTTAAATATAGAAAAAATTGACAATTTGAACAGGATAGCTAGAACACAATTATTTTTAATTCTTTTATTTTGACGTCTATAAAAAAACATTGAACATTCTATTTTGTGTCAATTATCACAATTTTATATGCTTTTAGTTAATTAAGTTTTAGCCTTGTGACCCCATAATGTCCGTCAACTCAGAAAAAGTGACCCTCGAGTCCTCCAACTTAGAAAAAGTGGCCCTCAAGTCAGAAAAGGTTGGGAACCACTTATCTAGGCCTATAGCCTACTAGTCTAAATTATGATTTCGATAGGAGGTCTAGTGATTGCCCTATGCCTAAGCGTCTAAGCTTATATTTAATAGTATGCACCTTATGTTATTGCATGAAGTCTATTATTAATTACTTTAGGGGCCGTTCAATGCGTTCATTGATGACGCCACCCAATTTTGGACAATTTTGGACCCATTTTCCCTCTTCACGCGTCGAAAAAGTCATATGATAGTACGGGGTCGTCATATATCGTTACAAATGTGTGGCCCTCCCCTAGGCGCATGACGTTATTTATGGACGGTCCCTAGCGTCAGAGATACGCGAACTTCCGGCGCGTTCGATGATTTAAAAGACGTCTGATATAGGTCATTTTAAGACAGTGCGAGGAATTATAGGACTGTATATTATCTGGAAAAAGACGCCGCTGTTTTTAGATCTTGTTGAGTCAGCACGACTGCAGTGTTTCCCCGAATAAGTGGTCAGTTAGAGGAACTGTTCATTTAGTCACTTGTCTGCTTTTCTGGTTTATGGTCACGTGTGATCTATATGCGTGCGTGTATTGCCTACGTGTGTGTGCTTGAGTGTGGGTCGTGTGGTGTCTGCGGATGTAACGATGTTTGCTCAGAGCGCACTCGAAATAGGGTAGACGGGTGCAGACTTCACCGACCGAGAAGTATGAACCACGTGTGGATATAGAACAGTTGATCAAACGTTTCGTGTGATCAAGGGGGGGCAACCTTATTCCTCCACTCGACTCGAGCCTTCTTCTTCTCCTTTCATCTTAATCACCGTCGGTCCTGAGTCTGTTCTCAAGTCCAGTTTTACTACGAGTTTCTGTTTGCGATTTGATATCGAAACGTGTGTGCCTAATAATTAAAGGCGTTGGCACCGTAAAAACACGTTCAACGACCTGTAAACCGACTTTAAAAACGGCACACGACAGCGTTGGGTTAAACATCATCTTCAGCCGGTTTTTGCTGTGACTTTTTAAAGCAAACGTTATACCCGCTTCCGCGGTTGACGTTTTAGATATATGACGTCAGCACGGTCACAGATGGCAAATGACCAACATTGCCCATATATATGAGGTCGTTGCATATGACGCACGTGTGATAAAAGCGACATCTAGTCTATTACGGGAGATAAATATATGCGGCAATAATTAACCTAAGGCTTTTGCAACGGTTGATCAAAGGCGTTCATTAAAAACGAGTAATTGCCTGTCCAGCAGATCCCGAATGCGACATTTATACAGACGCTGCCACAGGTCGGTCGTTAGCTCTGCCCTATGGACAGATATAATTGCGAGCCGCTGAAGGACCAGAGTTTCCATTTCTACGTCACACTTTTGCATCCAATTTACTGTCACCACCTTAATTTAGTAGGCCCTACATTCGTTTTTTGGTGACAAAAACTGATAGACACACCACTAGGCCTATATCAGGTAGAATAGACTGCACTGCAGAAAGCAATTGACCAAGTGAAATAAATAATTATAGGCCTATGAATAAGATTGTTTTTTGTCCATGTCTATGAAGTTTATCTGAGGATGAGTGAAGAAAATTTACACAAATTGCATAAAGAATTATTAGACCTAAAGTTATAGGCTAATTATGTTATATCTACATGTATGCACTAGGCTAATGAGATAGTTAATTTGTCTTCAGTAAAAAGTATAAAGAGGCTTTCTATAGAAAACGCATGAGATGCATTACGTGTTTGACATTTTTGGTTGGCAATACAAAGTGCCACGGTTAATAACACGGAACAATAATAGGCCTGCTGTCTACATAGGCTATAAGCTTACGTAACCTTGTAGGCCTACCAACAGCTCTAAAAGGTGATGGTTAACTGATTACCAACTGTCATTGACGTTGAAATTACTTACTTACATGAGATTCGACTGCAACATTCATGACGTAAATTTATTACAGACGTCATCCATGCAGCGGTTATTGTGCGATTACGTCATTTTAGATCGATCTCTTCTTGCCATGGCAACGAACTTCAATTGGAAACGGAAGAGATCAGACGTAACGGCGTGAGACATTTCGAGAAGAAAATTAATTATCGGAAATTGTCGATCACAAGAAATAGAAATGAAATTCGATTAGATGAAGCACGCTATTTGAAGACTTAGGTCTATATTAAAAACCAGTAACAGAAAGATCGATGCGAAATGTTACTTCGAGCAAAAATCATCAGAAAGGAAATTTCAAATCATGCGAAGGTAGGCTAATCAAGTATCCATTCATTTATAGCCGTTCGCTTATTTAGGGCTATTCATTTGTTCATTCGTCTATTCTTTTTATTCATCCATTGATCTTATTTGTTCATCTACTTCTTCGGACTTCATCCATCCATACGTTAATTCATCTATTTATTTAGACATCTATCCATCTATCCATCCATCCATTCATCGATCCATCCATTCATTCGTTCATTAACTCATAAATCCATTTACTCATCCATCCACTCATCTATTCATCCATTCATCTATCCATCCACTCATCTATCCATCCATTCATCTATCCATCTATTCATCCGTCCATTCATATGTCCGTTGATTAATCAATGTGTGCATCAACGATCTGAAACTCTGCCACAGGATCGAGACAAAGATCGAACGACATCTGAAATCGATTGCTACTGGAAGACCGAATCGAGAAGAGAAATCCAAACTGAAGACCGAAACTAACAGAAATAATCGAAGGAAGTATAGCTAAGGATCCAACATGGAGAACGGATCATTAAGAAGGCCTAAAAAGTGTCAAATCTGAGGCATAGATGTAAAAAACGATGGAAACAGAATAAAAAACGGTAAAAAACGACGTTTTTTTCAAAATAATAAAAAACGACAAAAAAACGATAAAAAACGGAAACGAAAAATAATTTGACTTTGCTACATCTAAAACCGCATTTTAACCTTGAAAACCTTGATTAGGGACCTACTACACACAGGCTATCTCTTAAATGATGAGGTTAAACGATGAAATAATGACTTTAGTTAGCTGAATTCTTGAGTGTTGGCGGAAAACATAAGGAATTAACAGAAAAAATTAAAATTAAAAAAATAATAACAGAAAGTAAATGAATAAATAAAGATAAAGAAATAATAAAAAACGATAAAAAACGATGGGAAAAATAAAAAACGAAAAAAACGACGTTTTTTGGGAGCGGATAAAAAACGGACAAAAACGTTTTTTACAACTATGATCTGAGGCAAGCGTGATCAGCAACTACCCGTTTTGGACGGGAATTTCCTCCACGGACCACTGCGCATCTGGTAAGCTTCGCGAACTAGACATCGTTGTTCTCTAAAATTAATAGGTCCCGAACTGGCATCGCCAGTGGCACAGTGTAACCATGCATGCAGAGATAGAATTTAAAGCATTTACTGCGACACTCTGGCGTATTTATAAACTCCGCCACTGGTCGATCTCTGCCAGTGCCAATCCCAAGCCTGGATAAAGGAGGTGGGCGACACTAATCATCTGTGATAATTATGGCGGTGTCGTTAAACATGTAACACGATAGAGAAGACTCTGGTGTATATAATTATAATCAACAATCTGTCATTGTCATATAAATAATAATTATTATTATGCGTCAACTGCTTATTTTTGGTAGGTGTTCAATTCGACATTCACTCGCTCAACCTGAACACTCGATCTACAGCTTTTCTCTTCCTCATCAATAGCAATTGATTTTGACCTGTCATACATGATAGGCTACCTCTTTAACATAATAGACCTATCTCTAAATACAAGCGCCGACGCCTGGCTACATGCACGGCCAGAGTGCCATCAGTTGAATCAATTGGCCAACAAAGAAAGCACAACCCAGCGGAAGCAGGATAATCTTGCTCTTCAAGTATTTCTATAATAATACTGCATAATAACATAACATGTATTAATCAGTGGCGCAACTAGGGGGTGCTGGGGGTGCTTAAGCACCCCCAGGCTAAAAAGATGACCCACGCAATTTTTCCAAATCCGATGAGTATTTTTGGTGCGTGGGGGGGGGGGGTTAGGGGTCATTTGGTCTTTAAGATTACACAATCAAGCAAGTTCCTTTGGCACTCGCTACTTCGCACCATCGGCACTTACAATAATAATTCTGAGCACCCCCCAGGAAAATCTTCTGGTTGCGCCCCTGGTATTAATTATCTTCGTTGACTTTCTGTGTTGTTTTAGGAAACGCTACTTTGCAGCCTGAAGAGATTGACCCAAGGGGTTTGTGAGGAGTGACGGTTGTGTGGCTGTGTTGTTGTTGTTGCTGTTGTTGTTGTTGTTGTTGTTGTGTGTGTTTGTATAGTTTATTTGTATTAGTACCTGCCGAGCCTCTGGCGTGGTGTAAAACCCCGTAAGCTCCTCGCAAAGGCAGGAGGGCCCCTGGCGCGGATTAGCCTAAAATCCCGCAAGCCCACTATTATTAATTTTAAATTTATTATTTTATTCATGTGTTGTGCGCTGTTGAGCCGAGGAATAAGATGGGGGAAAGAAGGGGCAAGATGATAAGGGGTAAGAGGTGGACGTGGAGCCAGATCGCAGTGGACCATCGTAGCAGCCTCAACAGAAGGACAACCTCTACGCAATCGAGGCGGACGCTTATCCGATCTGGCGCTAAAACATTTCGTTACGAACGAGACTTTAACAGACTTTTAAAAATATTTATAATCGATTATAACCTTAGTGCGGAGATGAACATCCCTCAGTCAGAGGACTTCAATAATAAACTAGCAGTTATTAAATTTTGTTCAATTAATTGTCTTTTCTGTGTCATGTCTTTCTGACTCTTCTCGACTGTGGCTGTCGCCCTGCAATCGTATATAGTAGGCCCATATAGGCCTACCAAAGCTCCACGCAATACCGCAGTGATCTTATCATGCAGGGCCTATGTCTCAGAAACCACTGGACGTCCTAGATCTCCACTCTTTAGACTGTTATGACCATCTATAACAGTGCCACGTATAGGTCTCGGACAGCCACCGCACAGCACAGTGCATATGCCTCTGCTGGTCCTTTGTTTCTGCCTCTTCTATTAACCCTTTAATGCCGGGGGTATAGGATTTTCCCATATCATTTACTACCATCTCGGCATTAAAGGGTTAAGAGACGTTGACTCTTACATACGTCGTCCAAAGTAGTGCTCATGTCTGCAGAGTATCAGCTTGTAGGCCACTTAATTGTGCTAAGACATGAAAATTTACGATGAGTCGATCGTATCAAAAACCACGACACAAGTGACATATCTACGTACCCAAATGCTTCTAGATGTCATGATATGGAGCAGACATGCACAGGCTGGTTAGGACAGACCAGTGGAGGGAGTCGGGGGAGAGAGCGTGGGACACATACGGGCATTGACCCACGTTGTCTTTCATGCCTCTTTCCCACGATTCTCTTCAATCAGACAAGGTGGTCTAGGTGCTCCAAGATGTTAATGGTATGGAGCAGACCTGCAGCTGACCGGACTAGTTGAAGCTGGGCAACATGGCACGAGACAGACTCAGACAGAGAGTGGCGTCAGACTCCTACCGGCACTGAGCCCAAAGTTATTGATGATGATGATGATGATCGTTATCAGATTAACCTTTTATAAAACGAAGCTATAGGCAGGTTCGAATGCAAAATGTTGCCACTCCATCCTCCGTTGCGCCTTCTCCTTGAGTTTTTGGTAGACGTCCTCCATCTTCCAGTCCAGCATTATGTCTCGGTCTTCTTCTTGTTCCTTTCCCTCCATTTTCCCTCGGTCACTGTAGTTAGGCCTATTGCGACACCGTTAATTTTGGCTTCTCTCACTTCCCGTGTGTAGCCTAATCTATTAGGCCTAGGCCTACTCTTATTCCTTAATTCACTCTTCAATTTTCCCATCATCTCCCATGCATCTTGCCTCTGTTAGTCCTAATCCAAATGATTTTTTAATATTCAAGACATGACGTGTAGCCAGTGAAGCCTAAATTGCTGAATTCATTCGAGTGATTCGACAAAGTCCGGTTACAGTGTAGGCCTACGTAGGCCTACAATAATTATTATGCAGTTTAAACAATTCAACGCCAGAACAGATTCTTCATCACAGCAAACCGTATTAAATAAAAACTATCCTAACTATAGGCCTAATTTTAACATCATTTTAAGAACGCAAATCACAGAATACACTAATCTTAACTAGCCTAGCCTATAGGCTACTAACTGAACAGACAGCGGCGATAATAGCAGCCTACAAAGCATATCCGCCCAACGGGGGCTCGAACTCGTTACCTCTCGCACCATGGGTGTTATCCATTAGGCCTACGTATCTACCGGGCCCCTTTACCATTAATTAATAATACTAGCCTATATATTATTACTATTCTTGCACGTTATTTTACTTTATGCATTTGATGTACCACTATGCGTTTGAAAATGAAGTAATAAGGGTCATTTTGCTTAGAACAGGCCAATTTGAAGAAATAATTATTTTATAAGTCATAGCGCTACAACATGTTGATAGACTTTGAGTAGTCGCAAGGTGGCGCCAGTAATTTGACAAAATGGCGTTTCTGTAAGGCGGATGTTTATTAAACAATTTCGAGACTTTAAAAGAGAATATTAAGACCATGGCTTAAAACAGATGTTTGTAAACATCGCCTTTCATCTATAAGTTAAATTTAACTTTTTAGTTTAGGTAAGTTAATGTTTTACCGTTTTGTTTAGCGTTTGTCTGTCTATCCTACTCGAGCACCTTTGACTTCTGCCTCTACAGCACTTTCAAAACTTTAACTTTTTTGGAGAGGTCCCATTGACCGTCCTCATATTAAATAAATGTTTGTGCGTAAAATGATGTTAAGACTATTTAGTTTTTATTTAGTACGGTTTGCTGTAATGTCCACAAACATTAAGTAGGAAGAATCTGTTCCGGTTTACGTTTCGACAGTTTCCTTTCTAACAATTCGATTAATTTTGTGTAGACGAACGGTCTTGTAAGCCGTTCATTGCATTTCTTGAACCGAGTCATAGTGGGACCCCTTTATATCTGTCCGTCTAGAACTCTAGATAAAAAAATAACCAGGAATCGATTATTGCGAGGAAATGTGCTTACCGGCGATCGAATTTAAACTTCCGCCTGTACGTATCTTTGATTAAGTGTACAAAATGTAGTTGAATGTGTAGTAGTGTTACTAGTGTAATGTAATGTAATTTGTGAAAGTTACCTACCTACGCAGTGTGAAATTGTATCTGAGTCTGCTGTATTTGATCCTAGATTGTTGAGTAACTTTGACTGCTTTCAACCTGGGCGTGGCCCGAATCCCCGAAACCTGAATCACCCAAATGAATTTCACAAAAACTACAGATTTTTGGACACTGATCTTTGTTATAAACAACACTTCATAGTTCCATTATGCCATATATTCGATTTAACTCTGAATAGTTTTCAGGTTTTTTGCCGCTTTCTATTATAAAACTTTTTCGGATTCTGGCTTTCATATATATTAGGCATTTATGGGGATTCGAGTTTCAGGACTTCAGGTTGACTCCTTCGACCTGAGCTTTAACTATCTCTACATTGTGCGGCAATGTGCGCTCTAGGCTTGATTTAATAAGTATGTGATTCAGTGTACCTGGAAGCGAACCAGATTATGCTCACACTCATTGCCGTTCCATTCACTACTTGCCTCAAGTTCTCCAACCGTCCCGTGTGCTGCTGTGAACTTCGATCTTTCCTCTAAATCCCGCACTTTCTCAGTTCCTCGCCAGCACCACCCACCGCTCCTCTGTCTCTGACAGCCAGGCTCTAATTTAATTAACGCAGCACTTTGAAATAACCTGGTGCTCTGCATTTCGCTTTACACTTAACCCTTTAATGCCGAGGACCGAGGTGGTAGTAAATGGTATGGGAAATCTTATACCCTCTGGCATTAAAGGGTTAAGTGACGATTTTGAAATCTGGAGTTTATGGTGATTTTGTCTGAATGTGCCAAACGAAAAAAATAACATACCGCCTGAATTAGGGTGTGTTGCATATCCCAATAACACCAACCTCTGACACTGAATTTTAAGGGATTCCGAAAGTTAACTTTAAAATATATTTTTGCATATATTTTACTCAGGTTATTGGCTGACTAGTCCATATTAGTTTTCACAGTTGAACAGTGAACACTTGCTAGAAAGATTTATTTAAATTGGGAATTGTGTGAGTTTTGCTTTTTTTTACTGCTTTCAGGCGTTAAGGTAGACCCATGCTTGTGCTTTTGTTAACCCTTTACCAGCTGAGGGTATAGGATTCCACATACCATTTACTACACTTTGGTCGGTGATGGGTTTAGTCAATCAATGCTTCTTTCAGAAGTAATCTTCAGAGAGATTTATTACAATTACATTTCCTTGGATAGACAAATGGATAGACAACGTACTGGAGGACATAGAAGACAGAGGAATGGAGCTGGGAAAGGCAATAGAACTCACAAGAGACCGGCCAAAATGGAGAAGTTTTGTTAGAGGGCTCCTCATCGTCGGCGAATACCTGACGGAGGAGAAAGAAAGAAGAAAGACATTTCCTTACAGAGAGGTTCAAGAGATACGTCTTAGGTTCTAACTAATATGTAGGCCAGGATATTTTTTAAATGCAGTTGAACCTCTAAAGGTAATAGAGTTCGTGAACTGAGAGAGATGAAAGGAATGATTTTGAATGATTCTGTGTAGATACCATGAGTGATGCTGGTCTGCTGAATCAGTTGCCGTCAACAGATTTTCAAGTAATAAATCGTCTTCTGCAGCACAGACAACAGGCAAGTTGCTTAAACATCTCTTGCAGGTCATCAGTGATGCATTTGTGTAGTTCCTTGTTTATTACATGCATGTGGGGCGCGGTGGTGTAGTGGTGGCGTCGTTGCCTAGGAGCTGGAAGGTTCGAGGTTTGAATCCACCTTGCCGCGTAAGAACCTTGGGCAAGTCCTTCACTCACAATTGCTCAGCGCTTCGGCGTGAAACTCTGATGCAGTGTCCGCTCTGCATTCGGGAGCACCTCTGAGTAGAGAGCTTGAAGGGGCGATAAAACAAGTGCACATACAAACAATGTGTATAAGTCTGACTTTGGCACTGCGTTGAACATCTTCTTTATCTAAAAATGCTGGGCATCCAAGAAGTCGTCTGAATCATATAGGTTTGATAAATCTGACACATCAAAGAATGTCTCTAGGAATGTTTAGAATGGCTAAAAGCTATTCCAGAACGACTTTGTCTTGACACACACAAAAAAGTTTTATGTCTACTATGAAGAATGTATGTATGAGCAACTGTTATAGCATCCCTTCAAAATTCTACTCGGGCACTCCCGACTACAGCGCGGACACTGAATTGAAGATTTTGCACCAAAGTGCATGAGCAATTGCGAGTGAAGGACTGGAGTCCCTTCACGGTGGCTTGAGGTGGATTGGAACCAGCAACCTACCGGCTCCTAGGCACCAAACATACCCCTGCACTACCATGCCCTACTATATGACATTTTCAAGGTCTTCAACAACCATGGACATTATTTTGCAATTGGTAAAATCAGTACTAAAAATAGAACATCATGACTCATTTTCATAGACAATCTAAATATCATAGAGTAATAATAAAGCTAGTTACTTTAGACAAAGCTGTAGGGGTTAAAGGTTAGGACTATGGCCCATGAGTTTTCTTGGGGTAAACACTGTAGACTTGATTGCCATTGGACAGATAAATGGCTGATGTGCTAGCAATTGAGGTCTGTCTCTAATTGAATTGTTATGTTAGTTGTTATAGAATAGGAAGTTGATGCATTTTATTTGTTGGTAATATTGTGATAGACTTGAGTATTGTGTATAGTTTCTATACAGTGTGGACGCAATATGGAATGTTGAAAGCAGAAAGAGGAAGTTCTGTGTATTGTGGAGTTATCATTATAAATGCTGCAGTTATAGACAGCATTGTGACATACATAATTACATGTGACATCACATGTAAAGGTCAGAAGATTTTTTTATAATGTATGGTCACACCTCTAGAGGTATATTTTGAGAAGTGAGCACAGGCAGGGATCCTGATTGGTTAGAGTGATTGGCCTGTTATGTACCCGATAGAGTACGGGTATCAAACTCATGGGATGCAGTTACTGTGTTGGGACTGTGTGAAAGTCCATCCCGTACAATTTGAGCAATATAACTATCTTTGCCATCAATGCTCTAAAAATTATGGTTGATGTGTCCACTTTAAGCTTGGGAAGAAAGGCAACAGGGTCAGAATTGCTGGTGGGGGTTCAACCCTGCCCCCAGTGTTTCTTAGGATCCCATGGTAAAATCCAAAATCCTCATTGCACACCAGAAGTCCACATAAATCAACATATGTCCATCCCCCGTTATTTTTCTACAATTTTTATACAGGGCCATATGAAATGCAATTGTATTGTATCGATGTGTTATCCATATTTACCGGTAATCAATTCTGAAGGAGTGCTGTATAGGCTGCCAAATTCTAGTGTGTTAATCTTTTAAAGTTTAAATTAGCTGTGGATATTGGGTTTTGATGATGGTGAGCCAGCGTCCATAGCTCTCTCTGCAGGTTTGTGAGCAAGGTTTTCTGTTGTGTTGTTGCAAACTTGCAACTTAAACCGTTGACTTGATGCAATTTATGTCACCAAGGTTGATGAATACACACAAAAATACAACTGCTTACATATATTTAAGTGATTACCCTGAGGTTGTAACCTTTTAAAGTTTCAATGTGCAATCACACATGTATGCACACTGTTTTGCATTAATAACAATGTATGATGATGTGTTTTGTGATGTTTTTTTGTGATGTGTTTTGTTAATTTCCTTTTCTGTTTGTAAGTCATGAGCTTTAGCTTAAATTGAAAACCAGGAGCTGTTCACCAAGAGCTCAGGTTTTACCAAAAAAACTGTGGTTGATACAGCTAAGATTTACTATTAAATGGTCAGCAGTCATGTAGCGTATACGTTTGCAGAAATCCAGAAGATGTGGACTATCCCTGTACTCCTGTCTCTCCCAACTTGCTTACACATGCTTGTTGCATCCCACCCTGAACCCCGGAAGGGCTTATGTTTATTCACTGAGAAACAGTGAACAATTAATATCTTAATGTGTTTAGCAATTAACAGTGCTTAGTCAGAGGTTATATTGCTTTCAAGTTGAACACTCCCACAGCCCTACTTGACCCGGTAGTATGTGTTAAGAAATAGTTCTGTGGCTCATATATTATGCCAATTATAATTGAGGTTTATCCCATCTTCTGTATGCCTACATATGTTATTAGTAGCCCATCCTCAATATATACACTGTGTCCGGAAAAAAAGGGACCCATTTTGTAAATATGAAAATAAATAGTAAATATTCACCGATTTTTGCAATTCAAACACCATTTTAATCCTGACATATTTGTCTAACATTGGTGAAAATATAAAAGTTCTAGTCACAATGATGACGTCATAATTACGTCATTTATACTAAAGTTCATTTAGCCGGCCATTCATGCATGATTTCGGTTGGTATATTGGCTTTTGGTAAAACGGAAATCCATTTAATAGAACCAGGAGTGAATATAAATGCAGCCTATTAGAGGGATTGTCTGCTCTGTAAAAAAGTGGTGCCTGATATCCGGGAATATTCGGAACAACAGCCTACACATTTAACAAAATAGCGCTTCAGCTCACTGAGTTCGTCAATCTGTTGAACTGTTGACTAAGGAGACTCAGATTTCATTCCTCTTAATATTTGGCCGCTAAACGGCTGCATGCCTGCTTAAATCCCGCTGACAATAAGAGTTGGAGACTGATGGAGGAGAAGGTGTACAACACAAGGATAAGAAACATTGAAGAACTCCATGAGCGAATTGTTAATGCCTGCTGGAGAGGATTTTGATACGCTGGTTATCGATGCTGCTGTTGGTATTAGCGCGACCGTTTTGAAGCTTACGTTGAGGCCAAAGGTGTACACTTTGACCACAAATTAATTCAGATATAAAACTAAAATTAAACTTACATTTATTATCGATAAATTACATCATGAAAATATTGAAATTTTTGATGATTTTGCGCATTTATCTCTTAAATTTGACTTTTTGTGCAAATGACGTCATCATGACGTCATTATTTGGACTGGAACTTTTATATTTTCACAATTGTTAGAGAAATATGTTAGGATAAAAACGGTCTTTGAATTGTGAAAATCGATGAATATTTACTATTTATTTTCATATTTACAAAATGGGTCCCTTTTTTTCCGGACACAGTGTACATGTATTCTAAATGGATGATTCATAATTAAAAGTAACCCTACAAGTCCCTGCAGTCTGTACTTTGTTACAAGGTATCATGATAATAATAATAATTTTGGTTTATTCAACAATCCGGTTGACAGACCGCAACTGGTTACAGTATACAGTTATCTTAATTAGCATCAATCTTAAAGTCTACTAACAGAACAGACAGCCTGCAATACAATTAGATGAGCATTGTGAAAAATGCAAAGTTCCTCGGAAACCGATTGATACTGTAGGTCTGCAAATTATTGTGTTCAATACCAGAGAACTCTTACTTATGATCATAAAACTTTTCTTTTTCAAAGGTGTCTGCGCACTGGGAGCGCCTCTGATTAGGTTGTTCTGTGAGTGGCGCTTTATAAATTCAAAAATAGTATAGTATAGTATTCAGTCTTTATGCATTGTCCCATTTATTGCATTGCTGGAAAATAGGTGAGGCACCTAGAATTCCGTTGCCATTCATTGTTGATTCAGAGACATTCATGCTTGTGGCAAAGTGGACTGTACTAGGCATTAATAGACTAATTCATGAAAGATAAAATGATTCCAACTCAAGTTTTGGACAGTTGAGAAACCTTCTCGACCATAATCAAAGTAGACTGCATCGGTAATTACCTAGTCATTGTGATTAATTTTAATAATTGCTTTAATTAAGGTCTTTGTAAATTGTAATTAATTTTGATAATTGTCCTATTTAAAGTCTTTGTACTTGTCTTAGGTTTTGTTTCTGAAGAGTTGAAATTCGTCATCAACATAAAACCTTCGGAGTCACAAGCAAAAAACCTGACAACCATGAGTTAGTTTGACCCGCTTTTATCTGCTTTTTCAGTTTCGGTTCACATGCTACTTATAATTGGGAGTTTGTTCCTCATTGTTTTGTGCCATGATTAGATTTATGTCATTTTGCCATGTGAATGATTATAACCATGACCATAAATTTGATTGAACCCAAGCAATGGTATGTATGACATCGAAAAACAAGTATAGTAGAAAAACACTAACATCAAGGGATGTAGCCATATAATAACTATTTGCCTACTGGGCCAGACTTAGAGAGATTTAAGGTTTTGTATAAATATTGTGAAAAAATTTCTATTGTATCATTGGTATCCTAATTTATCTGTAGCCTATTAAATACATTGTAATGCACATGTTCAATACGCATTGCTGGACGACAGTTTGATATATTTTTGTGAAGTAAATACCCATTAGTTTCTCAGTTTTGTTCCAATTTCCAAACTTAAAATTTTGCTTGGCATCTTTAATATTGGCCACAATTCTAAGTACTGCATCAGAATTTTTGGGTGATTTTTGCAGATAAAACACTGAGTATTGAGGAAAAAGTATTATTAGCTCAGTCCGCTAAAGAGAGGGCTGATATAGTGGACAAGTACGACCAGGTGAGTACACAGAATATTTTCTTCTAGGTGATATGATGATTATCGTAGTGAGTCTGGTGACATTACCTTACCAGATCTTGATTGGTCTTGCCTCCATTGGTCCTGCACTTTGGAATCAACTCTATGCATTGACACGTTCTTCGTTTAAAATATTAAAGTTCTGTTACCCCAAACACATCTTTTCTTTGTCTCATAATTACTTTCTTTTTGTTTGGGTCTTTAGCACTGGGTGCTCCTAAAATTGGTGTACACTGTGAGAGGCACTTCATAAATTCATAGTTACAGTACAATTGCATGCAAATAGCACAGGGAGTTGTGAATTTAATTTCCTACCAAGATTGAGATTCTGGATATGTAAGAGTATCCGTTTGTTATTGATCAGCAATGCATATCTTTGCATTTGAAACAAGGGTGCTACTTTGTGTGCGCTGTAGATGGTTGATCACAGTTGTTATGATCGGTTTGCCATACCCTTCCTTGTTTGGGAATTGTAGTAGGATAGTAATAGGAGCCAAATGTTTTAATGCAATACATGTGATAGGCTGATATGCAGTGCAGCCTGTGTAGTGTCTGTTGTTATATATATATATATATATATATATATATATATATATATAACATATGGAGGCTAAGAGATAAAGAAAAATAGCAAAACCTGCTTAGATGTGTAATTGTGCATTGGTATAAGCATATATGTGACATATTGAGCGTCATTTGCTGCAGCCTGCTATGGAAATGTAGACGATACTAGGTTTGATGAGCAGCTACAATAGTTTGCTCCTCCTAAAAAGAATGAAGCTTATGATTGTTGTTCTGTTTTTAGTCTGTAGCCTGTATAACAATAGTTTTCACGGGATGGGATGGTAACCTTTTTGCGTCTGACTGCAGGACAATTGCCTAGGCTGCTCACTCGCATACAGTTGATGACATAGAGGCATAGAGTGGTTGTGTAATGAGAACTTGAGTAAGGTCTCTGGAAAAATAGCCGAGAACATGCGTGTGTACATTCCAAGGCAAGTGGCCAATTAGTCGGCCGCTACAAAGCTGCACTTTGCTGTTGTCAACGTAAGATGGAAATGTAAGATGGAAATGACGTGTCATTGGGCGGCCACTGGATTTGATTTAACCCTCAATAAATATTGACCATCGAATTCAAGTTTGGCATGTTTTGAATGTTTGAAGAGTAAGGTACCAGGTTATCTGGCATATGTTATATGTATTTGCCAAAGGATTTTTGCGCAGAAGTGCTTTTGCACACCCTGACAACAACATGCTGTTGTGAGTTGCTATTTTGGCAGTTGATCTGTTAACACTCGAGATGATTGCTGTTACTAGTTAGCAATTTTAATTTGTGTTCACCCAGTTAGCAAAGCAACAATGAGGACGCCAAAGACACAGAAATGTGGAACAGGAGGATCCGAGTAGCTGACCCCTCCGTAGAGAGGGATTAATTCAAGCCTTGTGGAAAAGAAGAAGATCCCAGTTAGCAAATTGGATGCTATGGGCTGTGAAGACAGGAACGGCCTGCTTTTTTACTTTCCTCTGCCTCTCTCTGTCATTTTTGCTTGATATGCACAGCTCTGAGAAAACAACAGCCTTGACCTGCCACGCAATGTTATTAACGATTAATTTGTTCTGAAATGTTCACCAGCAGCAAATCGAAGGCTACAATGATAATGAATTGATGAATTTGTGTAATTTCAGGGGCGAGATGGAAAAGACATTGATCCCTGGGAAGATCCAACCTTCGAGGTTTACCACATCACTGATCGCTATGGATTTATCCAGTAAGTTATCCGGTCATCAGAGCTCTAACATACAAAAGCATATTCACAAAGTTACCATCAGTAATGGATAACTAAGATTTTGCATCTATTTAACTGAGATTATCATTTGTTAAATTTCATAATTCGAAGATATTTTGAAGAGCTAATTTATTATAATTAGAATTTGCGCTCACTTGTTAATTAGAGTTATTCTTTGACGTCAAAATTCAAAACAACGTGCAAATGTATGCTGTATAGTTTACTTGTTTGTTAAAATATATGCTGGCTGGACGTGCGCATATTTTTTGGCTCGACTGTTTGCTAATTTACATTGAATCCAATAATAATAATAGCAATGACGATTTCTATGACGTCGTAACACAGCCATGCCATTACAAGGGAGCCTAAATGGATATTTGTTGTTCGAGATTTCATCTCCTTTTGTTCTGCAAAATTATTGTGAAGATAGGGCAGAGGAGTTAGAAGTCTGACCATTACCCCCGACCATGCATTAACCCTTTAATGCCGGAGGGTATAGGATTTCCCATACCATTTACTACCATCTCGGCATTATAGGGTTAAAGTAAAGAACATGCATAAAAGATTCATCCTATCAAGGGTGCGGATAATGGCAGGGGCAATATCATACGGGGGTATTGGGGTAATGTCCAGGAGGGGGTAATGTCCAGTTCCTCAATATTATATGCAGAGACTAAGAAAATGAAGTCTGTGACACTTAATGCACATTTCTGTGTGACCTTGTGTGTGTTACAAATTTATTTAATAATATTTAATAATAATAATGATGATAATACCCAAATATTGCTTAGGCTGTCTGTTGGGATTGCTCTTCCTCCTCTAACTCTGTAGTGGTGTGTGTTCTGTTGCAGTGATCATCAGTTGCCACGACAACCAGATGCTCTTGAAGCCAAGGTAGGATGTTTTCGAAATATGAATAGTTTGCTGGTTTCTCTTTCTCATCGCTACCGACTACAAGAGAAACTAAATAGATAAACCACAATTTTGCTTATCTATGTTGTTTATCTATGAAAAAGGATAAATGAATAAAGTAAATTGATCTATAGACTTATGCAGGTCTATATTCTTGTTGATTTGGGTCAATTATTCATATGAATTATTATTTCACTGTATTGTCTGGCACCTGTTTGTTGACCTCTTTCAAAATCAGAGTAGTTTCAAATTTAAAGGATTTACCTCCAGTAAAATGGCTTGATATTTTAAACTGAAAATTCAGAGTTTGATGTTAACCATGTTTTGATCATGAATCTTATTAATAACCCCAAAATTCAAAAATAGTGCACTGTTATTCACCAATTTTCTTTGGAATGCTCTTTCTCCTTCTGTTCACTCTACACTTCTGTTTTACAGTCTCTCTTTTGCCTTGTCTCTTCTCAAAACCTTCTTGCAGGGCCTTGCGCACTGTTTACCTTATTAGACTCGCTTTATAAATTATTACTGGTAAATACAATGCAATTTATCTAGTGTTGTTGTATCTTTCTGTTTTCCATCTGGTTCTTACATAACTATTGAATCGAACTAATTCTGTTCATTTAGGAAAATCTCATAATTGTGTGAATTTTATATATACACACATGTGCACACTCTGTGCTACAAGGAGATGTTTGGTTGATTTTGATAGATACGTCTGGTCGAAAGGGAGAGGGCCAATAAGTGGCTGAAAATGTTGAAGAAGTGGAAACAATACTATCCTAGTGAAAAGGTAAAAAAACATATAACCGGAATTCTTCTGCTGATGAGCTGATTAGTTTATTGTCTTCTTACAACGAATACCGGGACACTCAATGGTGTAGTGGCTAGCATGCTAGACTGTTAGTTGAGATTTGAGGTTCAAGTCCTTGCCAGGGCAGAAGTTTAATAGATTTAAACTCTGTCTACAACTCTAGATAACTTAGCTATTATGATTACACCAGTTGGTGAAGGGTTGAATGGACAATCGTCAAAGTTGCGTGAAGAGTCGAACTATATATGGAATGATGGCTTATATGTTTATCGATGTGTATATTTATTTATTTCTGTTTAAGATCAACCGAAGGATTTACAAGGGGATTCCAGAAGCCATGCGAGGACATCTGTGGTGTACCCTTTTGAACGTGGTGGAGACAAAGGAAGAGAATCCCGGAGTTTACGAAGTAAATTAACGGATCAGTTTGTTATATAAGAAGCTTGAGTTTTCAACAAGTTTAAGCTATTAAATTGTTTCACCCATGCTTCTATATTACAGATCCGACTGTTTTTGTATTACATTTAAGTGTAGTACATCTACGCAATATTCAGAATGGTCCATTGTGTTGATGTAAAACCTGTATGGAGCTAAGTAAGTAAGGTAATCACATGAGCTCATTTAATTAGAAATAGGATGGAGCTCATTATGCCCTTTATAACCCTTGAGTTGACGGGTAATAAATACAAAGTCATGAAGATAAGGCCTATTGTAGGAATTGCCACACTTCCTGAGAGATGCCTATTACATATTTCTCTTTGTGGTAATGAAGGCAACATACTTTTGAACTACGCCTACACTCTGGGACTCTACCAGGATCATTCCTTACTAAACTGTTCTTTTTAGGCGCGCTGGAGTTGGGAGCGCCTCTGAGTAGTTTTTTTACTTGAAGGAGCGCTATATAAATGTCCGAATCAATGAATTCCGTTACTTAATAATTGATTCCTTTTATTATGAATGTTTCTGTTGCACCTCTTTGTGGTGCGGGATGTGTGGGGTGCGTAACGGATGCGTTTTTGTAGGACATGAGACTGAAGGCGCGTCGCTGGTGTCCCGACATTCGACAGATTGACCTCGACGTCAACCGTACCTACCGTGATCACTTAATGTTTCGCAAGAGATACGACGTCAAGTGAGTGATGACAGGAGTCAAAGAATTACGTTTGACGTGTTTGTTTGAAGGTTAAACTTACACAAAAGTCTCGTCAATTCAGTGAAATGGTTGATGTTACATGAAATAGTGACAGTCTGTGAAATAGTTGCATTCAGTGAATTAGTTGCATTCAGGGAAATAGTTGCATTCAGGGAAATAGTTGCATTCAGTGAAATAGTTGCATTCAGTGAAATAGTTGCATTCAGTGAAATAGTTGCATTCAGTGAAATAGTTTCATTCAGTGAAATAATTTCATTCAGTGTAATAGCTACATTCCATGAAATAGTTACATTCCATAAATTAATTGAATTCAGTAATTTCATTACATGCAGTGAAATAGTTGCAATTATTGAACAAGTTACATTCAGTGAATTAGTTACGTTCGATGAAATACTTTCATTCAGTGAAATAGTTAAATTTAGTGAAATGGTTTTATTCAGTGAAATAATTGAATTAAGTAAAATCATTACATTCCATGAAATAGCATTACATTTGTGTTAAATAATTACATTAACATAGTTTGCAGTAACTTTCAGCAAATAGTTAAGATTTAGCTAAGTCGAGAATCTGACTAGCTTGGTTTTTGCTGAAATTATTGATAATTAATTTTTGTTTAATCCTTCCAGACAGCAGGCTCTTTTCCATGTTTTGGCTGCCTATTCCATGTACAACACGGAGGTTGGCTATTGCCAGGGTATGAGCCAGATAGCAGCCATCTTTCTCATGTACATGAACGAAGAGGTAATACCATCTTGTACCTTCATTGCTTGTATTAATATTTATCCTGTATTGCTGAAAGTGTACTAGGGTGATTTGTCGAAAATGTGAATATTGTCAGAGAGAAGATGGGATGGATGGCAGGGGAGAAACCTGTCACCTGGTCACCCATCCTCGTATGCCAAGGCTAAGAAAATGAAGTCGTTAACACTTCAGAACCATAGATGCCTTATTAAGCTAACTGATTTTGCCTGAAGGGGTGACACTGACAATCTGCCATATGCTTTTATGTAGCTCCAGATAAGATTTAATTCAATTATGTGGCATGACGTATTGCTCTTCTCTTTTTCATTGTTAGCTGATTTTGCCTGAAGTGGTGACACTGACAATCTGCCAGATCTGTGAGATATTGTATTGTGTTACGTGAGATATATGGTATTGTGTTACATGACTTATTGTATTGTGTTACATTAATTAGACTAATTGTATGTTTGCAGGATGCCTTCTGGGCTTTGTCCGCATTGATGGCTGATGAGAGGCATGGCATGCATGGTCAGTCCTATTGTTTTCTTACCTTCTTTTGTCTGTCAGTCCTATTGTTTTCTTAACCTTCTTATGTCTGTATTCAGTGTCTTTGTTTTTTCCATGGCAAAAAAAGTGATGGAATTTGTAGAGCAGGACTTCTATGAGACAAAGTCACATTAAACCATTGAACAATCGTGAACCCATCATATTATAACTGTTTTTAGTTTTTATTTTATCTTAGTGCAGTAATTATTTGAACAGAAGCATTGTTTTATTATAACCTAGAGCCATAGTGTAGATGTCTGCTGATATGAAAGGATATTATTTGTTCATGTATTGCAGCAAAAAGAATAAAGGATATAAGAATAATTATATTGTCCTTACGTCAAAGGTTCTATTGTTCAAAGCATTGCCATGATTACAGTGTCTACCAGAAGGACAGTGTTTATTCTCGTGTCATTAGAGGTATATGGTGAAGGAACTTCATGTAATAAATTTTGTTAGCTTAACTTGTATAATGCTCCTTTTAAGATGTTGGAAGGAACAACTCATCTGCAAGTTATCTGAATTTCTATTATAATAATTTACACTGAAATAAGGGTGTTGTCAATTTTTTTGCAATAACTTATGCTAAATCAAGGTTGTTGTGTATGTTTTTGTAGTAAAATACACTGAAACAAAGTCGTAGTATGTTTTGTGTTGGGGCATTTTAGGGTTTTTCATCCCTGGGTTTCCCAAGCTGCTTCGCTTTCAAGAACACCACGATAAAATTTTAAAGAAGCACCTGCCAAGGGTTCGGAAGCATCTGGTCAGTCATAGCTGCTTCTTTTCTTTATATTCTTGAAGCAATATCATTTTAATTGGAATATGGAATTTAAATTTCGAATACAGTATATTTGAATTAGAGATTAAGATTTCATGAAGTGAAAATGCTATTTAAAATCAGGTCTGAATTTTGCCGTCCGTGAAGAGAAGAGAGGGTGACATGTGTCAATTTTTGGGCGCGGTGGTGTAGTCGTGGCGTCGTTGCCATGGAGCCGGAAGATTCGAGGTTTGAATCCACCTCACCGCGTAAGGACCTTGGGCAAGTCCTTCACATTCAATTGCTTTGGCGTGAAACTTCGATGCAGTGTCCGCTCTGCATTCGGAGCGCCTCTGAGTAGAGAATGCTTGAAGTGGCGCTATAACAAGTGCACATACAAACATACAAATGTCATCGGCCTGACCTGTGTGACCTTTTCAGGGATGACAGTTTAATTGATTTTGTGTTCAATCTGTTTTTCAGGAGAAGAACGGAGTGTTCGTCGGAATCTACACGATTAAGTGGTTCCTTCAGTGCTTTCTCGACAGGGTCTGTATTGCCTTACACCGAGAACATGTGGCAGATAGGGCTAATTAGGTCAAGCAGTAATGCAATTTGAGAAGGCATTTATCTAGCTCTCTATGTGTGGCACTGTTTATCTTTTGTGTTATTAACTTGCACGATAAACATTAACATCTGTTAATATCTACTTTCAACAATTGTTTATTGTCTCGTATAAATGATGATAAATGATGTACAGTGTCTGTAGTGTATATTTGTGTTGCCATGGTAATTTTGATGTAGCTCCTCCATTGGAACAGTCTGCACTCGCAAGTAAAAGTAAAGTCCTATCCCGTTCCATGAGGAACATAGGGAGGCGCTCATCTCTTTTTCAATGGCCCTGAGCCAGCAATGGACGAATCCCAAGGTCCTGGACACGGGGCCAGTGTAACGCAGGACTTGCTGTTTACTTCCCAGCATAGTAGAAGTAAATAAGCATTGTCTTTTATTGACCTGAATGCTTTTATGTTTAGGTCTACAAACACATAGAATGCAAAGTCTGGGATTTGGTTTCATCACTTGTCCTGTTGCATTGAGACTTCGTTATAGCACGGCATATTTTGTTGCTCTTAGGTTCCGTTTCGCTTAGCCTTGCGTCTTTGGGACATCTACATGTTGGAGGGCGAGAGGCTCCTAGTCGCAATGAGTTACAACCTTCAGAAGATGCACAAAAGTAAGTCCTTCAGCTCTGATCTTGTTTTGCAAGATTCATTATCTGCCTGATGTCCCTTAGAGGCATTTTGTTCGCATGATACTATAACCTTAAGACTGTTATGTTTAGCACTCCTAAATGGATAATCTTGAAGGGTTGCTATAGATATAAATCTCTGAAGTGAATTAAATAAGCGAAAATTCCGTGGAGAAAAGGCATTCAATTTGTTGTAGAACATCTCGTCCGTTGAGAATTGACATTCCAAAAACAACTTTCCACACCTTTACTTAACCGAACTATTTTACTTTTGGGATTAATATTTTCTGCTTGGTTTTGTTTGTTTGTATGTGCACTTTTTATAGCGCCCCTTCAAGCTCTCTCTACTCAGAGGCGCTCCCGAATGCAGAGCGGACACTGCATCGGAGTTTCACGCCGAAGCGCTGAGCAATTGTGAGTGAAGGACTTGCCCAAGGTCCTTTACGCGGCGAGGTGGATTAGAACATCGAACCTTCCGGCTCCAAGGCAACGACTACACCACCGCGCCCCACTGCATTTAGAGTAAATTTTTTAAACTAATACACGTTTGTTTTGTTTGTATCAAGAACGAATCGTCCGGCTAAACATGGAAGAGCTTTTCGAGTTCTTCCAAGGCGCCATAGCGCAGGATTTCGGTTACGACGACGACCGCGTCATCGAGTCGCTTCAGGAATCGATGGAGGAGCTGCGGAGAGCCAAACTCGACATCCCGCCCGGGGGTGACAACCCGCCGGAAAAACCGACCCGGCCTTTCGGGATTTTCGAGCCGCCGACGATCGAGGACCTGATAAGTCGGATGAGCGTTCCGGGCATCAGCTCGGACGAGGACCACCGAGCGCAGACGCTGAGGAGGAACCGACCGAGCATACCCGCCGACGGCGGACGCGTTTTTGTGCCGAGCCCGATGTTGCATCGGTTGTCGCGGTTGTCTTCGTCTCCCGAGCAGGCGTCGTTGCTCGAGGAGGGAAGTGAGTTCGCCGGCGACGAGTACAGCTCGCGAGCGTCCGGCCTCGACCGCCACAGCTCGGAGACATCGGTGGCAGACGACTTTTCGGACGTCGGTAGCGTCTCGGGTCGCGGCGACGCTTTTGGTAGCATGATCGTGCCTTCTCTGCCGAGGTCGGAGCATGACAGTGGAACTGCTGACAGCGTCGGTGGACGCGGTTCGGCGGCGGTGTCGGAGAGTGACGGCGCGGTGGCGCTTCGAAAGCAGGCGAGCCACTACGAGAAGAAGCTGGAAGAGGCGTTGGAGAATATGGACCTCGAAAACTGGGATCTTCTGTACAAGAAAATGCAGGAATCGAAGGAAGAGCCGGTGGACGCAGCTGCTGTTGTAGGCGATAGTCAAAGTGGTGCTGCTCCTGGTTTGCGAGCCGCAAGCACTGCTGAAACTCTGAAAGAGTCTTCCAGGGTAGAAGCGAGCTCTCAGGTGAAGTCCGATATGGATGCAGCCTCTGTTCCACCACCGCTTATGAACGGTACACGTCTGTCTGTTGAAAGTGCGAAGACAGCTGGGAACGCAAACACAAATGCGGAGGTTTTGAAGAGTGATAATGTTAGCACAGATGTGGGAGTTCTAAAGAGTGACAATTCAGTAGTCAAAGAAACCGAGAGCCAGACAAATGCAGTGAGTATTGATTTGACGGAGAACGTGGAGCCTGTGATTAATGAATGTGCAGCAACTGTAGTTGTTGAAGGAAGCAATAAACCAATAACAGAGAAAAATGCGGTGAAGACAGTCATGCAAGTTGCTGCAGAGAGCGCACTTCACAATGAACTTGAAACTAAGAACGAGAACATGTCAGAGAACCATAATAAAGATATCATCGTGAACGAAGAACCTGGCGGTCTAGAGAAAGCGAAGCATGTCATTGGCGAAAATGTCGAAATTAAACCTGATCGTAACGTTGACAACACGACTCAAAGACTGGGAACGAAGAGTAACGAAAACGTCAAGACAAAGCTGCCGATAAAAGCTCGTATCAAGGTTCCTGAAATCAAAGAGACAAGAGAGCAGGAAAACTTGGAGAAGACTAGTCAGGACGCGGCTAAAACTGACGATCAAGAAAATGTCGTGACCAAAGATCAGGACAGTCTCAGAATCTACCAACGGGAAAACGGAGAGAACGGAAATGCTGCTGAGTTTTGGAAGACGAATATCCCCGACAAATCCTACCCGGACCCCGGGTATCTGTCCGAGTCTCCGTTGGTCCCGAAACAGCGCAGCCGGCTGCCGGTGTCGGACTCCGTGCGGCGACTCATACCGAGGGTGCTCCCGAAACCTCTCAACAAACCCCAGAACTCCCTGAATCTGCTCCCCAAAGTTCCCCCGAAACCAACCAACCCGCTGTCGCCGAAAGCAACCCGACCATTTCGGTCAAACGACGAGGTGATTGTGCTTCCAATCGAACATTTAAAACCCAGCTCCCCAATGGTCGATATGACGAAACCAAGCGGCCCGTCTTGGAAGGGCTCAAAGATACGACCACCGACCATGCCAAAGAAGAACTATATCTCCAGCCCGTCACCGGTCGGTACCCAAATGCCCGTCCTGCACTCTCGGACCGCAACTCCGGCTGTTGTCGCTGATGGGCCGAGTCCATTTGCCTATGCGGTGTCTGGTTCTGTGTTTTATGCGGACTCGTGTTGTGCCGCACCGGTGGCCGATTCGCAGAATGGCCCAGTGCAGGACACGCGTGGCAACAACTCGGCTGCTGGTTCGATTCCGAAGCCTGGTTATAGATAAGGTTATTTGTGTTCAAATGCGTTAGTTAGCGTCGCGCTGTCGTCCACTGACTGACTCTCTCTGCAGCGGTCGAATTCGTAGCCGGATTGTTTTGAACAGGCCGAATAGTACGAGCATTTACGTATTTCTGTTTTCTGTCATCTGTGTAAACTGTGTCTGAATAGAGGTGTCAGAATCTGTGGCGTAATATTATTAGAGGGGACCTGAGCAGATGCCTCACCATTTTATTGTTGTCAGAGCAGTTCATCAAATGTGCTATGGTGTCTTTGTGAGCCGCTATGTACCCATGGGCCTAATTCAAATGTTGTATGGTCATACGTGTACTTCAGAACTGAGGAATGAGACAGTGACTCCCATCCCCATTCAACAATGGGGCACAATTTTCCTCCTTCCCCCTTCCCGGGCCATCCTTCTACTGTTCCAGGCCTGTGTAACATAAGTTTTAGCTCACTTCTCATTCCCCTGTTTTTCACTGGGCCAAGTTGCAACCAAACTGGTATAGGGATCGAAATCCCTGGAAAAAGAGTAGTATCAACAGTTTAATTGCCAATTGATAAACGCTTTAGTTCCCTTAGTTATTGTAAAAAAATCCATTTTTTTGAGTTTATTACTGCTGCTGTTCACGATTCTTGCAATTATTTTCATCAGTACAAAAATTTAATCAATGTTTAAGTTTAGAACTTCTATTCTGAGTAACATTCTGTCCAATGCCGCTATTTTACGAGACTTTCTAGATCATTCTTATATGTACAGATATCTTTAGGGATCGTAAGTAAGCCTGTTTGCCTGTGCCAAGTATTGAATTTAGGATTTTGGTTTGGCCGTGCCGTGCCAGTTAAGGTGGCTTTGTCGTCCCGCTTTTTTATGGCAGACTGTGGAAATTTTCATTCTGCATCTCAAGGTGAATGCTGTTCCCTTTGTGCACTGATGAAATGTCATGCCTTTACAGTGGTTGGACCATCCCTGTGGAATAACTTTCTTCAGATCTCAATGTTCTTCCAGCTATGGACTCTAAACACAGCTTTTATAAGCATCAGAAGAGCGTTTATCACTGCTGGAATTTAGCTTGGAGTGTCTGTGAGTAGGTTCATTTGGAAAATGGTGCTGTACAAGTCCTCTGTATTAATGCATGAGTTCTATTTTTGTTTTAGTTAGCTTCTTGCTTGTTGCGTGCGGCAGAGATACTTACTTATTTACTGTGCAGCTTGCTTTAAATATTCAGTAGTACTTCCCAAACTTACTTTGTTCATTCGTTGGTATTTCCTAAACTTGCTTTGCTACTTAGTGGCTCTAAGCAGTTTAAATCTTAATTCCTTTCACCATTACTTTGGCTGACTACTTTTAAAATGCATAATTGAACCAAGGAATACGTTCTGTTTGCTTTATTCAGTGTTCAAATGCATAATTAAATCAAGGAATACTTTCTTTTTGGGGATTATTCAGTGTTAAATTTCACAACTAGTTGAAATAGGCTGAAGAATTTCTTCCTCAGTTGGTTTTTGTTGAATCTCTTTTAAACTGCAACCCAGGCTTATTAATAATTACATAACGTAAATTTTACATGTCCTGCTCTTATTTGCCTATTTTATGTTTTTAATTGAGCAGCCATTTTGGAATAACCAGACGCTGGTGCTATAGAAGTTGAAGGATTGGAGTACGGTAGATTGGTGGTTCTTAAATTAAACCAGTGATTCCCAACCCGCTTTGACTTTAGGGCCACTTTTCCTAAGTTGGAGGACAGGAGGGCCACTTTTTCGTAGTTGAAGGACATTAGGGTGCCACAAGGCTAATATTTAAATAACTAAAGGCATATAAAATTGTTATAATTGAATTTAAAAAATATCAGATATATAAATTTTATGTTATTTATGGACGACATTTGGATGTCAGAATAAAATAATTTGCAATAGAAAATAATTATTTGTTCTATCCTGTCCAAATTGTCATTTTTTTTCATATATTAAAAAAAATCTTTGAGTGATGAGGGCCATTTTTTAGACCTGGTGAGCCACTTTTTCTTGTGGACCACAGGTTGGGAACCTCTGGATTAGACCGTTTCTAGTGTGGTCAGTGGGCACGTCATGTCTGATGAGGCTTACTGTGCAATGATGTCTTCTAGTATGTAAATGTCTGTCAACTGATACTCTTATTTTCTCTCTCCTGAATTGGCTCAAAATGGTTTGTGAGTTATGGTTTTATTAAAGTCAAATGCTGATGCCTTAACTCTTTAACGACGAAAGTATGTGATTATACTGAGTATCGTTGGGACCAGTGGTGTTCATCATTAAAGGATTAATTCGCAGGTTGCCATCAGAATGGTTTGACTTGGTGATAAATTTCATGTTATATTTATGTTTCGTAATTAATTTGTGATATTTTCCAACATATTTGTATGTTAGGTTTTGGGATTGTGACTGGTTAGCGAGAATTTGTTCAAGGTAGCTGAGGCAAAAAGCAGTTTGTTATCTTTGTGTAATTTTGGTTTTTTGTGGAAACGGTTAAAATGTCGTCCTCTTCAAAAGACAATTTGAAGAATAGACTAAGAGTTTATTTATGCTTTTTTAAAAATTAAAATAATTAAATGATGGTGGCAGTTTTTCTTGCATTAAAATTACTATCTGATAAGAATTGTTTACTGACGCATACTACTATAAATATACTGTAAATTTCTGGAAGCCATCATTATAAGACAGACGTGTGCCAATTTACGGTAGTTCTGCTGCTGCATTCACGTGATTTGTTTGTTGTTATTTTAAGATTTTTTAAAAGGTAGACTGTGAATCTAGTGCGCGATGTTATTGGTTCAAATTCTTTGGTGCGTTGCCTTAGTATGTGCTCAGTTTTTGTTCTGAGGTTTTTCTTTTGGTGATGCAGTTTTGTTGAATTTTGACAGAAAGTGATGGTCAAAGCTCGAGAGAAATTAAGTTGCATCATGGCTATTGCAGCATTTCGCTTGGCTACTGTCCATGTTTTATCTTGAGTATCTGTTGGTGAACGGTTGATGACGATTTTCTTTTCTGTCATCTTTTTTTGTCTGCGTCCTTTGAGGTTTTGATGGGCACATTGGGCAGATTGAGTGAGAGTTTAGCTCTGTTTACCGACCGAAGCGTAGGAAATTCAACAGACAAGGTGAGGGAAATGGTACAGGAAATTCTATACCGTCTCAGTCGTTAAAGGGTTAAAAGTAGGTTCATTCGTAGTGTTGATTCTGCGGACGATCCTGCAGAATGTTTAGCTGCTGACTAGATCCTGTTACGGCTATTAAACTTAGCCTTGTGTGGAATCGACTTCAATGGTTCCTTTTTTAATATGCAGTATAGGATTTATCATTTTGGATTTCTGATGGTTTTGAAGCATTAATTTTCGTTCTTGTTTTATAGTCCAGAATGACCGTACTTGTCGTGGTTGAGTCTTGTCGTTGTCTTGGTTACGTGTCGTCTTGGTTACGTGTCGTTGTCTTGGTTACGTCTTCTTTCTCTGTCTAGGACCAAACTCATCCGACAGTATTCGTAGCTCAGTCAAATATCAATATATGGTCAAATTTGCATAATTGTCTAGCTATTTAGAAATAGGTGGGATAGGCCTACTCTGTACACATGTTTGTACCAATGTTGCATGTCAGGTGTTTTGTAGTTACCGGTATTGTAGCTGTTGTTGGTGGCTGCTTAGATATATTAATGTGTAACTCTTAAACGCGTTGTCAATTGTTGTTGTGCTGAAGTGTAATATTCGCAACAACAGTAAGCATTAGATGATTTAACCCTTTAATGCCAGCGGGTATAAGGATTTCCCATACCATTTACTACCATCTCGGCATTAAAGGGTTAAGGACATGGTTCAATGTTCACACGAGAGGCAATATCAAACATAGCGTAGTTGTGGAAAGACACAAACTGTCACAAAAAGAATCTATTATTAAAGTTATCCTTGCATGCTACAACTTCTGACTGGAAGCATCACAGTTTCAAAGAGATCAATGCCATGTCAACATATCCAAGAAACGTATAGTTTTCCAGATGCTGTCCTGGCCTTAGCTGCAGATTTGTATTAATAAAGATCTGTTGTGTAATAACTATTCACAAGCTTTTACAAGTTGCGGTGCAAATAGGTTGATGCATGCAGTTACTCGTATACAAGCATTTGAATATAGATGTGAAAGGAGCTTCACTGGTGGTTGTTGCAAAGACTTGCTGAGTTTCAGATCGTAGTGGTGATGCACTGGTACAGTTCATGTTGCAGATTGCTATGCAACGTATGCATCACGTTAATACCTGGCCAGGGATCTCTTTGCTGCTTAATGATTTGGATGATCATGTAGCTTGACCATCGTAGAGGCGGCGTAGAAAATTTTTTGAGTTGGTTGTCACATCATTCTGGAATTTGGTTGCTTGCTAAACCGAGATGTGATATCGCATTCAGTGACTCTGTTTTGTCTTCATTTGAAAACGATTTTCTTTCATCTTGCTGCTCGTTTGGGAGTTCCTAGTGAGAAGTTTCCTGCATGGAGGTGCTGCTCTATAAATGTGACTATGAATTGCAATTAAGTTTTAGGAAATGTTTTGTGAATTAGCAGGCACGTGCAACGTTACCTGGTAGTCGTTTGACCCTTTAATGACGAGCGTTTGCGAGAATGCATGGGCGCTAATGCTGTTTTGTTGTCAGAGGGTTGAAGCTGAATATGCACTGATGTTTGAGGCCTTATTGATTTGATGGTGCGTAAATATTGTGCACAAATGTCTGTTGGCAGAGTAAACAGTGCTAGCCTATAGGTGCTGTTTCACAGTGCTTGTTTGGGAGTTAGCTAGAATTTGGTGCTGTTTCAGTAACTAGGCTTCCAATAAAATTGTCAGCATGAAAGTTGTCTTTATGTTATAATCATTGGTTTAGGTAGCTGTCAGGTGATTCTTCAAAGTTCACACCAGTATTTGGGTCATTGTCTAGTATGTTAATATCTACATGGATGTCAATATTGGCACAAGCGCCCCTTGGGTGTAGGTGACTAGTAAGGATTAGTCTACTGTTGGAGACTTCCATTTTGGGCTCTTGGCAGCATAACATGGCACTAGTCGTTCGCAGTATGTGCAGGTTAACTTGCTACTGATCTACTACCGGTGGTCAACTAATTGTTGGTAACTTCAGTTGTTTGTGTTTGTATCTCAATTCTTTTTTCAAGCTCATGCTTGAGTATCACATGTTAGACCTAATACATTTTGTGAATGTGGTGCGATCTTAAGCCTGTCTATTACAAAACATCTCTCGGCTATTCACCACTAAACCATGGTGAAGTGCACTGTGCGTGTGCTGCAGTGGTGAAATATATTATGATAATTATGCAGTCAGTGGCTATTTTGCTAATCCAGAGGTGCCACGGGGTCTCTCAAAATCTTTACAAATCTAAAACTTAGGCCTGTCTGATGAATCTGTAACCAATATGTTTACTATTTGCTATTCAGAAAAGCGTAACAAGTCTGAAACAAGGTGCACAACAACACTTCATGTGGTCGATTATTATTGCAACATGAACATGTTTAGGTGATTGTGGTCCACTCTTTTAGGTGGCAGATCTCAGTTTGGGTGGCAGGCCTCAAATACTGAATTGACGATGGCAGTTATTGTATATTGTGACATCTATGCATTGCATAGTCAGAACTGGTTGTATGCCGATAATTATAATAATTATTTTGTGCCAATACAGTGAGAATAATTTCTGTTCTTACATAGCTAATGAGTCAGGCCTGTGTGGCGCTGAATTGTTTTACCACTTTACCACGATCTCTAGCATTTCTCTACATCCAGCTCATTCCTATTCAGTCAGATGTGTTAAATCGACCAGGGCCGGATCAAGAAATGTGGGGCCCTGTTCGGAAAATTTTGGGGGATCTTCAATCGAAAACTCTGATGACCTTTTTTAATCGTTTGGTCGAAATTTCGTCAAAATATAAAAATTTCTTTTAAAAATGTTTTCCTGTCGTGTGTGGGGGCCCCCTAAAGTGTGGGGGCCCTGTTCGACTGACCATGTTGAACATGCCTTAATCCGGCCCTGACATCGACCTGTCAGTAGTTTAGAAGTTTCTGAAGGTGGAGAGCATTGACGGTTTTATTGATAGCATAGCAACATATATATGAAGAGTTTGGCTTTGCTTGATGAACTTTCTGCATGGCAGTTACTTATTTAGCAATGATTTGTTGGCTGGGTTTGTTATTTATAAACGCTAATGCTTGCTTGCATGTAAGTAAGAAAGCCTGTAGACGTATACATGTATTCGTTTAATCAGATGCTTTTCAGAGTTTGGTTTGCTCAGTTTTTATGTGCTACTTCGTTGTACAGGCTGTGTTTATTCGTGCGGTGCATTACAAGAGCTTCACTTGTCACTGTGGTCAGACATCCAACCACTATAACAGACATCCAACCAGTATAACAGACATCCATGTGTGACAGCTATGGCTAATTATGGATGAACTGAAATCTTGCAATGCATGTAGTTATTCTCAAATTCGAATAGACGATTTGAAATGATCTGCGCGTATTTTATTACCAACATTATGTCGAATTAGATGTTTCTGTCTGTCTCTGTCTCTTTCTCTGACTTTTTGTCCTGTTCTCTACCTTTACAAGTGAACATGGTTTTGCTTGGATGACAAATTAACTCCAGCGAGTCTCATTTCCAATCGCATATGGAATAAGCTTAAATTGTTGTAATTATTAGAATGACTCGAGGCCAAGACATAGGTCCTACAGTACAAGTCCCGAGTAACAACGGAACAAATTTTATTGTAGGTTCAGAGTGGCATTTTATGAATTTGGCGCACCTTAGGGTTGTCCATGACCCATTAAACTGGTTTGGAAGAGGGATGCAGCAATGCTTATAAGAAATTTGCATAAGGATAGTTTACTATGATATTAGCCTACTTCTTTATTTTACTTAGAAGATTTTGTTTATGCACCTCTTCAAGGTACGCTGCTCTGAAGCCCTGAGTAGCGTAGCGGGCCAATCACAGCTAAATAAGAGATTATTAAGGAACAGAGTGGATTGGTCCCTAAACAATATACATTATGTATGTGCACCTGTTATAGCATCCCTTCAAGATAACTACTCAGAAGCGCTCCCGACTACAGTGCGGACACTGAATCGGACTTTCACGCCGAAGCAATTAGCAATGTGAGTGAAGGACTTGCCCAAGGTCCCTACGAGGCGGCGTGAGGTGGATTCGACCCTGCAGCCCTCCAATAAGTGCAGTGTAACACGGAGGCCATTCCAGGTTGTGGGAGAAGCTACCTAGAATGAATGACTGTCCAATAGCTGTCTGCGAGCATGGAACAATAAGCTGATTAAGCTCAGCTTGATTCGCCAATCGAATGGTATATTGACGCTGGACACCAGAGGTGGCTCAATAGATTTCTTGCAGATATATGGGGGTCAATCCCTCAATACGCTGCTTAATGAATGAATGTATGTGCACTTGTTGTAGCGCCCTGACTACAATGTGGATATTGACTCTGAGTTTCATGCCGAAGCACATGAGCAATTGCAAGTGGAGGACTTGCTCATGGTTCCTGCGCGGCTTGAGGTGGGTTCGAACCCGCAACCTTTCATCTCCTAAGCTCCAAATATACCCCTACACCCATAGGCGTACGGGAGATTTCAGCAGTGGGCGGTCAAAGATTTTATTTCTGCCCGAAAAATAAATCTCGTAGTGGGAAATACTATTTTTCCCAGACAAAAAAGTTGAAATATGTCATGAAAAATGCAATTTTTTTATTTTCCAGGGTCTGCTTGCCCGAAAAAACAGACTTGCCCGAAATTTGGGGGGGGGGGGCATTTGCCCCTCTGGACCCCCGCCTCGTACGCCTATGCCTACACCACCGCACCCCACAATCAATGCACAGACCTGTGCACAATCAGCTACAGGAAAAGGAGCCAATGTCTGGGATATATGATGGGGCATGACGATATTTTGGGATATGACCAAAAAGGCGTGCCACATTAGGCTACATAGAACCCGAACCCATTCCAGACAGGTCAGAGCGCACCTCAGTAGTCCAGGCTACATAGTAACAGCTTCGAGAACTAAAAAATTGGCTGTTATTAGCTCGGCATTTCGGGAATAATAAATTGTTATGACGATTGGCGAAGGTGCGTTTCATCTTTCATTGCAAATTTTTCTGATCTAATCAGGCCTACTTTGGATTTTCTAAGTACGCTCTTGGCACAGAATAGATCAAGCGTAGCCACGCATAATCTATTTTGTGCTCGTGACTGGAGTGCGGATATAACACGGATGCTATTCAAGTGACCTTAATTTTTTATTACTGTTTGTCTTTTTTTCTCCCAAATGGTTCCATAAATGTATGTTATGTTTTTTAGTTGTATAGGCCTATTGTTATTATAAAAAAATTGCATATTTCGAGTTTTTATGAATGTACACGCTATGTTCTGTTCTCATAATGTTCCCTCAGTGCGTTTGCAGGCGGTTCACTAAAGCACATACTTACTTAATTTCATTCTTGAATAATCTTGGGATTTTGTGGCAAAATCTTGGGATTTCTCGAAATGGAGAGTGGCAATGCCCCAGCAAATAAGAAATGAAAGTTGACTTCATCTACAGTTTCCGGTGAAAAACCCGATTTTAGATATTTAGCCTATTCGTTAAAGTCGCTTCAGGTTTGTCCGATGGAATTTTATAAATCGTAATCGTAAACTAAACATTTCTACAGCGCCCACAAAAGCGAAGTCGCAGGAACCAGATTATTCACAGGCGCTCAATCGAAACAAAATCGATATTATGGTCAAGATCCGGAGAGACAGACAGTTGGACAGCTATGGTGGATGATGTTTAGAGTTGAAGCGGCGTGGAGGAAGGAGAATGTTGAAGAACTAGGGCTAAATTACACGTTTACCGAATAAGGATGCAGGATCTGTGAAAAAGCAGTGTTTTGAGTTTCGAGTGAAATACCCGTGGGGGAATAGCAAGAACTGGAGTTTTGGTGAGTTTGTAGGATGTGTCACGGTTCTGGGATGTGTTAGAGGAATAGATAATTGACATTATTAATTGTCGTAGTGATGGTGGGAGTTTGTTCCGGTTTGTTCCAAAGAGGCGGAACAGCAGTGGATCTAGATTCTAGAACGATTCGTAAATATTAATGAAGAGGCGATGGAAGGAAACCTCGGGAAGTTGGTTTCATGCGGCACTTCTTAAAATAACAACTTAGGGTAATCCCAAAGACTGCATGCCCGTTCTCCAAACAATATGGTTGCCAACGATTGCAATAGAAATAGAGCGCAGCCACCTATCGACTACATCCCAACATGCATCCCACCATGCAAAGTTCTCAGTAAGTAAGTAACCGGCTCCTTGCCCACATGCAAGATAAGTTTAGTGTTTATTCCATGGACTCCGGGCCGTCTTATCCAGTAGGCACTGGACCTACGAACTTGTATACTATAGGGCCTACGAAAGTGAAAAAGGGTCATTGAAAAAATAAATTTATTCCATGGCCTGAAAATAGTAAAATGAAATACATAATTAATAACTTTAAAGTTTGTACTGAAAGAATTTAAGTTACATTATGTTAACTTTTCTCATTAGCACAATCACATGATCATAAATTTATAATGTCATTTAGGCGCTTGTGAATCATGAATAAGCATGAGTAGGCCTACAGTGATTGACAGGAACTTAAGAAATAAGGTGAATGTGTTTAGCTCTATAAGGCAGGGCTTAAAGTGTGGCAGGACGGTCAATCATGGACGGCGTCCTGGCACTTTTTTAAAAAATCTCTATGCCGTCCTGCCACTTATTTGGCTAACACATCTGAAAATGAAAGGGGCACTTGTTTTGGAAAGGTAAGGGGCATCCAGGCACTTCTTTGTTTTACACTTTTTGCTCTGCTTTAAGGGGAGTTGGCGTTGGGGACCTGCAGGGGTCTACGAATGCGAGAGTCACTGCGCTTACGACGACTTTGAAATGATCCTGCATGCATTGCATTTCTTCCTTTTTATCAGCAGAGAAGCAATTGTATTTTCTATGGTTGTGCTCTTTTGAAATTCTGTTTCAGTGACAAGAATTGACTGATCAAGGATGGCTTCGAATTTGAATATAGATCCTATCACTCGATGGAAACTGCAAGTGGAGCATCAAGATGCATTGATCATCTATGCTGAAAATAGTCCAGATGACAAAGTCAGGGCTTGCGAATTGCGTGATGCTATCAATGGGTTTTCCTTCGACAATGTCCATAGGGGTAAGGCTGTTCTTTATGGCGAGACAGTGCGATATGGCGGGTCACTTATTACAAGTTTAGACGACGCCCTCCAGTTTAGTACTGTTGTATTTGCATTATATTCCAAGAACCTGGAGAAGGATCGAATTAACTCACAGACTATGAATGCATCGCTGTGGCATGCAATTGAAAATAAACCAAGAAGTGAGATGTTTATTCCAGTAATCTGGGAAGACGGTGTTGCTTTGCCAGCGTATGCTAGGGAAAAGCAAGAACTTGACATGAGTGAAGTGGACTGGAGGGATCGGTTGAAGAGATCGTTCAAACGCCATCTGGAAAAGAGATTGGAAAGAGAAAGAGAGCAGGAACATCTTCGGTCAAGTTATGCTGGTATGACTAATCGATCAATGAACAGTGCTCCACCCAATGACTACAAGTTGCTTTATGCACGCATGCCATCGCAGAATCAGGACGGTCCTGAGAATATGGATTGCCAGGGATCACCAGAAAATATTGATGTACATGGCGGTGACCTTCATCCACATGATGCTGATGCAAATGGAAATGGAGCTCCACAGTTCCCTTGGAACTACTGGAGATATTTGGCTAGTCAGGAAGGGTTATTTTGTGTGGGCGTCCTGGGGTTTTTCATTGCTTCGCTGACCATTATAAAGTTGAGAGCACGGTGACCAATTAGCGCTTGACAACAACATTTGATGTCCTGGGCACGACGTTAAACTGCACCCATCCTCCGCCACAGGGAACCAACAACGTCCCTGCGCCGGTCCTAAGCCCGGACAAAAGGAGGAAGGTCTGCCAGATGGGTGGCGATACACTGGCAGTAAAGGACTAAGACGATTGAAATCCGCAAAAACCACAGCACAAGTGACATAGTGGCCCAGATGCTTCTAGGTGTCATGATGTGGAGCATACATACACAGGCTGGTCAGGACAGACTGGTGGAGAGAGTCGGAGGAGAGAGCGTGGGACACATACGGGCATTGACCCATGCAGGTTGTCCTTCATGCCTCTCTCTCTCTCAATATTCTCTTCAATCAGACGAGGTGGTCTTTCTGTTTCAAGATGTTAATGGTATGGAGCTGACCGGACCGGTTGAAGCTGGGCAACATGACGCGAGACAGACTCCGAGAGTGGCGTCGGACTCCTACGGGCATTGAGCCTAAGGAGATTGACGATGATGATGACCAACATTAACTTTGGCAAAGCTTTTTTAATGCCTTTTGACCAATTTGGGACAGAATAACAGATGTACGAAAGTGTATTTTGAGAATAATTTACTTATTGAGTTAAATTAATTTTAGAAACTAAAATATTATTTGGGTGTTGTGATTATGCACAAGATATATTAAAAGGTATTAATATTTGATATGATTCAGTTTTCTGTTAGTCAATCATGTGTCTTGTTCTTGCATGCAGATTTTATTTATTATGTTGAATTTTATCAGTGCCTGGGTCTGGCACCCCCACAAGGGCCAGAAGACGATATTGCCGGTGTTAATAGAGGTCTACCTGTTGTCACTTGTCACCAGTTGCTCGGACCAAGGGAAGGGGGCAATCCGGCCATGGCCCCCCCTCCCCATTTAGAACTGCCCATGTATCGTGGCCACCCCCCCCCCCCATTTGGTTTCAACAAGCTTTCGAACAATGTATAATGAGGACATTTGGACTGGATGACTAAAAAAGGTCATCAACTTTTTTGGCAGACACACCAAAAAAATTTCCCCACTCAAGACCAAGAATTTTTGCCCCCCCCCCGACCAAAGTTTCTGTATCCGCCTCTGGTTCGGGCCAAATGCCTATTGTTGCTGCAAGGCCTTTTCATTGATCGTCAAAAGAATGAAAGAGTAAGATGGCGGCCTGTGTGTTAGAATATGCTGTTAAATAAATAAGCTTTGGATATGGGCCCTTTAGTAAGCCTAACTTACATAGAGTATATAGGTCCTATGCAGCGTTTAATCTAGACGTCTGTTGGTTCCCCCCACATGGGCGCCTGCAGCATAGGTCAAAGGGGCCGCGAAACCCCCCTGGAAATCATGGCAAGATAATAATTATAGCGCTTTCTGGAAAAAAGCCGGTGGTAAAACGGAAATGGAGGCCCATCATCTAGGGGGGGGGGTACACCGTACAGGGGGACGCCCCCTCAATGAAGGAGTTGGAGGGGCGGCCCATGCATCGTCTTCCCCAATAGTTGAGCGTCAGACTCAGGAGTCTCAGGACAAAAAAAGGTCATCAACTTTTTTGGTGGAGAAAATAGAAAAATTTCCTTGAGATTTTGGCCAGATGAATAAAACTGAAATTTTGGCCGGCAATATATGGGAACTTTTCGGCGACTTCGTCCCCCCTCCCAACTTTTGGTGTAGGCCTATTATATGATTTATATCTTGTTGTTTTTCTCCCATTCTGGTGGTGGTGGTGTGGGATTTTAACGTCAATCCTCGACTGATCTTAAATCGATCCTTGACCGATGTGGAGCGACAATTAGGGACCAATGACTTTTGCATTACGGGCAGGACGCTGGACACTTGCTCCACTCCATCCCAAAATTATAATAGTTTAGCCGTTGCGCTAACTTCCCTGGGGTCAGGGCCGCATTAGGCTAAGGCAGGGGTTCTCAAACTTTATTTTTATTGTACCCCCAAGTAAAAAAAAACGAATGGTGGCGTACCCCCAACAAAGTAAGATCAGAAACAAAATGTCATTGCTTAGTCTCCATTGCAGTGACAACTTAAAAGTCCTGTTAATTAGGGCTGTTGATTAATAGCGATTAACGCGTTAAAAAATTACGATTACAAATTTTAACGCATTAATCGTACGCGTTAATTAGATCTGACTAAATTGGAATCAAAGGCAAAAAATCGTTTTAAACGGAGATATCATAACTAAACATTCTTTGCAAACAATTGCAGGAAATAATTTGGGCTTTTATCATAGCAATTCTTTGCTCAATTATCGCCTGCATGCGAACCAAAACATGCGTTGAACGCTAACGATGAGCCGTCGACATTGACCGCATCGCATCGTCCACAAAAGGTGTTTCGGCTCCCCGTCAGAGGGTGTCACGACAACTCGTCTAACGACAACTCGTCTAACGACAAGTGGTCTCCGGACAATTCGTCTAACGACAACTGGTCTACTGACAACTGATCCAGCGCTTGAGAAATGGAAGCTGGATGATAGTTTTTAGAGGTGAAATGGAGATTGGATTGATGAAAAAACGCAAGATAAATGGAATCTGGATGATGGTTCTCTTACAGGTAAATTATAGAAGCTGGATTGACGAAAATAACGCATGATAAATAAAAGCTGGATGAAGGTATTTCTAGATCTGAAATGGAAGCAGGATTGATAAGAAAACCGCTTAAGTAATGGAAGCTGGATGAGGATAGTTTTATATATGAAATAGAAGCTGAATTGACTAAAATAACAGGCGAGAAATAAAAGCTGGATGAAGGTATTTTTAGATTTGACGTAGAAATGGATGCATGTTGGAATACATGAATGAAAATTATCAATCCAGCTTCCATTTAAGCAAAAAAACATTTTCGTAAATCCAGCTTCTATTTCATCAATACTATTCGTCAGTAGACCAGTTGTCGTTAGACCAATTGTCCGGAGACGAGTTGTCGTTAGACGAGTTGTCGGTAGACCAGTTGTCGTGGAACCCCGTCAGAGTAGCCTACATTGGTTGAACTCCAGGAGATGGCAAGACCAAATGGATCCATGTTTCAAATAATAAGTTAAATGCTAAAGGAATAACAAAATAGACAAGGTCTGGCAAGAAAAAAAACTAATTTCAAACAGATATATAAATTAATATAATTATAAGACGTGCTGAAAGGAATCACAAATTTTAAAGCTCGACCAGAAATTAATCGTTATAGAACAATTCAGCTATCCATATTGAACTCTATAATAGCCTGAGAATTTCTAGCTTTGTTTCTTTCAACCAATTAAACATTATTTTATTTCAAATTTATAGTAACAGGCTTAAACATAAACATGTTGCATGCATTGTAATATAAGCTTAGTATATGTGAGTTTAATCACACGTTGTGAAAGAAATAAATGACGATGCTGTAACATGAAGCAACGTTAAAAATCATTGCTAATCAAGGAACAATGGACACAAAGTCCATGAACTCAATAAAAAAAATTATATTTCTGGAAATTTTCGCGTACCCCTTACCGGCGGCTGGCGTACCCCTAGGGCCTAGGGGTACGCGTACCACAGTTTGAGAACCCCTGGGCTAAGGCTATTTAGAACTGCTAAGGCCAATGAATATGGAGCATTAAGAAAAACTGGTGGCACAACCCTCCCGGCAATTCTCACCCTGGTGCTGGGGTTACCATCTAGTGGCCTTCCTCTGACAACCTAGGCTTACAGGTGCAACACGCACATATCTATATAACTGCGGGCCCCTCAACACTGCGGGCCCGGTACTGCTGCACCATAACTGCAGCACCCTTAGCACCCGTCTATATGCAGACAAGGCCAGACCTGCATGGGATCGTAGGCCTCTCCGTCCAACAATAGGCCTACTGCAGACGAGGAGATCTCACTGACAATAATATAACACTGAAAGCATGGCACGAGATATTGTTTATTTACAGCAAGGAAAACTTATCGGACCGTTTGGTTATAACATTAATGTAGACTCCATATTAATTTAGATCTTTGAATAGTTTAGATAGTTTCAAAGTCGCATACAACTCCATATTTCTGAAGCGCTGTTTGAAAACCTAAATACGAGGGTGCCACCTTCTTCACGAGCTCTGCATGCCATCGAGTCAGATTTAGGGTGTAGCCTATCCCAGGATTAGACATGTCAACTGAAGATCCAATTCCGGTTGCCGGAGAGAACAGAGAGGGTTGGAGCATGGGCGCCCGCAGAAATTTTTTGCAGAAGGGGGCAAAACTTGATGGTCACGGTTAAAGTTTTTTGTAGCAAAAAGTTGAAAATGCAATTCAATAAATCAAGAACATGGATGTGTATTTTTCATAGAGGTTTCTTGATGTAAATGTCTCAGTTTCACTTTTTATGATTTTTATCATGAATATAGTTTATTTAGTACAAAGAAATTTGTTAACAACCAAAAAGTAACAGTCATAGAAATAGGTTTCAACTTTCCAGGGGGGCAAGTGCCCCCTCTTGCCTCTATGTGCGGGCGTCCATGGGTTGGAGGCAGGGATGGATGGAAACAGAGAGATATGGAGACAGAGGGATGGAAGCAGAGACGGATGGAGGCAGGGAGAGATGGAAGCTCATGAGGAGCAGCTGCTAATGGAGAGTCGCAAAGTTCTAAGAAAAAGGTTTGTAGGCGGAGTATCAGGGTAGGAATTTGTTCAAAGTTATGCAGAGGTTTTAACTTTTGAGTGAAAAGCTTGCAGGTAATATGCAGATGAACCTAAAATTGTCACAATGTCGTAGCGAAGCCAATTGTTGGATACGGCAGAAAAACAGCGGTGCAGCAACTACACAATTGACTTTCATGATGTATAGTTGTATACTATTGTCAGGAGGTTTTTCATCCTTCTAGGCTCGTTCGCATTGTCATAGTTCCGCCTGACCGCGCATACCATGGCGGTGACGTGATTTCGGCTGCTGTGGCTGTTACTAGCCATCTGTTGGTTTCATCATCATTCTAGTTTGTTGAATGATGACTTGACTGCCGCTTGGTGCCTGCGATGCCAGAGTTGCCCACCAGAGCCTCGCCGCGGTTGCATAACCGAATGGGCTGTTGAGGTTAGACATCGATGGTGTGGCCGCGCACGGGTCGTACCACCATCCAGACGTCGCGGTCACGTTGCACTTGCCACTTGGTCTATCATAGGTCGTGAAATTGATCCCATTGGCCGAAGTCAGCGAGTCCCCGGCGTCCCCGGAATACCCCGCGACACGCAGGGCGTACCCGAGCGACGATGACTCGATCTTGAAAGTGGTGTATTCCGCCGAAAACCAGGCCCCGCTGGCGCCAATCTCCACGCGAAGGGAGTACTGTCTGGCGGTGGTCAGCTGCGAGAGAGGCTCGTTGCCAAGATAGAAGCCGCTGCTGATGGAGGCTGCTTCGCCGAAGCCGTTGGAGAACTCGTTCCATGTGCGGTTGAAGGTCGATGAGTTGTTCTGCCTCGCCTGGAAGATGATCCAGCCGTAGATGGAACGGACAGGGCGGGTCATTGGCAACGGAGAATTGGGATTCGACTTGTTGGTATACGTCACGTTGTCCGGTAGCGGCTTGACCGTGAAACCTTCGATTACGAGAAATATAATGCAACTAGGCCTATACACAATTTAACGTGTCATCATATTAATATGATAACGCTTGTCTTGGTATTGTATTGAAGCGTATTGTATTCAAGGTCCTAATTTTGGTCATCAAGTCTCAAATGGGTCTTGCTCAGAAGTATCTGTGTGATCAGATACTTCGCCCCCTTTCTGCCACTTCGCTGCGTCCTCTTAGGTCCACTGATCGGCTTGACCTCTTTGTCCCTCGAGTCAGGACCGCCATGGCGCAATCCAGATCATTTGCCTGCATTGGTCCCTCCCTATGGAATGGGCTTTCCCCATCAGTCCGCTCTGCCATCCTCTCTGGTAGTGTATCCTCATCTTTCTCTCGTCTAAAAACTTGCCTTTTTTCTTGGAGTTGAACGCATTGGGAGCGCTTCTGAAAGGTTCTTGCTGCAAGAAGCGCTTTATAAATGGTCAGATAAGATAAGATAAGAAGCGAATTACGACGGTATCGTACTATCGGCCTATAGGCTATTGCAATCGCCTACTTATAGCATTAACTGCAATATAGGCCTACTTAATTCTAGGGAGAGCGGGGCATAACGGGATACTTAAGGCATTTTGAAGTTTTCATCATAATTTTATAATCAATAAGAAATCAGGACTTTTTTGAACTCACATTGTGCAGGCATATATAACGTACAACATGGACTAGAATAATCTACATAAGCATCAACCACATAGAAAATACAATTTTTTACCAACAGCCCCCAAAATCCCGTTATGCTCCACCACCCGGGGTAAAATGGGATTCCTATCCCATTATGCCCCATAGCATATACACTATTCTACAATTTCCAAAAGTGACACATATTTTTTTTATTATTGCTCGTTTTGCAATCTTAACAATAATTGAGACGTGAGGGGGTAATTAGAACCCGTAAAATATTACAATATAAGAGATATGGAGAAAATTGCGTTCGCACCACAACAAGGGGCAAATTGGGATATCTGTATCCCATTATGCCCCAATAGCCTATGCCACAAAATTGTAAACCCGCCATTTTGAAACAAAATACTGAACTTCTGCAAATTTTCATATGGGAATATGCGACTTTATATATAACCCTACACATGGATGGTATAACTAAAATTTATTATAGCTCCACTGTTTCTAGACATTTTTTGGATAACAGACGTACCTTACTTGGGAGAGCGTGAAAATCAACTTTTCATCATAAAAACTGCAAGACGCATCGAAATCGTAAATGCTTTTGTACTTCATCTTCAAATATGTTTTACTTCAGATTGAATTTTTTTCGTATTTTAAAAGTAAGTAAGATCGACAATAATGAAGTTTCCCGTTATGCCCCGCTATCCCATTATGCCCCGCTCTCCCCCAATTATAATTAATAGCTCTGTTGCCTAATTCACTCCTTAAAAATTAAGCCTAGGCCTGATAATTTCCATGTAGACTTACATTCTCCATGTGAATAATTAGGCCTAGGCCTATTTTCAATGCCACGCTCAACATTCGGACACGCACGCGCACACACACATATACATGTATATATCTATATTAATAAAGAGAGGATTCTGTCTGTCTGTCTGTGTGTCTGTCTGTCTGTCTGTCTGTGTGTTTGACCGGAATGCATTTCGACAGTTTTTGACCTTTTCACTCCAAACCTTCACTACTCTGTCCGTCTCGGCGTCGGACACCCAGTGGAGGGGTTGGCGATTCTCTACCACCATGGGGGCCAGGGTGGGGGGCGAAACCCCCCAATTTTTTTTCACTAAAACGCAGCTATTGATTTCAAACTTTGCACCTAGACAGAGGGCCATCGGAACCACCCAGTAGAGTTCTTGGCGAATCTCCCCCACCATGGGGGCCACGGAGGGGCAAAAACCCTACGTTTATTAAACACCTTTTTAAACGCTTGCATGGCCATTATATAAACACAGCTGATGTAAATGAATTTCCAATCCGCTTTGCTGTAAAGTCCTACTATAATTATAGTCAATTTACGCGTAGGCCTACCGGTGGTGGTCGGAGTTAGTGGCGGTGTGTTGTGCGGTTGGCGAGAGGGTCGTGTGTGGGGGGTGTGGGAGGGAATTTTTCGGGGAGGTGGGAGGGATTTTTTTCCCGAAAAGCCAAATTTCACGGGTAGCGTACCGCTGGAGAGGTCGGAGTGTGGTGGGGTGTTGTCGGGTGGGTGAGTTTGGGGTGGGTGTTGGGGTGGGGTGGGAGGAAAATTTTTCCCGAAAACCAAAATTTCACCGATGGCGTACCATTGGAGGTCGGAGGGTTGTGGGGCTTTTGGGCGTGGATGAGGTGGGGGTTGGTGGGTTGGTGGAGGGTGTTGGTAAGGTGGGAGCTGGCTTGGGCTCGGGGTTCGGGTGGTGGGGGTGGAGAGTAGGGGTAAGGGTAGGGTGGGGTGGAGGTGGAGGGAGTGGGATGGGGCGGGTGAACGGGGCGGGGTGGACGGGGTGGGTGGGGGTTTGGAGGTGGAGTAGGGGTGGAGATGGGTGTGGTGAGGGTGGGTGGTGGAGTTGGGGTCGAGGTGTGAAGCGGGGGCGGGTGGAGGGGCGGTGTGTGCGCGGTGGGGGGGGGGGGGGGGGGGGGGGGGGGGTGGAGGTGGGGTGTGGTGAGGATGGGGTGGAGGTGGCGTGGAGGGGTAAAGCCGGGGCGGATGGAGGCGGTGTGTGTACGGGGTGGGGGTTTGAGGTGGAGGTGGGGTGTGGTTGGGTAGTTGCCGGAGCGGGTCGAATCCTAAATTTTCCGGGCAACGCCGGGTACCCCAGCTAGTATATAATATGTGGGCTGAGATGCAGAAAATAGTCCTGAGTAATAAAATGTTTTTTTAAATATAATAGGCCTACCGCAGTACCAGTACCATTGATTTGTCAGAATTGAATTTCAATTGACTTAAACGTAACCGTTTTATACGTATACACCTAATTCTTCGGACAATTCGTTTGCCTCGTAAAGGATTTGAACTCTCTCTGGTAAAACAAAATTTTAAAACAGTTTTATATAATAATAATAATAATAATATTAATAATAATAATAAAAATAATAATAATAATAATAATAATAGGGCCGTTCCAGACTGTGATTTTATATTAGGCGGTAGATAAGTCCCTGAGGGATCCTGTATACCTCGGGGCAAAAAATAATAATAATAATATTAGTAATAATAATAATAATAATAATATAATTATAATTGCATATGATACCTTCGGTGTTTGGCAGGCAAGTTGCCAAGGTACGATTGCGTTTGAAGCAGGCGAATTTGTTGCACTCGTGGACCGGGTCGTATACGGTGTTCACGCAGCCGTAGTAGATTTTTCCCAGGAGGGTGAATGGAAAGGAACAGTTCTGCGCAGGAATCATTGTAGGATCACCTGTAACATCCATTCGCAGGTCTGTCTCCCATCAGGGCTTTCTTAACGTGCAGTTGTACACAAAATGTGCAGTTCTAAATGTATCTGTCACATTGTAGAAGCACTTCTGTACGGTTAAGGCTAGCAAAAAGGTCATTGTTCTCCGATTGGAAGTAGGCTAGCTTACCATGGAGAATGGGAAAAGAAAGAAGCGGTTGTGCAGTTCTAAAAATTCCTTAAAAACCGCCCTGTCTCCCATGTTTCTACCATGACATCCTTTATTAGCCTATGGGCTTAATGGCCCTAATCCATGCATTTGCTCCAGAATTGATTACTGTAATTCTCTTCTCATTGGTGTTCCCAAGGTCCAAAATTGTTCGCTTTCCTAAATAGTTCCACACAATTATCATGGTCATCCAACTATACACTTGCTTCTCCTCTCTCTCTCTGCCCGCATCCAGTTTGAAGTCCTTGCTCTGGTCCTCCAGTCCAAACCAGTGTTTTAGTTGTCCAAAATTAACTGGGGGGGTCAGTAATTTTGTACAGCTTACCAAAGTACACAAATACATATCAAATCCCTGCCGTTACAGAAATTAAAAACGGTGATTTGTAACTTTCTTTTTCCGCTCTCCAACACGTCATTTAATTATAGGGCCTACTCGCCTTTATTCATGAAATACAGTTGTATTCACTTTAATTACAGTACTTGCCAAATGTTTCAACTGTAAATGATCAGAGTCAAAATGAAGATTTTATGCTGCCAATATGACATTCACATCTTTGTATTATTAGACTGGCAAGCTTAGATAATTATTTCACTTCTCAATCTCGACATTGCGTGACTGCTACACACTTGTTCATGTAAATGGCTAAAACCATGATTTAGCTAACATGCCACAGAATTCTAAAGTTTTTAAATAAGAGTTACTATTCACACAAAAATAATGTCGAGCTGTGTTTAGTAACTTCCTTTTTCTTAGGAAGTCCGGTGGCTTTGTCCAAAGCACCATGTCTGCCAGCCTTAAGCCATGAAATAACATATTTATCAACATTCCATGCCGTAAGAGGCGGACCGTTGATGCCAATCATCAACAGATCATTGACTGAATTCACCAGGAGCCTGTTTCTTCCACTGGTGTGGTAGAGATTCATCTGACTGAATCCTCTCTCACACTCAGCAGAAGAAACAGGTAAAACTTCCAACAAATCGACAAGTGTCTGTAATTTCTGACCCACAAGTACACCATCACTGTTTTTAAACATAGCATAATCAAGCACAATATCAGCTGCCTCCGAATTACTCATTCCAAACGACTTGCACAACAATGCAACTTGTTTTTCCACAAACAGCGCCCGTTTCAGACTGGACGATTTAACTCTTTCCCGCCGGATCGGGTCGCGGGTGACCCGATAAACCCAATAGGTATCGGAACAATTCAGGCGGGATTGAGTTAACTAACATGCAATCAGTAGCTGACAAACAGGAAAAGGAAATACGTTGAAGAACATGAACATTACTAATATTTATTTGAGAATGGCTCCCTACCCGCGTCATAAATTATAGGCTGGTGTCTGGTTCCCTACTCTCAGTCACGCATTGTATCGACAAGTATTGCAGCCAATTAATTTGAGACACGAATCAAGAATCATACGAATATAGACGAAGGGGCCAAGGAACTGGGGGGGTCAGAAGCTGACCCCCTCAACACATTTTTAGTCACTTAACTGAGGGGGTCAGACAACGAACTGAGGGGGTCCAACCCCCCCAACCCCCCGACAACTAAATCACTGGTCCAAACTAGATCTTGCGCTAAAATATATCATGGATCTCATATAGTTCTTCTATCTCTGCATCTTCTCGCCGACCCTCCGACTGCCGCTGACGAATACCCAGTACCGGTAGCTATTATCTCGAACATCTGCCTCCCATCATCTAGAATAAGCGACGTAGGGCCTACCAGTACGCTGTGATTCGTTGATTGGAAAGGTAGGCCTATACCACCAGAATGCTGTAGATGACTTATCTGACGCTAATATTCTATATAGAATTTTCATTCAAATCGTGATTTAATTTGCACCCTTTATATTATTCGTGCCAATTGTTACTCATGATGTTTTATAATTGCATGATGATGATGTTTTAGGCCTAAGTCCCACTGTGCGTTTGCAAGTAGAGTAATAAAGAAAATATTTAGGCCTACTTACTTATCTGTTGACGCTTATAGGCCAATGTAAAGTCGATTGAAGGCATTTACCTCTCTTTCCCACCCATCTCGGCGGACCTGCCTTTTGGCCCACCATATAGAGGTAGGCCTATACATAAATAGATCGTTCGCTTACCTGCAATCTGCTTCGAAGATACCTAAAGACAAAAGCTCTCTTGTGAATCAACAACGCAAGTTTGAATAATTATAAATTTTATGAATATTGTTATTATGTCTGATATGCTGTAGTGTACACGTAGCCGAGGCCTATTACAGAATTTACCAGACATGCCTCGCTGTTATGTTTACAAAGCTTTGAATTTTGAAAGTGAGGGAGTGTCCTTAGTAATGTGCAATAACATAAGCAATTTGCATGCATGCAGGCCAAGGCTTAAGGTGTGGCGCCCATGCATGCACTTATTTTCAGTAGGCCTACGTTACTCCCGAATCAACGGTTATAAGGAAAAGTACAATAACATTCAAGCTTTGAAAACAGCAGCAGTGAGTTTACGAATTTAGCCTCTCTTATGACTGATTAGTAGATTGGTATTGATAATGATGAGTCGTTACAACAAACAATGCTAAGAAGAAAGTTTAGTTTCTTTGGTCATAATTTTTATGCGCTCAAATGGACTGGAAAAAACATGATGCTGGCATGAGGAGAGGGAAGGAGAAAACAAGGGCGGCCGAGGAAAAGGTGGTTGGACGAGGTTCAAGAAACAGCAGGAATGAATCTGGAAGAATTAAGGGAAACGACATCAGAAAGAAAGCAATGGAGAAAACTGGTCATGACGGTCGCTAGAGTTCAAGGAACTGACAGCACATTGTCAATTTGTCAAGGTGACAAGGTGAATTATGACTCTACTCATAATTGGCACTGTATACATGTAAATGTTCATTTACAAAAATGACAGTTACTAGTTGAATTGTAAAGTAGTCCTATAGTCTTCTTACCTGGCAGTGGCGGATCCAGAACTCTTTCAAAGGGGGGGGGGGCAAAAATCTTAGATCTTGGGACAGGAAAATTTTTTCGTTCGTTGGTCGCAAAAAAGGTGATGGTTGATGAGAAACAAGTACTTTTCATCCGCCAAAAAAGTTGATGACCTTTTAGTAGTGTCATCGGTCTTTGACTGAAGAAAAAAGTACTTTTCATCCGCCGAAAAAAGGTTTATGACCCTTTTTTATAATTTTTTAGTCCTCCACCAGAAAACCAAATGGGGGGGGGGACCACGTCCAATGCAATTTTCTTTATGGGGGGCAATATGCCACGACATCCCTATTCCTATTACTAATTTCGAACCTAATAAGGAGGGCAACGTCCCATGGCAGTTTTAAATGGGGGACCATGGCCGGAATTCCCCCTGGATCCGCCCCTTTACCTGGTAGATGTTGCCGCAGCTTGTCCCTGTTGATCCGGGTTGAAAGGTCGGCGGCGTCGAATACATGGTGCAGTAGAGACTTGTTTCATCAAAGTTAAATGCTTCACAGTTTGCGCCATGACACTCGCGTGCACAGCGCGCCTTGCTGTCAACGGAAATGGTGGTGGAAGGGTAGCCAAAGGCGCAGACCTGAATTCCGTTGGGGTAGGTCACCGGGCAATAGACGACGTACTGGCCGCCCGTCCCACACACCAGCAGCGAAAGAGTAAGCAATTTATACAGCGCCATTAATTAATCTTTAGCTCATAAGCAGAAGACGATGATGGTTGGTATACTTGCAGCTTTGGATTGCATGTATAGGCTACTTCAGCAGTATAGTGTTCCGAGGCGTTAACTGCTTTACTTAAATATAGGCCTAGTCAAATAATGTTCTAGTAGGCTACGCTAGACAGGCTTACGTAGGCCTAATTGGCGAAGGGGATTAGGCCTATAGCTGCATGCTAATTGATAGAGCTATAGGCTATACTGCAATGTACTTGCCACCAAAGACATGAATGCCGCGCAGTTTTAAGTGCGCATACTGTAAAGAGACTTCTCAGCAGCAGTGGCATTTATTTTAAGTCAATTTATAGCAACTTGTAGCCTTGTAGGCTAGCGAAGGGCAATATTATTCAGCAACTCTGTACTTTCAGCGAATAAGCAGCAATAGCCTATATCGGCTATTTCTCAGCGAATATAATTATTATAGGCCTATCTAAAGTAAGCTGGCATCACTGCCATGTCTACTGGAAATTCTAAGCACTGCACGATTTGAAGCGTGCTTTCTCAACAACTTCGAATTCGCACAGAGCTGTAGATCAGGAACTTCGCACTGATGCATCATATTTATGTACCGCTACGGCTACGAGTGGAACTGCTTGGGCCGAGTATACGTTGAATGTATAGGTCTACACGGCAACGTCTCGATCGGGGGAGTAAACAGATCAATATGGCTTGCTGAGTGACAGTCAGCTACGCGAAGGCTACAATTAATTATAAGTCCCGAAGCAATTGGTCTGCAGAGGTTGAGGAGCATGAAGAGCAGCTATCTATAGAGTGTGAGGGTGTGCTGTCTATTCTCATGCAAAACCGCGAATGTAGTAGTACTGAGTAGGCCATGGGTGGAGTTTGGTTTTTTTGGGGAGGGGGTTGAAGACTTGGGCGTTGGTTGGGGCGGGGTCCGCAGAGACTCTGAATTTTTTCCTTCGACCCGAAAAAGTTGACGACTTTTTTAGTCATTCGATTGAAGTTTCGTTCTTGAAAAAAGCCATTTTCACCGAATATATTTTCGCGTCTGGGCCCTCTTGGGTGGTGGTGGTGGTGGGGGGGTTAACCCCGGAAAAAGATACCATTTCCAATTTTCCATGGTAAAAAAACGAAGTCTGGGCTTTCTTGGGGGCTAAATTCCACGTACTATTCCCTGATAAACTCCGCCCATGGAAATATGGAATAGGCCTACTGAATTGTAGCATATCCCTTTGTTGCTTCTTTCAATGGATAGTTTCTATGGTCGTTTGAAAAGACTTGCTGTTTCACCTTTTGCTTAGTTTCAACTCATCGTCATGCGGGCTTAAGCTTATAACTAATCCATGCGCTTTACTTTGTTGCCCTGCATGCGTGGCATCGATTTTTAAATAAAAGTTGAGGACATCCGTAGTATAAATATACCTAGTATAACTTGTATTTAACATAATATTTCACGACAATGATTGATTGCTGCTGCAGATAACAAAGCTCGTTTGCATTGTTCATCCATTGCAGACATGACATATACAGTCAGAACGGGGCGAGAATTGCCGAAGGTTGAGGGGTTCAACCCCCCGTATTTCTTAGGACCCCATAGTAAAGTCTGATTTTCACACACCACTTCCATGTTTATCATTGTCCAACCCCCAGTTATTTTTCCACAATTCCCATACTGAGTCAGGATGAGAATTGCTGGGGCTTATGTCGTTCAAACCCCCCCCAATTAATGGTTCATCCATTGCTGCATGTCTAGTCAGAGTGAGAATTGGGGGGTTGACGGGTTGGGTGGTTCAACCATGAACCACGTATGTCGTTCTATAACGACCTCACAGTGAAGTATTTATTGCACACCCAGGCTCCACATAAGTCAACGTCTGAACGTGTCCCCGCTACTTTTCTACAATTCTCATACTTATGTATATATATATATATATATATATATATATATTTATATACATACATATATATATATATATATACTAGTGCAATAGTAATGGCTAGTTACGATTGTCGGATGAAACCGATTAAACATCAATATATAATAGGCTATATATATATATATTATATATTCTGCTTTAAAATAATAAGCTTGTTTTGGCCTTTGAGACTCGAATGCCGGAAATCCTGCGTTTGGTCTATAGCTGAAAAAAGCAGAGTTCATTTTGGATTAATTAATTAGCCTATTCGATTGGGCGCGCGCACAAAAGCAACGCACGACACGCAAACCTACACACACACACACACACACACACACACACACACACACACACACACACACACACACACAAACACACACAGGCACACACACAAACATACACACAGGCACACATACATACACACAGGTACACGTGCCCCACATAAATAGAGGACTGTTGCTAACGTTTCCATGGTTTCGGCCAATGGTCGTAGACCATATATATATATATATATATATATATATATATATAATATATATACATATATATACATATATATAATATATATACATATATATATATCAAATTATTCAAACGCAAATCCTCAAATCTATGCAGTCCGTAGCCTACGTGTAGGTCCATAATTAATTATGTAGGGGTCATGGCTTCTTTTTGTGCGCTAGTTCGTTTGTCGTGTTTTAGAGTCTCTTCGTCGGCATCCATAATGCATATTATTTTGACAGTTGCATAGCGCTTAGGAGAACGCCCTTGTAAAGCTGCGACAGGTCGATGCATATAATAAATGCTGTGCTCGGACAAAAGTTTCTGTCAGCCGTCAATAATTTATGACGTGGAAAAGCGGTTGCGATAATTATAAGCGTGTAGCAGGTCGTTGCAATAAGTCTTCAATAAGTGACGAGGGGAATAATTGGTGTGGAACAAAGAATCGCTTGAGACAATGCTTGTAGGGGCGGGGGCCTGTAGGTCGAGTGGACAACAATGGAGACCCATTCCATAGAATGACGGTTCGTCAGTGTATAGGCTATGGAAGTTGACAGGAAGATCGACGATAAATGGTAGACCTACATTGTATGTATGTGGCCCAGTCATTGGTAAAACAATGGCAGATTCTGCATTTTGTAGTGGGACTGTAGGGGAGGGGGCTGTAGTTTCCCGTCTCCAACTGCTTTTGAACATGCAGGCGTGTAGTAATTACAAGGGAACAAAAGATCTCTCGAGTCTGTCGAGAAGGCATCGAGAACAAGAACGCAAGGGAAGTGACAGAGAGCCGTTGAGCTGTGAGTACCAAGGAAGACATGTAGAAGGTGCATACAAGCAGACAAGCAGACACAGGTAGGCAGACAAACAGGCACAGGCAGGCAGAGAAACAGACACAGGCAAGCAGACAAACAGACACAGGACAGGTAGGCAGACAAGCAGACTCAGGTAGGCAGACAAGCAGACACAGGCAAGTAGTGAAACAAACACAGGCAGGCAGACAAGCAAACACAGGCAGGCAGACAAACAGACACAGGCAAGCAGACAAACAGACACAGGCAAGCAGACAAACAGACACAGGCAAGCAGACAAGCAGGCATCGAGCGGGAACAATGAGACGTTACAAAGTGACGCCAGACACCGGCTGATCGTCCCAATATTATGGTCTCTGTGGTAACAGGCGCAGAACCCTCGCCATGACTTCACAGGTGACATAAAAGATGCGACCTGCAGACATAAAACAATTGCCAGTACCATTCTTCAGGAGACAATGCAATGGGACTGCATGCAACATGTATAAGCTTATGTTGAAAGCACTGACAATGTCATGCGTTTCTACATGACTTGCTGATGGCGTATGCTGCATGAAGATTGATGAGTATAATAAAATTAGAAAGCACTAAGAAAAATAATTGGCAGCCCGATATTTGCATCTGGTATTGTTTATAGTTGCTGCGACATGATTGTTGTCATTGCAACTGTGTGCATAGCCGCAGCTATTTTATCTTACCGTTGAGAGGTAAATTAAAAATTAATTAAATAACCTCTCATTTTTCACTAGAAATAAAATTGGTGATCATACCCTCCTAACTTCCTATTACCTCTGCAGAAAGCCTCTTATAATATTATTATAGGCCTATTATAAACACTTCTGCCATCTAAATTTGTATTATTCGTTTTAATTATTATCTTCAAAATGCTAAGACTTTGCCATTAGTTAAGAACGTTGCGGTTTTTCATCTTATGCGATAATAAATATTATATCAGGGCCACTCCACCGCTATCTGATGAAAATTATCTTCATGGCAACATCGCTCAGAGGGGCCATTTAGTGGAGTAAATTGTAAGACCTCTTCCGGGCCCTGTGCAATCAAGCCCATTCATACTATATAATTATTAGGGCCTACAATGATTAGACCTACATGCAATGATTATGGGCCAGGGCCTACATATAGAGAATGTCATAAGTGTGGGAAATGGCTTATTTCCTTCGTGCTTCGCCTACATGCGTAGGCCTATACAGTAAACTGGTTTCTTATTTTGTACACTTCTGTGTATTCTTGATTCTTGATTGGCTGCCAAATGAAATGATTTAATTTGATATATTCAACGCCTGCAAGATGCAACAAAACTAACTCAATTATAGGCTTACGTTATAAATGTAACTCGATTTTTGTTCCTGCAGGGTATAGTGAATGTTATTTCCTACTTAGGCCTAGATAAATTATGTCTCAAAATTGCGGGAAATGTTACTTTCTTCAAGCTTTGTAGAGACAACTCAGACATGCAAAGCACAATCGAATTAATATGTGTGTACGTACTACGTGGGTTCTGCTCATGGGCGGATCGAGTTTATCAGGAGCTAGGGGGAGCTAAGCCCCCCCAAGAAGGCCCAGATTCAGCTTTTTTACCATGAAAATTATATCTTTTTCCGGGCTTAGCCCCCCTACGAAGGCATTAGCCCCTCCAAGAACGTAAACCAAACTCCGCCCATGGTTCTGCTGGTTTTGATTGACTATACATTAGATTACACATACTGGGCAAATTAGTTTCACTTGGAGGATTCGCGTGACCGACTTTGTCGCTGCTTCGCGCATGGCTGAATGGTCAAGTAGGCCTATTCTTTGTAGGCCTATGTACCGTGAAAGCCTATAATGTGTAACAGAACCAGCAGCGTTGTCTGCATGATCTACATTGTATATCTTCATTCAGACGTACGTTTAACTTATACCGGTACACTGCTGAAATAAGCTTATGTATCAAGATTATTCATGTCAGTCCCAAACCTGGAGAAAGGAGGATGGCGACACTAATCATCCTTGATTATGACACAGTGCCGTGAAATTAATAAACAGCGACAAGCAAGATTATTCAAGACAAATAATTTACTGCAACGCTGCTGTGATCATGACACCATGGCATTTATTCATCTTCATCAACACGGAGTATCAATTCTTGAATTTTCATTGAAAACGTTTGTGCGTCTATTCACGTTTAGGCATGAAGCTGCGAGCCTGCGAAATTTACACAAAGGTTTCAAAACTTGATTGTAAAGTTAGTGAAATGTTATACGACGTTGCGGTTCCTGCTGTCCAGCTTTTTTTATTCCTGTAGAGATGATTGATTGGTTATTTAGGCGGCTGGGCGCAGTACTGTCGAAATTCCGTCATGGTGCACTGATGGACACAGCATTCGCAGACAATTCCCTGACTCGTATGACCGTCACTCACAATGTTTCTCTTGTCGTGGAGGAAAGCCAGAGCTGACGTCTTCGGTAGAAAGACGTTCTGCCTCGCCAGGTGAGACTGTTCAGAGGACAACTGAAGGTCACCATTTCCGTCCATCTTGGACCCGCCGTCCACCAGATCCCTCGGCAGCGGAAAGTAGCCACTGGCGAGTGAGTGCTCTGCGCAGAACAAGACATGTATTTATTTATTTATTTAATTAATTATTTATTTATTTATTTATAGGCCCTATACATTGTTTATAAAATTTTATTAATTAAAGCACTGAATCGTAAACTCGGAAGTTGGAACTTCCACAGCCGCGTCTGATCGTCCACAAACGCTATAGTCGCGGGAACAAGGTTAGGCCTACTCAAAAAGCGCTTGACTTCAAATGATAGGATCGGCCTAGTTTCACGAAAATTATCATTGTTTAGCTGGTACTGAACTGCAGTCTAATAATATCACACTCAGAGCAGGTGCTTAACCAGGAAACATTTGAGGGTTTCCCATTCTGAGTGGGGGAGGCATGGGCATAGGGGGAGGCATGGGCATAATCATTCCTTAGAAAGTGACATGGTTATGGAAAAATTGTAATGACTAGGAGTCTTGGTCACAACCGCCCCTCCATACCCAATGACACTAAACGCATTTGAACAAATTGTGTGGGTCATAGTTTTCAGAGTGGGGTGGTTCAAGTCACCTCTTGGCCACGCCACTGGGCGGAGGTTTCAAGTGGACATGGTAATACGGAGGATTATAATTAGAATTAGAATTTCCGAAAGAAAAATAATAATAATTTGTTTATTTCAGAAATTAATTCGAGTGAGTGTATATTATACCCGTAGCCAACCCCTAAATATTTACCATTGGATCTCTTGTTGTAGCCGTTCTGGCAGACAAGTCCGAGAATGCTGGACAGTTTGGGTCCGCAGAGACCCCTCGGCTGCTGGAAGTAGTCCTCCGTGGTGCACGTCTGCTCGTAGTCGGCCGAGGTGCAGTTGAAAAGACACACGGACGCGACTCCGAGCCACAGCAGAACACAGGCCAGCATCGCATTCATTCTCCTATTATTCTCTGATCGTCCAGAGAAAAACAAAAACACAAATAATAATAATCGTAATCGTAATAGGGATCTCCATAATTTCTAAAGCGCCACTCGAAAGCAAAGCGCAGGGCACCAGCTTATTCACGAGCACTGTGTCTAATCATAGGGGTTTCCCCAAAGAGTAGTCTGAAGGAGGTCGTAGTCCGCTTATACCAAAGGATCAGAGATGGCAGATTAGCTGTTAGGGTGGGTGACGTTTAGGTGTTCGAAAATTACTGGAAGTCGTGGTAAGAGTTCTTATAACAAGGTGAGACCTTAGTTTCGAATGGAAAGCCGGAGGATTGATGGATAGAGGGGCCTGAGGAAGGCGATGGTGGTTGACTGGAAAGGTTGGAGGGGAACGGGAAAAGAGCGGAATTATTCATGCTCGTTATTATTAATTCAAACTAAAACAATGATTGCAAGTCGCAGTGTGAACGGATGATTACGGCTCATTAGCAGGCGTCGAAATTGACTTTTTGGCAGCCATGAAAGGCGTTTGTCTGTCCTATATATATATATATATATATAATGCTCGTTTTACCAACGCCATATAGCGAATGAAAGGTTGAGTCGACCTTTTGGGGGCATCGTTTGGGGGGCATCGGGAATCCATCTGCATTCATGCTGATGTCCTGCTCCTCGTGTTTGTAATTTGTAATTTCATCCCAGTATATAGGCCTCTACTAAGCGGGACTCGTCTCTTCTGGCGTGCCTATTGCTCCCTATTCAAATTCCATAATCCTTGTTGTATGACTTAATTGTTAAATACCACTTGTGTTATACTGTTCTGCTATTATGTTTATTTTTGGGATCAATAAAGAATTTGAACGAATTGAATTCGTGTTTGAGAATTGTAGAAATATAACTGGGTTTGACTACATGATTAACGTGGAGCTGGGGTGTGCAAAGAAGATTTTTCCGTTGAGTGGTATCCTAAGCTAGGTGAGAATATCCGGTGGCTGAGGGTTCGAGCCCTAGTCTTTCTTAGTATACCCCCCGGTAAACTGTAGCAAGGTCTCCACTTCACACCCAGGTAGGGTGAGAATTGCCGGGGGGGAGTTGGGGGGTTCAACCCCCCAGTCTTTTTTAGAGCTCCATGTTAAAGTATGTTTTTCATACCCCAATTTCAAGTTTATCATAGGCCAACACCCCAGTTATTTTTCCACAATTCTCATACTGCACCCAGGTCCACATAAGTCACCATCTGACTCCCAGTTATTCTTATACAATTCTCATACTTCTTCTTTCCCGTCCTGAGGCTCTTTGGCGAGGGAGGACAATTATCGTACTGGTTCTAAGAAAGATTAAGGGTTGAACGTCCTCCCCAATCATTGGACAATTCTCACCCTGATCTCGGAGTTTGACAGCTGAATGTGTAGAAT
>OX243827.1:17023011-17160511 GCA_945859605.1 Lumbricus rubellus | reverse complement strand
GAGACATTACAGAAGAATATGTATAAACGGGGTATTTCTCAGTCGGTAATTAATTGAAATTCAAGTTTAGCAATTATTATTAAGCTGTTGTGATGCAGTCTTTCAGACAGAGTCAGAATTTGGCAAGCCCTTGAAGTTTGGCACGCTAGGCAACTGCCTGCTTTGCCTGTGCCGAAGGCCGGTGTCAGGAAATAAAGTTTCCTTGATACAAAGTTTCCACCCCCGAAGCAGAGTCTCCTCTGTATGAAACTCTGTGTTGGAAGAAATTTTCTGATATAAAAATAGGCATAGCCTACATAGCCTAATTATTTTCTTGTTAACTAATTAACCCATTAGTGCCCACAGTCCCTTTTTAGGGACACAAAGTTAATCAAGTGTAGTGTTTCAAAAATGAAGCACAAATTTTTTGTTTCTTTTTTTGCTGTACTTAGCAATGTCTGTAGTATTATTTGAAGCATTTTGTTTGTATGTACATAAACATTATGTGCATAATATTTCCTTATAAACATCGATTAATGGAAAATTCTCAAATCATGATTTCATGCTCAAAGGTGGGTGTTTTTCAATTAAATGACCTCAGTAAATTGAATAAAGTGAATCATATTTAGGTAGTACAACTACTTAGCCTGTGCAGGAATACTTTTGTTGCATGTTTCTTGTGAATGGTGTACTTGCTGTACTCAGTGGCGCAACTAGGGGGGTGCTGGGGGGTGCTTGAGCACCCCCCAGGCTAAAAAAGTGACCCACGCAATTTTTCCAAATCCGATGAGTTTTTTGGTGCGTAGGGGGGGGGGGAGGGGTCATTCGGTTTTTAAGATTACACAATCAAGCAAGTTCCTTTGGCAATCGCTACTTCGCACCATCTGAGCACCCCCCAGGAAAATTTTCTGGTTGCGCCCCTGGCTGTACTGCGTTGAATTTGTGTCCCTAAAAAGGGAGTGTGGGCATTAGAGGGTACAGTATTTTCGTTAGGCAAAAATAACTGTGCGTATGGTTTTATGACCACTGGAGCCTAATAGATCCAATCGTTATGGCATATTTCTGTACCATCCCAATGCTAGAATGTATGTATGTATGTATGTATGTATGTATGTATGTATGTATGTATGTATGTATGTATATATGTATGTATGTATGTATGTATGTATGTATGTATGTATGCATGTATGTATTTGCGTATGTAATACGTATGTATGCATGCATACAGCATGCATGTATGCATGCATGCCTGTATGTATGCATTTATACATGTGTGACATTGTGTGTGTGTGTATATACATGTATATGTATGTATATATGTATGTATGTATGTATGTTTGCATGTATGCATGCATGTATGTATGCATGAGAGCCATGTTAGCTACACCGGTAAGCGATAGCGGCATACGTCTGTTGGTTGCAACGGACTGCGGTTCAAGCCCCGGGCTGGGAGTTAACATTCAGAGATTTAGATATCTCGAACTAGCACGTGTGGGACGCAGGGGTGCAAGCTGCTGCGGAGCGACCTTGGGCAAGTTGCTTAGCCATTACTGTCTGTGGGGAAGGCAACGGGAAACCACCTCACTCATCTCATCCCCAGGGGCGTAAAGCCAATGAACCTGCCTGCGGGCAGAGGGTCATCATCATCATCATCATCATGCATGTAGGTATATATATACGTGTACGCATGAATGTATGTGTAAGTACGCACGTACATACGTAGGTAGTGTGTATGTATGTACGCCATTGCGTATATGTACGTATGTACGCAGGTACGTATGTATGCAGGTACGTATGTACATATATGCATGTATGTATGACATTGTATGTAGCCTATGTATGTATGTATGTATGTACGTACACACACGCAAGCACGTACGCAGATGGGTATGTACGCAGGTACGTATGTGCATGTATGTTTGTATGTACGTACATGTATATATGTACATAATCACTTAAGCATGTAGGCCTACGTTCGTGCGTACATTTGAACGTATGTATGCTCGTATTCAACCATCTACGTGCACCGTAGCGACGCTTTGCCTTGCACTGTAGTTCATAATATTAGTTGAACGGGTATAACCGGGTCTGCCATATAAAAGTCAACTGCTAAGGACGACCATGATATAGTCAGGATAGCCGGAAGAGGGGATAAGGGACCGTCCATAAATGACTTCATGCACATAGGGTTGGGGTCACACATAATATGTGACGATGTGTGATGGTCTCTAACTAGATATCAAAATTATGACATTTGTGATGAAGTGTGGCGAGGAGGGTCAAAATCGTCGAAAATTACGTGTCGTCATTTATGGACGGCCCCTAATAGCTGGTTTTGTTATCTCTATTTGTTACCTTTCATCTATCTGTTTGTTACTTTTCATTTATATGTTGAATTTTCATACCTTAATAGCATAAAAGTGAAGTAACCAAGCCACATTTTAAGAATTTCCATTTAAATAAACCTGTGCCCTGTAATGCCCACTGTCCCTTTTTAGGGACAAGAATTTAAATGCCGATATTTTAGTTACCTGATGTTTGCAAATTTTTTCCATATTTTTCCCGTTATACCATCCATATTGTCTACCACACCAAGAAATTTCATAAAGTTTTTCCGTCATGGGCACTAAAGGGTTAAGGAACATAAACTAAGGGTTTAACCTGCAGTTACCTGCTCGTCTATAAATTTTATGCGACTGTAGCTCATTTCACGCTGAACTGGAGTGGGGGGGGCTTTATTTAGTAAATTCGTAGACGGAGGGAGTATTCTCTTTCCTCTGAGACCCTATTTCAGAATAATAGAGAATATACTCTTTGGGGGCGAATTCTGGAGCAGATCCGCCGGGGAGAATCTATTTCGAAATAAAGTCTCCGGGGGAGACTTTTGGGAAGACGCTGCCACGCGACACCGACCCTGGCACTTGTGATTCAATTTAATATTGTTTATATGTATATATATATATATATATATATATATATATATATATATATAGTTTATATAGTGTTGTTCTGATTACGTTGCTTCAAAAGCTGTCAATTATTTGTCGGGAAAATGCGAGGAGAAAAGACATCAAAATATATAACTGTTTTATCGACTTCAGCAAAGCTTTTGATAGCATAGACCAGAGTACAACATGGGCAGCTATCGAATCATTCGGGGTGGATAAGAATCTGACACGTCTGCTAAGGGAAATAAATGGAAACGCAACAGCGGCAGTACGGATTGGGAATGAAAAGGGGGAATGGTTTAAGACAAGTAGAGGTACAAGACAAGGAGATCCAATATCCCCAAGCTCCTTCATTATACTATTGGAAAGAGTACTGGATAAGATAAGAGATAAAGAGAATGGGGTGGTAATAAGTGGCACAAGGATCAATAACCTTTGTTTCGCAGACGATATCGACTTGATCGATAGCGACGAGGAACGGTTAGAAACAACAGCACAAGCTTTGAACGAAGAAGGAAAGAGGTATGGGTTGTCCATGAACTTCGGGAAAACGAAAACTCTAGTATTCGGAGAAAAGGAGTGTAGAAAGAAGTTCCTCATCGATGGAAACCAGCTGGAGAACGTGGAAAAGTTTACATATCTTGGGAGCAATACGACATATGATCTAGACAACAGAAAGGAGGTATGGGCAGGGATAGCAAAAGCCACAGCGACGTTAAAAGCCATGGACAAGATCTGGAGGAGCAAGGCGATAAGACTGGAAACTAAGATGAAAGTACTACAGACATGTGTCTTCAGTGGTGTGCTTTATGGATGCGAGTCTTGGGTGGTGACAAAGGATATAGAACGGAGGATATTGGCATTCGAAAGAAAGTGCTACCGAAAGATTCTGAGAATAGGCTGGACACAAAAAGTTACCAATGTCGCACTATACAAACGAATACGCCTGAAGGAGAATATTATGCAGAAGCTGATCAGGAGAAAGATGGGGCTATTTGGGCATATATGCAGAATGGGAGACGACAGGAAAATAAAACTACTGGTTTTCGGCAGAACGGAGGGGACAAATCGAAGAGGAAGACCGCACAGAGAATGGTTGGACGACATCATCGGGTGGGGAAGAGCATCACTCCAGGAGCTGAGTCACATGGCGATGGACAGGGAGCAGTGGAGATTTTTGGTGAAAATGGCAGTGGACACCTACGGGCGTTGAGCCCATGGTGCCTGATGATGATGATGATGATGATGATACTAGTATACTATATAGTCAGTATAGGCCTATTATCATTTCTCTGATTTTAACACAACATCATTGCTTATAGGCTAACTTGTGACATTAGAACGTCGACTGAAATGCAATTGTGCATTCATATTTTATTGGGGCAAGGTTGATATATATCAAGTTTTTAGCTTTTCTCTGACTTCCTGTTGCTCAAAGACGTTTTTGTATAAAATTAATTATCTGCTACCTGTATTTATGTTCTATTTTCTTTCTTTCTTTGGTGAACTAACTAAACAAGTGGCAAGCATTTCCAAGCAAGATTATTCAAGACAAATAATTTGCTCAAAGGCTGCTATAACCATGACACCATGGCATTTATTCATCTTCATCAACGCGGAATAATTCAAACGTGTGTGCGTCCATTCGCGATTAGGCTTTGCACGAAGCGACGAAATTAATCTACAGAATGGTCCCAAAACTTGATTGTGAATTTAATTATATATACGACGTTGCGGTTCCTGCATGTTGTCCGGCTTTTGATCCATGGAGAAACGGTCGATGGATGGGTTACTTTGGCGGCTGGGCGCAGTACTCTCGAAATTCAGACATACTGCATTGATGGACACAGCATTCGCAGACAATACCTCGACTCGTGTGACCCTCGGCGTTTCTCTTGTCGTGGAGGAAAGACAAAGCCGACGTCTTTGGTAGAAAGACGTTCTGCCTCGCCAGGTGAGACTGTTCAGAGGACAACTGAAGGTCACTGGTTCCGTCCATCTTGTACCCACCGTCCACCAGGTCCCGCGGCAGCGGAAAGTAGCCACCGGCGACGGAGTGCTCTGCGGAACAAAACGTGTATTTATTTATTTATTTATTCATTGTTTAATCGTTGTAATGCACTTTATGGTAAATCGTAAACTCGCAGCATCCATTGTCCACAGTGACCACATTGCCATGGGCGGAGTTTGGTTTCCGTTCTTGGGGGGGGGGGCTAATGCCTTCTTGGGGGGGGGCTAAGCCCGGGAAAATATACCATTTACATGGTAAAAAAGCTGAATTTTGGCTTTCTTGGAGGGGCTTAGCCCCCCCTAGCCCCTGATAAACTCCGCCCATGCACAAAGCCAAGTCGTGGGACCCAAACCACCCCTCCGTGGCCATGCCACTGGGTGGGGGGACGATTTTCAATGGGCATGGTCGCACAATACAGAGTATTAGTTTTTTGGAAATTATATTTTGGGGGGAGTGGTTAGACCCGTAACCAGCCCCTAAGTATGCTCGTAGGCTACATGTACTTACCATTGGCTCTCTTGTTGTAGATACCCTGGCAGACGAGCGCAAGGATGCTGGACAGCTTCGGTCCGCAGAGCCCCTGCGGCTGCCGATAATAGTCCTCCGTGGCGCATACCCTCTCGTAGTTGGCCGAGGTGCAGTTGAAAAGACACACGGACGCCACTCCGAGCCACAGCAGAGCACAGGCGAGCATCGCATTCATTCTTCTAATTTTCTCTGATCGTCCACAGAAAAACAAAACGTCAAATGATCGAATTATTAATCGTTATCTTGTTTATACTTTATATTGTGATTATAGTTATATCCAAATTTCTAAAGCGCCACTCGAACGCAAAGCGCAGGGCACCAGCTTATTCACGAGCACTGTGTCTAGTCAGAAGGGTTGTTCAATAGAGTAGTCCGATCGAAGGAGGTCGTGGTCCACTGGTCGGTTTATCTAAGCATCAGAGGCGGCGGAATGGCTGTTTAGATGGGTGGCGTTTACATGGTCGAGAAAAATTGAAAGGGGAAGAGGAGATGAGTCTGGTATACATAATGAAACATTGAGCAGGACCTGATTGGACTTCACTTTCGAATGGAAAGTCCAAGTAACGATGGATTGAGTTGCCTGAGGACTTTGTGATGGTGGGTGACCCAGCAAGCATAGATGTAAAAAAACGATGGAAACGAAATAAAAAAAACGGAAAAAACGTCGTTTTATTCCCAAAAAAACAAACCACAAAAACGATAAAAAACCGAAACGGAAAATAATTTGACTTTGCTACATCTAAAACCGCGTTTTAACCTTGAAAACCTTGATTAGGAACCTACTACACGCAGGGTATCTCTTAAATGATGATGTTAAACGATGAAATAATGACTTTGTTAGCTGAATCCTTGAGAGTTGGCGGAAAACATAAGGATTATCCGAAAAAAATAAAATTAAGGAAAATAATAACAGAGAGTAAATGAATAAATAAAGTTAAAGAAAAAATAAAAAACGATAAAAAAAGTTGGGAATTTTTTTTTAAAAAACCAAAAAACCACGTTTTTGGGCGAGAATAAAAAAAAAAAACACGTTTTTTACAACTATGCCAGCAAGTATACACCGTGATTCAATAAAAACTAAGCCAAATTGTTTTGCATATATCTCTAATACCTGATGACATATCACGCTAATATTTTCCAAATATCTAGAGAAGTGGACCAGGAATATGATCCCAAAATTTCATGAAAATATGTTTAACGGGTAAAATGATACGAATATTTAAACTTCATATACCGAAATTGCAGTTTACAAGCAATTTTCTGTCAGATTCAATAAAGTGTTTCCTTATTATCTCTACTGCCTGACAATTAATCGTTCTAAAAATTTCCAGACATGTAGAGAATTGAAGTAACAATATGACCCCAACAGCATGGTTTCATTATTTAATTAAAAAACATGCTCAAAATGTCCTCCTCCTCCTGCTTGCACGCAAACCTGCAGGCGCTGGCGCCATGCATTGGGAAACGGCATCGTCGATTATCCTCGGGTCCAGGGCCCCAGGCCATCTCACACTTCCAACAAGCGTTGCTTTATATCGTTTATATCATGAATTGCTGCCTGCTAGACTCGGTCTTACGGCATGCACGCCCCACACTTTTAGTCGACAGGATTCAAATCTGGGCTGTTCGGAGGCCATAATGAGGGAGAAATGAAGTCTGGCGTCTCTCTTTTCAGCATTTCGATGGTTTTCTTGGCTCTGTGGGCTGGCGCTATTCTGTTGAAAAAGAAAACAGCCTTCTGGGGTTGTATATTTCTGATAACAGGTGAAAGATGTTGTGACAGCCCTACTTCGTTAATTTTACCCAGGATCCCTGAAGACCAAAATTGGGAACTATCAAGCATCAAAACCGCAATGAACACCATAACAGACTTGCTGAAAACTGAAATTTCTGGAGATGACGTTTAAATATTCATATCTTTCTATTCGTTTAAATATACGACATGATATTTTGGAATCCTATTCTTGGTTCAATTCTCTAAATATCTGGAAAATTTTAGCATAATTAATTATTAGGCATTGAAGATAAAAGAAAAACAGTTTAGCTTGATTTTTATTGAATCTGACAGAAAATTGCTTGTAAACTGCAATTTCTGCATATGAAGTTTAAATATTCATATCTTTTTACCTATTCAACTTTTTATCATGAAATTTTGGAATCATATTCTTGGTCCACTTCTCTAAATAGTGGGAACATTTTAGCATGATATGTTATCAGGCATTTGAGATATATGAAAAACAATTTGGCTTAGTTTTTATTGAATCACGGTGTAATTAGGAACGAAAAAAGAGAGGATTGTCAATTCGCGTTGATAATTATTTATTAAACTGAAGCATCGCTGTTTTGTTTAAAGTCATATAATAATTATAATGTGAACGAACGATTGCAAGTTATATTACGGGCACCGAAATTTATTAGGCATAACTGTTTGGGAGCCCATGACGGACGTCCGTAACTATGTCCTACTGCTCATTTCACTAACACCATCTAGCGAAAGAAATTTATTAACTGGTTGGCAGCCATGAAGAAGTCCATCCATTTTGTCCTATGCTGCTTATTTCACCAACGCCATCTAGCGAAAGAAATTTATTAACTGGTTGGCAGCCATCAAGGACGTCCATCTGTTCATTCTGTCCTACTGCTCATTCCATGCACCAACGCCATCTAGCAAAAGAAAGACTGAGTCGACATTTGGGGGGTGTGCATCGGGAATCGATCTTCCTCAGAGACTAAATCCCATAGGGTTGACAAATCCTTTAATTGCAGCGACCTTTCACTTTATTTAGATAATATATATATTAGCCTATAATATTATATAGTCACACTTTTACGAAGTTAGTGAAACTGACTGATTGAACCAGATAGTTTGAGAATTGTACATAACTTATGTAACTGGGGTAGGGGTGGATACAGAAATTTTAGAAGGGAGGGAGCCAAAATTTTTGGTCTTGGGTCTGAAGAAAATTTACGTTGGTCTTCGGCAGTAAAAGATCTGATGAATTTGTTTTAGTCATTTGGGCGAAATGTCAGAAAAGATACCTTTTTTAGCCCCCAGAACTGGCAGAACAGTTGATGACCTTCTTTTAGTCATACGCTACTTTTTATCCCCTTTTCTCTCTTTCGTCTTGGTCGCCTTTTTATCACCTTTTTCCACTGCGATGTTGGAAGCCTCAAAACCTCATGGGGGTCTACGAAGCGGATGGGGGGGGGGGAAACACGTCCATTTTCCCCACCAGAATAGCTGGTGAGAAAAAATGTGAAAATTTCTAAATGGGTGACATGGCCGGATTTGCCACCTAGATCCGCCCATGACTGGGGGGGGGGGTCAGACTATGATCAACGTGGAGCTGGGGTGCAAGGAAGATTTTCTCTGATGTCATAAGCTTGATGAGAATTATCGGTGGTTGATGGTTCATCCCCATAGTCTTTCTTAGGACCCCCATAGCGGAGTCTTCATTGCAGACTGCAACTTCACTTAAATCTGCGCCTTATCTTCAGTCAGTTTTCAACTATTCTCATTCTGATCCCAAACGTCTAGGGTTGAGCCCCCAGCCATTCGGCAATTATTCTAACCCAGGTCCCAGAGTTTCATAATCGAATATCGAGTATGTGATGTGTAGTGTACCTGATTCGCGAAGGAACAGTGAAAGAGGAATTCTCGTCGGTTGGTTGATCTGATGATGAGGGACGCTTGTCACTCTCAAGATCCTCGACTGGATGATAGAGAAGAAGCTGCTGCTGCTGCTGCTGCTGCTGCTGCTGAACACCAGTGATGATCTGCTCTGCTACCTGTCTTTATAGCAGGTCCAGGCGTCGCATGGAAGCCAGTCCAGTTCCTTTGATATCCGTTTCATCGCAGTGGACACCGCTATTCGGTTACTCGCGTGGCCAATAATATACGCTACATTGCGACAAGATGAGTTTCCGCCGGCGTCTGATCGTGCTAGCAACGATAACTTCGAAGTACAATAATAAAAATTCTTTCTACGCTATTTGCGTCAACACCTGGTAAACTAATAAGCACTGATCCAAATTCGTGACAGAAATGATTTCCTGGTCTTTATACACATGTAAGCTTATACCCGGTGAAAAACATTGTGTTGTTTGCAGTCGTCGCGTAGACTAGGCTATATTCATTCATTCATTCATTCATTCATTCAATCAATCAATCATTCATTCATTCATTCATTCATTCATTCATTCATTCATTACGTGAATTTATATAGCGCTTCTACAAGAAACCTACTCAGAGGCACTCCCAGTCCAGCCACAGCTAAAATATGCCTACATGTGCTTCGGTCGCAGATGATGCTGTAAGAGCTCTTATAATATTATTATGTCGGATGCGTATCTCTCTTTTAATTAATTTAATTATGATTATTTTGTGTTGCACATTCCTATAATTTATATAGAATGTTTTATAATTTATACGATGCTCCCGCATAGCGATTTGCAGGCGGTTCAATAAAGCATGGGCCTACATGTTTACATTTACTTACTTAATTACTTACTTATTTACTTACTTACTTACTTACTTACTTACTTTAGTTAATGATTAATTAAATTGCGTGAATGCTTACAGGTAAAACATTGTGATTCACGCGATGAAAGGTAGAAAGATTACTTCACTTCTGCTTGTCGTCATACGCTGGTGACGTCACGCTACAAAAATCGAGATTGAAATAAAATTAGCCTATTATTAGTCGGATATGAATTTGATATGAGATTAATTTTTGCGTAGACACGTTATGCTATGTGTCGCTTACTTCTGTTGATCTCCTTAGAGATCGCTGCTCTTGGCAGTTCAGTCGTTTCTCTGCCAAGTCCTCAGGAGACTTCCGTAGTCCTGGCAAAACGTTCGGACGCCATTGGAGATTTTAAAGAGGAGGCTGCAGAGTTGGCAAAGTTTAAGAAGGAATTTAACGAGCTGCAGAAGGGTTCGTATCCGAAAGGCAGAGTTCATGGCGAGGGGGGTCACCACCCGGGAGCAGGTCCTGAAGGGCATGCTGGAAATGGAGGGAAAGAGAAATCGAGCCATAGACTGCAGCATGTTGTGGAAAGACACGCGAGGTTGCACTCGGGCAGAGCGGAAACGGTTGGAGAGAATAAGCTGACGCGAAATGCTGCTGGAGGACAGTTGCAACTGGGGTTAGCTGGGAAAAGGGGCGATGAGGATAAGACGAAGAAGAGGAGTAGGTGGAGGAGGAACAGGCCAGAAGGTCGGAGGAGGAGTCAGAGGAGCAGGCGAGAAGGTTGGAGGAGCCAGAGGAGTCAGAGGAGGAGGAGGCAGAAGAGGCTGACCCGAGAAGATTTCGTCAACGTCGACGAGGATGAACTGGACAAATACTTTGAGACGTACAGACGACTGGACAGAGGTAAAGACAAAGATATAACGATGTAATCGTGATCGTTATCGTCGTCATCGGCGTCGTCGTCAGCATCGTCATCATCATTGCCGTTGTCGTCGTCATCATCATCATCATCATCATCATCATCATCAACGTTATCATCATCATCATTATAATCGTCGTCGTCATCATCATCATCATCATCATCATCATCATCATCATCATCATCATCATCATCATCATCATCATCATCATCATCATCATCATCATCATCATCATCATCATCATTATCATCATGATGATGATGATGGAGCGCCTCTGAGTAGAGATCTTAAAGGGGCGCTATAAAAATTTATGTGATTGATTGATTGATTGATCATCGTCATCATCATAATCATCATCATCATCGACGTCGTCGTCGTCGTCATCATCATCGTTATCATCATCATCACCATCATCGTTGCCGTCGTCGTCGTTGTCGTCATCATTGTCGTCTTCAGCATCATCATCTCAATGATCAGGCATAACCAACATATTCAACCTCATCCACAAACAAACCCTCCTATATCAGCGCTATCATCATCACAATCATCATTGCTATGATCATCATCGTCATCATCATCATTATCTACATCATCATTTACAGATTTAGGAAGAAAATGCTGAATTTTCATCATCATAATAATTAGTCCATACAGGGTGTCGTCATCACTTTCTCTTCACTTGTTCCAATTAGCGAGAGCTACTGCAGCATTCTGTCTTTTTTTAATTATTTTTTTCACCAGAGGCCGTCCGTCGCCAAAAAGCCATGACCGAAACCGAGGAGAACCCACCGCGCGATGTCATACCCGTGGACCGTCCCACCAGCCCCCAAACCACAGTTTTGGACGGCATCCCCGCTACCATTACGGCGGAGCCATTAGACGGTGATGTGACGCCCGAGGATGAATTGGAGCCGGAGTCCCCCTATGGCAACCTGAACATGTCCTACGTAGCTGACGACGTCGCCGTATTCGCGAACAGGCTCCACTCTCCAGCATTGATCCGACAGTTCTATCACGAACACAGCCTGCTGGATAACTTTCCACGAGGTAGAGGACATCTATTATAGATGCACCGTTCTACCGGCGGCAAGATATTTTCAGCATCTAATTGATATTTGTATAATAATTATTGATGTGGTTTATTTCTGATATTTAATTCACGTCTTAAATATACGAAACCCTAATTGCCAAAGTTGTTGGCAGGCGGGGGATTAGATTTGTGGGGCGCGGTGGTAAAGTGGTGCCTTGTAGCCGGAGGGTTCCAGGTTCGAATCCGCCTCACGCCGCCGCGTAAAGACATTGAGCAAGACCTTCACTCGTAATTGCTCGGGCGCTTCGGCGTGAAACTCCGATGCAGTGCTCGCATTGTAGTCGGGAGTGCCTCTGAGTAGTGAGCTTTAAGGGGCGGTATAGAAATGGATAAAAAAAGTTAAAAATAAGGCTTCATTACCACAAGGTTCGGCTCTTGCGCTACAGTTTCAGCCTTCGGTGTATACTGTACATATTAGGAGGAGGAGGAGGAGGAAGAGGAGGAAGCGGAGAAGAAGAGGAGTAGTAAGGAGGAGTGGATGTTGCTGTTGCTTATTGATGTGATGATGATGATGATGATGATGATGATAATGATGATGATGACGACGACGACGACGATGATGATGATGATGATGATGACGATGACGACGACGACGACGACGACAATGATGATGCTATAGAGACGAAAGATTTGAGTTATATACTATTATTATTCATTTCCAGAGGCGATACCCTGGGATGAGCCGAGCCTGTCCTTCGACTGCTGGATTCAGTCGATGCTCGTCGGTCGATTCCCGTACGGACCGTCTTGCGAAGCGGACGGAACCTACACCCGCAAACAATGCTTCCTACAAAGGTACACGATGCAGTGTGAGAATTGGGGGGAACGGGGTGGGGTGGGGGTTGGACTATGATCCTCATGAAATTCGGGTGTGAAAAACAGAATTTACTATGGGGCTCTTCTACAGGATGAGAATTGCCGGGGTTGAGGTTTCAACCCTCCAGTCTTTCTTACAGCCCCATAGTAAACTCTGTTTTTTCACACCCAATTCCAAGTTTATCATAGGCCAACGCCCCCCTCTTAGTTATTTTTCCACAATTCTCACACTGGGGTTCTAAGAAAGACTTCATCGGGCGCTCGGCAATTGAGCGCAATTCCCACCCTAGCTGGGTACAGTTAAACGTCTATTCGCCGCCTATACTATGATGAGGCGCATCTTCCAATTTCGAATGCTTCATCCTGCATGCATATTAATTATGTCTTCGCCCCCTGTTATAATGCTCCGCGCGTCTGTTCCTGGCGGAGTAGGGGCAGAGTGGGGCGCAGGGCGTGGGCGTTGTGGGTATACAGTGGAGTGGGATTGCGGGTGGAGGTTGCTGGCTGGCTGAGCATGGGCGGAATGAGCTGCGCAGGCGGAGGATGGATGGCGCGGTATACATTAGAACGGCTGGCGATACATAAACTTATATATATATGCATATATATATATATTATTCATATTCATATATATTGAACGTTGCAGATGTTGGTGCGTCCACCCAGAAGACGGCCGACCGGTTGTGACGGACCACGGCGAGAGGTTCTACTACAAGATGGACGCCATCAACCTCATATGCAAACAACCGCGTCCGAAGAAAGTTCACAAGACCACGGTCAATGGCACGACTGTAGCATCCATCTCCACTGCTCCGGTCACCTACGTCAACCTCAGCGATACCGATGAGCCAGAGTTCGTTCCCACGGAGGTGACATTGACAATGGAAAGTAACTTTACCATGCCAGACGCTGGCCCTGGCAACAACACCCAGGAAGACATTGACTCTGACGACCAATCCCTGCAGCCAATCACTGTCTCTAGCAACCAAACCCAGCCAATAACTCCCACTAACACGCAGGCTCAGCCAATAGCTCCCAATAACACGCAGGCTCAGCCAATAGCTCCCAATAACACGCAGGCTCAGCCAATAGCTTCCAATAACACGCAGGCTCAGCCAATAGCTCCCATTAACAAACAACCTCAGCCAATAGCTCCCAATAGCACGCAGGCTCAGCCAATACCTCCCAATAACACGCAGGCTCAGCCAATACCTCCCAATAACAAACAAGCTCAGCCAATACCTCCCAATAACACGCAGGCTCAGCCAATAGCTCCCAATAACACGCAGGCTCAGCCAATAGCTCCCAATAGCACGCAGGCTCAGCCAATAGCTCCCACTAACAAACAAGCTCAGCCAATAGCTCCCAATAACACGCAGGCTCAGCCAATAGCTTCCAATAACACGCAGGCTCAGCCAATAGCTCCCATTAACAAACAACCTCAACCAATAGCTCCTATTAACAAACCACCTCAACCAATAGCTCCAAATAACACACAGGCTCAGCCAATAGCTCCCAATAACACGCAGGCTCAGCCAATAGCTCCCAATAACACGCAGGCTCAGCCAATAGCTCCAGCTGACAAACAACCTCAACCAATAGCTCCCATTAACAAACAACCTCAGCCAATAGCTCCCACTAGCAAACAAGCTCAGCCAATATCTCCCACTGACAACCCAACACTAGAGCAACGCAATGAGGAGGAAATTAGGTCAATAAATAGCACTGATGATGATGATAATCAGCCAATTCCTCCAATCAACAACCAAGACCAGGCATCCGATATAAATGACAATGAAACCCAGATAACCATTAGCACTGACAACCAAACTGAGATAGTAGCTATCTCAAGAAACCCTGCTCAGCTTATCTCTATAATTGACAAACGAGTTCAACCAATGGCTGGTTCAAGATATCAAGCTCAACCAATTGCCGCCTCTAACTATCAAGCTCAACCAATTGCCGCCTCTAACTATCAGGCTCAACCAATAGCTGCCTTTAGCAACCAAGCTCGACCAATCGCTGCATCTAACAACCGAGCGCAGCTAATGGCCGGATTTAACTATCGAGTTTATCCAATCTTCGCCTCTAACTATCCAGCTCAGCGATTCTTCCCATCTAACTTTCAAGCTCAGCCAATTGCCGCATCTAATTATCAAGCTCGGCCAATCGCTACATCTAGCAACCGAGCCCAGCCAATTGCCGCCTCTAACTATCAAGCTCAGCCAATCGCCTACTATAACAACCAAGCTCAGCCAATCGCTACCAATAACAACGAAGCTCAGCCAATCGCTACCAATAGTAACCAAGCTCAACCAATCGCTTACTATAACAACCAAGCTCAGCCAATCGCTACCAATAACAACCAAGCTCAGCCAATCGCTATTAATAACAACCAAGCTCAGCCAATCGGTTTGACTAACTATCAAGGTCAGCCAATCGCTACCAATAACAATCAAACTCAGCCAATTGCTCCCAATAACAACCAAGCTCAGCCAATCTCCGCCTCTAGCTTACAAGATGAGATAATCGCCTCCTCTGACTTGCTAGCACAACCAGTTGATATCAGTAACAATCAAACTCCCATAATCGCTTTCACTGACAATGAGACTCAGCCAATCACTGCCACTGACAATCAGACTCAGCCAATCGCTGCCACTGACAATCAGACTCAGCCAATCGCTGCCACTGACAATCAGACTCAGCCAATCGCTGCCACTGACAATCAGACTCAGCCAATCACTGCCACTGACAATCAGACTCAGCCAGTAGCAGCCTCTGACAACCAAATTCAACCAATCGCAAGTTCTGGCAACCAAACTCAACCAATCGCAAGCGCTGAAAACCAAGTCCAGCCAGTCGTTGTCACTGGCAACCAACCACAGCCACAGGGAACTATCGAGCAACAACAGCAGCAACAACAGGCTATGGCTTACAATCCATCCGCGCCACTCAAATCAAATCCTATAATCAAGGACCCCTCCGAGTCAAACGCTAACATTTCCAACCAGACTGAAACATTATCTGGGTCTATGCACCATCGCATCATCTAGCAAACGTTGCTGCGAGCATTGCCCACGAGAGTGCAGAGACTACAATAATTTATTGACGATAACATAATTAGCCTACATGTATGTGGGTCTAATATTCATTTAGTCGTTGTCAACGGTGCTAGGCCTAGGCCTAATGTTTAGGCCTATTTGAGGCAATTGAACCAGTCCTTTATTTGTGACGATGAACAGAATCCAAAACCAGGGTGAGAATTGCGGGGGGGGGGGGGGGGGGGGGGGGGGGGGGGTTCAACCCCCCAGTCTTTCTTAGAGCCCCATGTTAAAGTATGTTTTTCATACCCCAATTTCAAGTTTATCATAGGCCAACCCCCCCAGTTATTTTTCCACAATTCTCATACTGTCCAAAACTATAGCTAATTATGGCATCCAATCTTTGCTGGTCAAATCCGGTTGTCATTGTTCTTTGGAAAGCCAATGCAATTATTTGGTACCGTATTTGTGGAAAAATGTTCATATTTTGAGTGTTATAGTAGCCTAATATTGCTCGTGCCAATGTAATGTTGACTCTTTGAAATTTCATTAAGTTTGCTTAATACGTAGGCTACGGTAGGTGAGCATTGACCGTCTGACCGTCTGAAGAGCGCCGAGGTCAAAGAGAAGCGCGCTTTAGAATGACGAGAACCAGTGACGGTGCCAGCTTAATTGACCTATAAACATTTTCATCAGGTCGCGTCAGGATCATAGGCCTATTATAATTTATAGCCTGCATTATAATTATATGGATTAGGCTACTCAGCAGGTCGAAGATATTAAATATAAAGAAGAGATAATAATGAAATAGGCCTAAAATATAAGCTTAAAGAAGATATAATAAAGAATATTCTTGTCTACTTACTTACTTTCTTACTTGCTCGCTCGCTCACACCATCGACGTCGATGGCTCACACTCACTCACACTCGATCACACACACACACTCACTCACACACACACACTCATTTACTCACTTAGGCCTACTTACTTACTGAGCAACAAAAACTAAAGCTAAACCAACAAAATAAATTATAATTATAACTAATAAAACTAAAACTAAATATTCATTATTAAAATACCATTGAATGCGTAAGGTGTGTTTATACGGTATGCCTAAATACCAAGCCTAGGGCCGAATCAAGTTATCATTACCAATAATATATTTTATGCATATCGTGACAAAGTAATCGAATGATGACTACTCGACTAAAATTAATAGCGCATAATCAACGGCCGCCCATACCGCTGATTGAAACAGTTTTATAGCGCTTTGTTTTGATCGTACGACGAATGTTGACGTTGGAAATTAGCAAAGTTTAACTGAATTTGTGTATAGTTTTTAAAGTGTTGTTTACTATTTACATGTCGTTTTCTATGCAAGGTGCTTTCACTGTTTCTTACGCCGTTTAACAAGTTTTATGTGTGATTTGAGTTTAAAAAAATTTAAGGTGAACCTTCTGTGGGTCACACATGTGAAATGATAGACACTGCGCATCAATTGCATCAAATTCTTTCCACCGAGTAAGAATGTGAAAATGTACAGAATGAAACCAGGTTGTTAATTAATTATTGCACGCCAATGTTGCATTGGGTGCGTTTATTTGTTACTTTACGATCGGAAGGTGGCCTTCATTTAAAATTTTATTTTTCTTGTTGCGTGCAGTGCTTTCGATTAAGGTTTTCGAGTCACAGTTGCATGCTAAGCTATTTCAGTTTCTGAAATTGAAAACGGATGCCAGATTTATATCACGATGAAAGCAAACAACTGAATGCTTCTAACGTGTATTTGCTTTGAAATTCTTCGCTTTTGTATGAAGTGTTCATTTAGACTGTTGTGGTGGAAATGATTGTCATGTTTAGAGTTGAACTCTAAGGGCTTCACTGTACAGCTGATCTTTCATCCAAAGAAGGTTTGAACCATGTCCACACTTTTACTAATTGTTTTCCGCTGCTCTGGTCCAGTTGGCTATGTTGCACATGTGTTGTCAGTTCTTTGTACCCTGCCGTCTTCAATCGTGTACTGTTTTGCCTCATGTGTCTTTATAAGAAACGCAAACAACTGTTTTTGTACCTGATAGCGACGTTTCTATATGACTTTTGTTGCCAGTAGAAAAATATAATAAAAGCATCACTAGGAACTGTGTAATCTGGAATTCTTTCAGTTCATAAATTTTTTAGTACCACATTATTCTAAGGCTTTTCCAATCTGGTTTCGTGTGACATGTAAAACCGTGTGTTGCCTTTACAGATGTTCCACTGAGCGCTACAAGTTCTGTTGGTCGCTGAGCACTACAAATCGGAGATGGATGTGACTGTGAACGGGGATCAACCGGGCTGGCTGCTACATCAGGCAGCCATTTACAACAACACTGACCTAATGAAGTCGCTGCTGGAAGGACCGGAAAGAAACAGCGTCAATGCACAAGACTCATACGGACGTACACCGCTTTATACGTCGGTCATACACAACAGCCTGGACTGCTGCGAACTATTGCTCGACAGTGGCGGTAACTTTTTGTCATCATTTAAAAGAATTATGTACTTTATAATGTAGATTGTCTTTTTTGTTTGTTTGTATGTGCACTTGTTATAGCTCCCCTTCAAGCTCTCTACTCAGAGGCACTCCCGAATGCAGAGCGGACACTGCATCAGAGTTTCACGCCGAAGCGCTGAGCAATTGTGAGTGAAGGACTTGCCCAAGGTCCTTACGCGGCGAGGTGGATTTGAACCTCGAACCTTCCAGCTCCAAGGCAACAACGCCACCAGTACACCACCGCGCCCCACAATGTTATTGTTGCAATGGTATATGTATTTGTTGACAGACCACAACTCAGTTCATCGTGGCTAGGAGCTAAATGTATCTACTAAGACGTGAATGTTATTAAAAAAGATTAGAGAGAAAGTGCATTCTGGTGTAGTCTATCGCTTTAAGTAGCGTTCTAAATTATTCCACATAGTATGGGTTTCAACATTGGTCGTGCAGAAGTTCTATTGACAAAAGGAATTCTTGCTAAATATAAGTGGGATTGATGAAAATAATTTTTATTTATATGGAATTGAGATCGATTAAAGGATTCTTGCTGAAATTGGACCTGGATTGATTAATAATAATAATTGTTATTTAAATAGACGTTGATTTGATTAAAAAAATGGAACTTTATTGCTCAAATGGGAGCTGGATTAAAGAAACGAATTCTTGCCTAAATGAAAGCTAGATTAATGACAAAGATTCATAGCAAAGTAGAAGTCAGATTGATGAAAAATAATTATGCTGTGCAGGCAAATAATTTAGAATGCTATTTAAAGCGATAGATTACCGCATCTTGGTTTTCTGGACAGGCTACGAAAATACACAGGCATGTATAATAGTCACGGGATGTAGTAAATTGTTTACCCTATGTCAAGTGTCTTTGTACAATGTACATGTATACACATACATTATGCAAGCGTATTTACCTACATGTTTTCTTAAATGAGGCAAGCAATTTAGCATGGCCTTATGATGATTGGGAAGAGACGATATTATATGGCGGAAGTTAGCATTGAGCAACCACTAGAATATTTCCTGTCTCTTTAAAATAAATTAAATGTGATAGTTTTATTATACTCTGCGCATTGTTTATGATTTTACTGATTGCTAATCATTGTTTGCTATTTCAAACACGACTCGTTGACTTAACTTTATTAGCAAGTAAAGTTAAATCAACTTAAAGTGATGTCATCATGTTTACACTCGCCTCTGTCGCTGTTTTGTCCCAAAAGGAGTTGATTTATCTATCAAAAACACTTCAGAATTTTCTTCAGCCATCCTTAGGACATTGCGAGGTCCACATCTTGCCATGGGCCACTTTATCTGTTCAGAGCAAATATGGCTCTTGAAATTGTAATTGTGTGATTCATCTGTTACTTTTAAAGTGGCAAATGACTCACACTGTGTATCTCTGACTAGCCTGCTGCTGATGGAGATGTTAATGATAAGCTTTGATGATACAAGAGAATAGAAACAGAACAAAGGCTGCCTATTCCAAGCAGGGTATTTTCTGGCACATAAAAGTTTATCAGTGACATGAGTTGAGATGATGATGATGATGATGATGACGATGATGATAATGACGACAACAATGACGATGATGACGTGAAATGATGAGAATGATAGTGACTGATAAAGGTTATCACGGAGGATGATAGTCGAGAGAGATTGGTTTTGAAATAGGAATGAATTGTAGACGCAAGTCTAATTCAGGCTTTTTTTGTTTTCAGCTGATGTAAACTTGCCTTGTGGAGGACAGCTGGGTGTAATGGTAGGTAGGCCATTTAAAACCTATTTGGCGTATTAGAGCCTGTTGATAAGAAAATATGATTGTGTAGATTTCTTTTGGGTTATCTGGTCTTTTTAAGTGCCATGGGTAAACAATGATACAGAACTGTGTGTCAGTCTGAAATGATTGAAGAATTGCTGGTTTTCTGAGTATGTTGGCTAGTGGACTGGTGGAAAAAACTCCTGTCAGAGCTACATGTCTTGTTGATACCAGTGCTTTGATGGGTATGTATTTATGTGAACTGACTGGCTGACTGAATGAATTGCTGACTGAATGACTGACTGGCTGAATGAATGACTGACTGGCTGACTGACTGAATGACTGACTGGCTGGCTGACTGAATGACTGGCTGGCTGGCTGGCTGATTGAATGACTGACTGGCTGACTGAATGAATGAATGACTGAATGAATGAATGATCGAATAAACGAATGAATGAGTGAATAGGTTTAATGACAGCAGACTCACACGACAGTGGAAGTTATTAATTACAGTTGTTGTAACATTTGGCATTTTCTTTCGTCTTAGGATAGGAAAATGCACAAGGTATTAAAAGTCCTAGAGTTTTGTGTTAAATTGCAAATTCAGTCTCAAAGCCTAACTTTCAACATGTTTCAGACTCCTCTTCATATAGCGGCCTTGAAGAACAACTTTCCTGTGGTGAAGATTCTACTTCACCATGGAGCGGACTTCCACAGGAAAGACGCCAGCGGCAAACGACCAATTGAACTGGCTGAAACAAATCGGAGTGCAGAGAGCGCAGAGGCCATCCGAGAAAAAATGGGTCAGGTTCCAACTTAGCTGATCCAGTTTGCTCAGTCTTACGTGTCACCTTTAGACAGGCTTTAACCCTTGAGAACGAGAGTGTACTTAAAGCGACTGGGAAGTGACTTAACCCTTTAATGACCAACATGCACTAAGAATCCAAGATGCATTGAATAAATGTGTAGCTGGCCGTTAAAGGGTTAATTCATCATTGAGTGTCAAGGATGAATCTTGATTTGTAATAATTCCAAGAAATACTGCAGTGCAGCTATTTGCACCACTACGGAGCAAACAAATGAGATGTGAGGTGAATCATTATAAGGCGCTTACGTAAATGTCGATATATAGTACATACATGATTAAATTCGCTGCGTGTGTGGTAACATTTAATGTGCAAGAACGCTTAGCTGATTGTGGATGTTTTTGGTATACCTGCATAAGTTCTAGTGCAGCTGATAAGCATTACCAGTAAGTACTGTGCTTTTGAGTGCCACTGAATTGCAGTATGTGTCCTGCTGGAGTGTCTGCTTCATTGGTCAGGCTATCCATCAAATATGGTGGGCAACTCATCTTATTTTTATAGAAAGTATTAGACCCACCCTTCTCCCATCTGGGAAGTGCATGGCATTAACAATAAACATCTATCAACACCATTAGCTTGTGCCAATTACACTGAGAAATAGTATGAAGCTGGCAAGTGTTGAGTCAAGCTGTAATAAATGCAGAATTTTTTTATTGTGAGTTTTGTTTGTCGATCACTGTGGAAAATATATGTATATTATTAGAACCTGTTTGCTTATTTCAGAAAAGGACAAAGAGCTAAAAGACAGATTGCAGCAGGGTAAGCTTTGTCATTGTTATCTATGCCTTTAAATCTAGTTTTTGTGACGGTAAATGGCTTCTGATATTCGTTTTTGGAACCAATCATTTTTGTAGTGATTGATATATAGATAAATGCTCCAGAGATTTTGCTGTTTGTGAAACTAGTGCCTTTCTTGCATCGTTCATCGTGTTTCACTTTTGCTTGTGTTGTTTAAGGACTCTGTATTTATTCGAACTGAACTGATCAGCGTCCCGGGAGCATAGCCTGTAATACGTTCAGGTTTAGTGGGTCATTTTACATCCTCTTACACGTTGTGTGTGGATTGCTTTGTTTGATATCTGGTCGTTAATCTTTCTTAGTACTGTCATTTATGTTCATTATACATTCATTTGGGATATTTACATAGCATCCCTTCAAGGTAATCTACTCAGAAGATTAACGATATGTTGGTGTAGTGGGTATGTTCGGTGCCTTGGAGCCGGGAGATTGCGCAGTTCGAATCAACCTCAAGCAGTCGCATAGGAAACCCCAAGTCCTTCACTTGCAATTGCTCATGGAATCTACTTCCACTCTCTCTTCGTAGCTCAAACTCACTCCGTACCTTCAAAAAACGGGTCAAAACTCACTATTTCTCCTTGGCTTTTAAGTACTAACTGCATGCATCTTCCTCTGGTGGCTGACTATCCACGCCTCAGATTCACATTTCGGTGTGACCTTGCGCGCGTAAGAAATTTATGTAATAATAATAATAATACACTTCGGCATGAAACTCAGATTCAGTGCCCATGCTGTAGTCAGGAGTGTCTCTGAGGTGAAATCTTGAAGTGGCGCTATAATGCGTGTTCATACATAGATATATGTTGATCCTTGTATAAGGCATGAAAATTCATGTTTGAGGTGCTTTTCGCTGAAACGTTCATCTGCACAAGTTTTTGTCATGGTTTACGAGTCGTTTTCTTATTGACAGAGTTTATTGAAGCGTGTCTGCGATGTGATGTCGATGATGCGAAGCGTATCGCGATGGATCCAGGTTTCACGCTGCAGGAGGTCGTTCAGATCGTCAACGCGTTTCGATCCGATCAACTGGATCTCTTGTACAGGTGATTGCATCACCTTGATCTCATGCACAGGTGGGACCAGTGCAATAGTACAATAGTAAATGGTGTCTTTTAAATAGCTTTTAAGGTTTTATAATGTGTGTCTATCTTACTGATTGCGAAACGGTTGATTTCAGGTAAGCTCAGAATGTTTCTTCAGCCGATGGTTTGTATGGATATTAAATATGGATGTCCGTAGAAATTTTATTATGAGGAGGGGCAAAGCACAATGGTCATGGTTAAATTTTTTAACAAGAGCTTGAAAGTGCAGAGCAGGAACTTAATAGCATGGATATTTTTCATAGAGGTTTCTTAAGTTTCTCAGTTTCACTTTGTGTATCATTAACAACATTAGCGCTTTAGTGCAAGGAAAGTTATTAAAAACCCAAACGTAGTAGTTAAAAAATAAGTGTTAATTTTTTTTGGGGGGGGGCGCGAGTCCCCTCGTGCCCCTATGTGCGGGCACCCATGGTGTTAAATGTGCAGCACATGGATTTGTCACATTTTGTTATTCCGGATGACTGTAATTTCTGCTTTAGCTAATACTTTAGAATAGCGTCACTTGTTTTAACCCTTTAACGACCAGCTCCTTTGGTTTCCAAGTCACTTTTGAATACTCATCATTGAACAGTTAAAGTTTGGTTAAAATTGTTCTCGGTGTATTGTTTGGCTTGTATATAATTGTCTGAAGCCTATGACCCGAGTTGTTGATGTTGTTTGCAGAGCCTGTGACCAAGGCAACGAGGCAATGTGCGAGTTTCTGCTGCAGTATGGCGCTCCAGTTGTACCGAACAATAAAACGGGACAGAATTCGTTTCACGTCTCCTGTCTTTTTGGTCACGTCAACTGTGCTCGGCTATTGTTACAGGTTAGCTAGCTAAACAGTTTTATTCATTGGTTGATAAACTAGAATATGCACTGTTATTCTTTCATGGGCATAGTGGTGTAGTGGTGGGTTCGTTGCCTTGGAGCCAGAGGGTTCGAGGTTCGAATCCACCTTCGTTTGATAACCATTCTCTTCGATTGTGGTTTGGTGCTATCAGGTCGGGAGCGCCTCTGAGTAGTTTCTCTTGAAGTGGTGCTTTATAAATTCCTGATGATGATTACAGCTTTCTTCTTGTGTTTGCAGCAACATCCAGATCTGGTGAACATCGCAACCTACGAAGGCAGCCTCCCAATCCACCTCGCCTGTCTACTCGGCCAGATGGACATCATCAAATTCCTCCTCGCTCATTGCGCTCGCCGTACGCTCGAGCAGACGTCAAACGTCGGTTACGCGGCCGATTCCGTCTCGCTCATGATCAACGCACGTGACGCGTTCGGCCAGACTCCCCTACACATCGCCACGACCAACAAACACATGACGCTCGTGCAGTATCTGCTCAATGGGCGACTCGTTTTTGGTTCTGAGGAGTCATCGGGGCGCAGAGCAGAGTCAGGGCTCGGAGCAGAGCCGGGGCTCGGAGCTGGGTTGGGAGTTGGAGCTAGGTCGGGGCTCGGAGCAGAGTCTGGGCTCAAAGCAGAGTCGGGGCTCAAAGCAGAGTCGGGGCTCGGATCAGAGTCGGGGCTCGGAGAAGAGTCAGGGCTCAAAGCAGAGTCGGGGCTCAATGCAGAGTCGGGGCTCAAAGCAGAGTTGGGGCTTGGAGCTGGGTCGGGGCTTGGAGCTGGGTCGGGGGAAGCCGAGGACAACTCTTCTCAGACATCATGCAACGAGTCAAATCATTTGGAGGACGAGAAGTCTAACGATCACACGGCCGAGGATTTGTCGCTCCGGTTTGCGGTCGAGGTGGATGCGGACGACCTGGAAGGAATGACTTCGTTCCATCTGGCCGTCATGGGCGACGGGAAAGTCGCCTACTACGACATCGTCGACGTTCTTCTGCGACACAAGGCCGATCCCAACCGCCCGATCCGGACGTTGAGTGGAATCACGCCGGCCATCATGGAAGCCGTCCAGCGCTCCGATCCCGTGCTCCTGGATCTCCTCCTCGGTCATGGAGCGAAGGACGAGCAGCTTCGGGTGCTCAAGACCGCCATTATGCTCCGTGACGATGACTCTGTTAGTCGCATAATCCAGCATCGGACTTACGTGGAGTCGGAGTTTAAAGTCGGGCACAAGCTGCTGGCGGAGCAGCTCAAGCAGAGGAATCTTGGAGTGGAGCATGTGGCTAACGTTCCGGAGCCGTTCGCCGTTATGATCTGCTGGCACGGACTTGCGCTTCAGAAGATTGCGTTGTCGTGGCTCCAGCTTGCGTGCGAGCATCAGTTGCGTCGTGTTCGATCGTTTGCGGACGAGATTTGTGATGTTCGATCATGTTGTTCGCTTTTCATCACGAGGATCGACGTCTCGAATAATCATCTCTCGGTTTTGCCAAGCTTTCTTTTTTCGTTGCCAAATCTGAGGATTCTGAATGCATCTTGTAACCAGGTGAATTTCACTTTCTAGATCTTTCTAAACCTGCCTGTCTGTGTCTGCCCATGTCAGTCTATGTCTGCATGCCTATGTCTGTCTACGTCTGATTGTATATGACCCTGTATGCCTGTGTAAGTTTTTCTGCTGATGTCTGTCTGTGTCTGTCTGTCTATGTCTGATTATCTAGGCATGTCTGTCTGCCTATGTCTGCCACTGTCTTTAGTTTGGTGTTCCTCTATGGCTGTTTTGCTAGGTAATGCAGTTTTGTGTGGTAAGTTGTTGTCACGATTGGTTTCAAAGACATTGGCAGGTTTCTCTTTGTTGAGGTTGTCAAAACAATTTGTAAATCAAATTGCATTTGTGTTTGAAAGTTGTATAAGTTTATTGCAGGCATTAAGGTATTTTTTTACTCTTCGGAGTTTTTCGTGCTGAGAGCGCGACTGAATAGTTATTCTGTGAGAGGCGCTATATAAATTTATAGATACAATACAATAGAATGAGACTAAATTAAACAGGTGAATTTGAGTTATAAAGGACACTTTGTACTGCATTCATTCGTGAGAGGGATTTATATAGCGCACCTTCATGTTTACTACTGAGGAGCACTCTTGTCCAACCCTTGGCTTAATGAGCATTGCCAGTGCAATGGCTTCATCTAGAGTGCTTTACCATGTCAGCTAGGGAAAATCGTCCGAACATTCAAACCATCTCGGCTATCTGATAAGGGAGTCCTCTTGGTTCCTTTTGCTCGTACTGCTACCATGAAGAATCTTGCCTTTTCTGTGGTTGGTCTGGTGGTCTGGAATGGCCTTCCTCTTGAGCTACACCTACACTCTGGGACTCTACCAGGATCGTTCCTTACTAAACTTAAAACTGTTCTTTTTAGGCGCCCTGGAGTCGGGAGCGCCTCCGAGTAGGTTTTTTTTACTTGAAGGAGCACTATATAAATGTCCGAATGAATGAATCTGGCAATTGTTTCTCAGATTCGAGCGATCACAAAAGTCTACAGCTCTGGGACGTTGGACCGCGAGAGTTCCGCCAGTCTACCGGTCGACTTCCAATTAGAAGACTTCGACGACGACATCGACACGGACTGCCCGCTACTCGAGGACGTCAATCTCCAGAAGAACCAGCTCTTCGTCCTTCCAACGGCCATCTTTAAACTGCCGTCGCTGAAACGACTCAACGCTTCCGACAACCAGATCTGCAGTCTTCCGTTCGCCATGTGGACGAACTCGTCCCTCGTCGACCTCAACCTCTCCAACAATCGTCTGGATTCGCTTCCCTGCTTCCCGGACAACACGTTCTCCGACAGTCGCATGGAGAATGGTTATTCCCCGAGGTTGACTCCCACTCTGCTGGAACCAGGAAACAGTCCGGCCTCAGCGTATCAATGGGAAACGGACTCGGTGAAGGAGTTTATGAATTCTTCGGCGTTTAACGAGGATGCCGCCGATCAAAAGAAGGAATACACGGTCATTCAGACGACGTATATCAACTGTTGGCAGGAGAGAGTCCAGGTAGAGTTGGCTCCGGTCAGCGGTCAGGTCGACGAGAAGAAATCCGAGGTGCGTTCCCAGCTCAAGGAGCTGAATCTTTCGGGGAATCAGCTGGAGGAGCTGCCGCACGGTCTGCCGTGCCTTGTGCCTCGTCTGGAAAAGCTGTCGGTGGCCGGGAACCGACTGACGCAGATGGGACACCCGGAGATGTATCCGTCGAGTCTGAAGTCTCTGGATCTCTCGCAGAATCAGATCTGCAATGAGGTGGGATTCGGAAAGACGCCTGCCATCGGTATTAAGGACGTTGCGTCGCCCAGCGCACGGTCGTCTTCCAGCATCTGCTACAGTCCTTTCCAGTCGAGGAGGTAACGTCGGCTGAATTTTCATCTGACTTGAGTAAAAATCTTACCAATCTAGGAGGTGATCTGATTTGAGTAACATTATTACTATTTTTGACCTTTTATATATCGCACCTTCAAGATAAGCTACTCAGAAGCGCTCCCAATTCAAGAACGACTAAATTAGGCAGTTTTTAAGTGAGAAACAAACAGTGCAGGTAGTGATCCGATCTTGATGCCGTTTTCGTTGTTCGATTCAGAATATATTCATGTATTGCCCAGCAAAGTTGCAGAATAATCCATTAGTGGTTTCTGATGGCTTGGACGGCACGAATATTCTTAAATGTTTTATTTGATTTTCTCACTCGAAACTAAATAAGGAATCAAACGAGTATAACTTTAGTAAGAAAACAGATATTTTCATTCAGTAAACAGTATTTTAAAGCAGAACCAATGTCTCATTGTGTTGTATTGTATCTGACCAATTTATAAAGCGCTTCTCGCAGCAGGAGCCTTTCAGAAGCGCTTCCAGTGCGTTCAGCCCCTAGAAAACAGGCAAGTTTTTAGATGAGAGAAAGTGAACAGGGGCTCATATGACTGAATAGACAGGTGAGAAACCGACATGTGACGGGTTTTAATTCCCTGTGTCACATTGTCTTATACTGCATTGTTTGACGTTGGTGCCACTTACTTTTTATTTATTTCTTCTTTATTCAGTGTTCTGCCGTTAATGACACTGTCGGCGTCAAATCCAGCGTTGCGTCGTCTGTCATCATCGACATTGTCGTCGTCGACACCTTCTCTGACGTCACTCGTGTCGCAGCTGTCGCCGTGGCATTGTCATCATCGTGCTCACCGACATTTCGTTCGACTGAAGGCGCTGAAGATGGACAACAATCGACTGACGAGATTCATTGTTCGCGTGGAGACAATGGGAGGCAGCGAGGGCAACATGCGACATGGTTCACCGGTGGATGGAAGCCAGAGCCCAGCGTCCACTTCGTATGACTATCCACTCTCCAGGGCGCCATCAGCTGTACGTGTAGCAGAATTACTTTAATTTTAATATAAATTCTTGTACGAGTAGTTTTAAATTATAATTATCAGTTAGTATTTACGACTAACCCTCTCCAGGACGCCATCAGCTGTACGTGTAGCAGCATTACTTTGACCCTTTAATGCCGAAGGGTATAGGATTTCCCATACATTTTACTACCTTCTCGGCATTAAAGGGTTAACTTAATATTGATGCAAATTCTTGTAGCAGTAGTTTTAAATTATAATTATCAGAACTTTAGTATTTACTTTGTTTACTTTAATATTGTTAATACCAATTCTTGTAGCAGTAGTTTTAAATTATGATTATCAGTTAGTATTTACTTTGTTTACTTTAATATTATTAATACCAATTCTTGTACCAGTAGTTTTAAATTGTAATTATCAGTTAGTATTTACTTTGCTTAAGGTGATCTTGATGTAAACTGGCTGGGTAACTAAGTGGCCAACTAATTTTATGTTTGACTGTATATCCATGTGATTGTCTGTTCCTTTGGCTGGCTGATATTTGGCTGGCTGATATTTGGCTGGCTGATATTTGGCTGGCTGATATTTGGCTGGCTGATATTTGGCTGGCTGATGGTTTGACTGGCTGATGGTTTGACTGGCTGATGGTTTGGCTGGCTGATATTTGGCTGACTGATAGTTTGACTGGCTGATAGTTTGACTGGCTGATGGTTTGACTGGCTTGTGATTTGGCTGACCAGTGTATTGTTGGGCTGGCTGATGGTTTGATTGGCTGATGATTTGACTGACTGATGGTGTGATATTTTGTTGGTCAGCACACAGACAAGAAGAAGAAGAGGCTGAAGGCAGAGAAAGTGGACAGCAGATCGAAAGAGACGGAGCTGCTCTATCCAAACCTCATTCTCTTGGATCTTAGCAATAACGACATCGAAACGCTACCATCCGACATCTGTGACTTGACTCAGTTGGCCGAACTGAAGATCTCCTCTAACCGAATTAAAGAGGTATGTCGCGAATGAATTGTCTGCTATCGCCAGAAGATTTAAACTGGCCTTGAAAGTAACTTAGTTTAGATCCTTTTAGGGTGATTCTAGGCAGGGAATTCTTTTGGTGGTGGTGGTGGCGAGGGCGGCGGTGGGTGTTGGTGGTGTGGATGCGGGTGGTGGTGGTGTGGGTGTTATTTGTGTGGATGCAAGTGGTGGTGGTGTGGTACCTGTGGTGGTGGGGGTGTGGGTGTTATTGGTGTGGGTGTGGTGGTGGTGTGGGTGCAGGTGGTGGTAATAATGATAATGATATCATCTATCATCATTATTATGTTGATGTTCATGATAAAAATAATGTTGTCTTACAGTTGCCACCTGAGATGGGTGTGATGAAGAAGCTGTGGTACTTGGACTTTTCTGGTTGTCCAGTCGAAGCCACTCTTCGTTCGTTGCTCGGAGAGAAAGCCACGCGAACAATGACCGTCATCAGTTACCTTAAGTCCATCAGAGAAGAGTATGAAGCACTATTTAACGATTGATATTATTTAACTTCTTCGTACATGCTTGTCTTTCATTCATTCATTCAGAGCATTTTTATAGCCCCCCTTCAAGAAACTACTCAGAGGCACTCCCAGCCCAACCACGACCAAAGAAAAAAGACTTGAGAGACTTGTAGAACCCAGCTGGATGGACCACAAGTAGAGAGCGAAGCGTAACCGGGAGGCCATTCCAGACAGTGGGTCCCACGACCGAAAAAGCATGGTGCTGCTTAATAGCTTTCTGGGCAAGCATTTGACCGTATAGTTGGTGCATATTTTTTTATTGCAGAGCAAAGCCATTTAATCGAATGAAGCTGATGTTTGTCGGGAAACAGGGAATTGGAAAGACTTCCCTACTCAGTCAACTTCGCTATTATGCAGGAGACCGTAACAGATTTACAGTGAGTTGGAAGAAAAGCATGTATTTCTTGTTTGTGCTTTATACATGATTCTTATGAAGGTGTTTTGTAGTTAGTAATACTTTTCCTGCTTAATGTCTATACTCTATTATTACCTCTATAAAAGTCTATATTGTACTGTAGATGGAGATATTCAGCATGCCATATATGTGGGGAAATTGTTTATTACCGGCATTACTAATGTTATTGTTTTCGTGGATCCATTTATATTGCGCCTTTTCTGGGTTTTCTTCTGCACATTTATCTGTTGTTGAGTTGCCTTTTGTGTTGTTTCAAGGGATTTATTTGTCTAAATACAGAATTTATACGGTTATTTCTAACATTTTGGAACTCAGCTTCCTAAAGTTTGAGTGTAAGATTTGAAATTAATTTCTGCTGTGGATTTTTATATTTTCTTTTCATATCATCTTGGCCTACATGATTGCAGAAGAAGGGATGAGCTTCCTGTTGTGTGGGCTAATCTTGGAAAGTTCTCCAACTCATGAGTCATTCTCTGTACTCTAACTGTCTTAGAACTGTCAGAAAGACCTCTTTCAGTGCCTCTGAGAAGTCAGTTGAAACTGTCATTGCTATTATAAATTTCGTGGAGAAATCATAATTGTAATTAGAGAATGTGAAGAGCTGGTGTTGATGTTTTGTTAGCACTGGGCGCAGCGAATGGGTCACGAAATGAAGGACAAAGATCTGAAAGGGGAAAACATCTCAACGGTTGGCGTTGACATTGGGACATTTGAAATCCAACGAGGCAACGACAAGGTTGTATTCAGCACCTGGGACTTTGGAGGACAGGTAATCAGTTACTTAATCATATGTCAACTATCTCATAAATATGGTTTCTTTTATCTAAATAAACAATTAAGTAAATATTTTATTTATTGCTCCATTTTCAAAAGCACAGTGGGTCATAAGAAATCATTATAATACATTGAAGTAATGATTGGTAATAAAAGGTACAATTTAAATCACAAATTGAATTAGATGACTAAAATATTAACATCAGGAAATAATGACGCAACATTTGGCAGAATAACGGGAGATCTAATCAGTTACGTAGTATTTATCAAATTTTACCTGTTTTCTTTTATTTAATTGACAAAATAACAGGCAGATCATGAGCGGTCTTTGATTGTAGTGACTTGCAGGCATTAAGTTTTTTAAATTGCTGCAAATACATTGTAGGCTATATATCTTATCATTAGGTTTAGATGATTTACTAGTACTGTATTTGTTTGAACACAATGAAATTGTGATTTCATTTGTATTCAAGGGCCAGGGAACCAATCACTTGTGGACTGGTACTGGCCCATGGATCATAGTCTTTATAGCAAATAGCATTGCAGTCCTCTGCAGTCCCTTCTGGGTTTCCTTTTGTTACCAAGAGCGTTCATGTTTATTTTGATGTGATGATTTAATATCTTGTGTGCTTCTTGGCTCAATTAAAAAAATTGATTGATTGGTTGATTGATTGCTTCAGGCCACCTCGCTGCATCCAATGGAAAATATCTGCAATTAGTGATGTGGGGCAACTGGAAGATTTTTTTTCTGAAATAATTTCATCAGAATTGTATGACTTGTATTTCAATTTTAAATGCTCGTTTTTTAAATTAGAAAGAATACTACGCGACACATCAGTACTTTCTTTCGAAGCGATCGCTCTATCTCGTCATCTGGAGAGTGACAGACGGCGAAGACGGCGTTAACGAGATTCTTCGCTGGCTCATCAACATTCAGGTTCGGCCATTTTGAAATACTTCAGAATAAATTTCTGATGAACTGTGTTTTAAACTTGGATAAAAGGAGGGCAACGCTATTGATCTCTGCTATCACACAGTATCGTTGAACTGTGACTACTTGTTTACCATAAAGCAACTGATATCAGTCCTGTATGTGTTTGTATGCGCACTTGTTATAGCGCCTCTTCAAGCTCTCTCTACTCAGAGGCGCTCCCAAATGCAGAGCGGACACTGCATCAGAGTTTCACGTAGAAGCGCTGAGCTATTGTGAGTGAAGGACTTACCCAAGGTCCTTACACGGTGAGATGGATTCGAACCTCGAGCCTTCCGGCTCCAAGGCAACGACGCCACCACTACACCACCACGCCCCACATGTGTGTATGTATATTAGTATATGTAATATGTATGTATGTATATGTATGTATGTATGTATGTATGTATGTATGTATGTATGTATGTATGTATGTATGTATGTATGTATATGGACATTTATGCAGCATCTTAACAATAACCTCACGAAGGCGCCTTGCTGTATAATAGTTTTGCTGCAATCTATGAATGCGCCGTACCACATAGGTACATCTTCAATTTCTTTTTGTTTCATTATCTTGCATTGTTGACGGTGACTTTGTTTTGACGTCTGTCAGGCGAGAGCTCCAAACTCACCCGTCCTCATCGTTGGAACTCATCGCGACGCGCTGCGTAAGAACTTTCCAAAGACGTACTTGGAAAACCTCGGTGAACTGATTGAACGGAAATACATCCAGGTCACAGATCCGGATAAGCTGGGACTTCCCAGGGTCATGGGTCACATCGAGGTCAGCTGCAAGGGCGGTCTGATATCGAGAACATACGTTTCACAGCTCGTCGATATGATTTGGAAAGTAGCGAATGAAGAAAACCAGCCAGGTCTTCATCTGTCATTTCTTTCCAAATATATGTGACCCGCTATATGATAAGGTACCATAAGTCGGGGTACAGTTTCCCCAGAAATCGCGCATAAAGACGTGAAGGGAAAAAAAAATTTTTAAATCAAATTTGAGTTCTTGGTATTTTTAGCAGCAGGTGAAAAGGACTTTTAAGTTAATAACACTGATAATATTACATAATAGACAACACTGAGAAATGGTCGTGAACCTCTTGTAGGATAAATCGCTCAGAAGCGCTCCCAGTGTGCAAGACCCCACGATACTCATCGATGGAAATAAAGTGGCAATTTCTCATGTTCATCATTATAAGTCGGTCATTTATCATCCGATTTTTATCTGGTTTTCAGCAAAATGTTCAGCTCACTTAGCTGGTTTGTGAAGGCATAATAACTCCAAACCCGACTTATGGTACCTTTTCATGAAGCGGGTCACATATTTGGTTATATTGCTAATTAAACATGTTTGTTTACAGATACACATTTGTGTTTTACTTGGCTTGTTGTGTCATTTTCTATGTCAGATATGTATTGCACCTCTTCAGGATAACTACTCATTCATTCATTAATTTCGAAAATTTATATGGTGCCCCTTCAAAAAGCCTACTCAGAGGTGCTCCCAGCCATGGCTAAATTGAGACACTCGGAGACACTCTAGTTGCTTGCCTACACGTATACGATGTTGAATGCCATTACGAAAAAGTTTTTGCATCAGTGAGAAGTGCAAATTGTGTTAGATATGTTAATGCATGCTTTACAACAGCAAAAGAAGGGTGGTAGGTTAGAATGAAACATGAAATCGAGGATAAAAAATGCTTTGGAGAACCTCAGCTGACTTCATAGCTTGGCAGCCAGAAAGTTGCTTGCTTTAGCAATGTCGAAACAGTGACCTGATAATGTGTAGTACAATCTTCCTTTTTGCATTTTATCTCTCATATTTCCCCCTTTTTTCCTGCCTTTCTGTGTCCTCTTGTTTCTCTGCTTATTTTCATCCGCCTCTCACTCTCTTTGTGTGTATCTGTCTGCATTTCTGTCTCTTCAATTTTTACCTTTTCTAAAAATGTTTTTCTGTCTACCTCTTCGGGTTTTTATTATATTGTAGATAATTTTTGTCATGTTGCTGTGTTATTCTTTTGAAACCACAGGAAGTCCAGGAAGCCGGCTTCTCGACCAGTTGGTGCCAGCCAGCTATCTTCACCTACAGGATGTCGTTGTGAAGGTGGCAGAGGAAAGGAAGCTGGAACGCAAGGATCCAGTTCTATACGGAGGACAATACAAGTGAGTTCTGTTGGGAACAATATTAGCGTACTTCTATTTGGTGGACAATACAAATTGGGTTTTTGTAGTTCTAAAATATTTGCTTTAATATTCATGCCATCTGCTTTTTCAGTCAACTGCATGCACACTTGCTATCTTATTGTAATTTGATTTTGTAAAGCACAAGGTAATGTTTGACTGATTAACACAATATGCTGCTTGCTACCTGCTCAAGGAGTTAAACGCATTCCTATGCACGGCTAGTGATTATGGAAAATATCATAGATGTAAAAACGATGGAAACGGAATAAAAAACAGAAAAAAACGTCATTTTATTCGAAAAAATAAAAAAAACGGAATTAAACGACAAAAAAACGGAAACGGAAAATAATTTGACTTTTTACATCTTAAATTGCATTTTAGCCATAAATAAGACCCTTGATTACTTTCTACATGTAGGCTAGGCCTATCTCTTAATTTAATGATGACGTTAAACAATTAAATAATTACATCAGTTATCTGAAACCTTTTGACAGATGTCTACTTTTACTGTGAAAGAACTATACTGACTGGATTGGGTGTCTGAAGCAGGTCCTGCACACTGCTGCAAGACTATTTGGTCATATCCAAGAAATTTTGTCATGTCTTATGTGATAAGCCAGATATCCTTACATTGGCTCCCTTTCCCATGGAAGATTGTCTACATGGTTTATGTGTTGGTTTGGTGGTGCATTGAGGAACTGGCTCTGCGAGTATTTTATTGTTCTACCTCGGGTATCTAGCATCAATCCACCCTTCATATGTAGCTTTAAACGTAAATTTATAATATGTCACGTATAATCTCATAGTAAACTTTACTTAGTTCTCATGTATATCACATCAAAGGTAATTATATAAATTTTTGCAGTGTGCCAAATAAATATAATTAATTTATAGTTTGTTAATTGTCCTGCTTAAATATTATTGCTTTTAGGCATTTGGTGATCGGAAAGATGGAGGAAATGTTTGGGGTTAGCTTCCAGGACATATCAGAACTGAATCAGGCAACGCAGTTTCTCCATGAAAATGGTAATATCATCTAAAAATAATGAAGGCACATCAAAGTCTTCATAAAGTTTGATACTGAAAACAGTTCTAGACCAACTGACTGTTTAATAAATTGCGTGAGATAGTTGCCCTTCATTTTCTGCATGCCTCAGAGAAATATATAAGCATTTATAATTGTTGAATTTGGTTACAAAATAAACCATTTTGATTGGTTGAGTGGTTGATTGATTGATTTATTGATATGCATTTAAGTAGATGAATTTGCTTTGAATAAAAAGCTATTTGATGATGATGATCACGATGATCTTGATGATTGTTTGTTTTTGATTGTTTGGCTTCTTACTGTTTTCTTTTGTTTACTTGTAGGAATACTGTTACATTACGACGACATCAGCCTACGTGATATCTACTTTCTTGATCCGCAGTGGCTGTGCGATATGCTGGCCAATGTCATCACAATTCGTGAGATCAATGGCCTTGTTCGATCCGGTAGGTGTTTCTGCTGCTGTCTATCCTCACTGCACTCTAATATTATTGTAACTAGTGACTTCTAGTAAGATAAGCTGTAAATGAACATGGACATGGTTGACATTTTCAAGATTATGTGAGCTGATGTGTAATATAATGTCCACAGTTATATGTTATTTTTTATCAAGGATGTGAGCACTTTAAGGCCATGATAGTGCAAATCCTGATTTATGCGATCATGTAATGACTTTTTTGCAAAAACTCTTGTACAGAGCTTTATCGTTTTTTTTAAATAAAATTCTGTGACACATTTTTGGCAACCCCAATTTTGCATGGGATGTAAAATGTTGGTGATGGATCATAATTAACAGAAATGTCGAAACACATGAAAAATACAGGAAAGACTTTTACAGTACTGCATATAATTAACCATGTGCCAGTGTTGTACGTTCCAGGTTGTAGATTTCTTTGCTCTTCCACTGGTTGTCTTTGTGTCTTGAACTTTCACAGTACTGCTTAAAAGTTTTGCTATGGTCTTTCTGTAATAAGCTACTTAGCAGTGTCCGTAATTAACTTCTTGGTCTTTCTTTGCACCTTTTCTGCAACAGTTTGAAAACCATTCTCTTTGATTGTGGTTTGGTGTTGTCAGGTCGGGAGCGCCTCTGAGCAGTTTCTCTTGTTATGCATCCCATGCATAACTTGGGTTGGCCAAAAATGCGCTACAGAATTACAAACCCCAAACTAGAAAGCTCTGCACAAGAGTGGTGCTAGATAAATTCATTGACCCATTCACAGATTTCATAAGCTTTTTATACATCACGATAAATATTGAAATTGACTGTTCCCTGGCATTGTTCTTGACTAGGTCTGATGATGGCCGACGATCTGAAGCTGCTGTTTAAAGGCATTTCCTTCCGATCTCAGGACATCAAGTCCTACATCGTCGACCTTCTCCAGAAGTTTGAGGTCGCTCTGCTTTGGAACGACACGAGTCTCATCATTCCGTCGCTTCTGCCAACCGATCGCGATCTCACTTCCGGTGCTCTCGCCCTTCCGAGGGGTGTCGTCGTGAGTTATATCTTTAACCCTTTCAGTTCTCCGAGGGGTGTCGTTGTGAGTTACACCCTTTTCCCCCTTTCAGTTCTGCAGACTGCTGCCATGTATAGACATCTGGTGGTTGATGCTGTTGTGTGAATCTTGCGTCTGTTTCTGTTTTTAAAGTCGTCCTAATTCTAACTTTCCATTTATTCTATTCTATTTATATGTATTTGTAAAGTGCCTATCATAGTAATAATTATAGTAATGATAATGAAAATGATGATGATGATGATTATGATGATTATGATGATGATAACATGTGATGATAACAGATGATGATGGCGGCGGTGATGATGATGTTGTTGACAATGATGATGATGATGATGTTGTTGACAATGATGATGATGTTGTTGACAATGATGATGATGATAATGATGATGTTGACAATGATGATGATGATGATGATGATGATGATGATGTTGTTGACAATGATGATGATGATGATGACAACGACGGTGATAGCAATAACATTGCCACCTATTCAGTGCAAAGAACCCTAGTTCAACAATGTTGCTACAAAAAGGTTTTAGGTGTGCGTAAAACACTGATGAGTCAACCCTAAGTGACAGCTGTATCTCCAATGGGAGACTATTCCAGACAGGTGGACCTACAAATTAAAATGAATTTTCTTCGCTTGTTGCCTTATCTTTTTGGGAACAAAGCAAACACAGCGGCTGATTAATGTCTCATGTCTTTATTTAGATTCCAGTGCAAGGCTTCAATGCAACTACTCTGCGAAAGAATTCTTTGTCCAATTTGAGATCTGCGGACTACGTGAACTCAAAAGACCAGAGCGTGTTAAAAGCCAACCAAGGGCTTGTTGCGAATAATCACTCTTCACCAGTGACAACATTTCCAGTTACACCCATTTCTCCGACAGAAGGAACGACGGAAGAGCACGGCTGTTTCATTTCCGTCACAAACATCTTCAACCCGGCCATCTCAATCGTGCGCTTGTACGTGCTCTCTTACTTCCCGTCCGGATTCTGGCCGCGACTTATCACCAGACTTCTCGGCGACTCACGCTTCTCCGACATGCTTCTCTCACTGTACGACTTCTCCGGACTTCCGTTAAGCTTTGAGAAGCTGACGTCTATGGTGGGCATGGCTCCCTGCTGGAGCTGTTGGCAGACTGGTGCCACGCTGCGGCTGCTGGACGTAACCGTACTTCAGATTAAGGAAGTGACGGACTACTCGCCGGGGTTGTTCGACTATGCACGCTACAATCTCATGATGAAGTCCGAGGAGGATATCCACTGGAGCGGAATCAACACCGGCGGAATGTCCTTCCTGGAAATCCTCATCCCGAACGAAACGCTCGAAATCGAAGTGCCCGCCGGATATCCGGGTCAGTTCGAAGGTCGTAAGTTCATCTTCTATCCGAACTGTCAGGTCGTCGCCTCGCTGCTCGCGAAGATCGTCGACTGTGTTGACCTACTTCTCGAAGACTGGTACCCCGATATCGGGATCCGTTTCACGCAGAACACGCGGGGCATGTACCTGATCACGAGGCTGGTTCCGTGCACACGCTGTTTCCTGCAGCACTGCAGCGCTCTGCAGAATGTGAGAAACGAAACGCGACGTGCGTCGGAAACGACCCATCTGCAGCATGGCCACGATGGGAGAGTTGAGAGGGCGTTGCCCTTGGTTACGGAAAGGGTGGGGCGGACGAAGAGCAATACCCAGTTGCATGGTGTTGTGGGTAGGGTTCATCTGCAAGATGGCGTGAGGAGTTACTCGTGTGATAGAGAGGTGAAGAGAAACAGCAAGGAACGACCACGCAGCGGTGATGTCAGGAAAAGCTCACAGTAAGTGGTCACTTTGTATGTTGTTCTGTAATGCACATGCATCATTGAATACATATTGAATGCAGAAATGTTTGTATTATGTCAGTCCTGAGAATCGAGGAACACAGGCAATCAGCCTAGCAGCAGCGTTGGGTGCACACTGTAGAGGAGATAGTTAGGGAGGCCAACAAGGACAGAATCACAGCAGTCAATCCGAGAACGTGTAAGCGTGAACAATTGTTATTGCAGTTGTTCTTTGAACAGCAGTATATAACGTGCATTGTTCTCTCTAGAGGATTTTTCATGGTGGGTTTGTATTATATCAGTCCTGACATTCATGCTTGTTGTGCACATAGATGGGATGGTTATATCGTTTGATGATTATTCTTCAATCAATCAATCAACTTTATTGAAAACCATCGCAAAGTAATACAAGCTCACAGTTTACAAAATTGTGTGCAGGTTGTCAACAGGTAAACCCAAAGGAACATATGGTTCCGCAAAACAGGGTTCCCTATTTACATCAGTAATTTATCAGTTATTATACATTGATGGTCACCATTATATTATAAAATGTCAAAAAAATATGATTAAATAAATTTTTTAAGCGTGCGAGGTCACACCGAAATGTGAATCTGAGGCGTGTATAGTCAGCCGCCAGAGGAAGACCTGTGAGGTTAGAGATCTATGTGTTTGAAAGCGAAGGATCAGTCAGTGTTGTTTGATTTCACTTAGGTTGCATGGCTCTGAGGAACGCAGTTGTTTGTCGTGGAGCGTGCACTGCTACACGGTGGAGCAATGTCTGCAGGTCGCTCAACTCAACCGCATCGTCTTCTGTCCAAAACACGGCAACCTTGGTCCGTTCTTTGTCGCTAGTGAGACTGGGCTCGTCTTTTCTGGCCATGTAGCACCAGATACGGTACGTAACGCCAATCATTTCAAGCCTTTTACTTTGTTGAAGTTAATTTTTGTATTGTATTTGTAATTAGTAGCTTTTGTATTATATTGTGTTTGACAATTTATAAAGCGCTTCTAAATTAATTTAATTAATTTAAGTGCTTATAAAAAGTCGTTGGATTTAGGTTATACTATTTGCATGTTGATTATCTGTATCCTTTAATAGTAATTTTCTTCAGTAGTGGTCATTTAGAGTTCATGGCTTCTACTCCAGTTAAACTTAGATCTCTTCTGGTTTGCTGTGTTGCTTCTCCAGGTTTTCCAGGACATTGGGGATGACCTCCTCGTCGATCGTGACTCAGTTGTGCTCCAGAAGTTTCTCGGTAAAGGCGCCTTTGGAGCGGTCTTCTCAGGGACGATAGTACGCAAGGTAGGTTGATATGGTCGTCAATTATAGTGTTACAAAGTTAGAAATGATAAGTAAGCTTTTTCAGTTGTACAATGTGTGAAATTTATTTCACATTGTTAGCTTTGGTTTTGGGGAGTTTCAAAAGTTTTGGAACCTCATAGTTCCCATCTTAGGTTGAGGAAGAAACATACAGTAATGGAGCATTTCTTTAAGCTATTCAGTAAAATGGCGCCCATGGCTTTGTGAAGTTTTGTCAAACTTTTATGGACTGGGCACGTGAAGACTGTGGTTATTTCCCCTTTTTGTCACGATTTCTTCCTGCTGATTACTCATTTCTTTGCTGAGTTTGATATGGGGCTGAAATTTAAAAGAAAAATATTTCTACATATTATTGGCGATTTGAAATCTTGGTTGACACTCCAGTGCATTTTACAGCATATGTAATTCATTTGTGGTGTATTTAGTTATGTTAATTGCACTTTTTTATCATCATAATATCTGTATAAAATTTTTATGATCTGCATAATTTGTATAATAATATTGATAATAACATAAAGTATGTTGCAGTAAACATCTCTAAATATTTATGCATTCACAGAACTTTGTCTTTGCTACGATTGCTCCAATAACTATAGCCATTTAACATTTATATATGTCTAATATGGAAAGAACGGTGCATGCTTTTAGTTCTTATGATACCTGCTTTTAGAGTACAAGCGAAGTTGTGCCGGTCGCCTTGAAGATGCTTCAGCCAATAAAGCCGCTTCCTGGTGCTACTTATTCACAACAGCAGCTCTATCAGGTTTGTCGTCGATAAATTAAGAAAAAAAATTGCATTTATCAGATACGAAGAGGATTATATTGTTGATGTGATTTTCTCTGTTAGCAGTGTCTGTCTTCCTTTTACAGTTTTTACCTTGTATAATTTGTAAAATCATCCTTGCATTTAATGATATTATGTGAATGAATTGTGAAAAATTTATATGCCATAAATGTGTTAGAAATAAATTTCCTAATTTTTCATTTTTTGGGGAGGAGATATGCTTTGTTGGCTGCTCTTAGCGCCGTGTAAATTGCAAAGCTGTCTGTTCAGCTAGTAGTTAAGTTTAATTAAGATTACTGCATAACTTTTAAATGTAAAGCGCAGTGCGTCTTGCAGGCGTTTAATTAACTTAAAGAAATGATATTATTATTATTGATATTTATTCCATAGATGATAAAGTCTAACTCTCTGTTTGATGCAAGTTATGAAACTGACAAGATGGGAGATTGACTGAAGCAATTAAATCTGAAGAAATGATTTTGTAATTTGATTGAGTAACTGTACAGGGTGGCTCAATAAAAAATGTCCCATGTTGCATTTGTGCTCGTGGGACATTTTTTATTGAGCCACCCTGTATGTATGTATGCTGCAGATTGAGAAGGTGCGGTGGGACAAAGAGCCGTTGAAGAACTGCTGTGAGGCGTACTTGAACGCTCGTAAGGAGCTTGGGATTCTACTGACGTTGCGTCATGAGTTCATGGTTCCATTGGTCGGAGTGAGCGTCTCCCCCCTCTGCCTGGTTCTAAGCCTGGCACCTCTCGGTGCTCTCGGCGACTTCCTGAGAACCTATCAGAACGCTGGTGCGAGGCTACCTGTGCCAGTCATCCATCAGATTGTTCTACAGGTATTTAACTCTTTAATGCCGTAGGGTATAGGATTTCCCATACCATTTACTACCATCTCGGCATTAAAGGGGTAATGGATGCAAGGTTGTTAACTTTGCTCAGCTAAGAGTTGAATTAAAGGAGTGAATGCTGAACAATACAGGTGTTTAGCAGTTATTGTATAGTTTTGCTGAGAGAGCTAAATAAATAGAGGCGCTTTCCGCTTTAGTCTATAGCAGTGCTGTCCAACGTGTGGGCTGCCTGTGGCCCGCGAGCTGATTTTAAGTGGCCCTCCTAAGCTAGTTAAATTTTTAAAGAAAAATTATGTGGTGGCCTTCAAAGTCAAAAAGGTTGGACAGCTGCACTGGTCTATGGGATGATTGACCCTTTCTGTTCCTTGTGATGTATGCTGTACGTCACAATTGGACAACCATGCTACCATATGATATACACCATATGGCCGATAAGTATTATTATTTTTGAGTTTTTATATAGCAACTTTTCAAGTTAAACTATTCAGAAGCGCTCCCAGTCCAGCCACAGCCAAATAAAGCAGTTTTAAGTTCAAAAGGAACATAATTTATTTATTTTGGAAATTTTTTATTTCAGAAATTTATATAGCGCCTCTTCAAGGTAGGCTACTCAGAAGCGCTCCCGGGCCAACCACGGCTAAATAAAACAGTTTTTAGGTTCTTAAGGTACAGAGCGGAGTGACCTCTGGGAATTAAGTGCAATGTAACAGGAAGACCATAACTTGAAGAACAGTATCACCATTTGTTTCATTTACTTGTAGGTGAGTTCGGCGCTGCAATATCTCCACTCGCAGCAGGTCATCTATCGAGACCTCAAGTCGGACAACATCCTCGTCTGGTCGTTGCCTCCGCCTCATTCGTCCGATCGAATGCATGCGGTCGATGTGAAGCTGGCCGACTACGGAGTCAGTCGCTTAGTTCAACCGTTTGGTATGAAGGGCTTTGCGGGAACGCTGGCTTTTATGGCCCCGGAGATTATTCGACACGGCGGTGATGAGACCTACACAGAAAAGGTGAGACTAAATGTTGTTGAGTTGTACACATTATTTTCTTGTTTTCTTCTATTTACGGTAGGCCGGACCGAGGGCTATAAGCTCTGACGGTCAAATTCGATTGAGAGCACTTTGAATTTTTACCGCAGGATGGTGGGGGAGATCTTCAAAATGCTCCCATTTAGACAGTGTTTAATCTAGTCCCCGCCCGCTGGGGGGGGGAATTCAGGTTTCTGGGGGGGGAGACAATCGAGCGTCCGAAGGATGCTCGTAAGGCGCGTAGCGCCGAGACCCGCAGGGGAGGGGTATGGGGAGGGGGATGTGCCCCCTCCCCATCAGAAATTTTTGGAATTTCCACATTGCAATGGCAGCATTTTATGGCGTCTTCTTAACAAAATACCTGTACTTTTTCAGAGCCCCATGAGAAACTTTTTGAATTTCCACATTGCAATGGTAGCATTTTAAGGTACCATCTTAACAAAATACCTGTACTTTTTCTGAGCCCCATGAGAAACTTTTTGGATTTCCACATTGCAATGGTAGCATTTTAAGGTACCATCTTAACAAAATACCTGAACTTTTCAGAGCCCCATGAGAAACTTTTTGAATTTCCACATTGCAATGGTAGCATTTTAAGGTACCATCTTAACAAAATACCTGAACTTTTTCAGAGCCCCATGAGAAACTTTTTGAATTTCCACATTGCAATGGTAGCATTTTAAGGTACCATCTTAACAAAATACCTGTACTTTTTCAGAGCCCCATGAGAAACTTTTTGAATTTCCACATTGCAATGGTAGCATTTTAAGGTACCATCTTAACAAAATACCTGAACTTTTTCAGAGCCCCATCAGAAACTTTTTGAATTTCCACATTGCAATGGCAGCATTTTAAGGTGTCATCTTAACAAACTGCCTGTACACTTTTCAGTGCTTATAAGAGTGGACTTCAATAAATATAAGCAACACTTAACAAATATTTTTTTTGGGGGGGGGGTGTTATTTCCACACTGTATTGGTAGGCCTCCTCTTTTAAGGTGCCATTTTAGCAAAATAACTCCATTAGACTATTCAGTACTGATAAAAAAGTGTTAAGGATCTAATATAATATAATATGATTATAATTACAATAAAAATATCTTTATGTATCGAGTTCAGCAGTTCAGTTCTCCTGTTGCTGAGTTATTCTAATGAATAAATGCAGACATGAATATAATAGTAGCCTATATAAGCTGACTTTTCAGCACTATATCAGTTTAACCCTGTTTCCCAAGATGGTCCTGAATTGCTGACCAGGACATATTTCTGAAATCATATTTAATGGTACACAAACCAACCAAGAACTAATAAACTACCGGTGCCAAATTCAAGAAACCATGTCCATGTGTAGTAATGATATTGTTTTAGGTTTTACTATATATGTGTTCAAATAATAGGACCAAACATTTTGAAATTTTAGGCCTACAGTTTAAAATTTGAAGGATACCACTTTTGAGAAGCCATTCAGTTGTACAAAAGTAGTATTTGTACAAATATTAGCAGTACGTTATTCTCATTTTAACAGGATTGTGTCATATATTATAATAGTAAATAATAACATTATAACCATTGACCATATAATAATAAATAATATTACAGCATATTATAACAATTCACGTAATACGATGATGTAAACAGCAACTAAAACTATAAGCAATTTGTCAAATTTTCTGGTGGGGACGTCATGTCTGTTTTTAGTTGTGCAAAAATAGTGTTTATACAAATATATACAGTAAGTTATACTAATTGCAACATGATAGTATCATATATAATAATAGTAAATAATAATCATATAATAGTAAATAACATCACAGTATAGGCCTATTATAACACTTCATATAAAACAACGATGAAAATAGTAACTAAAAACCAATATCATTTTGTGAAATTTTTCTGGGGGGGGAAATGACAATCCTGGGGGGGGAACTTTCCCCCCCCAGAGACGTCTAGATTAAACACTGCCATTTAGATGTTCCTAGAGTTTTTCTTTAGACAGTTGGAATGATGATAGGTTTGACTGAGGATTTTAATATATTAGAAAAGAGGTAATCCGGAAGTTTAGCGTCCCAAACTATTTTGACCATTTCTTTGCAACAATAACTCAAAGCCATGTACAAGAACACATATTTCTTTGAGGAAATTATAAAATGTGTGCATGAAAACCTCAAGGAAGTCCTAAACAAAGTATGCCTGGAACCTTCATCCATCCTCCACTTCTTAAGCGTTTTTCGCCAATCTAGCTTCTATCTGAGAGCTAGGCCTAAAAGACCTTAACCCAGCTTTTTTCAAATACAGAAATATCCTCATCCAGCTTCTATTTCAGTTATAAAAATACCTTCATCCGGCTTCTATTTCAGTTATAAAAATATCTTCATCCCGCTTCCATTTCTCACGCATTTTACCATTAATCCAGCTTCACATAAAGTAGGCTACATGAGATAGGCTAATAGCCATAACAGTCATGGCCGGTAGACCACGCGCGAGAAAAGAAGCTGTGTCCGGTGTACAAATAATGAACGCGGAACAAATATAAGCTGATTAAAAAAGAAAAAAAAATTGAGAAGTGGAAGCTGGATGAACATTCTTATAGATCTTAAATAGAAGTTGGATTTATCAAAAGAGCGATAAAGAAGTGGAAGCTGGATGAAGTTTCCAGTATTGATGAAAAAGAAGCTTGATTGACGAAAAATCGCTTGAGAAATGGAAGCTGGTTGAAGGTATTTTTATATTTCGAATAGATGTGATATTTACATTTAACGGATGTTAAGTGACGTAATAAAGCTCGTCATACCTACCATAAGTAAGTGAGTACTGTTATTATTGCAAAGAAATGGTCAAAATAGTTTGGGACGCTAAACTTCCGGATTACCAGAAAGGATATTCGTTATCTGTGGTGATGAGAATTCCATGCAAAAGGTCACACCAAATATTGAGTTGTGCACTTTCTTGTTTTTCTTGTATTTATTTGGATGATGGTAAATAATGTGTTTAGGAGCTTGCTCGATATTGTTGTGGCGAGGGTTGTGGATCCTGGGGACGGAAGGGTGGGTTCTAGGACTACTGATCAAAGGTCAATTGATCTAGGGTCTACTGATCAGAGGACTACTGGTCAAGGGACTACTCATCAGAGGCAACTCATCAAGGAACTATTGATCACAGTTTGTTTGGTCAAACACCGAATATAAACCATTTAACTAAAGACAAATTTAATAGGCCTATATCGAAATTCAATTCCGGAATTGAGTTATTTAGTGTTTATACCAACTTAAATTACTGGGTAACAAACGACTTTAGTACAAGTAGGCTACTAAATTTACGAATGTTATGAAACACAGAAACCTACATTTAAGTACAGTGTATAACTCGAGTGTTTATGGAATTTTTGTAGGGGAGTGTGCAGTTTAAATAAACAGTAACAGTTCATGACAAACAAATCGGACCCTAACAAAGGACGACGTCGTGTGAAGTCGTTAGATTGTTCGTTAGATGATAGGCCTACGTTCGATGTCTGATGTATAGCCTAATTCGTGATCAATAGTACCTTGATGAGTTGCCTCTGATGAGTAGTCCCTTGATCAGTAGTCCTCTGATCAGTAGACCCTAGATCAATTGGCCTTTGATCAGTAGTCCGCATACCGGAAGGGTGAGAGTTCCCTCCCAACTTTTGAAGTTGTGGAGGGAATGTCTTGGAATTACTCTCGTCCCACTAATGGAATTTTATAACATTGTTTTGTTCAATGCATTAATAACGTAATTATAATTCTTGCACAGTGTTGTTGTGTGGTGGTGACAACGACGATGATTTCGACGATGATGATGCTGACAGTACCGAGGATATTGATGAGGATGAAATTAATATAGAATGGTAAACGTGCATATAAATGATGTTTTTGTACACTGTACAGGTGGACTGTTTCTCGTTCGGTATGTTTATCTATGAACTGCTGCTGTTGCGAGCTCCGTATGACGACAGTGGAAGTCCAGGCGGCACAAACATCAACATCAAGGGTCATGTGTTGGCCGGGGGTCGTCCAAAAATAACCAACAAGGTTTCTTCATCATCGTAGTGTTTAATGGAATAAATTATTCTTTTTCATTTTGCCTTTCTTTCTCCAATGGACCTCTTTTGGATTTTGATTTTTTTAAGGAGATTATGATTTTTTCCAATTTCACTGAGAATGATGTTATTTGTATTGTGTGTTTTCTCAGCAATTGTTAACAGAAAGTGAGTTTAACATAATTTTATTTACATTTTTACGTTATTTTTTGCAGGAAGTGAGTTTAATCTAATTTTCTTTACAGGAAGTGAGTTTAATGTATTTTTCTTTGCAGAATGTCAGTTTAACGTAATTTCCTTTACAGAATTTGAATTTAAAGTAATTTTCTCTACAGGAAGTGAGTTTGCCATCCAATATTCTTGACCTCATGACCTTGTGCTGGTCACCTGAACCTACCGATCGGCCATCGATGACCGAGATCGGATTGTTTGCACGCAGCGTTGAGTTTTCAACGCTACAGAACGCTGTCATGCTGGATGAGGATCAGTTGGATGTCGTCTGCTGTTGCGCCGCTCCACGTACATCGACTCCATCTGGTGTGAAAACCGGTAAGGGGTAGTAAGAAGAAAAGAGACGGATAATTATGTATAATTAGATTAATGTAGACTGAAAGAATGCATTTATATAACCAGAGCCAGGCTTACTTATTACTAAACAACCTGGAATGGGCTCCCTGTGGAACTACGTCTAATGCCTAGAGCCTTTGAGACTACGTTCTACTCTGCCCTTAAGACTGTGAATAAGAAAACTTGATCTCTGGTTTCTAGACGAATCGCTGGGTGTTGGTCTGAATGATCCACCAGCAAGGGCGCAGTGCGATGTCTGGATGTCCAGCCAAGGTCCATCACCGTCTTCTAACTCTCTGCTGGTCTGCACTTACGAGGAACAAGAATGCATTGAGTCCAAGGTAATTGTAATTGTAATCGTACATTTATATAGTGCCACTTCAAGAGAACTCCTCAATTTTTTTAGCCAAATGATAAACCTGTTAAGTGTCTATTATACGTACCTGACACCAAACCACAATCAAAGAGAATGGTTTTCAAACGCTGTCTCTGCATCACTTGCACCTTTTCTTTAATTTACCTTCTGATTTTCCAAATTTTTTAGCCAAATGATAAACCTGTTAAGTGTCTATTATACATATCTACATATTGTGTATGCTGGTCAAAATTGTGCACTTGGCCGCTATTCTTGTGACACCTGTTAACTAAATGCGTTATGATGGCAGGTTTTATCTCAATGAGCTATTGTGATAATGATGTGTGAGGATATTAATACTACACATTATTTATACTTTAACAACATTCATTGAGCCGCTTTTGAGCATCGCTGATCAATTGATTCTTTTGTCCTTTTTCAAACATTCTTTTCAAGTATTATATTTGGGAATTGTGTAATGTAATAGACGGGGTAATATTGTATCCCTTTCGTGATAAAGTATCGTTAAAAGCTTGCATTGGATGTTTCTATTTGGTGAATGAAGATGAACAGTTTATTTCTGCAGAGGGTCGATTTTGACTTCAACGGTGATGTGACGTGCATTTGTGTCACGAAAACAGACGTCTGGTGTGCATGTACGACGGCCAAAGTTCACATCTTCAGGTCAGCAGGGGTTAAATTTACTACATGTTGCTCTTCGTTGTTCAAAATACGTAGCCAAATCTAACGGGCCAGTGATTGCTTTCCTTTTGGTCGCTTCTGCTCATTGTATCCAGCAGTGACACCAAAAAGTACAATTTTATTCCAAGAGGTTGTTTTTAAATATCGTTCAGCTAGACCAGCGGTTCCCAACCCGTGGCCCGCGGGCCAAAAGTGGCCCGTCAGGCCTAAAAATGGCCCGCCAGACCTCAAAAATGGCCCTCATCTCTCGAAGAATAAACCAAAATGTATGAAAAATTGACAATTTTGACAGGATAGAACACATAATTATTTTCTATTACAACTTATTTTATTTTGATGTGTATAAATAACATCAAACATTGTATTTTGAATCAATTATAACAAATTTAAATGCTTTTAGTTAAGTAAATTTTAGCATTGTGGCCTCTAATGTTTTTAACTAAGAAAAAGTGGCCCGCTTGTCCTCCAACTTAGAAAAAGTGGCCCTAAGGTCCAAAAGGTTGGGAACCACTGAGCTAGACACATGAAGGTTCTTGATTATTCTGAAATGCTGGATGTCATTCTTAACTCTGATGATCAAAATGATAGTTGTTTTTACTGCCAAGGAGCTGATGCTTATTTGAGGCCAGTCGAAGCTCAAACTCTGATTGGTTGTCACAATTCAAATTCTGCACATTGCTCTTCATTGTACCAATATAGTATTGTGCTCAATCATTGGAAGTTGTGAGCCTTCTTGTGCCTTGTATCTGTTCCGGATTACTTATCTTTAAGGGGTGCTATGTAAATGCCATCTAGTTAGATAGATGGATGGACAAACAGAAAGCTGTTTATTATCTTATTTACATGATCTACTGCTACAGTTAATACTTTGTTTATTGTCAATTTTATTTTTATGATTTCATGTTTCTTATGACTTTTATGTCTTAATATGTCATGACTTTTGTTCGACAGGCGACTCGACTACAGTCATGTCTTGTCGTTCTCTGCGTCAAGCAACAGTCCGTCGAGTGTCATCAAGTGCATGAGTTACGGCGAAATGGAAGACAAGGTTTACGTCTGCTTTGACACCGGTCAGTTTGTCGTTTACAGCGACATAACGGACATCGGTTCCCTGCCGACCATAAACGATTATCCGGGAAACGAGGAACCAGTCTGCTGTTTGACGGCCTTGCCAAACGTGCGCAGGTATGAGCCAGTTTGATCTTTTTTTGCTTTTGAGTAAGTAAGTAAGCATATTTAATATAACCAGCTGCAAAACAGCACTCTGGAGAACAAGTATCACATATAAATTTCACATGAGACATCAAAATCTATCAAGACTAAACAAAGTAACTACCAGTAGTATGTATACAGCATTCTAGTTACAAATGTTTTCCTCATCTGATTGCACCTGGTCATGGGTTTACAAATTACCACCATGAAAAGCTGAAAATCAAAATGGTGCAGAAGAAATGTAAATATTCTGAGATTGAAGCAAGTAAACGTGACATTCATGAACTTCATGCAGGCTTGAATAGATGCTTTATAATTTGACATGGACAGTTTCTGTTGTTTTTAGCGAAGTCTGGTGTGGCCAGAGTCGTGGTCGAATTCAGGTGTGGCGATTTCGAGTCGGCGCCGTCTGTGTCCAGACGCTCGTACATGAAGGAACGACTGATGATGAGTCGAATACCAATCTTCTCGTTCCCAGCTGCTCGGATTCCGATGCTCTCTGGTCGTACGTTCGTCCAGGTGATGATACGACTTTTGTCGCTCGCGTTTATAGATTCTACATAAACTACGTCTAATACCTCGAGCCTTTGAGACTGCGTTCTACTCTGCTCTTAAGACTGTTCTCTTTAGCCGTGGTTGGGTCGGGAGCGCTTCTGAGTAGATACTCTTGAAGAGGCGCTATATAAATGTCTGAAATGAATGAATGAATGATGTTTACAATGGTTTATGTTTCCTCAATTATTTCTTGATCTGTTTGGCTGTCTGTATGTATGTCTGTCTGTCTGTCTGTCTGCATAGGGGCTTGCAGATACTTTTTCAGGAGGGGCAAAACGCTATGGCCTCATTTAAAATTTGTAGCAAGAACTTTAAAATTACAAGCCGGAAGTTAAATCTGCATTTAGAAACCTCTGTGAAAAATATCCATGTTCCTATCAGTTTCATCTTGTGCACGAATTTATATAGCACACCTTGATGGTAGCTATTCAGAGGTGCTCCCGACCCAGACATGACCAAAGAGGACAGTCTTGAGTAGTTTATAAGAAGAGCTAGACAGATGATGCAGATCAGTCAGAGGGAAGGTTATTCCAAACAGAGTGACCCACAATTGAGAATGCCCTGGTCTGTGATGGCTGTGCGGTTTAAATCTGTGAGGTTCAGGGTTGAAGATCTTAGTAATTTTGATTTGCATTAACTGTAAAGAGACATTCAGGACAAACAGCCAGACAGACATAGAAACAAACAAGAAAATAGATTGACAGAGACAGAAGGAAACATGCATCAGACATTTTGTTGTAGTCACATTTGCCAGAGTTCAGTGGTTGTTGATTTTTTTCCAGGTACGATTGTTTACCGGTGGAGTATAAAGAACCGATGTCAGACGGGACAGGTGGATGTGTCCCATGTTCCATGCTCTATTCCAGGTAAATTCAATGATGATCAAGCAAATTATTATCTTGGAAAGAGTTTGTAAATTATGTTATATACTGATCATATCCATCTTCCAAGTAGGTTTCAATTAGGGACCAATGTAAATTACTGGTGCATGGAAACACCTTCTGTTTGGCTTGATGAGACGTTCGAATTCATGGCTCTTTAACTGTCACTGTTAAGCTGTCTGTTTGTCTCTTTGTCTATCGATAATTTATATCTCTGCATATCTTTCTGTCTGTCTGTCTGTCTGTCTGTTTCTGTCTCTCTCTCTCTGTGACAAATAAAAGTTATGGTAGGAGCATTCTGAGCCATGGACTTGCAAATGTTCATGTGCAATTGCAATGATAATAACTTGTCTAACAACTCGCCATGTTTAGGAAGTCCAATGCTTGGGTGTCTGTCTGTCTGTCTGTCTCTCTCCGTTTCTCTGTCTGTCTTTACGTCTCTGTACGTCTTTCTGTCTTTTATCACCATACATTGCCTAATGCATTGCAATCTCAAAGCGTTCCATCAAACATCACTCTACGAAATCCGACCATGCGTGAGCACAGATAAAAAAAACAGCTGTAGAGCCAAGATTAGAAGTGGAAAACATTTAAATTGCACACAAAATTATCAGACATGTTTGCAAATGTTTTTTTTTGCTTTTGACAGACGTGATGCATCGTGTGCAGTCGCTGAACGCAATCGGTTCATATTTATACATCGGTTCAACTTCTGGTTTTCTTGTTGTATACAATGCAAAGTCGTTTGACTTCGTGAACGTATGTCACGCGCACGAAGGCCCGGTCCTCGCCATCCTGCCACTTTCTTTTCCGTCCTCTTCCGAAGCGAAGCAGCCAGCGACCCGTAACGGGTGGCCGGAGACTACCAAGGCTTCTTCTGCTCCGTGCTTGTTTGCGACCGTCGCCAAGGGCTACAGGGACCTCGTGAGGACTGTGATAGAGCGATACCAGAAAGAGAGAAACAATCTTTGCAGACGCGTTTTCCTGCTGACGTGGTCCGGTGACAATTTTTCGGAAACGTTTTGCGCCGATAGCTGTCGTCTGCTGAGGTAACGGATTTGTGCTGAGGTAACGGGGTTGTGCTGAGGTAACGGAGTTGTGCTGAGGTAACGGAGTTGTGCTGAGGTAACGGAGTTGCGCTGAGGTAATGGAGTTGTGCTGAGGAGGTAACAGAGTTGTGCTGAGGTAACGGAGTTGTGCTGAGGCAACGGAGTTGTGCTGAGGTAACGGAGTTGTGCTGAGGTGACGGAAGTGTGCTGAGGTGACGGAGTTGTGCTGAGGTAACGATGGTCTGCTGAGGCAACGGAGTTGTGCTGAGGTAACGGAGTTGTGCTGAGGTAACGGAGTTGTGCTGAGGTAACGGAGTTGTGCTGAGGAGGTGACGGAGTTGTGCTGAGGTAACGGAGTTGTGCTGAGGTAACGGAGTTGTGCTGAGGTAACGGAGTTGAGCATTCACATGCTAAGTGGAAGAAACGATGTTTAAGCGATAAGTTTTTTACCCTGAGTACTGGTATATTGTTATTGTGCAGTGCCTCTTCAAGAGAAACTCAACCTGAAATACATAACTGTGAGCAAACAGAGTTTTTATTTGCACGAGGGCTGTTAACGAATTACTGTCGTCAAAGCAATCTCTGGAGCTCTGTGATGTTTCAGCATAGCAGTCTGGCTAATTTATGTTCCCAGAACAGGTAGAGTCTGTGCGGAAAGTCGGATAAAGTAAGTTTAAAGCAATCATGTGAAATTGAGCATTCATCTGCAGACCGGTGAATGAGTTAATAAGTACCGATTTATATTTAGTATGTGGCAACAGATGTTAGTCTTAAGAATAGTTGTTAAGGTAGATTAATTTCATAGATGCATGATGGGAGATTATAATTAGAAGTGTTATGTATTGCATTCTTCAAATGCATTTAATTTGTCACCCTGCACAGCTTTTTATTTTTGTAACTTTTCTCAAGTCTCAAAGTCTGCATACATCCTATTTAAGTAATGTGCTATGTATTCAGATAAAATGCAGTGTAGCGTTTGCTTGCTGATTTGTGTAATCTATGTCTGAGGTGAATTACTGTAGTAAACTCAGTTTAGTCAGTTAAGTAACTATTATTAGGATGTTGGCATGGTTTATGATTTTTTTTTCATGTGCTTAGATGTGTCTCTTTATTCTAGTTTCAATTTAGAAGCTAGCCTAATGTAGCAGAAATTATATAAAGCACATCCACGAGAGATTTTTAATTTGAGGATTTTGCTAAAATTGTGTTTTAATGGACAATATGTGAGAGTTGATCATGCTGCCTGCATGTCTACTCTACATTTTACAGTAGGTAGAACTGTATGGCGTACACTGCTTGTGTGGCTTTTTACTGACAAACCCTACGTGGTTGACTAGCTGTCGCTGGAAATGACGCAACAAAAAGGTTTAATTGTAAATTTATGGGCCAGCAGGGTGAATTCGTGTGGTTATCTATTTATCAGGTGTTGACTGTTGAATGAGTGATAGGCCTAATAAAATTAATTGCAGCCTTTGTCTGGCTTCTCAACTCTGCAATCTCAGATTTATTGCCTACGAGCTACTTTTCCTCTGTGGAACAATCTGCCTCCGTACTTAGTACTTCTTACAATCACCGCATCATCTGCAAACGTTCTGGAAACATTTCCTGCTCGACTCAGAACACAATGATTCCTAGGTAGCCATGCTAGAGTATCGTTGTGTTACTTAAAGGGTGATATACAAGTGCTCTAATATATACGCACAGTCGTACATGAATACTTTTCAGTGCAAGAAATAATTCAAAGAAATTGGGTTTAACAGAGTTGTTCTGCAGTTATCATGTCTGTTATTTGGATGACCAATGCTCAAATACTGGAAAGTGCTTTATTTCCCCCACAAAATGAACTTTGAAGATCAGTTGTAGAATCACTAATAGCTTACTTTTAAAAGTTTAATTCAGACAATCGCTACCGGAATCGATTTGACTGTTCACTTTCTCCACTAGTTGAGTTGTTGAAGTGGCCGCCATTTGAAAAAGGAGCAGATGAGAAAGGCAGGGTTGTCTTTTAATATCGTTGGAGCGTTTTTCACGTGGTGCTTTAGTGGAAAGATCCTTCAGTGGACGAAGAAGACTGTGCCTTCGAAAACATTTGCAGGTGAATACTATTACTGAACACGTGTGTTTCAACCTTACCTCAGAATGTTTGATAAACTCAGTGTTGATGTACCTTAGCAGGCCGAGTGGTTGTGATCTATCGTTTTGCAGTTGATGCTGTTTAGTGTACACTATCTTTGAACACCCTCCTTTGCCTTTCTTTATTTTGGGTGTATTTTGTGTGAGAAATATGGTTAATGCAAGTGCGTTAGGAAGACGGGCACTGTTGCATTTTAATATGTAGTTTTCAAATTCTTAGGGTTTTATGGTGTTTGTTATTGGCCAGTTGTGGCTTTGGTGCAGTAGAGTTTGAAGCACAAAGAGTTCATGCAGCGGTCTCAATATTTTTTTATAGTGAAAATACTGTAAGTAATTTATTAGCATTATAGTAATTTAATCATTGTGGATTGATATGCAGCAGTTTCGATTATACACGGTGTCCCAATTGAACTGATACCCTTTTTGTTTTGGCGATATACTTCTCAATTCTGAATGAAACTCAAAAACATTTCGTATAATGTAAGAGGGATAAATTGTCAATGTTTCCTGAAAATTATATCCAATTCTACAAACAGAGTCTTAAGTTATGCACATTTAAATTTGGACAAAGTAAATTGTAAGTTTCCAACATGTAAAATATAGGCAATTATTGCTTGCAACTGCGCGCCTTACTTTCTAACTTAATAAATATTTCCATCATATTTCCGTCATTTCCATGTTATGGGACAATAATAAAAAAATTAATGGTTTTCAGCAAAGATGATTTGAGTTTAATAAAAAAAATTATCGAAGAAAAACATCACGGTGCAAAAGGTTTTTAAAGGAATTTCCTAACAGAAACAGGCCCATCGCAGCCTTATGAAACTTGCATACGCGGGACGTTGACCAGTGACCACTTCAAACAGCGAAATGTGGAAGAATGGAATCGTTTTGATCAAAGGGATTGTTGACAATGCAATCAATGAATGGCGAAAGCGCCTTACAGCATGCATTCGAGCTAATGGAGGACATTTTGAACATCAGCTTTGAAGAACAGCGCTAACAGTAGTTTCCTATCTTTTACATGTTGGAAACTTACAATTTTCGTTGTCAAAATTTGAACGTGCATAACTTCGGACTCTGTTAGTAGAATTGGCTAAAATTTTCACGAAATATTGCTAATTTATCCCTCTTACATTCTGTAAAATTTTATAGAATTTCATTTAGAATTGACAAGTATATCGCAAAAACAAAAAGGGTATCAGTTCAATTGGGACACCGTGTAGAGTACCATGTTGATGACTCTCTATGCAGTTGTCGTAATAAGGTTGCTTTTGTCGTATGTGTGCTTTGGGTGCAATATAACTGTATGAACCAAAATCTAGTGTGGCAAAAGGGCCTACTCAAAAGTTTTGAATCTATCATTCTGCAAAATGTCGTGGTTTCTTGAAGTGTGTTGAAGCTATCACATCTAAGGCATCTAGTATTTTACCATTGAAACCCGCAATGGCACAAAATATAGAATTAGGATTAGAGGTGGTGCCAGTTTCAAAAATTATAAGGAATGTGCTGGGTTATGTTATGGTCTAGATCTGAAGAGTAGGACTGCACTACAAAGAGAAGCTGACATTGTCATGTGTCAGAAGTTTGACAATCATGTGAATTGTGAAGTGTACCGAGTACTACCGACTCTACAGAGTCGGCAATTTTTCAGAGTGGGTATTATGAGATTCATCTGTAGACAGTAGACATAACTTTAAGAATGTTTATTTTAAGCTTTGTTGTACTTTTGTAACTTTCAAGTGCAGGTTCGGATTCGACATTTTGATATGTGGAGATTTAATGAGTGCGGAGTGTGACAAAAAAAATAACCTAAATGTCTTTGGCTATACCAAACTGGAGATAAAACCGCCACGGTGAGCCAAGTTGAGCAGCATTGTTGTAAATAACAAAGTGTACATTTATTTACCCATGAGCAATTAAGTACTGTACTTAACACTTTAACGATGAGCTGCATTGGTTTCCTAGTCACATTTTAACTCATCATTAGCGTGTTAAAGCACATTTATAATTCAGTCAAAACCAATTCTCCTTGGAACTGTTTCTGGCAAGTTTCTACAACTACTTTGTTTCTACATATACTTTGTGCTATTGCTGGGTTGTCGTTAGCTTTTGTTGAAAAGCAATTATGTGAGTTTTGCACAATTTCAAATCAATTTGTTGAAGCATATTAGCTGCTGGATAACGAAACTACTTTTAAATAATGATTACGTCGTATGGTGATGTTGTGATGCCAAAGATTGATCGAGATTCTCGAGGAACCAAGAGTAAGCTTTAGTAAACTTGTTTGAATTAAGACAAAGGTTTCCATCCTTTGTCTGAATGCTAGGTAATCACTGATTGATTGGATCAGATTGTTTTAAGTTTCAATCTTAAAGAAAAGCAGTAAATTAGATTTGTCAAAGTACAGTAAGTACTGTACATGCATGATAGAACTTAAGGAGCCGAAAAGTCAGAAAGAGAAAGGCTAAATATTTTATTACTGATGGGCACAAGTACAGCAGTACTTTTGACCTTTTAAGAAAGCACACATGAGCAAAAAGTAGATTATACCAAAGGATTTGAATGATACGATTGTTTTTCTATTGTGATATGGAGGTCAAACCTCAAGAAAATTCAGTTTATACAGGCACTATAAGAAAATAGCCTCATGAATCTGGCTAACGTGACACTTCTGTTAATGTCCTTGTAATTTTTCTATAGATATATTCTGATTTATGGTTCAAGATTCTCAATTAAAATTAATTTAATTAACCTTTTGCAGGAACTGAATTTATGTTGATTTTGTGGGTACCTGGCTTCTGTGTATATTTCCTTACTAGCAAAGCCAATTATTTTCAGAATCTACATTGAAAAGGTGCATGTTTTGGGTGAATTGGGTTCACTGGTTTTTTTCTGCCAAATTCTGAGTTTTTCATTAGGGGGTAAATAAATAAATATCAGTAAAAGTACTTGACTTCTTGCCTGTCATGTGGACCCTATTAACATAATCCAAACCTTTAGTTATTTTCTACAAAATTGTGGGGCGCGGTGGTCTAGTGGTGGCGTCGTTGCCTTGAAGCCGGAAGGTTCGAGGTTCGAATCCACCTCACCGCGTAAGGACCTTGGGCAAGTCCTTCACTCACAATTGCTCAGCGCTTCGGCGTGAAACTCCGACGCAGTGTCCGCTCTGCATTCGGGAGCGCCTCTGAGTAGAGTGAGCTTGAAGGGGCGCTATAACAAGTGCACATACAAACAAACAAACAAATAGGTTTTAGTTTATACTCGTTGTTATGCAGTTTAAGTCAGGTGAATTTAAACGAAACAGCTTTCGTAAGTGATAAGTTTTATTTTTGATGAATAACCGACTTTGTATTTGCACCATTATCAGTCAAACTCGAGCAGTTTTGAAATGGTGAGGTATTACTTTCAGTGAAGCATCCAGAATAGTAATCCTGCTGTTTGATCAAATGGTGAAACTGTTGCATTCACACCATTCAGCGTTAAACATCAATTGGTGACCAACTGGAACTGTTCACGCTAGTTGTTAGAATGCCACTATTCCATGTCATCTTTTCAACTCCCCTCCCCCATACATTTTGTTAACCCCCTATGTGTACGTACAAAAAAGCTTCTCTTCATCTATGACTTAGACTTAGTTCCTCCAGCCCTTAAGCTATGAAACCACATTAAATTAAGAGCCCGTTTTCAAGTTCAAGAAGACTTGCAGGTCAACTCTGCAATTCAACCAACAGCTCTGTTAGCACGGTTTTCCTGAAGGAAATAGTTGCAAATCAAGTGTTAGTATAAACTTGTCAACAACAAATACAACACAATTTTTTTTGACCTTAATCATTCATTTAATTCGCCAAGAACTTCAACAGAATTTCAGAAAATGTTCCCTTTGTTGTTTATAAAACTTTGAAGACAAAGTTCTGTTTATGGGGCAGCTGGCTGTTCACCAGATGGCATGCTGCGAATGATATCGGAATCACCTGAAAAGAAAATAACAGAAGTGTAAGCACTTGCACTTCAATTGCACTTTAACATCTACTGAAGAAATATAATGATTATATTCTACTTGAGCACAAGAACCTTGCAGTTAGCAAGCTAGACTGTTAGTCCATCAGTTCCCAGAATTCAGCCCATTTGGACCTCTATATCAACTTAGCTATGCTGACTGTAAATATTCAGTCAGTGGGATGATCAGGTGGCAAGGGAATTGTAATTGTAATTGTAATTGAACTTTTATATAGCGCCGCTCACAGATTCAGTAGCGCTCCCGACCCTAGTTAGCACTGCCGCTAACGAATAGCATAGTCTTCAGGCGTTTCCTAAACAAAGGGAGAGAGAGACTAAGAAGCTCAAGACGAAGTTTGTGAGGAAGACGGTTCCAGTAGGATGGGCCAGCATAAGCAAAGCTTCTGGACTGGGCAGTGGCTCCACGCATGCGAGGCACGACAAGGAGGCCGCTGGCTGCCGAGCGGAGGGCAGAGCGGCCGGGGAAAGAGGAGACCGGGATGCAGAGAGAACGGAGGTAAGAGGGAGCTACCCCAAGAAGAGAATTGCGCATGAGTGTCAGAATCTTAAACTCAATGCGCTGTGGTACAGGAAGCCAGTGGAGAGTGTCCCGAATAAAGACAGAAATATGAGAGAACTTGGGAAGACCGGCAATTAGGCGAGCAGCAGCATTTAGAATTGTCTGAAGTTTGGAAAGGTTGAGTGAGGAGAGACCGGCGTAAGCAGAGTTCCCAAAGTCAACCCTAGAGCAGATCAGGGCATGGACAAGCGCCTTAACAGCTTGCGGAGAGAGTGAATGGCGAATAGTTCGCAGCTGGCGTAGGTGGTAGAGACATGTACGTGAGACACGGTTGACATGGTCCGAGAAAGAAAGGGCTGAATCCAGAGTGAAACCCAAGTCACGAACTGTGGGAGAGAAATGGACATCAGGAAACAAAGTACGGAGGAGCTCCATGTCGATCTTCGCAAGCTGGGCTCGGCCTCCAAGCCAGATGTATTGGGTTTACCTCCCTGGTTACCCTCCCTCATACTGCAAGCTAAAAAATTGTTAAGTCACCAACACTTTATATCCCAGGCTAGCTTTTGGGGATCTAGCAAGGGACTGTTCATTCTTCAAATGTCATTATTCAGCATTTTCAGCAGTATCGTTTTCAAACTTAATTTTTAAAATAAATGAAACAGAAATCAAAATAAACAAAAAAATTGACTTTTAAAATTTCTTTAAGTTCAAAATTGTTTCATCATGTAAAAAAATTTCTGAAATGATTTTTTGACAACGGTTGTTACCTGGGTCAGTGATGCTCAGTGTTGTCACGCGGAAGAGCTTTCCACAACCCGTTCCCAGTTCAAGATTGTTGCCATTGTAGTGATGCACTCCGGTCTTGGCCAGCATAGCATAGTACTCAATCTCACTTTTTCTACAATATAATTTTTTTTAGTATATAATAAGCAGGCAAGTGATAAGCAAGTGGAAGCAGATTGTGTGAGGCACTTGATGTTTAATCAAGTTTGCATGTTTAACGTTATCGATTTGCTGATTTCATACGCAATGCATAGGATTTGAAACGGGAGTGCAGCTAGAACAGCTGCTGTGGCAGCTAGAACAGCTGCTGTGTTAGATGCTCAATCACGTCTGAATTTAGAGTCGCCTGGCTCATGTCGAGAGACCTACAAAGCACTGGTGAACTTTCCAAGGATAGCAAAACAAATAATCCGTTGTCAATTCCTAGTACTCACTTGCTAAAAGTTTTTTTCTTTCATGGATACTTGCAGATTTCAACACCGATGGCATATATGGAAAAGTCATGATGTTTACTTTTTTTGTTTAGTATTTCAAAAGACTGTTTTGCAATGGGTGTGAAAAGGTAATCTTGCATCCGCACCATTCCTTTTGCCTTTACCAACATACACTGCACGTCAAAACCTTTCTTAGGACTACAAGCATAATGTAATGCTGACAGTTTTAAGCTCAACAGTGCTTTCAAATTGATCCACTTGCAGTACTAAAGACACTTTTGCGTTGTTAAATGCAAAGTTTGTCTGTGGTTCTTAGCAATCTGCTGACAGCTAAACTAATACAGAACCAACCTCTGCTATGCATGCTCCATCTTGAACGTATGCAAGCGAGTTAGAATTCAAGGATTTAACACATGTGGCAAAGCATCCATGAGACTCGAAGCTCTGCCATATGCTTTTTTGTCGACTTAATACCTCATGATTTCAAGTTCTTCACAATCTTTAACAATCAAACGACACAGATATAGAACATCAAATGACTTCATCGCAGCCCTCTGGACTCCGAAGTCAACGCAAGCCTAAATTACGAGTAGAACTAATTAACTAAAAGTACCTCCTATAACATCAACAATATTTTTTAAAACTGTTAAAAACATTAATTATATGATAAGAAATAGCATTTTTCATCTGCGGTGGCTGACATGAGCTTGTAAACAATCTCATCACAACGCTTCTCGAATAAAAAGTTGTCAATCAGTAGTAAACACTACACATGTATGAAAAATTTTCCTAGCTTAGCACCTCTGAATAAAAATCGTTTCGGGTGCTTTATAAAAAAATAATAAATAAGTCAAAAAATAACTAACATTGAAATAGTATTTAACATGTGTAATCCATTTACCTCAGAGGAGGTGTGTTGTTGGCAATTATAACCAGCTTTGCCTTTCCCTGGCGCAGTGTCTTTAGGGTTTGTTGATAGCCCAACACATACTTGCCACTTTTCATCACCAGAGCAAGCCTCGAGTTGATGCTCTCTATTGTCTTTTTCTGTAAAACAGATCAATCAAAAGCAGCAAGGTATTAATATTCAATGCTTATAAAATATAAATACACAATTTTATTCAAATTAAACAAGTTAGTTATCCCGAGGTTTGTGTTGCTAAATTATTTAACCTCTTGAATGCCGTACTTGTTTCAGCAATCCAGCTTCTATTTCCAAATAAAAAAATTTCATCGATCCAGCTTCTACTTAGCCAAGAATTAGTTTCATCAACCCAAGTTTCATTTAGGCACACCAATTACTTTCATCAATCCAGCCTCCATTTTAAACTGACAATAGAAAATGCAGCAACATAAACTACGGTGATACCTAAATCTAATTACATACTCTGCATAATCTCGAGGGCGTGCTTTTAAGATGATTTATCGACAATCTTGGCAGGCACCTTTTAAAAGGTTTACACACGTGATCGGAAAAATGTTACGCTCCATGTTAAGACACAACTGTAGGCACACGCTTTAAACATTTCGTAATACACAGATGATCCATCTTAGTCCAGTCATCAAATCGATAGATATTGTCACGGTCTTAATTTGTCACAAGTTTCTACAGCTAACCGTTTTCTTTTGTGGGGCCATTTCTTCTTTTTACGAGTTTTTTGCTTCGCGTAAAACCTCTCAGCACGCTTACGAATCAGCAGAAAAGGAAGAGGAGGTGGACAGCGGATGTTAGGCAAAGCTGAAACCGGAAGTTTCTATTACGTAGCGCTATAATTGAAGTTCAGATAATTTATCAAAACTTCTAAAGCGCCACTCGAAAATCATGCGCAAGGCACTAATAAGCTTATAATTATGGCCGCATTCCTTGTTATACGTGATCTTAACATATCATGCCATGTCACATCACCCTTCCGCGCTTCGCGACGATTGCCTATACACGAATGGATCCTGTTAAATGTCTCCTGTTGCGAGTGGCACTCAGTAGCCTACTAGTAGCTGTGGTTTGTTTGTATGTGCACTTGTTATAGCGCCCCTTAAATCTCTCTACTCAGAGGCGCTCCCGATGCAGAGCGGACACTGCATCGGAGTTTCACGCCGAAGCGCCGAGCAATTGTGAGTGAAGGACTTGCCCAAGGTCCTTACGCGGGGAGGTGGATTCGAACCTCGGACCTTCCGGCTCCAATTAGGCAACGACGCCACCACTAGACCACCGCGCCCCACAAAACAAACATCACTATTGTGGTACTATCATAACTTGTCGTACACCGAGGCCAAGAAAATGAGGGCGATAATATTTCATCCAGAGGCCGAGAAAATGAGGGAGCCAAAGTTTTATATGCCGAGGTCGAAAGTTTTATAGGCCTAAGGCGAAGCCGAAAATGAGGGCGCTAAAGTCTCCTGTCCCGAGACCGAGAAAATGAGGGCTCTAGTTTCATATGCTGAGGCCGAGAAAATGATGGCGCTAGTTTCATACGCCGTAATCATTATGCGGTTTATAAGATTGAGTCATTAAACGAAGATTATTTGAACACATCGACTACGTTTTTTTGTGGGGCGCGGTGGTCTAGTGGTGGCGTCGTTGCCTTGGAGCCGGAAGGTCCGAGGTTCGAATCCACCTGGCCGCGTAAGGACCATGGGCAAGTCCTTCTCTCACAATTGCTCAGCGCTTCGGCGTGAAACTCCGATGCAGTGTCCGCTCTGCATCGGGAGCGCCTCTGAGTAGAGAGCTGAAGGGGCGCTATAACAAGTGCACATAGGCCCTACAAACAAACAAAACGTTTAATATTTTATAGGCCGTGTAATAATCGTTTGCAACCGTGCCTGAACTGCGCTATAAAAGTTTGAAGATGTAGTTGGCACGTGACGAACCTAGCTGGCCAATCAGCTGCGTTTGTTTTGTTTTGCGTGGGAGTGGCGCCAAAAGAAGGGAAACAACAATAACAGCTGTAATTTAACTTCAGTCGCAGTTCGGACGCCGATGACAGTGGACGTGTCGTTTCGCTCGAAAGATGTGGCAAGAGACGACGAAATTCTACCTACTCCTTCTGCCGAAAGTACCGAAACGGTGAATTCGATATTCGTTTATTGTCATTATGAATATGAATTTCATAACTATATTTTAAGTTTAGCCATAATTCAATAATATCGTAATTGTTCATCCCTGCAATCTAGCCCCTCCCTGTTTGGGTAAACGTGTATTTTAGCGTAATTAATTATTTTCACGCTTATAATGGCACAAAAAGCGTCTTAAAATATTTCTGTCAACGTGCGATTGCCAAAGTGATGTATGATTATACTTCGAATATCTTAAAAAGAAGGATTTCGATCGAAAAATTGTAATATTTTGTCGTAACAAACCGCCGATCCAAGTTGTTGTTCAATTGCGACCCTTTCCGGAAGTGGCGCGCGGCAAGCAAAAATTATTAAATAAGTAAGTAAAAGTCCAGCTTTTTCAATTGCATCAGTTGTTTTATGAATCCAACTTCTGTTGCAATAATAACTATTTCTCATCAATCCAGCTCCAATTTCAGCTTGATTATTTTTATTACCCCAGCTTCTATTTCTGCCCGTTATTTTCGTCAACCCAGCTTCTCTTTCAGATATAAAAATACCCTCATCCAGCTTCGATTTCTGAAGCGTTTTTTTCCCATCAATCCGGCTTCTATTTCACATCTACAAATACCTTCATCCAGCTTCCATTTCTCATTTTTAACTTAGGACAGAAGTCTTGACGTAGGCCTACGTACACGTTATTTATAGTCGCATAGACGTCGATGGTTTGGCGCGTACCCCAACTTCCGGTTAGATGTTGTGGTTCAATGGCGATTCGAACGTCGATTTCGCATGGGAAATGTGACATTTTAAAAACGTATTTTCTGTGAATATTCGTATTCTTACGAAATTTTAAGTGTGCTGTTAGATGAGTTAGACCATTGCAAGTCATTAGGAATAATTTACGGCGCTTTTTGTGTGGTTAAAAACGTTAAAATAATTAATTACGCTAAAATACACGTTTACCCCTGTTTGTAGGCTAAGTGTTGGCATTCGCGTTAAAGCTAATTCTATATTTTTATTAGTCCAGATAGCCGACCTTTGTAGTTCTATAGGCTTGTGTTCTCGTTCAACCTTGGCACCGTGTAGAGGTGAAATATTGTCCTTTCCTTGTCAAGACACGAAGTCACTTGCCCTAATAAACTCTGTCATAATCTCATCCACTGTTCGCTCAGTCTCTAAAGAGTTGACCGTGCAATGGACAATTATCGTCCCACCAACAGTTCCTAGATTATCGTCGACTCGAAACTACAACTAGGACCAGGGGCGCCGTTAGGCGTACGCACGTACGCAAGTGCGTACAGCGCGGAAAGGCAAAAAAAATTTTTTTTCACAAATTGTAAATTTATTATAAGCGATGAAATTCTATTGAAATTTTATAATCTATAGAATATACTTACTTCCTTACTTACTTACACTCTAATAGAGAGCCATCTTGGCATTGAGCGTCTTATAGTCGCCTAGACCCTAGAGGTCTATGGATCCTGGGATTCCTGGATGTAAAACCGTTAAAAAAAATTTAATTTAATTTTTGTTTGTATGTGTTTTTATGTGCACTTTTTATAGCCAGGGGCGGATCCAGGGGGCAATCCGGCCATGGCCCCCATTTAAAACTGCCATGGGACGTGGCCCCCCCATTTGGTATGAAATTAGCAATATGCATATGGGTGTAATGGCATATTGCCCCCCCCCCCCCCTATTCGGAAAATGGCATGGGACGTGGGCCCCCCCAGTCGGTTTTCAAGTGGAGGAGTAAAAAAAAGGTCATCAACTTTTTTGGCGGATGAAATGGTATGATTTTCTCCAAAATAATTTTGGCAGATGACTAAAAAAAACCTCATCAACTTTTTTTGGCGGATGAAAAGTACTTCAGCCAAAGACTGATCCCTATTTATTTTCGACCAACAACCAAATTTTGAAATTTGTTTCACCTGTCTCATCCCAGGTTCTAAGATTTTTGCCCCCCCCCTTGGAAGAGTTCTGGATCCGCCACTGGTTATAGCGCCCCTTCAAGCTCTCTACTCCGGCCGAAGCGCTGAGCAATTGTGAGTGAAGGACTTGCCCAAGGTCCTTACGCGGCGAGGTGGATTCGAACCTGGAAAATTCCGGCTTCAAGGCGAGGATAGCATAGCAATATGCCGATCTAAAGGTATCAAATTGCACCTCCTAAACATCACCCCCCCGTAACTTGTACCGTAACCGGTTTCAGATTACCCCCGGACACTAGATTTGCATAGATTTATCCGTCATCCCACTGTGGTTTGTTATCAATATTTTACTCGGAAAAATAATAGCCTCGAAGCCATTTCTCCATGTAATTTCAGCGGCGATTTAGTATTTTAGTTACAGATGAAAATATTTATAACAAACCAAACCACGAAGTGGGATAACGGATGAAAATCTTCAGACCAAAACAAGAAGCGGGATTATTTTTCTGATATTTTTAGTCCAATAAATGCGACGATTGATGCAAATTACAATTTGCAGGGGGGGGGGTAATGTTTAGGAGGGGGTAATAATTTGAAGCCTTTAGCATGGGCGTCCGCAGGAATTTTTCTAGGGGCGCAAACTTTTGAATAATTGTCACATGGTCTAAATTTATTGGGTGACAGTTTGAATTTCCATATTAACACGAGAGAATCCTATAGATCTATCCTACCTATACGTTATGCGCCCAAAGAAATATATATTATATAGGTTCAACATGACTGCCTAAAAATGGCTCCATTTGAGGTCGACACAGCCAAAATGCGCTGGTCGCTGGGTCTCCGCCCCCAGACCCCGCTGGGGGAGCTTACTGTAAAGACAAAACCTTTCTCTTTTACAATAACATTTTGATTTTTATTGTTATCCTGGTAGCTTACGACACTGAAAAACGACTTTTTCTTAAAAATTTCGCGACTTTGTCGTTCACAAATAGCTGGCAAACAAGAGCCTAAAAATGGCTCCATTTAAGGTCGAAACAGCCAAAAATGCGCTGGTCGCTGGGGCTCCGCCCCAGACCCCGCTGGGGGAGCTTACGACGCTCCCCCGGACCCCCTAGTCGGGATGGGCTTCGTGCCTTCGGCACTCGCAACTTCCCGCCTTCGGCGCCGCCACTGACGACCAATTAGGCCTACAATACAGCGTCCTGGCACTTTTTTACACTTTAAGCACTGTATGTATATATTATATATGGGATTGGATTGGTGGTATTTACGCCCCCCCCCCTAACCAGAAATCCTGAATCCGCCCCTGAATATAAGCTAGTATCGATCGCTGTTCGCTTCATATTATTTTGTGCAAGTTGTGCGTACAGAAATAAAATCCTGGCGGCGCCGCTGACTAGGACTGCACTATACTCAGTTTCATGGATAGTCCATAGTCGTAATTTAAATCTGAGTGCATTGCATGAAATGCATGTACAATTCTTGGGCGTATTACTGCTCATCGCACAGTTAAACCATAGATTTCTCTCCAATGCTATCGATAGTTGAATTCCGAAAATATTTCAGTTGGATGCGACCTCCTCCACTAACCACCAGCGTTCATCTGGTCGCATAGGGCAATGATTTTCCAAATTTTATGTTACTTGTCGGCCAGGATGGTGGCACATTACTTATGGGGTATAATAATATTATATTCTAAATTCACCATGCAGTGAATGTCTCCCTGTTTCTTTTGTATGTTTTGTCTGTATTCGTTTGTTCTCTGTGCTTGGAGACATTATGTCCTATTTAAGTAATGCTTGTAGCGTAAGCCTTTTGAGTGTAGCCTATTTAACTTTTCATTAAATCTTATTCGTTAATATAAGATAGAATACTTACGTAATTGCACGTGATCTTAAAACGTGTTGTGAACTTTCACACGTTTTCTTCATCGTACTGTGACACTTGGTCACTACTTCTTGTAACTATACATTTCTTATTTCGAGAGTACCTTACTGGAAATTCTCTATAGTCCTTGATCTATTTGAACTAAAAGTTACACCCCGGTTTTCCTTTTTTATTCCTTCATTTGTTTGACATTACCTGGCCAACTCTTCTTGGGATGTTGCCCATCATTATTATGTATCAAGTTAATAAAAGGCTTTAAAAGCGCTGTTTGACATAGAGCTCTGTTGATTAGATATTCCTTGCTACTCGCTATCTAAATTTAATTTTTCTCCTGTGTAGTAAGTTTGGTGTTATAAAATCCATGCAGCTGTGATTATTACAGTTGATATTATTTGTCGTTAGGCCTATTATTAATGTAGTTGTTAATGGTAGTAGGCCTATTATTACTGTATGTACTTTTTTACTTTTCTTATTCAAATTTTACTCATAGTTTTTTATTTTAAAAATTATTTCTACTTATCATTGTCATTTACATAATTATTGCTATTTCGGTATTCTTTTATTATTATTATTATTATTACTATTATTATTATATGCCTGATTTTAATTATTGCTGACTATTTTGGTTAATATTCTTGCTATTATTAGGCTCTACTGTTGAGGTAATTGCTATCACTTTAATCCTGCATGCCTTCCATAAGTCTAACTGAAATGTGATATTCTCTCTATCCAATATCCATTGTTTAGATATCTTTTCAGTCGTTTAAGAAATTGCTTCGTCCATTTCACCTGTATCTCTCGTACGTTTTCCCTACTGTCTGCCCATTTGTCAGCCCATCCAACTGTCTTCTCGTCTACCCTACCAGTACCAACGCTAAGTCTCAACTATTCGGCTGTTTGCTGGTCGCTAGTCTTTTGGTCCCTTAAATGAAAAATGAAACTAAAACAAAGAATTAATAATATAACTGAAAAATGAATAGACTGAATTGGAACAGGGTGAAATTGGAACGGGGTGAAATTGGAACGAAGTGAAAGTGGGAACGGGGTGAAAGTGGGAACGGGGTGAAAGTGGGAACGGGGTGAAAGTGGAAACGGGGTGAAATGGGAACGGGGTGAAATTGGAACGGGGTGAAATTGGAACGGGGTGAAATTGGAACGGGGTGAAATTGGGAACAGGGTGAAAGTGGGAATGGGGTGAAAGTGGGAACGGGGTGAAAGTGGGAACGGGGTGAAAGTGGGAACGGGGTGAAAGTGGGAACGGGATGAAATGGGAACGGGGGAAAATGGGACTGAAAGTAAAAAGGGAAGTGAAAACATGAAAATAAAAAATAACAAAATGCAATAAACACATTGAAAGTAAATAAAATGAAAGTAAATAAAATGAAAGTAAGTAAAAAGAAAGTGAACAAAATAAAAATAAATAAAATCTGAAAGTAAATAAAATGAAAGTAAGCAAAATGAGAGCCTAATGCCGTCCTTTTTGTCCTCTGGTTCCTTCCCATCCGAGATGATCCGACCATTCGTGGTCTTTCTTTCCGTTGTTTCTTGACTTTCCACGTTCTCTCAAGTCTATACTTCATTACGCAGACTCGTGGCATTATTAAACCTGTTTATTTTTCCATACCAGTGCATCAAGATTCCTTTAGTCCCTTTGCCAGTTTAGCGTTTCAACAATACCTTTCCTCATGTCTACTTAATATCCAAGCATTCATTTCTTCCTTTTTAGTTTCCGTTAGTAGAGTCACTTTATGATCTTCTTTTGTTGATGGCCAGTAGAATTCATTGTCTTCGCTTTTACTAATCTTGCTGTGGGTACTCTTGCTATTCAATTATTATATAGGCCTATATATTCTTATTATTGTTTTTTAAAATTATCTATTAATTATTAATTATTATTAATATTTATTATTATTTTCCTATTTTTGTTAGCATAGAATGGCTGTTAGTATTGTTGTTTTATTCTTATTTATTATTGTTGTTATTTAATTATTATTTCGTTATTATTACTAGACCTAGTGTTACCGTTTTAGTACTGCTGCCATTTCTAACGAGATAGAATATGTGTAGACTGCTTTTCCTTGGATTGTCTACTAATTATGGTGGTATCCTTTTTTCGGGAACTCTATCTTGCAGTGTTGACTTGAAACTATGCCTGACTTCGTCTTATTCCTTTCAACGATGCACATATTCTAACTAAATAGCAATATAAAATTAGAAAATAGGTCGCAATAAAAAAGTTAGAAATATGTAGCAATGGAAAATTAGAGTATTTATAGAAATTATAAATTAAAAAACATATAAGCTTAGTGATTAAAAATTAGAAAATAATTAATTAGCAACTAAATTATAAAATGGATTGCAATTTAATTTTTTAGGCTATTGGTAGTATTGAATGAACTAATATTTACCTGTATGTAAATTGTACATTGTAAACAGGGAGTCAAAGTCTGCTTATAATAATTATTTAATAATTTAAAATTCTGTAAATGTAATGTGGCCTCTATGTGGCCGATAACTAATATAAAACTTTGTCAAAATCATTGCTCTAAAAGACCAGATGAACGTTGTTGGTCAATGGAGTGGGTCGACTTCCATTGAAATAATTATTCGTAATTCAACGCCAGATAGCATCGCAGAGCAATCCATGGTTTGATTGAGCCATAGACATCATATATTACTATGTCTATGGATTGAGCGATGATCAGTAATGTAACTAAGTACTGTACATGTAATAAAGCAATGCAGTCAGTAAATTATTACGACTATTGGCCATCCATGAAATTGATTATAGTCCAGTCCTAATTCTAGTTTCAAGTCGATGATGATGTATGGACTCTTGGTGGGACGATATTATTGTCCATTGCGCAGTGAACTTTTTAGAGACTGAGCTATTTGTCGACGGGATTGTGATAGGGTTTGGTATAAAGACAAGTGACTTCATACACGTCTTGACAAGAAAATGATGATATTTCATCACTGCACGATTCCATGGTCGAATGAGAATACAAGCGTATAGAAGTAAAACAGTAGGTTGTCTGGGCGAATAAAAATCGAATTATTTAACGCTGATGCAGAATAGGTAGGATTTCAATTTTAAGTATTGTAGGTACTTGCTTATTAATTAGGATACCTTTTGTATATTTCTCTTTCTGATCTAAATATTTGTATTCGCTATGTAGCAACTTTTGTAGCTGGTAATTTCTTAATATAATTATAATTAAAACGATTACGTTTTAGTCTAGCTATAGAGGCATCTGCAGCCTGTAAGACCCGTTAAAAATGCAATATAATTCATAGCATATCTGATGTAATGCATAAAGTAAGGAGATATGTGACGATACGTTTGGGTTCTTGCAGCAGGTACTGCCTAAGTTCTTGTTGTTTCAGATCTCTGATGACGGACTGGGAGACAATGGAAGATGCGTGGAATCTCCAACACAATCGTCTGGATCCTGGTCATCTCGACGCCGCGAGATCTGATGGACAACCGTGGATGATGTTGCAAGGTTGGATCATAGATATACTCATGACTTTAGGTTTTGATATTCGCAAATATTCGTGAATATTAAGATTTTTTAATATTCGTAAATATTCGTAAACGGATTAAAGTGAACCATCAAAACCGCAATGTTACCCGGTAAAGCAGTTTATGAGTTTCTGTATGTCTCCATGACATTCACTCGCATCCAGGGCTGAATTAAAACATGCAATGCGCTTAGGCCTAAAAAAAAGTTGTGTTTTCGGTAACAGAGCTAAAAAAAATTGGGTAGGTAGGTCGAAAAATATTTTTATTTTGGTAAAATATTTGTATGCAGTGTCTATCCGAAAAAGTATACCCCACTAGTCTTTTTTGCACAAAGGTACACGCTGCAACAAAGTACGTACCGGTATTCTAAGCAAGTATAAACTGCCTATTTCCCGACTGTCTGCACCTAAAACTGCTCTAGAAAACAGTCCTATTAATTTCATTTTGTTGACGTCTTTTCTGTTATGTGAATAAAAAAATTTAAAAAAGATTTGTTAAATAAATTTTAAAAAAATTATTTGAGTCGCGGCAATAAAAGAGGGTCGGTCGGGTTACCGGAAACGCAACATTTTTTTAGGCCTTAATAATGCAGAGATCGGGATAATTTTTGCTTGTAATCTGGCACTATTATTTCCTGTGTTGGCATTTATATTTACTCATTCTGCTACACTGATATAAAACTACTCTATCAATTTGCAGTTACTATTATAAGCAGTTTAAGTTTGTTTCTAATTTAGCCCACTATTGCTGCTACTTGCAAACTGCCATCGGTGCCTCTTTTCAGTTGGGGAGGATTGTAATTGTAATCGAACATTTATATAGCGCCACTTCAAGAGAACTCCTCAGAGGATAGTCAGAAGCCAGACAAAGTGGCTAACATTAAGTATCGAATGTGATGTGAATGCCGCATGGCCACATTGGACAGACCCAGCAGAGGCCTTGAAGTTTTCAATGTTCAATAAATCTAGCCTATTAAAGTTATTGTCACGTAGCTTACTGATGTTAGCCTATGCATATGCTAACTCAATTATGTACAGTTCATTCAGTAAAAGTTAAAGATTAAAAAAAATAACTATTAGAATTAGGAAAAAAGAATTTCTTGACAGAACATAATATTTTACGAATATAATATTCGTTGGCAGTTTTAATATTCGTTAATATTCATGAATATTTGAAAATCTTAATATATGGGTTGGATGTGTCTTGGACATGGTCTTGGACAACAGTGGGTGATGTATCGAACCTCTTGTGATCTTAATAGGATTGACTAGCAACACTAACATTCACCACGTTCTTGTTCTTTCAGGTTCTGGAGCACGACCGCTGGATCCTGAAGACCTGGTGACAGACTGGGAGATGGTGGAAAACAAGTCGACTATCCGACAACCATCGTATTGTCATCGCGAGATCGCATGGGTCATGGTTTGTTAGAGTGCCCTCTTGTGATCACCAGTGGTAGGAATGGTGGCCATACAGAGGGCGATAGGATTAGCCTTCAATGCTAGCATTTACCATGTTATTGCTCTTTCAGATTCTATTGTAGTGTTACAGAGCATGGAGCAAGAAAAGTCTGAAGCACACAAAGACCTGCTGATCATCTGGATGGCCTCCCCCACCCAACCCCACTCCACTCCCACCCTCCCCACCCTCCACCCTCCCCACTCCCGCCCCACCCCAAAGTCCATACGAACGTCCGATCGTTAAAAATTAAAGCAAAAGTAAAAATGTAAAAGTAAAAAATGTAAATAAGCAAAAGTAAAATGTTAGATGAAAGTAAAAATGACTAAAATGAAAATGGGTAATCTTAAAAAGTAAAACTTCAAAACTAAAATGTTAAATGAATATAGTGATAATTAAAAATTAACTTAAAAATGAAAATAAAAAAAGAACAAAGCAAAAATCGTCCTTCACTTTTTGGCCCCTTATTATTTTTTGACCCATTCGTTTTTCCGTTCTTGTTTTTCAGATTCTTTTATTGTCAATTTTGATTGTATTTTACTGTTTATTGCTTATTGCTTTGTTTTAGGTTCTTTTATTGTAAAAATGATTGCATTCTTGTTGTTTCAGATTCTTTTATTGCTTACATGTATTGTGTTTTAGGCTCTTTTACTGTTGACGTATTGTCAATGTTGATTGCAATTTTATTCTGATTCTTTTATTGCTTACATGTATTGTTTTATTTTAGGTTCTTTTACTTTTAATGTAACTGTGTTCTTGTCGTTTCAGGTTCTTTTATTGTAAAAATGATTGCATTCTTATTGTTTCTGATTCTTTTATTGTTAACGTACATTCTTATTGTTAGATTTTTTTATTGTTAACGTATTTTCTTATTGTTTCTTATATTGTTTCTTAGTCTGTTGTTATGGTAGATTGTGTTATTGTTTAAAAAAAATTTTGGGCTAACTTCGAATGTGTTTTTCTATTGTAGCTAACTCCGCCACAGAGGGCTGCAAATAAGCAGCCCTCTGCGCCGGTCCTAAGCCCGGATAAAGGAGGAAGGTTTGCCAGGTGGGGTGTGTCGATACCCTGGCAGTAAAAACAAAGACGATTGATGTTCGATGACAAGCAGAAACCGTGCCAGCTCGAACGACAACCAACCAAACGAGGTCCGCGGAACAAGTCTAGCGATCGGGGTTGCCGAAAGAAAATCGACTCCAGTTGGTGCGTGGGGCGCTCGCACTCTATGGTCGGTGGGGGAAACCGGGCAGATGATGTCACGATACTCGTTGAGTCGCCAGCCGTCATCTTCTGGATCCTTCTTCTGTCCTCTTCGAATTATCGCAGGTAACGGAGATCAGCCGCATGACTTAATTTACTAATGGATTATAAAATAGAATTACGTGTAGCTGAAATACCAGTGTTGTAATTGAAATACGTTTTATTTTGGTAATTGTATTTGAATTTTTGAAGTATGTAATTCGTGATCGACTAAACTACTCCGATAAAATCTTTAACGATTTAACGATTTCGACTCTTAACGTCAACTTTAACGATTTCGACTCTCAAAGTCAACTTTAACGATTTAAATTCTTGAAGTCAACTTTAACGATTTAAATTCTTAAAGTCAACTTTAACGATTTAAATTCCTAAAGTCAACTTTAACGATTTAAACTCTTAAAGTCTACTTTAACGATTTAAATTCTTAAAGTCAACTTTAACAATTTAAATTCTAAGTCAACTTTAACGATTTAAATTCTTAAAGTCAACTTTAACGATTTAAATTCTTAAAGTCAATTTTAACGATTTCGACTCTTCATGTCAACTTTAAGGATTTTAAATCTGAAAGTCAAATTTAACGATTTTAAATCTGAAAGTCAACTTTAACTTTGCCTCTTAAAGTCAACTTTAACTTGCCTCTGTTGTTAACTTGGTTTAATTGGTTATTATTGCAGGCGAAAGAAAACGTGAAGAGGAATAAGACTGCAAATGAAGTCGCAAACACGATTCTAATCCGGAAGAACTTGACTGTGTAAAGAACATTTTTAGTCGGACATTTATGGAAGTGCTCACCGTTCTGAATTGCGTAGACTTGGCGAAGAACATCAAAGAACGTTCTGTAAATAAACGTTAGACAAATTTGAAGAACTGTTGTTGTTGAAATTCTGAACTGTTGTTGTTTGTTTGCGTTGCATATTTTCGTGTTAATTATTTGAGAAGTTGTGGGCCATTTATTGAGGCCTGCCAAGGTTAGGGTTTTAAACCCTGCTGAACTTGAATTTTCCTTCCCTTCCGCCCACCACCTTTCAAATATCTTCCTCTCCCATCTTCCTTTGAAGTTTGAACTTCAAAATGCTTGTTTGTATTGTAAGGGTAGAGCCATTAGACTCCATCTAGAAACCTAACCACTATCTGAACCAATGCAACTCCCGATTGTAGTGCAGAGTTTCATGCCGAAGCGCTAAGCAATTGTGTGAAGGTCCTTACGCGGCGAGGTGGGTTCGAGACCGAAAAAAATGAAGGCGACGTTTTATATGCCGTGACCGGGAAAACGTGGGCGACGTTTTTATATGCAGAGACCGAGAAATTGGCGGCGTTTCATATACCGAGAAAACGCGAAATTGAGGGCGGCGGTTTTATATGCCGAGACCGAGAAAACGCGAAAATGAGGGCGGCATTTTTTTACGCCGAGACCGAGAAAACGCGAAATTGAGGGCGGCGGTTTTATATGCCGAGACCGAGAAAACGCGAAAATGAAGGCGGCGGTTTTATATGCCGAGACCTAGAAAATGCGAAATTGAGGGTGGCGGTTTTTATGCCGAGACCGAGAAAACGCGAAAATGAAGGCGGCGGTTTTATATGCCGAGACCGAGAAAATGCGAAATTGAGGGCGGCGGTTTTTACGCCGAGACCGAGAAAACGCGAAAATGAAGGCGGCGGTTTTATATGCCGAGACCGAGAAAATGCGAAATTGAGGGCGGCGGTTTTTATGCCGAGACCGAGAAAACGCGAAAATGAGGGCGGCATTTTTTTACGCCGAGACCGAGAAAACGCGAAATTGAGGGCGGCGTTTTTAAATGCCGAGACCGAGAAAACGCGAAAATGAGGGCGGCGGTTTTATATGCCGAGACCGAGAAAACGCGAAATTGAGGGTGGCGGTTTTATATGCCGAGACCGAGAAAACGCGAAATTGAGGGCGGCGGTTTTATATGCCGAGACCGAGAAAACGCGAAAATGAAGGCGGCGGTTTTATATGCCGAGACCGAGAAAACGCGAAATTGAGGGCGGCGGTTTTTTACGCCGAGACCGAGAAAACGCGAAATTGAGGGCGGCATTTTTTTACGCCGAGACCGAGAAAACGCGAAATTGAGGGCGGCGGTTTTATATGCCGAGACCGAGAAAACGCGAAATTGAGGGCGGCGGTTTTATATGCCGAGACCGAGAAAACGCGAATTTGAGGGCGGCGTTTTAAATGCCGAGACCGAGAAAACGCGAAAATTAGGGCGGCGTTTTTTTACGCCGAGACCGAGAAAACGCGAAATTGAGGGCGGCATTTTTTTACGCCGAGACCGAGAAAACGCGAAATTGAGGGCGGCGGTTTTATATGCCGAGACCGAGAAAACGCGAAATTGAGGGCGGCGGTTCTATGTGCCGAGACCGAGAAAACGCGAAATTGAGGGCGTCGTTTTTAAATGCCGAGACCGAGAAAACGCGAAATTGAGGGCGGCGTTTTTAAATGCCGAGACCGAGAAAACGCGAATTTGAGGGCGGCGTTTTAAATGCCGAGACCGAGAAAACGCGAAAATTAGGGCGGCGTTTTTTTACGCCGAGACCGAGAAAACGCGAAAATGAGGGCGGCGATTTTATATGCCGAGACCGAGAAAACGCGAAAATGAAGGCGGCGTTTTTAAATGCCGAGACCGAGAAAACGCGAAAATGAGGGCGGCGGTTTTATATGCCGAGACCGAGAAAACGCGAAATTGAGGGCGGCGTTTTTTTACGCCGAGACCGAGAAAACGCGAAAATGAGGGCGGCGGTTTTATATGCCGAGACCGAGAAAACGCGAAATTGAGGGCGGCGGTTTTATATGCCGAGACCGAGAAAACGCGAAATTGAGGGCGGCGTTTTTATATGCCGAGACCGAGAAAACGCGAAAATGAGGGCGGCGTTTTTTTACGCCGAGACCGAGAAAACGCGAAATTGAGGGCGGCGGTTTTATATGCCGAGACCGAGAAAACGCGAAATTGAGGGCGGCGGTTTTATATGCCGAGACCGAGAAAACGCGAAATTGAGGGCGGCGGTTTTATATGCCGAGACCGAGAAAACGCGAAATTGAGGGCGGCGGTTTTATATGCCGAGACCGAGAAAACGCGAAATTGAGGGCGGCGGTTTTATATGCCGAGACCGAGAAAACGCGAAATTGAGGGCGGCGGTTTTATATGCCGAGACCGAGAAAACGCGAAAATTAGGGCGGCGTTTTAAATGCCGAGACCAAGAAAACGCGAAAATTAGGGCGGCGTTTTTTTACGCCGAGACCGAGAAAACGCGAAATTGAGGGCGGCATTTTTTTACGCCGAGACCGAGAAAACGCGAAATTGAGGGCGGCGGTTTTATATGCCGAGACCGAGAAAACGCGAAATTGAGGGCGGCGGTTTTATATGCCGAGACCGAGAAAACGCGAATTTGAGGGCGGCGTTTTAAATGCCGAGACCGAGAAAACGCGAAAATTAGGGCGGCGTTTTTTTACGCCGAGACCGAGAAAACGCGAAAATGAGGGCGGCGTTTTTAAATGCCGAGACCGAGAAAACGCGAAAATGAGGGCGGCGGTTTTATATGCCGAGACCGAGAAAACGCGAAATTGAGGGCGGCGGTTTTATATGCCGAGACCGAGAAAACGCGAAATTGAGGGCGGCGTTTTTAAATGCCGAGACCGAGAAAACGCGAAAATGAAGGCGGCGGTTTTATATGCCGAGACCGAGAAAACGCGAAATTGAGGGCGGCGTTTTTAAATGCCGAGACCGAGAAAACGCGAAAATGATGGCGGCGTTTTTATACGCCGAGACCGAGAAAACGCGAAAATGAGGGCGGCGTTTTTTTACGCCAAGACCGAGAAAACGCGAAAATGAAGGCAGCGGTTTTATATGCCGAGACCGAGAAAACGCGAAAATGAAGGCGGCGTTTTTATATGCCGAGACCGAGAAAACGCGAAATTGAGGGTGGCGGTTTTATATGCCGAGACCGAGAAAACGCGAAATTGAGGGCGGCGGTTTTATATGCCGAGACCGAGAAAACGCGAAAATGAAGGCGGCGGTTTTATATGCCGAGACCGAGAAAACGCGAAATTGAGGGCGGCGGTTTTTTACGCCGAGACCGAGAAAACGCGAAATTGAGGGCGGCATTTTTTTACGCCGAGACCGAGAAAACGCGAAATTGAGGGCGGCGGTTTTATATGCCGAGACCGAGAAAACGCGAAATTGAGGGCGGCGGTTTTATATGCCGAGACCGAGAAAACGCGAATTTGAGGGCGGCGTTTTAAATGCCGAGACCGAGAAAACGCGAAAATTAGGGCGGCGTTTTTTTACGCCGAGACCGAGAAAACGCGAAATTGAGGGCGGCATTTTTTTACGCCGAGACCGAGAAAACGCGAAATTGAGGGCGGCGGTTTTATATGCCGAGACCGAGAAAACGCGAAATTGAGGGCGGCGGTTCTATGTGCCGAGACCGAGAAAACGCGAAATTGAGGGCGTCGTTTTTAAATGCCGAGACCGAGAAAACGCGAAATTGAGGGCGGCGTTTTTAAATGCCGAGACCGAGAAAACGCGAATTTGAGGGCGGCGTTTTAAATGCCGAGACCGAGAAAACGCGAAAATTAGGGCGGCGTTTTTTTACGCCGAGACCGAGAAAACGCGAAAATGAGGGCGGCGATTTTATATGCCGAGACCGAGAAAACGCGAAAATGAAGGCGGCGTTTTTAAATGCCGAGACCGAGAAAACGCGAAAATGAGGGCGGCGGTTTTATATGCCGAGACCGAGAAAACGCGAAATTGAGGGCGGCGTTTTTTTACGCCGAGACCGAGAAAACGCGAAAATGAGGGCGGCGGTTTTATATGCCGAGACCGAGAAAACGCGAAATTGAGGGCGGCGGTTTTATATGCCGAGACCGAGAAAACGCGAAATTGAGGGCGGCGTTTTTAAATGCCGAGACCGAGAAAACGCGAAAATGAGGGCGGCGTTTTTTTACGCCGAGACCGAGAAAACGCGAAATTGAGGGCGGCGGTTTTATATGCCGAGACCGAGAAAACGCGAAATTGAGGGCGGCGGTTTTATATGCCGAGACCGAGAAAACGCGAAATTGAGGGCGGCGGTTTTATATGCCGAGACCGAGAAAACGCGAAATTGAGGGCGGCGGTTTTATATGCCGAGACCGAGAAAACGCGAAATTGAGGGCGGCGGTTTTATATGCCGAGACCGAGAAAACGCGAAATTGAGGGCGGCGGTTTTATATGCCGAGACCGAGAAAACGCGAAAATTAGGGCGGCGTTTTAAATGCCGAGACCAAGAAAACGCGAAAATTAGGGCGGCGTTTTTTTACGCCGAGACCGAGAAAACGCGAAATTGAGGGCGGCATTTTTTTACGCCGAGACCGAGAAAACGCGAAATTGAGGGCGGCGGTTTTATATGCCGAGACCGAGAAAACGCGAAATTGAGGGCGGCGGTTTTATATGCCGAGACCGAGAAAACGCGAATTTGAGGGCGGCGTTTTAAATGCCGAGACCGAGAAAACGCGAAAATTAGGGCGGCGTTTTTTTACGCCGAGACCGAGAAAACGCGAAAATGAGGGCGGCGTTTTTAAATGCCGAGACCGAGAAAACACGAAAATGAGGGCGGCGGTTTTATATGCCGAGACCGAGAAAACGCGAAATTGAGGGCGGCGGTTTTATATGCCGAGACCGAGAAAACGCGAAATTGAGGGCGGCGTTTTTAAATGCCGAGACCGAGAAAACGCGAAAATGAAGGCGGCGGTTTTATATGCCGAGACCGAGAAAACGCGAAATTGAGGGCGGCGTTTTTAAATGCCGAGACCGAGAAAACGCGAAAATGATGGCGGCGTTTTTATACGCCGAGACCGAGAAAACGCGAAAATGAGGGCGGCGTTTTTTTACGCCAAGACCGAGAAAACGCGAAAATGAAGGCAGCGGTTTTATATGCCGAGACCGAGAAAACGCGAAAATGAAGGCGGCGTTTTTATACGCCGAAACCGAGAAAACGCGAAAATGAGGGCGTCGTTTATATATGCTGAGACCGAGAAAACGCGAAAATGAAGGCGGCGGTTTTATATGCCGAGACCGAGAAAACGCGAAATTGAGGGCGGCGTTTTTAAATGCCGAGACCGAGAAAACGCGAAAATGAGGGCGGCGTTTTTTTACGCCGAGACCGAGAAAACGCGAAAATGAGGGCGGCGATTTTATATGCCGAGACCGAGAAAACGCGAAAATGAAGGCGGCGTTTTTAAATGCCGAGACCGAGAAAACGCGAAAATGAGGGCGGCGGTTTTATATGCCGAGACCGAGAAAACGCGAAATTGAGGGCGGCGGTTTTATATGCCGAGACCGAGAAAACGCGAAATTGAGGGCGGCGTTTTTAAATGCCGAGACCGAGAAAACGCGAAAATGAGGGCGGCGTTTTTTTACGCCGAGACCGAGAAAACGCGAAATTGAGGGCGGCGGTTTTATATGCCGAGACCGAGAAAACGCGAAATTGAGGGCGGCGGTTTTATATGCCGAGACCGAGAAAACGCGAAATTGAGGGCGGCGGTTTTATATGCCGAGACCGAGAAAACGCGAAATTGAGGGCGGCGGTTTTATATGCCGAGACCGAGAAAACGCAAAATTGAGGGCGGCGGTTTTATATGCCGAGACAGAGAAAACGCGAATTTGAGGGCGGCGGTTTTATATGCCGAGACCGAGAAAACGCGAAATTGAGGGCGGCGGTTCTATATGCCGAGACCGAGAAATCGCGAAATTGAGGGCGGCGTTTTTATACGCCGAGACCGAGAAAACGCGAAATTGAGGGCGGCGGTTTTATATGCCGAGACCGAGAAAACGCGAAATTGAGGGCGGCGTTTTTATATGCCGAGACCGAGAAAACGCGAAAATGAGGGCCGCGTTTATATATGCCGAGACCGAGAAAACGCGAAATTGAGGGCGGCGGTTTTATATGCCGAGACCGAGAAAACGCGAATTTGAGGGCGGCGTTTTAAATGCCGAGACCGAGAAAACGCGAAAATTAGGGCGGCGTTTTTTTACGCCGAGACCGAGAAAACGCGAAAATGAGGGCGGCGTTTTTAAATGCCGAGACCGAGAAAACGCGAAAATGAGGGCGGCGTTTTTATATGCCGAGACCGAGAAAACGCGAAATTGAGGGCGGCGGTTTTATATGCCGAGACCGAGAAAACGCGAAATTGAGGGCGGCGTTTTTAAATGCCGAGACCGAGAAAACGCGAAAATGAAGGCGGCGGTTTTATATGCCGAGACCGAGAAAACGCGAAATTGAGGGCGGCGTTTTTAAATGCCGAGACCGAGAAAACGCGAAAATGATGGCGGCGTTTTTATACGCCGAGACCGAGAAAACGCGAAAATGAGGGCGGCGTTTTTTTACGCCAAGACCGAGAAAACGCGAAAATGAAGGCAGCGGTTTTATATGCCGAGACCGAGAAAACGCGAAAATGAAGGCGGCGTTTTTATACGCCGAAACCGAGAAAACGCGAAAATGAGGGCGTCGTTTATATATGCTGAGACCGAGAAAACGCGAAAATGAAGGCGGCGGTTTTATATGCCGAGACCGAGAAAACGCGAAATTGAGGGCGGCGTTTTTAAATGCCGAGACCGAGAAAACGCGAAAATGAGGGCGGCGTTTTTTTACGCCGAGACCGAGAAAACGCGAAAATGAGGGCGGCGATTTTATATGCCGAGACCGAGAAAACGCGAAAATGAAGGCGGCGTTTTTAAATGCCGAGACCGAGAAAACGCGAAAATGAGGGCGGCGGTTTTATATGCCGAGACCGAGAAAACGCGAAATTGAGGGCGGCGGTTTTATATGCCGAGACCGAGAAAACGCGAAATTGAGGGCGGCGTTTTTAAATGCCGAGACCGAGAAAACGCGAAAATGAGGGCGGCGTTTTTTTACGCCGAGACCGAGAAAACGCGAAATTGAGGGCGGCGGTTTTATATGCCGAGACCGAGAAAACGCGAAATTGAGGGCGGCGGTTTTATATGCCGAGACCGAGAAAACGCGAAATTGAGGGCGGCGGTTTTATATGCCGAGACCGAGAAAACGCGAAATTGAGGGCGGCGGTTTTATATGCCGAGACCGAGAAAACGCAAAATTGAGGGCGGCGGTTTTATATGCCGAGACAGAGAAAACGCGAATTTGAGGGCGGCGGTTTTATATGCCGAGACCGAGAAAACGCGAAATTGAGGGCGGCGGTTCTATATGCCGAGACCGAGAAATCGCGAAATTGAGGGCGGCGTTTTTATACGCCGAGACCGAGAAAACGCGAAATTGAGGGCGGCGGTTTTATATGCCGAGACCGAGAAAACGCGAAATTGAGGGCGGCGTTTTTATATGCCGAGACCGAGAAAACGCGAAAATGAGGGCCGCGTTTATATATGCCGAGACCGAGAAAACGCGAATTTGAGGGCGGCGTTTTAAATGCCGAGACCGAGAAAACGCGAAAATTAGGGCGGCGTTTTTTTACGCCGAGACCGAGAAAACGCGAAATTGAGGGCGGCGGTTTTATATGCCGAGACCGAGAAAACGCGAAATTGAGGGCGGCGGTTTTATATGCCGAGACCGAGAAAACGCGAATTTGAGGGCGGCGTTTTAAATGCCGAGACCGAGAAAACGCGAAAATTAGGGCGGCGTTTTTTTACGCCGAGACCGAGAAAACGCGAAAATGAGGGCGGCGTTTTTAAATGCCGAGACCGAGAAAACGCGAAAATGAGGGCGGCGGTTTTATATGCCGAGACCGAGAAAACGCGAAATTGAGGGCGGCGGTTTTATATGCCGAGACCGAGAAAACGCGAAATTGAGGGCGGCGTTTTTAAATGCCGAGACCGAGAAAACGCGAAAATGAAGGCGGCGGTTTTATATGCCGAGACCGAGAAAACGCGAAATTGAGGGCGGCGTTTTTAAATGCCGAGACCGAGAAAACGCGAAAATGATGGCGGCGTTTTTATACGCCGAGACCGAGAAAACGCGAAAATGAGGGCGGCGTTTTTTTACGCCAAGACCGAGAAAACGCGAAAATGAAGGCAGCGGTTTTATATGCCGAGACCGAGAAAACGCGAAAATGAAGGCGGCGTTTTTATACGCCGAAACCGAGAAAACGCGAAAATGAGGGCGTCGTTTATATATGCTGAGACCGAGAAAACGCGAAAATGAAGGCGGCGGTTTTATATGCCGAGACCGAGAAAACGCGAAATTGAGGGCGGCGTTTTTAAATGCCGAGACCGAGAAAACGCGAAAATGAGGGCGGCGTTTTTTTACGCCGAGACCGAGAAAACGCGAAAATGAGGGCGGCGATTTTATATGCCGAGACCGAGAAAACGCGAAAATGAAGGCGGCGTTTTTAAATGCCGAGACCGAGAAAACGCGAAAATGAGGGCGGCGGTTTTATATGCCGAGACCGAGAAAACGCGAAATTGAGGGCGGCGGTTTTATATGCCGAGACCGAGAAAACGCGAAATTGAGGGCGGCGTTTTTAAATGCCGAGACCGAGAAAACGCGAAAATGAGGGCGGCGTTTTTTTACGCCGAGACCGAGAAAACGCGAAATTGAGGGCGGCGGTTTTATATGCCGAGACCGAGAAAACGCGAAATTGAGGGCGGCGGTTTTATATGCCGAGACCGAGAAAACGCGAAATTGAGGGCGGCGGTTTTATATGCCGAGACCGAGAAAACGCGAAATTGAGGGCGGCGGTTTTATATGCCGAGACCGAGAAAACGCAAAATTGAGGGCGGCGGTTTTATATGCCGAGACAGAGAAAACGCGAATTTGAGGGCGGCGGTTTTATATGCCGAGACCGAGAAAACGCGAAATTGAGGGCGGCGGTTCTATATGCCGAGACCGAGAAATCGCGAAATTGAGGGCGGCGTTTTTATACGCCGAGACCGAGAAAACGCGAAATTGAGGGCGGCGGTTTTATATGCCGAGACCGAGAAAACGCGAAATTGAGGGCGGCGTTTTTATATGCCGAGACCGAGAAAACGCGAAAATGAGGGCCGCGTTTATATATGCCGAGACCGAGAAAACGCGAAATTGAGGGCGGCGGTTTTATATGCCGAGACCGAGAAAACGCGAATTTGAGGGCGGCGTTTTAAATGCCGAGACCGAGAAAACGCGAAAATTAGGGCGGCGTTTTTTTACGCCGAGACCGAGAAAACGCGAAAATGAGGGCGGCGTTTTTAAATGCCGAGACCGAGAAAACGCGAAAATGAGGGCGGCGGTTTTATATGCCGAGACCGAGAAAACGCGAAATTGAGGGCGGCGGTTTTATATGCCGAGACCGAGAAAACGCGAAATTGAGGGCGGCGTTTTTAAATGCCGAGACCGAGAAAACGCGAAATTGAAGGCGGCGGTTTTATATGCCGAGACCGAGAAAACGCGAAATTGAGGGCGGCGTTTTTAAATGCCGAGACCGAGAAAACGCGAAAATGATGGCGGCGTTTTTATACGCCGAGACCGAGAAAACGCGAAAATGAGGGCGGCGTTTTTTTACGCCAAGACCGAGAAAACGCGAAAATGAAGGCAGCGGTTTTATATGCCGAGACCGAGAAAACGCGAAAATGAAGGCGGCGTTTTTATACGCCGAAACCGAGAAAACGCGAAAATGAGGGCGTCGTTTATATATGCCGAGACCGAGAAAACGCGAAAATGAGGGCGGCGGTTTTATATGCCGAGACCGAGAAAACGCGAAATTGAGGGCGGCGTTTTTATATGCCGAGACCGAGAAAACGCGAAAATGAGGGCGGCGTTTTTTTACGCCGAGACCGAGAAAACGCGAAAATGAGGGCGGCGATTTTATATGCCGAGACCGAGAAAACGCGAAAATGAAGGCGGCGTTTTTAAATGCCGAGACCGAGAAAACGCGAAAATGAGGGCGGCGGTTTTATATGCCGAGACCGAGAAAACGCGAAATTGAGGGCGGCGGTTTTATATGCCGAGACCGAGAAAACGCGAAATTGAGGGCGGCGTTTTTAAATGCCGAGACCGAGAAAACGCGAAAATGAGGGCGGCGTTTTTTTACGCCGAGACCGAGAAAACGCGAAATTGAGGGCGGCGGTTTTATATGCCGAGACCGAGAAAACGCGAAATTGAGGGCGGCGGTTTTTTATGCCGAGACCGAGAAAACGCGAAATTGAGGGCGGCGGTTTTATATGCCGAGACCGAGAAAACGCGAAATTGAGGGCGGCGGTTTTATATGCCGAGACCGAGAAAACGCAAAATTGAGGGCGGCGGTTTTATATGCCGAGACAGAGAAAACGCGAATTTGAGGGCGGCGGTTTTATATGCCGAGACCGAGAAAACGCGAAATTGAGGGCGGCGGTTCTATATGCCGAGACCGAGAAATCGCGAAATTGAGGGCGGCGTTTTTATACGCCGAGACCGAGAAAACGCGAAATTGAGGGCGGCGGTTTTATATGCCGAGACCGAGAAAACGCGAAATTGAGGGCGGCGTTTTTATATGCCGAGACCGAGAAAACGCGAAAATGAGGGCCGCGTTTATATATGCCGAGACCGAGAAAACGCGAAATTGAGGGCGGCGGTTTTATATGCCGAGACCGAGAAAACGCGAATTTGAGGGCGGCGTTTTAAATGCCGAGACCGAGAAAACGCGAAAATTAGGGCGGCGTTTTTTTACGCCGAGACCGAGAAAACGCGAAAATGAGGGCGGCGTTTTTAAATGCCGAGACCGAGAAAACGCGAAAATGAGGGCGGCGGTTTTATATGCCGAGACCGAGAAAACGCGAAATTGAGGGCGGCGGTTTTATATGCCGAGACCGAGAAAACGCGAAATTGAGGGCGGCGTTTTTAAATGCCGAGACCGAGAAAACGCGAAAATGAAGGCGGCGGTTTTATATGCCGAGACCGAGAAAACGCGAAATTGAGGGCGGCGTTTTTAAATGCCGAGACCGAGAAAACGCGAAAATGATGGCGGCGTTTTTATACGCCGAGACCGAGAAAACGCGAAAATGAGGGCGGCGTTTTTTTACGCCAAGACCGAGAAAACGCGAAAATGAAGGCAGCGGTTTTATATGCCGAGACCGAGAAAACGCGAAAATGAAGGCGGCGTTTTTATACGCCGAAACCGAGAAAACGCGAAAATGAGGGCGTCGTTTATATATGCTGAGACCGAGAAAACGCGAAAATGAAGGCGGCGGTTTTATATGCCGAGACCGAGAAAACGCGAAAATGAGGGCGGCGTTTTTAAATGCCGAGACCGAGAAAACGCGAAAATGAGGGCGGCGTTTTTTTACGCCGAGACCGAGAAAACGCGAAAATGAGGGCGGCGATTTTATATGCCGAGACCGAGAAAACGCGAAAATGAAGGCGGCGTTTTTAAATGCCGAGACCGAGAAAACGCGAAAATGAGGGCGGCGGTTTTATATGCCGAGACCGAGAAAACGCGAAATTGAGGGCGGCGTTTTTTTACGCCGAGACCGAGAAAACGCGAAAATGAGGGCGGCGGTTTTATATGCCGAGACCGAGAAAACGCGAAATTGAGGGCGGCGGTTTTATATGCCGAGACCGAGAAAACGCGAAATTGAGGGCGGCGTTTTTAAATGCCGAGACCGAGAAAACGCGAAAATGAGGGCGGCGTTTTTTTACGCCGAGACCGAGAAAACGCGAAATTGAGGGCGGCGGTTTTATATGCCGAGACCGAGAAAACGCGAAATTGAGGGCGGCGGTTTTATATGCCGAGACCGAGAAAACGCGAAATTGAGGGCCGCGGTTTTATATGCCGAGACCGAGAAAACGCGAAATTGAGGGCGGCGGTTTTATATGCCGAGACCGAGAAAACGCAAAATTGAGGGCGGCGGTTTTATATGCCGAGACAGAGAAAACGCGAATTTGAGGGCGGCGGTTTTATATGCCGAGACCGAGAAAACGCGAAATTGAGGGCGGCGGTTCTATATGCCGAGACCGAGAAATCGCGAAATTGAGGGCGGCGTTTTTATACGCCGAGACCGAGAAAACGCGAAATTGAGGGCGGCGGTTTTATATGCCGAGACCGAGAAAACGCGAAATTGAGGGCGGCGTTTTTATATGCCGAGACCGAGAAAACGCGAAAATGAGGGCCGCGTTTATATATGCCGAGACCGAGAAAACGCGAAAATGAGGGCCGCGTTTATATATGCTGAGACCGAGAAAACGCCCTAGTAATTGTCATGCGAAAAGTCTCCAGTGTCCTCCGACAGAGTTGGACAGGTTGGGCACATGATGTTCAATATGTGTATCTCATATCGAACTAATATCTATTACTTGCTGCTGTTTTCGTACCATGGCCCTGGCTTATTATTGGTTATTTTTGGTTACTGTTTCATTGTCGTCTGCTATCATCATTTGATACCACTAGTAACTGTTGTGGTCATTGCCTATGGTCTGCAACTCTTAGCACTCATTCATAATTTGAATTAGCATTACTTTATCTCTTAACTCATCTACTCGATTTCGTTTTGCCTACATTGCCTAATAACAACTACACTCTTCTGTCACCACCATCTTGATATAAACTTCTGTTTGTGGTTGCCCAGGTTTAGCGGGATCACTCCCTTTCTGGGTGTCCTTATTTCACTGCACACTCTTATTTTGTATATTTTTTGCTGTTTTGATTTATTGATCCAAGATTTGATCCACCAAAGCCATGGCCTACAGTTGAAGAAGCTCGTCTTTGTCATCCATCCGCAGGATTGGCACTGATATGGCTAATCAGAACATCTCTTATAAAAATATGTTTCATGAAGTTAACTCGCACAAAAAACAATGGAGGCACAGAGTAAACTCTAAAGTCTCGAATTGTCTTTTTCCACCTAATGTCAACACACCAATCTGCTTTATGATTCTACATGTATTTGTCAGAACTTTACAAATCCGTTGAACAGTGGTTACTGCGGTTCCATCGAGATTGTAAAATGTAAATGGTTAAAAAGATATTTCATCACGAGTTTATAACAGTTTCATTGAACATTTCTAAATTCAAAGCCTCTGGTGTTCACTGATGAACCTTGATTCCGTAACTTAAATCCCGAAAGCCAAGTCTTCAGTAGCTGCAGTCATTGAAAGGAAGTCCATATTAAACTAAACAATTTCGACAGAGCTGGTTATAAATAAAATGACTACCTAAATGCATTTTCAAGCTTATAAGTCCAACTTATGGAACCAAACCAAAAAATATTTCTTCAAATGGGAATATAACGAAAAAACAAAAAACCGAAAAATTTACTTTCGATTGCCAAACATTATTTTTTTATTTTTCGGTAGTCATTAACAATTGCCTGCGAAGAAATTAGGACACATTGGCCTAAAATGTATTCTTTACAAAATAGTTTGCTTAATTTTAAGTTGCAATTATGTAGCTCCGAAATATCGATGGCTGTTGCAACCAACACTTATTACAATCAGCCCTACATGTCTATTATACAACTGTTCTTCAAATTCGTCCAATGCTTATTTACAGAATGTTCTTCGACGCTCTTCACATAGTCTGCGCAATTCTTCTTTACAAAGTCAAGTTCTTCCTGAAGGAATTGTGTTTCCGACATCTTCATTTGAAGTCTTGTTCTTCTTTGCCAATTTATTTCGCCTGCAATAGTCACCAATTAAACAAAGTTAACAACAGAGGCAAGTTAAAGTTGAAATCCTTAAAGTTGACTTTAAGAGTCGAAATTCTTAAAGTTGACTTTAAGAGTCGAAATCCTTAAAGTCGACTTTAAGAGTCGAAATCCTTAAAGTTGACCTTAAGAGTCGAAATGTGCGAGCATTCCACACGCCAAAATAAAATGCGACCGAAATGGGTCAAAACTTCGACTTTAAGAGTCAAAATCGCTAAAGTTGACTTTAAGAGTCGAAATCATTAAAGTTGACTTTAAGAAAATTGTCAAAATAAAATGCGATTCAATTACAATACTGTTATTTCAGCTACACGTAATTCTATTTTATAATCCATTAGTAAATTAAGTCATTCGGCTGATCTCTGTTTACCTGCGATAATTCGAAGAGGACAGATGACGGCTGGCGACTGAACGAGTATCAGGACATCACCGCTCCGGTCTCCCCTACCGACCAGAGAGTAGAGAGTGCGAGCATTCCACACGCCAACTGGTATCATTTGACCCGCAGATCTTGACTTGGGCGTCGTTTGAGCTGGCATACGTCTTGGCATCGTTTCCACTTGGCATCGACATCAATCGTCTTAGTTTACCTGAAAAACCTTCCTCCTTTATCCGGGCTTAGGACCGGCGCAGGGAGCTGCAATCAGCTCCCTGATTTGCAACTCCCTGTGGCGGAGTTACCTAGAAAAGAAAAAAACACACATTCGAAGTTAGCAAAAGAACTTGAAACAAAAATAACACAATCTACAATCAAATAAACAGAAACAATAAGAATGCAATCTACGTTAACAATGAAAGAATAAGAAACAATAAAAATGCAATCTACGTTAAAATAAAAGAATAAGAAACAATAAGAATGCAATCTATGTTAAAATAAAAGAATCCGAAACAATAAGAATGCAATCTACGTTAAAATAAAAGAACCTAAAACAACAAGAGCACAGTTACATTAACAATAAAAGAATCAGAAACAATAATTATGCAATCTGCGTTAAAATAAAAGAACCAAAAACAATAAGAATGCAATCTTGAATCTACGTTAAAATAAAAGAACCTAAAACAAGAAGAGCACAGTTACAGAAACAATAAAAGAATCAGAAACAATAATTATGCAATCTGCGTTAAAATAAAAGAACCAAAAACAATAAGAATGCAATCTTGAATCTACGTTAAAATAAAAGAACCTAAAACGAGCACAGTTACATTAATAGTTAAAGAACCTGAAAACAACACAATCCATGTACGTAATAAAAGAATCACAAGCAATAAGAATGCAAGAAGAAGAACAAGAAGAATAGAGAACCTGAAAACAAAAAGGAGCGGAAAAATGAATGGAGTAAAGAAAATGAATGGGGGAGGGGAGAGGACCAACATTTTATCTTTTACGTTTTATAATCAATTAAAAAAACCTAAAACAACATGAGCACAGTTACATTAATAGTTAAAGAACCTGAAAATAACACAATCCATGTACGTAATAAAAGAATCACAAGCAATAAGAATGCAAGAAGAAGAACAAGAAGAATAGAGAACCTGAAAACAAACAAGAACGGAAAAATGAATGGAGTAAAGAAAATGAATGGGGGGAGGGGAGAGGACCAACATTTTATCTTTTACGTTTTATAATCAATTAAAAAAACCTAAAACAACATGAGCACAGTTACATTAATAGTTAAAGAACCTGAAAACAACACAATCCATGTATGCAATAAAAAAATCACAAACAATAAGAATGCAAGAAGAAGAAGAACAGAAGAAGAACAATAGAAGAACCTGAAAACAAACAAGAACGGAAAAATGAATGGAATAAAAAAAATAAATGGGGGGTGGGAGGGAGGACCAAAAAATGATTGACTTTTTGTTTTGTTTTTATCTTTTACGTTTTAAATTTTAATCATTTTTACTTTCATTTTCAGTTTTACTTTTTGACTTTTCACATTTTTGATTTTCCACTTTTTTACATTTTTGCATTTTGTACTTTTCTACACTTTTGCATTTTTTACTTTTTACATTTTTACTCATTTTATTTGTTTTGTTGGTTGGACGGTGGTATGGACTTTGGGAAGGCAGACAAAAATGATCAGTAGGTCCTGTCTGCTTCAGTCTTTTCTTGTTCCATGTGCTGGAACACTACAACAGAATCCTACAAACAGTATCTGAAAGAGTAAGAACATGACAAATGTAAGCATTGGCAGTCAAATACATCACCCTCTGTATGGCCACCATTCCTACCACATGGTGATCACAAACCAAGATACATCACCCGCTGTTGTACTTTACCCATCCAACCTTGCAACCTGTGATGTCCAGGCTTCGGGGTCCAGCGATCTGAAAAATCTGAAGAAAAAAAACACAAATGCAAGAGGAACAAAATACATCACCCACATTTTGTTGCCCAAGAAGGGCGACGCCAAGATGACGATGATCGTTGTCGGAGATTGCACGCGTCCTCCACTGCCTCCCAGTCCATCGTCAGGTCCTCCGAGACATGAAACAACAAAAACAACAACTTAGGTAGTAACTGATGCAAGAGCCAACAGGCATAGTCAAAACCCACTTCTCCTTACTTAATGCATTACATCTAGTGTGCTATGAATTATTGCTTTTTAATGGGTCTTACAGGCTGCATTATGCCTCAATAGCTTAAAAGAAATGTAATCAATTGCCTTTTGACAATTAATTATAATTATATTAAGAAATATATTAAGAAATAAAATATTTAGAAAGCACCCTAATATGCAAGGACCTACATTAACAATCCTACCTACCCTGCATCAGCGTTAATTAATTCGATTTTAATTCGTCTAGACAACCTACTGTTTTACTTCTGTAGGCTTGTATTCTCATTCGACCTTCGCATTGTGCAGTGATGAAATATCATCATTTTCTTGTCAAGACGTGTATGAAGTCACTTGTCCCAACGACAAACCCCATCGTAGTCTTGTCCACGGATAGCTCAGTCTCTAAAGACTTCACCGTGCAATGGACAATATATCGTCCCATCAAGAGTCCATACATTATCATCGACTCGAAACTACAATTGGGACTGGACTACAATTAATTTCATGGACGGCCAATAGTCGTAATATTAAATACTGACTGCATTGCTTTATTACATGTACAGTGCTTAGTTACATTACTGATCATCACAAAATCAAACCATGGATTGCTCTGCGATGCTATCAGCCGTTGAATTACGAATAATTATTTCAGTTGAAGTCGACCCACTCCATTGACCAATAACGTTCATCTGGTTTTTATATAGAGCAATGATTTTGCCAAAGTTTTATAGAAGTTATCGGCCACATAACATTTACCGTTATATTATAAAATAATTTTAAGCAGATTCTGACTCCCTGTTTTTCGTCAATACAACGTCAACATGCATATAATGTACTACAGGTAATATTAAACTATCTATGTTCTAATTTTTAAATTGCAATTAATTTTCTAATTTTTAAATCGCTATCGATTTTCTAACTTTTAAATGCAACCTATTTTCATATTTAAAAAATTTATATTACTATCTAGTTTGAATATGTGCATCATTTGAAGTCTAGAAAGGAATAAGATGAATTTACCCCTTTCAATTCTACCCCTTTCAATTCTACCCCTTTCAAATCTACCCCTTTCAATTCTACCCTTTTCAATTCTACCCCTTTCAATTTTACCCCTTTCAATTCTACCCCTTTCAATTTTACCCCTTTCAATTTTACCCCTTTCAATTTCACCCCTTTCAATTCTACCCCTTTCAATTCTACCCCTTTCAATTTTACCCCTTTCAATTTTACCCCTTTCAATTTCACCCCTTTTAATTTCACCTCTTTCAATTTTATCCCCCAATTTTACCCCCCAATTTTACCCCCCAATTTCACCCCCCCCCAATTCTACCCCCCAATTTTACCCCCCAATTTTACCCACCACTTTCACCCACCAATTTTACCTACAGGGCAACATCCCAAGAAAATTTGGCCGATTAAGAAAACGTGTGAAAGTTCACAACACGTTTTAAAATTATGTGCAATTACGTTTAAGTATTCTATGTTATTTTAACGAATAATATTTAATGAAAAGTTACATAGGCTACTATTTACCTAATTAAGGTACTAACTATTTAAATACTTTTATTTATGTTTAAGACTTTTTAGCAATCAATAGGTCTATGCTATTAGCATTACTTAAATAGGACATAATGAGCAAAGAATACAGTCAAAACAAATAAGGGAAACAGAGAGACATTCACTGCATGGTAAATTTAGAATATAATATTATTATACCCCCTAAGCAATGTGCCTTATAACTGGCCGACAAATAATATAAAATTTGGAAAATCATTGCCCATATATGACCAGATGAACGCTGGTGGTTAGTGGAGGAGGTCGCATCCAACTGAACTATTTTCGGAATTCATCTATCGATAGCATCGGAGAGAAATCCATGGTTTGACTGTGCGATGAGCAGAAATACGCCCAAGGATTGTACATGCATTTCATGCAATGCACTCAGATTTAAATCATGACTATGGACTATCCATGAAACCGAGTATAGTGCAGTCCTAGTTGTAGTTTCGAGTCGATGATAATCTAGGAACTGTTGGTGGGACGATAATTGTACATTGCACCGTCAATTCCTTAGAGACTGAGCGAACAGTCGATGAGAATATGACAGATTTAGGGCAAGTGACTTCGTGTCTTGACAAGGAAATGACAATATTTCACCTCTACACGGTGTCAAGGTCGAATGAGCACAGAAGCCTATAGAACTACAAAGGTCGGCTATCTGGACTAATAAAAAAAGAATTAGCTTTAACGCGAATGCCAGTTACAACTTAGCCTACAAACAGGGGCTAGATTACATGAAAGAACAATTTACGGCATAGTCTACCACTGAATACATTACATTATTCCAATATCCTACGCTGTTACGCAATATGCATCATTTTTTACTTATGGCCTAACTTAAAATATAATTATGAAATTCATATCCTAGAATAATGAACGTAAATGAATGTCGAATTCACCGTTTTATGTAGAAGAAGGAGTAGGTAGAATCGTCGTCTCTTGCTCCGTGAACGTCCGTATTGCGACTGAAGTTAAATTTAAGTCTCGCACGTGTTGTTGTCGATCCTTTCTTTTAGCGCCACGCCCACGCAAAACCAAAACAGACACAGCTGATTGGCTAGGCTCGTCACGTGCCAGCTTTGAAGTTTTATAGCGCATTTCAACACTGCTGCAAACGACTATCACACGGCCCTAGAAAATCATCGGAGTCTGCAGCAAATTTTCCTTCATATGAATCATAATTATTCGCAATTTATTCTTATCCCAATGGATCTCAGTAGAAACAACGTGAACCCTCCTACCTGGTATAAGCACAGTCTTCTTCTGGTTCTCTGCCCCTAGGCAGGTTCGGCTGTCCAATGTCGCCACTCTTCCCTCCGCTGGGCCTTCTCCTTTAGTTTCTGATATCCGATCTTCTTCATCAGTGTGTCCAGCAACATCTGTCGGGGTCTTCCTCTTGTTCGTTTCCCCTCCATTTGTCCTTCTAACACCGTTTTCACCAAACTGTCTCCTCTTAGCATATGCCCTATCCAATTCTTATGCCTTTCTCTGATTGTTTTTATCATTGTTCTTTCCTCTCCTACCCTTTCCAGCACTTCCTCGTTTGTTCTGTGTTCCGTCCAGCTGATCTTCTCCATTCTTCTCCACGTCCACATTTCAAACGCTTCGATTTTCTTTATGTCTTCTTTTCTCATGGTCCAGGTTTCGGCACCATACAACACCACACTCCACACCAGTGTTTTTATCATTCTTTTCTTGAGACTTCTGTTTAGCTTTCCTCGTAGTAGTTCTCCTCTTTTCGTAAATGCCTCTTTTCCCATTGCAATCCTCCTTCTGATTTCCTTATGACATTTAGCATCCGTTGTCATCAAGCTTCCCAGGTAGCAAAATTCCTTCACCTGTTCTATCCCTTTGCCTTCTATTTGAATGTCGACTGTAGTTTCTTCTCCCTTGCTGATCTTCATTACTTTTGTCTTCTTGATGTTAATTCTCATGCCATATTCAATTGACGTTGTGTTCAATCTATCCATCACTTCTTGCAACCCCTTCTGACTTCTTGCTAACATTGCCTGATCGTCCGCAAACCTCAAAGCCTTAATCCATCTTCCTCCCACCTTTATGCCTTCTTCCATATCATCTAATGCTTCTCTGACCAGTTCTTCTATATAGATGTTGAATAAAAGAGGTGATAGAGGGCAGCCCTGTCTCACTCCTCTGCCCACCTTTCCTGGTTCTGAGTACTCTCCGTCGATTCTTATTCGTACCTTCTGCCCCATGTATAAATTTCCTATCAATCTTCTGTCTCTCCAGTCTATTCCCATCCTCCTCAGTACATGTAGCAGCTTTCTCCAGTTGACTCTATCAAATGCCTTCTCATAATCCACAAAACATATATATACGTCCTGTCCATTTTGACAACTCCTTTCTGTTAGTATCCGCAATGCTCCGATAGCGTCTCTTGTTCCCACACCCTTCCTGAAACCGAATTGGTCCTCTCCTAGTCCTCCAATTGTCTCTGTTTTTCCCAGTACTCTTTTCGCCAGTATTCTTACCATGATTTTGGATGCATGGGTGAGCAAGCTGATGGTTCTGTGTTCTTCACATGATGTTGTATTCGGTTTCTTCTTAATCGGTATGATGATTGCTTGTAGGAAGTCTTCTGGCCATACTCCCGTTGTATATATGTCCTGGCATATCTGTACTAGTTCATTCATGGCTCCTTCCTCCAGACTTTTGAGCATTTCTGCCGGTATGTCGTCTATTCCCTCCGACTTGTTGTTTTTCATTTCCCGTATGGCTGCTCGTACCTCCTCTGCCATCACCTCCGGTCCAGTGTCTTCCTCTCTCTCCTCTCGCTCAATATCTTGGATTCCTCCATCAAGATCTTCGTTTCTGTAGAGTTCTTCTACATACTCCTTCCATCTGTTTTTAACCTCATTTATTTCATTCAGTATGTTCCCCTGCTTGTCCTTGATCTCTATTCCTCCTCCTCTGCCTGGTTTCTTGTTTAGCCTTTTCACATTTTCATACACTATGTCATATCTTCCTCTTTCCTGTAGCTCTTCTAACTCCCGACATTGTTCCTCCCACCACTTTTCTCTTGCCGCTTCTGTTGTTCTTCTTAGTTTGTTGTTCAGTCTTTTGTATTGCGTCCTCGCTATTTCAGTGCTTTGATGTTTCCATTTTCTCCTTTCCTCCATTTCCTCTATCATTTCTCTTGTGATCCATGGTTTTCTAGGGAGTCTCTTCTCTTCAGTTCCTATGATGTCCTTTGCGCTCTCTATAATGTTTTCTTTCAGTCTTTTCCATCTCTCTTCTGTGTCTTCTCCATCGCCATTTGTTAGATTCTCTTCTATTCTCTCTCCCAGCTGTTTGCTTTTCTCTATAAGGTTGTTCTTGTTCCACCTCCGTCTTTTCTTCATTCTCCTCTTGATGAATTTCAGCTTTATTTGAGCCTTCATGATGACTAGATTGTGGTCTGTGTCTGCATCCGCTCCAGGCATCGCTCTTGCATTTTTCACAGTATAAACCGAATACACAACAGAATTGCTTCACTGGTTTGGCGTTGTCTCCTTGGCTCGCAGAGCCCATCGCTCTGCCTCTAGAATCTAGTGGGAATCTTTTGCTCCCGCGTGTTGAAACCTCAATCTGCCAGCGTCGCGCTTTTTATAGGTGACTCGGGTCCATCTATCTGGAATATCCTCCCGTTGATGATGCGCCTGTTCCCTATAATATGGTTGACTCCTTAATGGTTTAATTACAGACTACATAAAACTTGTTTGTTTCACAGAGGTTGAGGACTGGGAGCGCCTCTATAGTCATCCGACCAAAATCTTCCGGAAATTTCGTCAATTTTCTCGTCCGAAAACCTGATGACCTTTTTTAGTCATTCGCTTCGAAATAGGCCTACGCCTGAATCATGGGCGTAACTTTCCTCTGAAAAGTGGTGGTGACTATTTCTTTGCTCACAACTCTCTTGCCTTTTCCCCTCGGCTTCCTTACCCCTCCCCGGATACATATTTAGTATAAGTTTAAACTCTATAGTGAGAACTCTTCCTCCCTTCCGTCTCCATTCTCACTCGTTCACACATTCGTCTCTCTCGCTGGTGCGCCACACGATCTCTCCACTCACAGTCACAGGTCATATTAAGTCAACGTTTAAAACAAGCCTCTTTCGCAAATTTTTTCCGGATTTCCCCATTATAGCCTAAAATAATATAATTGAATGAATACGTAGATGTATATTTTAAATGTCACAGCTGCTTAATAATTAGTTGTCCGCTCTCTTATCTTGCCAGCCTGTCTTAATAGGATTATATAGGCTAGTCCTAATTATATTGTATGCTACGTCACATTCCTCCACGAACCGCACATGCTCCGACTGTGCAAGAGTTTGCTGTCAGCTGGCAACTTTAAATATATTGTGGCTTTCAGACAGTTGAAATCTACCCAAAGAGTATGCCTTTAATATAATATTATATGGCCTATAATTATAACGCTTATCCATTCAATCGAGAAATTATATAGCCTAATCCAAAAGACAGTCGACTAGCTTGCTGACCCTCCCCTAGGCTATTAGGCCTATAGTCTAAGGCTCTAAGCCAACTTTTGGCGGCTTCGGGTATACGGGATTCCACCAATGCTATTCTGATAGTATGCCTACTATAATGATTCAAAAAATGTTGTATGACCATGCCACTGCCTCGGAGCCATAACAATGTGTGGTAGAGAAAAATTATTGCTTCACGTTCCCTCCCCAAGCTTAAGGTGGACACGGAATCGTTCCTTTACCTTCTTGTTATTATTATAGGATTTTGGTGCAATTGCGGTGTTAGTCACGAATACCGGTAACGTATAATACTTTTAAAAAGTAGTGGTGATAGTCACCACCAGTTTTTGGTCCGGCAAATAAATATTTTTAAACATGAAAGCATTATTTTGGCTGTCTGACGTTATTAGGACTATTATAGGCCTATGGCCATATCCAAATGAGATGTTAGTAACGGCCGGATAGACAAAATTATAGGATATAGGCTACTCGTGACTAACATCGCAATGGCATTGTCCTAATAATAATTGTGTTAAACAGCCAAATGCTTTCATGTTTAAAAATATTTATTTGTCGGACCAAAAAGTGGTGGTGACTGTCACGACCACTTTTAAAAGTGGTGGTGACTGGACACCACCACCACAATAGAAAGTTACGCCTATGGCCTGAATAAAGGCGCACGCACCCTGATTTACTAGCGTGTAGCCTACCTGTGTAGCATGCCTTTTAGGCCTACAAGCGTATACCCTGGTTTTCGGGAGGTCAGAGTATAGCCTATAGGCCTACTATATCTACGATGCCGTTCCCCCCGAGGTGAGTAGGCCTATGCGCTGTATAACCGCGTGTAGGCCTACCTTCATGTGCAGTCCTGACTCTAACACTCACGAACATAGATCTACACTTTCCGGGGCAATACCCCGGAAGGCCGGAACCTCTCAGTCCCCACTTAAAGAGGAAGGTTTGGAAGGAAAAGCTAGGGAGTAGGGCTTAGAGAAAGGCGGGTAAAGGCAGAGGAAAGGGACAAAGGCGAAAGGACAGTAGGCCTAGGCCTAAGGTGATGGAAGCGAGGCGGACGGCAGTGTTGGAAGAGCAGATCGAGGTCGGGAATTGGTAGGCCTATGGGATTTGCCTCGTCTTGAATTTGCATATGGCTACGGACCTGGAATACTGGATGGAGGCTTACGATTAGGCTAGACACAATTTTTACGCGTCTTATCTGATAAACTGCTGTGCAGCTAGTAGCCTAACGTCCGAACAACTTGGGTCTCCAATTGTTCTAACGGCGTCGTTTTATTGCTGAAGCGAATAGCATGGCGTGTCGTTCGTGCCATTAGTGAAAACAACAGTAGTAGAAGTTGGGGAAAATTATGTGAACTGTTCGGGCCAATTTTCCGTTCGGATAACTCTCCGGCGTCTCGTTACGACGCGGAGTTTCCTAGGTTTTGATGTCGGTCGCTGCTGGGCTTACGGCCTTAACGTAAAACCATAAAATCGTGTTCTCTGTGCGGGAGGGCGGGCTTGGACTGGCACTGGCAGGACATGATCCGTTCCGAAAGTAGACCCTACGTTTGCGAGTCCGGGCGCGGCCGGATTGACGTCCCTCCGTGCCGGCGATTTTGCCTTCTGATCAATCGGACGAGAGTCGAATGTCGCGTAGAGGTGGCCCGCAGTTCGCTTGTGCTTTATGTTTTCGGGTTATTCGGACAAGAGATGAGGAAGAGAACGAGCGAACGCTCCAGTTGGAGTAGCCGAGGTAGTGTGCATGCACAATGACTACGAAACGTTTGATGAGCAAATTGTAGACCAGTGGTCGCCTTCTATGCGCGATGCGTAATCTCCGAATCGGCTTAATGATGACGTTTATGTATAAGTGGATGGCGCGCACACGCGAGCAGGCATGCGGCATGCGTGCTCTCTCTGGGCGCGTCTTTCCGTTGCTTCTGTTCGGACAAATAATATTGATTTAGCGTTTGCGAAGAATTGTCTTTTTTGATCGTCGTTTAGGGAGAATGATATTATCCCTTCTTGCGCATTTTTAGCTTGTTTGACTCTTCGTCGAAGTGCTATAGTTGCGGTTTGGAGATTTGCAGGATTTTGCAGGTTTGTTTTCAGTTAACTCGTTGACTTTGAAAGGCTGAATTATGCTACTGTAAGAATCAGGGCATGATCATTGATCAACAAGGGCTTTAAGTTGAACTAAAATGTCTATGTGGAAATTAATAGGCCCATGACCAATGTGCGGACTGGTATAAAATCTAGGCTATAATGTCCAGCGATAGAAACGCTTGTCAAGGACCAAGCCTATTTAATTGCTGTTTGTATGTGCACTTGTTATAGCGCCCCTTCAATCTATCAGTACTCAGAGGCGCTCCCAATTACAGCGCGGACACTGCATCGTGGTTTCACACCGAACCGCTGAGCAATTGTGAGTGAAGGACTTGCCCAAGATCCCTACGCGGCGACTTGAGGTGTAGTGGATTCGAACATGCAACCCTCCAGCTGCAAAGCAACGAACATAACCCACTACACCACCGCACACCGCTGTTGTGATGAACCCTATGATGAACATGGTTTTTAATTGCTGAGCATAGATTTTTTTAACTCGCTAGCTGTATTGGCTATGTGGCCCACTTTAAAAAAGTTACTTTGATGTGAAGTTTAGCTATACGAGGTTTTTAAAATTTTTATTGGAAAGAAGAATCGAAATTTCTTTTATCTCAACATAATTATTCACAGAATAATCATATCAAATTAAACATACGAAGTTGACCATAGCATAGTGTAAGGATTGATTATATTCTAATTTTGTTCTGATGCTGTTAGGTGATTCTCGTTGATATTCATTGTCATTTGATTGATTGATTGAAAACATTTGATTGTTTGATTGTTGTGGCTAACGCTAGTGAAGACTCACAGCAGATTGAGAAGTTGAACAGCTTTGCTGATAGCAGGCTCCATATAAGATTCACCAAACACTGGTTCTGTCTTTGGAGATTATTATAGTGTTCTGCTTGTCGTCCATCTTGCAGGCTAGTTCAGTGCTTAAAGTGTAGACAAATAAGTGCCTGGATGCTACTTACCTTCTCAGGCCTTGCTGGCCTAATAAGTGTCAGGATAGCTTTGGTATTTTAAAATAAGCGTGACAGTGTGTGGACGCTGTCCAGTCACACTTTAAGCTCTGGGCTGCTTCCGAATTTTGTGGTACAAATAACACTGATCAATGCATGCTAGTGAGACAAAACTGCTGAAAACAGTCATTGGTAGATGGAGGACAGGCATGACTATAGTCTGCATAAGCTCTCCAGAGCTCTATATGTCATGTGTATACAAATAGGTTTATCATGGCCCACATGGGTGAAGGGGTGAAATGTCTTCTGAGCGGGATAATGACAATTTCTTCTGCAGTAAGCTATATTTGCAATTAAGTAAGTAAGTATGATCTTTTAAACTTCTTTCGCAAATGCAGTTGCCACCATGATCACTGCTAGCTTTTGAGACGCTCCCTGGCTAGCAGAAGTGCTGAAATCAATGGTTAAATTGCTCATTCAGAGGTATAGCAGATAGATCTTCAAAGTGTTGAAAATCTGAAACCTAAGCCTATATTGGAGGATCTATGCCTGATACTTGCAATTCACCATTTTGACAACACTTAAATTGTGTGAGACACTGTACAGTTGGTCGATTATGGCAACCAGTGCTAAAAGTGTAAAAAAAAGAAGTGCCAGGATGCCCCTTACATTTTCATGTGTGTGCTGGCCAAATAAGTGGCAGGACAGCATAGAGATTTGAAAATAAGTGCCAGGACGCCGTCCATGACCGTCCTACCACACTTTAAGCCCTGATGGCAACAACCCATTTGTTCCACTTTTAAAAATTTCTTTCTCCAACCATGCATCTGGAAAATCAGGCATTTGCATTGATCAATAAAAAATATACATTTGAGTGGCAGATTATCTGTTTGAGGCTTTAGTTGACAGATCTCGTAGTTCGGGTGCAGGCATTTGCAAATGTTGGGTGCTGGATCTCAGATCTGGCTGAGATACCTATAGCAAAACTGCCACTAGTGGGGGTGGGGAGGGTTGTTCCATCTACATTCTACATGCATGGACCAACAAATGTTTCAGAGATATATGGCTGCTGTATTGATGGCGATGCATTTTGCTTGTGCTTCAGCTAATGACCGGTCAACTGCGACAGCATTATGGGACGGTTTATTTAATGGATGGGAGATTACTGGGCATCATCAGTGATGGCCTGTGGCTGCTGTGTATACGCTTTTCACGTATATGCAATGCAGATTCGAATCCTGTGCTTTTAAAGTGTATGTAACATAAATATATGCAAAAGCCGTTATCTGCATCTTCATCTTGTGAAATGCGTTTTGCTGATAGTCTTGATCTTTTTTGTTCCCGGAGGGTAGGACTGCTCTTGCCCAACATCGGGCATTTGCTGTGGTTGGTCCTTCCATTTGGAATGACCTTCGTCCAGCGCTGAGGACCAAACTAATGACTCATTTTTCAACATTAGTATCATTCTTTAAAGGCATTTCCTCCCCCACCCCCTCCCCCACTTGAAGGGATGCTGTAGGAAATGCGAGAGATAAATAAATAAATATAATAAATAAATAAATGAATAAATAAATATGATAAATAAATAAATCTATAAATAAATATAATAAATAAATAAATCTATAAATAAATAAATAAATAAATAAATAAATAAATCTATAGACCAATACAGCACAGTAGGCCTACAACATAGGTCACATTGTTGAACTGTGCCATCACCTATGATATCACTGACATGAAGGCCTCTGTGAACCCAATCCGACAGTTCCTTATTTTGTTAATTATATTTCCTTCCTATCCATACTCTGCGTTACGATTGCCTTCTTTTGTTGTAGAACAGATCGTGAATTGCTTCGAGATTGAGGACTACGCGGGTCTGTGAATTCGACGATTCATTGCATTGATTTGCGCACGCCTCCTTTCCTGTTATTTGACTGCTGCTGATTCTGGCTGGTCAGTATCGCTAAAGATGGCAGACTACAGCAGTGGTGCCATTCCGCTTGCCGTGCAGCCTCCTTGCTCAGATTTCATTGTTGCCCAGCATGAGACATTCCAAGTGCTGGGTGACCCGAAACAACTCGTGGAATTTCACATCAGGGACAATGTTTGGGTATGTAACATAAATGAATGTTTCTATTAGATATCTTTTGTAATGATTAGTCCATGCTGTGAATAATTATGTTATAGATAACATCATCATGTAAAATATAATGTTTGTATATATGTGCATCTGTTATAGCGCCCCTTCAAGCTATCTCTACTCAGAGGCACTCCCGAATGCAGAGCAGACACTGCATCGGAGTTTCACGCCGAAGAGCTGAGCAATTGTGAGTGAAGGACTTGCCCAAGGTCCTTACGCGGCGAGGTGGATTCGAACCTCGAACCTTCCGACTCCAAGGCATTGACTACACCACCGCGCCCCACAAGTGTATATATATACATGTATGTGACCACATATTATATGATCACTGTATTAAGGGTTTCAACTTAAATATCGTTTAACCCTTACCGGCCAAGGATATAAGAATTCCCATATACCATGTACTACACTTTGGTCGGTAAATGGTTAACATGACCAAAGGTTTGTGTTGATCCATGTGAGTGTGTAAAGAAAGCTTTTAGATTAATGAATAACAGTTCGACTTAGACACAGTGATCACACGTATTCTATCCACAACCCGTTTATTCCACTGTTTTTATTTCATTCACCAACTTGCATTTCGTTTGATAAAATCAGGCCTTTGCATTGGGTAGCTGCATAGGCGTACGGGAGTTTTCACCAGTGGGGGGGAGGGGGCAAACATTAAACTTCTGCCCAAAAAATATATCCGGGAAAAAAGTTGATGACCTTTTCTTTTCTTTTCTTTAGTCGTTCGCGGCTATGTTTGCCCGAAAAACCAGACTTGCCCGAAAGTTGATGACCTTTTTTAAATTTTATTTAAAAAAAGATGTTTGGGTGTCTGCTTTGCCCGAAAACCACACTTGCCCGAAAGTTGGGGGGGCATTTGCCCTCCCTGCACCCCCGCCTCGTACGCCTATGGATAGCTGCATGACCTCACCTTGGTTGGTAACCTGGCATTGGTTGCTAAGGACATTGCATCAATCATGTATGCTTCACTTTTGTTGCTGTTCGATGAACATGTATGTATGCTAGTGTCACTGTTGTTCGTTTACTCCAATCGCATGCATTCACAAGAATAGTCAACAAAATGTTATTGTATAAAATTATGTAATAAGAGTCAAATGAAGATTATGCTGTTTAATATCAACAATACTTTATCAATTTAACGTGGTGATGTGAAGACTTCTAAAAATGGTAACTTGTAGGTCCTTGTACTAGTTATCGTCTCACAATCCATAACTGTCATTCACAATCTGTTTAATCCACTGGTTCAGTTGACCAGTTCAATTTACTAGTCAATCCATTGGTTCAATGCATTGGTTGAATCCACTGGTTCAACGCATTGGTTGAATCCACTGGTTCAATCCACTGGTTCAATCCATTGGTTCAATCCATTGGTTTAATCCACTGGTTCAGTTGACCAGTTCAATTTACTCTAGAGTCAATCCACTGGTTCAATGCATTGGTTGAATCCATTTGGTTCAAACCACTGATTCAATTGGCTGGTTCAGTCCATTGGGTTAGTGCTTTTTTCAACGTGCAGTTGCACACAAAATGTGCAGTTGTAGAAGCACTTCTGTACAGTTAGACCTATCAAAGAAGATCATTGTCCTCCGATGTTAAGTAATTTTACCATGGATGATGGGAAAGAAAAGGAGGAGTTGCGCAGTTCCAAAAATTCCTTAAAACAGCACTGCACTGGACCAATCCACTGGTTCAATCCACTTGTCAATCCACTGGTCAATCCGCTGGACAATCCGCTGGACAATCCACTGGACCAATCCATTGTCTTTTAAAGTCCTCCGATTCAGTCCACTAGTTCAGTCCAGTAGTTCAGTCCACCGTTTGTCCTTCAGCGCTTCCCAGCTGTCACACGCTGCTCTGTGTGCATCCATTTTGACGGATGGACAGAGAGAGGAGGCTTTTGTCTATATCCAATCCATCAACAATATTAGATACGTGCGGCGTTAGTGTGTCCCAGCAAAATCCCGTTGCGTGTGACAGTATTGCGAGCATGGCAAGTAGAATCCAGCCAGTGGACTGGCCACGGGTGTACAGAGGGCACACGGTGGCTGTTACTGACGCCAGACGATAACGCAAGACAAAATGGCTGTCAGTGACAGACACGGGTGGCAGACGAGCCATTTAGCCGCATCAACAGACAGTCCATGGCTGTCAGATTGACTTAGTGTCAGGCAAAAAGGCGGCAAACTAATGCCGTGCAAATGGTCGATGGGAACATGGGAAAAGGGGTTGGCCAATGAGATTTAGTTGTTAGGGAGTAGCCGCCGCCGCCGCCGCTGCGGGAAATATTATGTGCCTTGTTTTTGTGTTTACAGACCGTCCTCCATAATGGACGAAACTCTCTTGGTGACACATTTCTGTGCTGCTGCTGCTGCTAATATTATGGCTTTCAGACCTCCTCGGCTATTTAGTCTTTACAGAGCTATAATATTTTTCTTCGTCGCCTCTTGAATTCTTGAATACTGAGCTCTTACACTTTATTTGTGAACCTTTTTTCTGTTGTTTTCTTTGCCATTGTTCGCACAGCGACCCGCTTAGCATTGTTTAAGCCACATAGTTTTTATTCATCCAACTATTTTCTGGGTTCTCCAACGGTTTATGTATGACTCGTGGCTGATCTTGGCAACTTATAGTTTGACTAATTGTTGCTGGTTGATGGTTGCAATAAATGAATTGAATTAAAAAATGATAGATTTGAACGTTTCTCTCACAATGTCAAGGCAATGCGGGCCATACAACATTTTCAGCAGGACAGAAAGTCATGCATCCAGAATTGTTGACATGTATGGCCTTGATACCTTGAGACTTCTGTCACGGGCCAATGAACAAGAACTGGGTCCTTATTGATACACTGCTCGTCTTGATACCAAGACTCTAAAGAATTGCGTATTGGTTTGGACACAAGTCTTTAGTTTGGAGATTGCAAGACATAGCCAAGGATTCCTGAATGAAGCACTGCAGTGCCCTGGGAAGATAATTTGGATGAGTTGCTTCAAATGACTAGGTCTCACTAACTGATCCTTTGGCCCGCCTCCGCAGCCCATCTTAATCGTCCGTTTCATCTTCTTCCCTGTCTCTCTTCCCTCATCCCATTGTCGTTTCCCTTGTTCGTTTCGCAGAAGTTTCTAGAATTGGAGCAGCATAAATTTGATGCGCATTACGTGACATACATCTTCGTTTACGCCGCGACCAGTGAACTTTTATATCTGCGAAATGCAAGCGCGATAAACTTTTATGAAGTACGTTGTTGTAGAAAGAGCTTTTGTAGTTGATGCGCCCGGGTTGTATTCCCCCTCTGGGTTTTATAGAGCAGGCACATTGAAGGCTTTTGTATTTTCTGTCTTCTGCTGTTTGGATCGACATGTATCAGTGGGGTTTTTTATCCATTGGCATTGTTGTGGTGATTGTTAAATGGTGATCTTCATGGTGTCATGACGGTGATGATCGTCGTGGTGGTAAAGGTGATGACAGTTGGATGAGGATGTTGATGTTGATGATGATGATCACGATGATTGGTGATTGTTGATGATGATCATGTTGTTGTTGTTGATGATTATGATGATGATGTTGTTGTTCATGTTGTTGTTGTTGTTGATGATGATGATTATGATGATTATGATGATTGGTGATAATGGATGATGATCATGATGATTGGTGATTGTTGATGAGGATTATGTTGTTGTTGTTGATGATGATGATGATGATGATGATGATGATGATGTTGTTGTTCATGTTGTTGCTGTTGTTGATGATGATGATTATGATTATGATGATTATGATGATTGGTGATAATTGATGATGATCATGATGATTGGTGATAATTGATGATGATCATGATGATTGGTGATGGTTGATGATGACGATGGTTGATGACGATGATGATGATGATGACGACGACGACGACGATGGCGAGAATGATGGTGGTGATCATCGTGATGAAACTGATGTAAAAGGTGATAACAGTGGAAATGAGTTTACAATGGTCGTTATGAAGATGACAGAGTTGCATCTTGTCACATTTTGATCAGAGGTAATAATGGCTGCATCATATGAATGGCTTGTTTTAGTGATTTTGTGTTGCCTTGGATTTATTTGCCTTGGCCGAAGGTTAAGTGTTATTTGCTGTTTCCTGGCAGTAGGCACTATGCTAGAACTGTTGCTTTTTGATGCAGTGTATGGCTTCATAGTTTTTTTCTCTTGTATCTATAATTATGTTCCATCTGATCTTTATTATTTGAACTGAATATAAAAAGTCAACATTGCTTTATTGGGAAAATGAATGGCTACACAGGAACTAACATTCCTTCTGGCATGGTCGTAATCACTTGATTAGTATTGTGACAGAGCGACAGACGCATTGTTATGCACTCACTGTCACATGATGCTGTCACAATCTTAATTTAATATCTGATGGTGGAATTGTTTTGCACTTTATAGGCAAAACTTGCTTAGAGTTTCTTCTATATAGTCTACCTATGAATCTTGATGATTGCTGGGCTTCATTGTGCACCATTAGACTTTGTATGGTGGGATGGGGGGAGGGGGTTGCACTGTCAAATTGCAGTTTTATTGTATTGAATTAACTGAGTGAATGTTCCCCATCACATAGTTAAGCTTGTTTTGTTTGTATGTGCACTTGTTATAGTGCCCCTTCAAGTTTCTACTCAGAAGCTCTCCCGACTACTACTTTGAGTCAGAGTTTCATGCCGAAGCGCTGAGCAATTGCAAGTGAAGGACTTGCCCAAGGTCCCTACGAGGCGGCTTGAGGTGGATTCGAATCTCCAACTCTCTGGCTGCAAGGCTTAGAATATACTCGCTACAACACCGTGCCCCACAAGCGTTTCATTCATTACTGTCACGTGTTCTCTTTTGCATGGTTTACTTTGACATGCTACACTTTCATGCATGTGTAACTCTTTACAGCTGTACCACTTCATGGTCATTTAATTTTGCTGTCACATGACATTTTCCAGCTTTTGTTTTTGCCAGCACCTGTTTTGTGCCATTTCGTGAGAGTGCTTCCGCATAGCTCTACTTTACAAATGTTCATAATAATAATATTAGATTTTCATGTTATGTTCTGATGTCAAGCTGATGGTGGTCCAGGGCTGTTTTTAAGGAATTTTAAAACTGCACAACTCCTTCTTTTCCTTCCCATCCTCCATGGTAAATTACTTCCAATCGGAGGACAATGACCATTTTTTGCTAGTTTTAACTGTACAGAAGTGCTTTTACAACTGCACAAATCCATTTAGAACTGCACATTTTGTGTACAACTGCACTTAAAAAAAACCATGTGGTTGTCTTCTAGGGAGAGGTGGAGATCTGCGACGGTGAGGCTGGTGGGAAGATTCAGGTGGAAATTGAAACACTGCTACGGCCTCATTCGATGTGTCAGAGCGTTTCTGTTACACAGACGGCATACAACGGCGGAAGCATCACTGTGCTTCAGCTGGTAAGTACAGACTTTAACAAGAAATATCGCTCAATGCTCATTGCTCTGCACTCTAACTTCGTCTACATGCTTTCTAGCATAGATGTTGAAAATGATGGAAACAGAATTAAAAAAACTGACAAAGGTCGTTTTATTTGAAGGAAAACAAAACTGAAAAAACAACGAAAAAAATTGGAAAGCTAACATAATTTGATTTTGTTGCATCTTGCAGGCCTATTGCATTTCAAAATTAAAAACCTTATGTGCAATGTTATTTTATTCGGCAAATAACGCTATTTTATTAGTAAACACTAAATAGGCTGATATTAATTCACACCAACTTCTTTTTTTTGTACTGTGCTATTTAAGATGACGTTAAAAATGGTTAAATAGGGACATAAAATCTCGGGTGACAATAATTTAATGGAAATAATTATGGACAGTAAAGTAAATAAATATGGTTACATAGGCCTATGGATTAAAAACGGAAAAAACTACATGAAAAATTAAAACCTTTCACGACTGTTTTGTAGCTCTCTAATAGGACATTTTAGGGTTGCTAGATTTATGGCAAATGGAGGACATGTCATTCTTTTTGACCTCATGTCCTTTGTCCTGCATGCAAAACCTGGAAAATGTCCGTTTTTATGTCTGCTGTATTGGGCTATTAGCTGTAATTTCATGGCAGTTTCTAGCAACCTAACTTGTGTCTACTATTATAGTTCCCGTTGAGCACTACAAAAATAACAGTCGAATCTACTTACTTATTTATTCTTTATTGCAGCTGTATATCTATCTTCTAGACGTTTATAGTTCATGATCTGAGTAATATTACAAAGAATGTTTCCATGTACCATCAGTGAGATTCTATGGTCAAAGTGCTGATTTTATTTCGGGTAACTGAGCCACACTTTAGCCCGAAGTTAAATATTCAACGTGTCCTCTTTCCAGCTTTCTGTGTCTTCCTTTGCTTTATCTTTGTATCTGGCAATCCTATGAATTTATCTGTTCAGTTTCATTCTTTCTTTCCAAAATGTTGTATTCTACATTAAGCATCTGTGTTAAGAACTGTGCACATTTGATTTTTGTGTAGATTATGATATTACAGGCTAAATTTCTGGATGTCGTTGTCTTTGAAAGTTTAAAATCTATGTAGCCTCATCTGTTAAGCTGTGTTTCCAAGACAAATAGCGGATTAATTATAGCAGACAAGCATTTAAAACAAGTCTGGCTTTATACAAGGGAAACCAAACGGACGTTTCATTTAGGGGAATTGGAAGCGTATAGACATCGTTCAGCTAAATAGCAGTCAAATTGCTGCACATCTTATGGCAAAACTTTATCATCAGCTCAGTTGACACATGCAAATCCCAAATAACAAAATAATGAGGTTATGAAAGAGAGAGACAGACATACATACATGTACATACAGACAGACAGACAGCATTTGGAAAAGATGGGGCATACGCTACGTTAGAGATCAGGGATGGTAAGAAAGGAAAAGAAAAAATAATAGGGGATAGGTGTTTGAGATATACCAGCTGCCCGAATGTGACCGACCGGAATATGTGCTCTGAGTCGTGAGTCGCTTTTTGCTCGGCCGCCCAGCGGGGCGCGTAATTTGATCGATTCCATTGTGCCTGTCAAAAATGTTTTAGACGTGCGTTTGAAATGTTTTAGACGCGTGTTTGAATTGTTTTAGATGTGCGTTTGAAATGTTTTAATCGTGCGTTTGAAATGTTTTAGACGTGCGTTTGAAATGCTTTAGACATGCGTTTAAAATGTTTTAATCGTGCGTTTGAAATGTTTTAGATGTGCGTTTGAAATGTTTCAGACGTGCGTTTGAAATGTTTTAGACGTGCGTTTGAAATGCTTTAGACATGGGTTTGAAATGTTTTAATCGTGCGTTTGAAATGTTTTAGATGTGTGTTTGAAATGTTTTTAGACGTGCGTTTATGACACGATATTGCAATTGTTGGTCTGGGTGTGTCTGGCCGTCGGTGCTGTCTTCTTCCTGTCGGTGCTCGTGGCGTTTCTCATCTGGTGGTATAACAGTCGCCACCAGAAGACTCACCCCTCGTGCGCCCGCCTCGAGTCTGGCACCACTTGTGAGTATTGTTGTCAACTCTTCTGTGTTATGCTACACTTGGTCTGCACGTTGATCCCTATCTTGGGATGTGGCTTCCTATTTTTCATGGGTCTGTCTGCTTGTGGGTCTGTCTGTGTGGGTCTGTCTGGGTCTGTCTGTGTGAGTCTGTCTGTGTGTGGGTCTGTCTGTGTGTCTGTATCTATGTCTGTCTGTGTTTCAGTCTGTCTGTTAGTGTCTCTGTGTCTTTCAGTTTGTTTGTCTGTCTGTCTGTCTGTCTGTCTGCATGGGTCTGTCTGTCTGTGTATCTGTGTGTTGCTGCACTATTTGCAGACAATTGTTGTGTACCAAATATTGTCGTAGGAATCTTGATCTCTTACTGCTATTTTTTTACCCTGCAAGATCGAGAAGTCTAGTTGCGAGTCGTCTGTTACTATGTCTCATGTTTCTTGGCGATGGTTATTGCAAATTTATATGGCGCCATCTAAAGATTTGCTCATCAGATTCACATTGAACACATATTAAAAATGGAACGAAACATTTCTGTTTCTGTGTTTCCATGTATCGCACACACTCACGCTTTCATTTTATGCGAAATAAATAATCCAGGCGATGATAACAGAGGCTTGGAAATCAATCTGAAGCGTTTTTCTGATGAATTTTTGCTTGACCGCATGACCTATGAGTAAATCAGGAGGACGGTCTATAGCATAGCGAATCCTGTATGAGAACCAGAATGCCTGGCAATGCCAATGCTACTGCGGCTGACTAGTGACTACGTGCCAGACGCGACTATCGAGTGCGAATTTCATGGAACCAGGTTTCGCATACAGTACAACAATAGCTCGAGCTTGAGTTGGCAAGGAAAGACCTAAACACTATGTGGCTGGCATTTCGCATGCAGTCTGGCTTGCCTAGGACTTTTATCATGGCTGTTTTAAAAGAATTTTACAACCCCTTCTCTCCTTTCCGATCCTTCATGGTAAATTACTTCCAATCGGAGGACAACAACCTTTTTGCTAGTTTTAACTCTACATAAGTGTTTCTACAATTGCACAGGGGTTATTTTAACGTGCAGCTGGACACAAAGTGTGTAGTTGGAAAAGAAATTTGAGCAGTTGAAAATAAGATTTTGTGCAGTAACTCAAATGTACGCACTCTAATATGTGTGAGAGTAGTAGTGTTATAGTGAACGAAGGACTAAAAAAGGGTCATCAGTTTTTTGGAGGCCGGGAAAATTTCAAAATGGTAATATTTTCACGGGATTTCGACAATCAAACATTTGGTCCGGATGACTAAAAAGGTCGTTTTGTGCAGTTCAAAAAATTTCTTAGAATAACCTCTGCAATTGCACAAATCCATTTAGAACTGCACATTTTGTGTACAACCGCACGTTAAAAAAACCCTAAACCCTCTCACAGTTAATCACTGAATCCAGAGCAAACAACGTAAACATCACATAAACGTAAAGCTTCTCGTCTGCTGGCGATTCTCCATTTTGAATTTCGTTTCCTGCTGTCGATGGCAGGGATGCCACTCTGAATTTTGAAAAAGGTCAGATCGGGCCGTAAAAAAGGCTAGAAAAGGCTAGATCTAGAATTTTTGAGAAAATACATGGATTTTTCGATTTTTCGCGCTTGAAATTCAAATTTCTAATGAACTTTTTAGTCATCCGACCAAAATTTGGCCCCTTTTCCCGAGAAAACTTTCTGATGACCTTTTTTAGTCTTTCGCTCCAAAATAAATCTATAACTTTTGTGGTCCGTATTGACAACATTTTCGACTTTTTTCACGTCTTTTGTGCATTTTCACCTAGCAAAGCCGATTTTTATGCGTAAAAAGTGGAAAAAACCGCCGTGATAAAAAAAGGGCTAGTTCCTGACCCAAAAAAATAGAAACCTAGATAATGCCGAAAAAACCTAGATCTAGGTGGAAAAAGCTATGAGTGGCAACCCTGGTCGATGGTAGTCGTCGTCCATTTCTAAGGGATTTATCTTCAAATCCCAGCAACGAGCGAGACGGTTTTAATCGTAAAACTAATCCTCAATAAAAAACGCGATGCTGCAGCCTCACCGTGCTTTGATGTAGACTATATCGGATCGGAAGGTCTAATCTTCACCATCTCATCTTCTTCTCGGTCGACTTGAAGTTGTCTACCACTAGACACTCGTGCCTTCTCCTCCTCCTCCCTCTCCCTCTCCCTCTCCCTCGTGGTGGGTGAAGCCCTTGAGCGGCCACGCACGTCCACTTCACTTGCACGCCCATACAGGCACGGCTTGCCTGCTTCAGCACGGATCTAGTCTCATGCGGCATTGCAGCTTCTGTACTCTATAATTGTGTATATTATGCTGGGCTTAAAGCCTTAAATATATGCACCGTTGCACACCAAAACCAACCAGAATCAGGGCTGTTTTAAAGGAATTTTTAGAACTGCACACTGTGCACAGCCCCTTCTTTCCTTTTCCATCCTCCATGGTAAATTACTTCCAATCGGAGGACAATGACCATTTTTGCCAGTTTTAGCTGTACAGAAGTGCTTCTACAACTGCAAAAATCTATTCAGAACTGCATAGTTATTTTGTGTACAATTGCACGTTAAAAAAGCCCTGGCCTGAATTACGGTGATTTTTCAGCATATTGAGTTTGATAAATCGTTATTTCAACATTGGTCTTGCTGTATCAAGCATCAAAATGACACAAACAATTATTATTGCTTAAGCTTTATTCTAACTCAAGATGTAAGGCAAAATGAAAGTTATTCAATGACATAAAATAATTAGTAATTAATTAACTTAATTACGTCAAAACAACATGCATGCCAAGAGCATTAAAATAGCTATAAAACTAGTCCTGAAAAATAGAAAATAATGCTATAAGCATATTTTTTGATGAAATTCTGTACAAAAAACGAAAAACAGAGATATACTATTTCCCTTAGTTTCTCTGTTGTGTAGTTTCCGATATAATACCGATTTGGACTCCCACACATATTAGAGTGCGTACATTTGTGTACTGCAGATATATAAGCACATACTTATATGCACACACACATACAATGTATATATATATTACATATTACATATTGTGTATTTATGATATATTATCTTATTTGATTTTATTGCAAGGAATGATTTATGAAAATCTATCTGCTTGACCTCTTTATCCTTTTGGATCGTGGCCCGGAACCGATTTAACCTCCCCCGTCTATCAATTATATCTTGTGACTACCAGTAAGTGCCTGTGAATAAGCTGGTTCCCACGACTTTAGTTTTTTGGTACTGCAGAAATTTTGAGATTCCAATCATGATTATGTATTGTCTTTACAATATTTATAATGGTAATCAGCAGAGCTTTCTAGCTGGTCTTTTTCCTTCCCTCTCTCCACTCCCTTTCCCCGTTGGCCTTAGGCTGCTATAGCCTTTGACAATGACCTCACACCTTTAAGCTGCCAGCAAAGGACAATTCTATTCCAGGGATATTGTACCACCATGATGATAAATCTGACCCCACTTTATTCTAAACTGACTCACTTACTGAAGATGATTAGACTGAGTATATTTCGTAAATATTGGACTACTGTTTATTTCCTAAATATTATCGTTTCTATTTTTTGCTCCCAGATGCAATGTGTGTCACCTGGTTTTGTCATTAAATAAAAGCATCATATATAATTTTATATTATATGTTTGTGTGAATGTTTGTGTATTTGTGTGTGTGTATTTGTGTGTTGTGTGTTTTCGAGAAATGGGTTTGTGGCTCATGTAGATACCATCTTTTGTAAATTTATTTGTAAATCAGTTCACTGTAGAAATGATTAATTGATTGGTTAATTGTTCAATTTATTTATTGATTTTCTTTGTTAAGTTGTTTCAATGATAGATTAGTGACTGATGAGTGGGCTGCTTGATAAGGGAATTGTAAGACAGACCAATCAAGTAATGAATTGATTCATTGATTGCAATTGGCTGTTTGCTTGCTTGCTTGATTGATTGATTGAACAGCCGAGTTAGTTGAGAGATCAATTGACTGACTGAATGACTGACTGACTGACTGACTTACTCACTGATATTCTGATTCTGACTGACTGAATGACTGACTGACTTACTTACTCACTGATATTTTGGCTCTGACTGACTGATTGAATGATTGACTGACTTGCCTAGTTTCTTACTGACTGTCATTTACTGGCTGTCATTGACTGAGTGACTTATAACTGATATTCTGACACTAACTGTCTGACACTGACTGACTGATTGACTGACTTGCCTAGTTACTTACTGACTGTCATCGATCTGCTGTCATTGACTGAATGAATGAATGAATGAATGAATGACTGGCTGATATTCTGACACTGACTGACTGACTGCCTGACGTCATGACATGTTTGCTTAGTTACTTACTGGCTGTCATTGACTGACTGACTGACTGACTGACTGACTGACTGACTGACTGACTGACTGACTGACTGACTGACTGACTGACTGACTGACTTGTTTGCTTAGTTACTTACTGGCTGTCATTGACTGTCTGACTGACTGATTAATTGACTTTCATCGCTGCATAAATTTGGTTGTGTTAAATTTAAAGAAAATTAAGGCATTGTTAATAGGCAGTGGTGCTGGTCGGAATCATGTATCTTAAAATTCACAGTCCTGGATGATGAAACAGAGCATGTTGTTATAGCAATCGAGCGTTTTCTATCTGCTCTTCCCATGGCAGAACCCTCACAACGGTCGACTTCAGCTATTGATCGATGCTTGTGCTAAACGTGCTGTTCGATGTCGTTCGACTTATCAAGAAAATGTATCAATGATTGAATTTTTATTGAATGGCGATTGGCCGACCAGTGACCACAGTGGGCAGTTGATTTCATTACAGATGGCCATGCTATAGACTCATAGAGGCAAAACGATAATGTGAGACCAATTTTCTGTTCCGCAATTCGGTCAATGGCTTTATGGTCGTCGTCGGAATTTCGGGCAGAAAGCTCTCCGATATTGCTTCCATTCTGATTAATACTCTCTCTACTTCATGTTGCTCAGTGGTTTATTGACTAGCATGCAGAACTGTCAGTCGAGAAGTCTGGGTCAGAATCCCTGATGGGGCAGAACGTTCTTTTGAAATTTCTGGTCAGACTGCTTCTTGTGGCCAACTCATCTATAAGGGGTCGATAGATTTTCGGTGGGAAGATGACATGGCGAGGGAGAGGACTGTGAGGAGGACATGTCATAGATCTATGCACGTATGCTGAGGCTAAGATAGCGGAGTTGCTAACATTTCACTGCATCTTCACTGTAAACTATCTTTAGAGACCAATTGTGTGCTTCCTTCTGCTTCCTCCTCTTCTTCCTCATTATACACCCATGTTATTGAAACTCATCTCATTCATTCATTCATTATTAGAATTTATATAGCGCCTCTTCAAGAAACTACTCAGAGGCGCTCCCAGCCCAGCCACGACTAAAGAAAAAAGATTTAAGGGACTTGAGAAATAAAGATTGACTGGTCAGGTGGAGGAGATGGAGGTTTGGGGGGGGGGAGGTCACATCTCGTGTATGAACTGTTTCCTATAGACATATGAGACATAAACAGGGCTTACGGTGTGACTGGATGGTCATGGACGGCGTCCAGGCACTTATTATTTTCAAAATGAACGGCCAACGCTGTCCTGCCACTTATTTTGTCAGTAAAGCCTGGAAAGTTAAGGAGCGTCCAGGAACTTCTTTTTCTACACCGTAAGTAACAGATAAGGTCTTTCAGACACCTCGTATACTTGTAGATCTATGCTTCTGTGTATGTTGTGTTTTGTTAATTTTTAACAGCTGTATATTTCATAACTGTTGTGCTAAATAGCTGATCATTGGCCTATTTATTAGAGTTGATTTAAATTGTTTTCTTAATTAGCAGCTCTGGAGATCAGAAGTTCAGCAGGGGGATCTCACTCGGAAAATACTCCGGTGAGTTTGTCCTATCATTCATTCAATCATTCATTCATTCATTCATTCATTCATTCATTCATTCATTCATTCATTCAATCATTGATTGATTCATTCATTCATTCATTCAATCAATCATTCATTTATTCAATCAATCATTCATTCATGCATTCATTCATTCATTCAATCATTGATTGATTGATTGATTCATTCATTCATTCATTCAACCATTCAATCATTCATTCATTCAATCAATCATTAATTCATTCAATCATTCATTCAAGTATTTATATAGCACTTCGTCAAGGAAACTTTCAGAGTTGAAATAATGTGTACATTGTTGTTATTTTAATTAGAAATTTAATTATAGTGCCACTTCTGGATGAAAACTTTTGAGAAGCGCTTGCTGTGCTAGCCTTAGTGATGTTGATTTGTCTGAAATGTTTTGCTGTAGTAATTGTCGAACTAGGTCAGATGTGGTTAACCCTTTAATACCGGCATTAAATGGTTAATGATGGGGTTGAAGCAAAATTATACAATATCGCTGATCAGTGAATTGTTGCTGATGAATTGTTTCAGCTGCAAATATGAGTCTTTAAGATAATTGTAAGATTTGTTTAACTTGAAGACGTTCATTTATTTATTTATTTCAGAATTTTATATGGCGCTTCTTCAAGGTAGGCTACTCAGAAGTGCTCCCGGCCCAACCACATCTAAATAAAACAGTTTTTAGGTTCTTAAGGAACATGTACTCAGTGAGCAATGAATCTGGGACTTCAATAGTGGTGGCGCTGCCATGGGTCATGTGACTCATGTGACATGTCAGATTAATTGACCTTCCTTTTGATCACTTTAAAAATGATTTATTCTGATATGAGTTTGCTGATTTTAGTATTCGCTTTCTGAATATAGTAGCCCTTGAATTGCTGTACAATGCAGATTGTGCTCCGCGGAACCTTATTGAGTTCCACAAGAGGAAGACAGAAGTTTCGTAAGGAAATTCGATAACATGTTGTTTGAATATGTTAATTCTGACGTTATGTATTAGATGCCACAGTAAGGACAAGATCGGAAATTAAAATTTTTTAAAAACAGATTTGCATTCTAATTTTTATGGATGAACCTGTTTATTTCCATCTCAACGATTATAAAATAAAGCTTATATTAATCTGCTTCTTAATGCTGTGGATTCCAGACTACCAGTATGTTTTATTTTGGGCAGGGTTTCATCCAGAAATATAACTATCAAAAATGGTTCCATAAGACTATAGCCAAAATGGATTGGGAAGCACTGTGGTAGTGCATAGTCCTGCAATCTGGTACACTTACCACCAAAATAGCGATTTTCCAGTAATTTTAATTAATTTGCCCGTAAAGACATTATATCGATCCTGCAGTGTGATCAACTGTTTAAAGTTCTTGACACGTTAACCCTCGAATCACCGCTCTCATGGGGTATCGCGGGGCATCGCTGTCCCGCCCCATACTGCCCACTTCTCCACCAATTCCCCTGACCGTCGCGTCATCACGTTGCACCCAGGCGGCTCCCCTTTCTTCCCGCCACCGCCAACAGAGCCGTCACCTATTTCTCGCTTCTTCAGGCTTCAGTCACACGCCATCGCGAAACGAACGTGTTCCTGAATTGCATCCTGGGACTGACCACGAGCCGCCGCAGACAATCGCGCGCGTTTAGTCACGCCAGATGGAGTCGATGCCACCATCTATAATCGATCATCCGTGGCTTCCTGTTTGTTTGCAGAGATAGGCCGAATGGCATTTTCGCCGATCCCAGGTGACTTTAGCAATATGGACTGATATCGCTTGTGTGATTGGTCCAAATCCGGAGCAAACTCATTAGCGACGCAAAAGGAAAATATATCTAGGAGTCAACACAGCAATGATTACCACTGAAAAGGGCAGTAGATGAAAGAGTCAACGTCGCCTTGACGAAAAATACGCTGAATAAAGAAAATATATTGAAGTTAAAATTGCTAAAAAGCGACTTTTGAAAGCATGTATTTGAAAATAAGGCCGCTGAATGTCATGCAATGAATAATAATTATAATTATTATTATTGGCAAACTATAGTATCGGCGACTGAATGACGACTCTAACCCTAAACCTAGCACTAACCGAAACCCTAAACCTAACCCTAACCGACCCTCACGACGCCTAACCTGACCCTAACCGACCCTCACGAACGGTAACCTGACCTAACCGACCCTCACCACGCTTAACCTGACCTAACCGACCCTCACCACGCCAAACCTGACCCTAAACGACGCCACACCTGACTGTAAGCGACATTCGGTCACGATACTACAGTTTTGCCGAATAATTTAGACCAATTGGACGATAGATAACCTAGGTACATTACCTTCCGTATTTTAGACGTTCGTGTGCTGCTTCCATGACATATTTACGATAAACTGACATTTTATTGCCTAAATTACTTCAAAAGTGGGCGGAAACGTGTGTGCCGAACGGAATCAACAATCCCTTGAAAGATGGAGGAGAGGCGTGGTCAGTCTATTTTTACATTGACCCATATACAGCAAATTAGGAGGCGAAGTTTTACATGGCTCCGCCTTTTTTGCTAAAGTCACCTGGGATCGGAGAAAATGCGGCCGAATGCCCTCCTGGGTAGCCTACGTCATCTGTAACTGTCTTCGACGATTCGCTCTCGCCCGTCTTCGAACCAACGCCGCTAATTCGACCATGATATATAACTAATCAGTCCGCCAGTATATTGGATTTCCTTGCGAGGCGCGGCGCTCAGCGTTGCCACTCTAAAAAATGAAAAAACCCAAGTTGGAAAGTCAAAAACCCAAAAAAACCAAAGTTGCCAAAAATTTCAAAAATTTCGACAATTTCCCTTCAAAAAAATCTGACGACTTTTTTTAGTCATCCGGATCAAAATAAATCTTCAAAATAAATCTTTAAATTTCCCGTGCGAAAATTCTGACGACCTTTTTTTGTCATTCGGCCCAAATCTTTAAAAAATGCCCACAATTTCCAGATTTTCTTAGTCCAAACAGAAAACCCAAGCAAAAAACCCAAGTTTTTTCCGAAAACCCCATTTTTCCAAGTTCGAATCGAAAAACCCAAGATTTTTTGTCGAAAAAAACCCAAGCAAAAACAAGTTCTTCCCGAAAAAAACCATTTCCCAAGTTCGGATCGAAAAACCCAAGATCCTGTGAAAAACCCAAGGAGTGGCAACGCTGGCGGCGCTGCGGCGTGTGTGTATTCGTTTCATTACGGAAATCTGTTTTTCGCTGGTAGGTGGCGGCACTGTTATCCCTGCCACTAATGACACCGCGATCAATTGAAAACGGGATCCATGCTGGACTTGTCCCTTCGAGCTGACTGATCGACAGACATTTTCTCACATTATGTCAGGCTTCCTGCTGAATATAGCATTGTAACATTTGACCATCAGATACAATGATGCATGCTTGTATACGTATACAATGTATGTATATCCGTGTGCACATGTATATGTGTATGCATCCTTCTTTTCCTTCTGGCTTGGATTAATTCCTTGCTGGGGAGGGGGTCAGTGACATATATTATATATACATGTATATGTATAAATTGTATATAATTATATATATATATATATATATATATATATATATATATATATATTTGTGTATGCATACAATATACAACATGATACAAAGTAGCCTAATCTGATGCATTCTACAATGCTAATTATCACATTCAATCAATCAACCATCCAATCAATCAATCATTTTTTTCTTTCAAACGTCATATGTTGACAGAATGCAGCTTGTTACATTTAGCAAGTGATTTGAAGGTTTTTTTTATATGAGAGTTCCGATTATATTCCACAAATAATCCTTCAAGTTTTTAAAAGATATAATTTAAAAAAACTCAATGTAGGGCATCAGGCAATAATAATTTGTGCCTTAACCCTCTACCCGTTTATTTTTAAATTTTAAGCCCGTTTTCAGCGGATATTCTCGGGGCAAACGGGTAAAAGATTAAGTGTAATTAACTGCAGTAGAATGTCCTTACTTGTGGGAGAAATCAGTTTTAATTCAGCAATTTTTCCCTTGTTCAATTAATTTTTGATTAACCTTTTTAAAAACTTATTTCATGATGTCAGGCAACCGTTTCTGGAGTAAACAACTCGGTGAAAAACAAGATTAATGTGGAGCTTTTGATTGGAAAATTATGCAATCATTTTTCATTTGTGGTAAATGCCGATATGGAAATGTAGGCCTACAAGATATGGGAAACAGAATGAATAGCTTTCACTGCATTGAACAGTTTGATTGACGTTTTTTGTAAAAAAAAAGAAGCTATAGTTACTAAAATAGTAAAATAATTGAATAAGTGACTACATTTGTTTATTATTTTCATGCTTACGTAATATGAACCAAGTTAATCAAAAATAATTGATTTATCGCAATTAAATTTAAGAGAATAATCAATTTAAAATATTTAGATCAGCACCATCCCTAATACAGTACATACATATAATTATGTCGATATATTTTGTGTGATGGGCATGCAATTAAGTAGGTATAATCCTTTATTTAGCCAATTGCTGACCAAATTTTGTTCTAACTATATTATGGAATAATTATGTCATCTTGTAAATTGAATTATATACGTATTAGAGTAATGTATGTGAGTGTGGGTGTGAGCGTGTGTGTGCGTTCATGTGTGTGTGTGTTGAGTGTGTGTATTGAATGTGTGTGTTTGTGTGTGTGTGTGATCTGATGTGCCCCGTTGACTTCTGTAGCTCCAGTATAAAGTGGAATTAATATATCTCTAGCAATTGACAAAACTCTTATGCAGCAGAATGTTCAATGATGAATAGACATGCGATGATGTGTTGTGTGTGGTGCAGTGCTGCAGCGCATGCAGTTGATGATGGATTGAGACAGATTTGATAAACTGGGTTAAAGACGTCGATGAATTCTGAACACGGAATGAACATATGACGTGGTCGAAAGAAGCTCTTATATATATCTTCTGCTTTTAGTTCTCTTTATTTTATCTAGTGGGCTTTGACAGCACTTCTTGGTTGCACTTTTTGATAATTAATTAAACCACAAAACAGTTAGAATTCAGACACTTGATGGCTAGCTTCTAATCTAAAATGATCTGAATGATGTGGGCAGAAACACTGATCACTCTTTATTCGAGACAGTCATTGTCACCATCACCATGATCATCACCACCGTCATCGTCATGATTACCATCATGATCATGGTTGTGATGATGGTGATGGGGTTGATGATGAAGATGATGATGATGATGATGATGATAACGATGATGGTGGTTGTGATGTTGGCTGTGATAATGATGGTTGTGATGTTGACTGTGATGATGATTATGATGATAATGATGATGATGACTATGATGATGATGGTGATGATGATGATGATGATGATGACAATGGTTGTGATGATTACGATGGTTGGGATGATGACTGTGGTGATAATGGTGGTGATGATGATAGTGGTGGTGGTATGGTGATGACGATGATGGTTATTTAATAATGATTTTGGTGATGGTGGTGGTGATGATTGTGATGGTGATGATGATGATGCTGGTGACGGCATACATGTATGTTTTTCCTGTCTGTCCAGCATGTACGATGTTGTTTATTTGAGGTCTGAAACGCCATCCATATCTCTGAAGCTGCTTATCGACTCCAAGATCTCTTGACTGCTTCTCTCCACTAGATTTATGCCAGTGCTGCTGCTAGTGCTGCTGCTGATGCTGATGCTGATGCTGCTGTTGCGGCTGATGCTGCTGTTGCTGCTGTTGCTGCTGATGCTGTTACTGTTGCTGCTGCTGCTGTTGCTGCTGCTGCTACTGCTGCTGCTGCCACTGCTGCTGCTGTTGCTGTTGCTACTGCTGCTACTGCTACTGCTGCTGCTACTGCTGCTACTGCTGCTGCTGCTGCTACTGCTGCTGCTGCTGCTGCCGATGCTGCTGCTGCTGCTGCTTAGAAGTGGCCATTGACAGCCGCCGCCTGTCCTCCATTTTTTTTATAAAGGGCCAACACAAGCTTTCCGATCTCATTGCTGATTGATGATGGTAGTGGTGGTGATGATATTTATGGGGATGATGATGATGATGATGATGATGATGATGATGATGATGATGATGATGATGATGATGATGATGATGATGATGATGATGATGATGATGATGATGATGATGATGATGATGATGATGATGATGATGATGATGATAGTGCTGGTTACCATTATTATCGTCACCATGACCATCGACATTGTTGTCGCCATCGTCATCATCATCATTATCATCATCACCACCACCCCCACTGCCAACATCATCACCAACATCATCATCATCATCATCATCATAATCATCATCACCACCACCGCCACCACCATCGTCATCATCGTCGTCGTCGTCATAATCATCAACATCATCAGTGGCGGATCCAGAACTGTTTCAAGGGGGGGCCAAAATCTTAGATCTTCGGCAGGAAAAATGTAAATTTTTTTGGAAGTTCTAAAATAGTGACCAGTCGTTGAGGAAAAAAATAATTTTCATCCGCCCAAAAGTTGATTTTTTTTAAAAAGTTGTCCGGCAAATTTTTTGGGAGAATCATACCATTTCATCCGCCTGAACTTGAAACCCGAATGGGGGGGGGGGCCACGTTCCATACAATTTTCCGAATAAGGGGGGGCCAATATCCATTACACCCATATTCGTATTGCTAATTTCAGACCAAATGGGGGACCACGTCCCATGGCAGTTTGAAATGGGGGGGGCCATGGCCGGATTGGCCCCCCTTGGATCCGCCCCTGGACATCATCATCATCATCAACGTCAGTATCATCATCATCATCGTCTGGAGGATTTCATAGAATTCTGTGAATGTCTGACACTGAGATCTAGATTTCGTGGGTCCGCAATTGAGCCCACGCACGGCCTTCAATCAGTTGCTACCAACCATTTCTCGAATGCGGATCCAATTTTCTCCTGATATATGACGCTCTCTGGAGAGTGAGAGAGAAAGAGAGAGAAAAACGGTCTCTCTTCTGATCGCAAGTATCGTGCTTTATTGTCGCTCTCTTAAGATCAGAAGTGAAGTTGCGTCTAAGATTAATGGGTGGCTAAGTGTCGTCGTGACTATCCAATGAGGGTATGTGGGGTGCGGCGGTGTAGTGGGTGTGTTCGTTACCTCAATCCGCCTCGTAGTGACCTTGCGCAAGTACTTCACTCACAATTGCGCAGCGATTTGGCGTCAAACTCTGATTCAGTGTCCACGATGTAGTCGGGAGCACTTCTGAGTAGTAATCTTGAAGGTATATGCTATAACAAGTGCACATACTTCATTACTTATTACATACATGCCCAATGAGAGTAAAGAATGCGGTCAAAGGTGATGAATGATGATGAATTGATGATGATGATGGATGATGATGGTGATGATGGTGATGATGGTGATGATGATGATGATGATGATGATGATGATGATGATGATGATGATGATGATGATGATGATGATGATGATGATGATGATGATGATGATGATGATGATGATGATGATGATGATGAAATCAAGATATCAGAGTCAGACATTCAGTGAATTCAATGAACTTCTCCTGATGATGACTGCATGAAATTTAACCTCGTCTGTCAATCAAAGTATAGCCAATAAAAACGCATAAGCTCCTGCTGCTGGTTGTGGTTTCCATGGAAACGGCGCTTAAGCAACTTAACGTTACATCACGCTATGGTTATTGAATTATGGTTGGGGGAGAGTGGGGTGAGTGGGTGACTGAATGAGAGTGAGCGAGTGGGTGTGGTTGAGTGAATGAGTAAGTAAGCAGATAAGTAGTAAGCAGCTTCTTTCAGTTAGTGACAAGCATAGACGCAAAGCTCTTATCAAATCAAAAGTAGCTAACTGACATATCAAGCTGTATGTACGTGTATGTTGAATATGTTTCAAGATAGTTAAATACAGCAGTTTGAGTGGAAGGCTGAATCAACCTGATGGGGGGGGGGGGCGGCGGTTTCAAACCCGTGCCCTTCTTACTTACAACCATTCCCTGCAGCACGCATACTTCCTGGAAGAACTTCTATCTCCATTCAAAACTGTTTTGCCAATCTGTACCTTATAAATAATGCTCCTTTAAGACTTTTGAGACATACCTTTGTATGTTTAACTTAAGTTATAATTATTATTATTACGTTTAAGACTCCTCAAGCCCATCACAAATGGAATCGTGTAGGGGTAAAGGCACATCATGCCCACTAACTATTAATTCACATCTCAGGGCCCCAAGTTTTACGTGACACATTGCATGGCACCAGCGTGTTGTCTAGCAGACATGTATGTTTTTTTCAATGAGGAAAGTCACAAAATAAATGAGGTATCGAGGAATGCACTCTTTGCCTAACCTTTGTGGAGTTGCTTGCAATGTCTTTGTTATCAACGTACGTGTGGCTGTATTGACTTGTCCTGACCTGACTGTTGTTCTCAAAGGGCAAATGAGAATGCGAAATGGTGGATTCTTTTGCTTTTTTCCCTCAGTCCTATTAAGTTCACGTGATATATTGTGGTTGGTATCTTCTTCTTTGGCCCCGTGTGAGGAAATAGAGAACTTGGGTATTTGGTCATAGAGGTTCTAAAATATGTAAGTTTCTCAGGTTCACTCTGAATATCATTAGTAGGCGTACTTTAGTGGAAAAAATTGTTATAGACCAATAGTAGGAATTTGAAAATGGGTGTCAATTTTCCAGGGGGGGGGGCAAGTGCTCTTTCTTGCCCCTTTGTGCGTGCGCCCCTTAGTTGCAGGAGCAGCTACACGCTAGGTAAACTGGGTGTAGGACATTAACCCCCTGGACAAAACCCCTGACAAACGCCCTGGAGAAAAACACTCGGACAAAACCCCCAAGGTTGGACATGAATTGCGTATAAGTGGTAATCCTCCAATTTGCATTTAATCAATTAAGAACCAAAATGGGATATTTGCACAGGGGAGGGTTTTGTCTGGGGGGGTGTAATGTTCTAGGCTAAATCGGGGGGGGGGGGGGGGGGGGGGGCAATTCTAATTAAACTGTGTAATTTAAGGCATAGATAATACTATGCAAAAAATCAGCTACCTTTGACCTATATTATTGTATCTTCATCTTACTCTTCAGATTCTTTGTCCTTGTGCAGTTTTTTCTCATTTTATATTCGTATATCATTTGCTGCACATATATACGTGGCATTAACTGGTTTGTTTTATCGGCTCGATTATCCTATACATGGTTTTACCAATTCCGCTTCGATCGACTTTCCGGGTTTAATTGGGATCCGATCAAGTTCTGAATGATTCCTGCAGAGGTTTAGTGAAGACTTGATTGCCGCCAATTGGTCTGTACACATTTATTTGTCTGCTGCGGCTATTGAACTGAACTGCGTTGTTGTGGCATATATATAGCATTTATATAGTGCCATGACCCAGTATTCAGCTACATTAGTTGAAGCATAGTGAATTCTATGTACAATCCATATATATATATATATATTTATATACATAATATAATTATACACATTATATATACATATATATACATATATTATATATATACATAATTATATATACATGTATATGCATATATATATATATATATACATTATATACGTGTATATAATTATATATATGTAATTTTATGTATATATATATGTATATATATTATATAATAAGAACCATCCCTGAGAGTGCATGCAGTTTGTGGTTCGCCTCGGAATGCTGGCTTACTTCAGAGATTTAAATCTCGACCTACCAGCACAGCACGGTCTCTATACACAGCGACCTTAAAAGGCGTTTGTGTCCATTGAAACGGGGGGGAGGGAGGGTGCAGCGGTGGGGGCAGGATAGGATCTTACCCGATCGATTCAATGAAAAATGAGACAGGTCGAGGCCGAACACGGTCGGGTCGGTCGCTGTATAAAAGCCGCTACATTTACATTTGTGTTTACATTTACATTTATGTTCTACAGAAAATTCAAATAAATTAGCCTGATGTTGTTTAATTCACTCTTATTTAATGTGATCACAATCCATCAAAAGTAATCGGGGCCTATATGTGCGGCGCAGTGGTGTAGTGGGTATGTTCGCTGCCTTGCAACCAGAGGGTTGTAGCCTAGGTTCGAATCCACCCTAAGCCGCTGGCCCGCTGCGCAGGGACCTTGGGCATGTCCTTTGCTTGCAATTGCTCAGCGCTTCAGCGTGAAACTCCGATACAGTGTAATCGGGAGTGCTTCGGAGTAGTATCTTGAAGGGGCGCTATTGCAAGTGCACATACATACATACATACATACATACATACATACCTACATGAATACATACATACATGCAGGTATACATACATACATGCATGCATGCATGCATGCATACATACATACATACATACATACATACATACATACATACATACATACATACATACATACATACATACATACATACATACATACATACATACATACATACATGCTCACATACAATGTCATGTAATCTCTATGAATCAATTTATGTAAATTATACGGAGCCCCTAAAGGGACATGAATGCGAAATATTTTATGTCGTTCGAACGACTTATTAACTCGTTCGAACGAGTTAATAGTCGTTCGAACGAGATACTAAGTCGTTCGAACGAGATATTAAGTCGTTCGAACGAGATATTAAGTCGTTCGAACGAGATATTAAGTCGTTCGAACGAGTTAATAAGTCGTTCGAACGAGATATTAAGTCGTTCGAACGAGATATTAAGTCGTTCGAACGAGATATTAAGTCGTTCGAACGACTTAGTATCTCGTTCGAACGAGTTAATAAGTCGTGCGCACGACTTATTACAGCCAATCACAGATCGTTTCTATAGGCTATTTATAATGCGCCACGACTTTCGATGGCGTGCACGACTTATTAACTTCTCTTAGGCCTATTTGAATAAATGTCGTGCTAGGCTATGGCCCTAGCTGGTGTGCGTTGTGAGTAGGCTATTGATTCTCTGGTATTTAGGGTCTATGTGGGATTCAACGCATATGTAAATGTAATGTAATGTAAATCTTCGATAATTTCTCAGCGCTTACAAAAGCCACGTCAGGGAGATCAGCTTAATCGCCGGCGCTATATAAAATCAAGTCCGCAATAGCCAGAGCTGCCCTTTTCATTCCGGTGCCAAGTCAAAATTCAGCTAGCCTAGACAGATTTTACACGGGCCACCTCCCTACACCCAACACACACCTCGGCCTGCATGCGCCGGGTGGGGGTAGGTGGTGTAGAGGGTAAGGGGAAAATTGTCCCGAAATCCAAATTTCACGGGTTGCGTACGAGTGGAGGTCGAAGTGTGGTGGGGTTTTGGCTGTATGTGGACTTGTTATAGCGCCCCTTCAAGCTCTTTCTACTCAGAGGCGCTCCCGAATGCAGAGCGGACACTGCATCGGAATTTCACGCTGAGCAATTGTGAGTGAAGGACTTTCCCAAGGTCCTTATGCGGCAAGGTGTGGGTGGGGTGTAAAAGAAGGTGGGGTGGGCAGTAGGAGTACGGATGGAGTATATCACAGACTGCTGTTTTTTGGCCTTGTTATTGTATCATATACGAGTTGTAAGGTATTGTCTACCAGCACAGTATGAACAATCATCATCATCATTGGCGTGCCCCTCTCTGGAGCGTGGCCGTTTCCACCGTCCGTTGCCACAAGACCCTGTCCTGTGCTCGTCTCCATGCCGTGCTCAGCCCGAAGTTCAGAGGACGGAGATCTGCCTCAACCGTTCTGGTCCATGTATGCCTTGGTCGTCCGGGTGGCCTCTTCCAGCCCCTTGGTGGGCCAGAAATCAGAGCTTTGAGTGCCCTGGCGTGGTCCTGCCTGGAGTCACACCGCGCAAAGTGTCCAAACATCCGCAGTCTCCGCGACTCCACCAGCTCCGAGATAGGAATTAGTCCTGTACGGAGAGAAGGGTAATGCCACGGTAGTTCTTACAATCAAAGCGACTACCTTTTCCCTTGTAGAATGGTAGGATTATGCCTTTAGTCCAGTCAGTCGGTACCGAGCCGGTATCCCACACGCCTTTGAAGACCCGTGCGAGCCATGCAGTGCTGATCGGCTCTCCCGCTTTTAGAACCTCGGCCGTAATTCCACAGATTCCCGGAGCTTTGCCATTCTTAAGTTTGTGAACCGCCGTTGCCACCTCCAGCTCTGTAGGAGGAGAGCAGTCGAATGAATAGTTCAGTGAGTTCGGTGACTCTCCTGGCTGTGCTGTTGGGTCTTCCGTGACTGCCGGCAGATGGCGGTTGAGAAGGGTGGAGTAGTAACAATACCCAAAAATTTATTACAAATTTTACAAGTTCAGTTCAGAGTATTACGGTAAGGGTCTTTTATTGCAACCCTTGAGTGAGAAAACATGTGGGCACCAAAGCCGCACCATTGGCATGTTGTCATAATTTTTATAGCTTCAGTCGTTATAAACTAATGAAAGCGCAAGAACTACAAGAGTGTAATCAATGTTCAATGTCCTGTCATTATAAAATGTTCTTCAACAACATGCGACTTTTATAAGAGAACATATTTCTGGAAAGACATTAATTTTCATTTATTGATATCATAGTATCATATACTTGTTGTACTGTACCATTATTTCATGAATAAAAGATTGACTTATATAATCATAGTATAATCAATGTTCGCTTGATTTCTAACAAATGTTACAATTTCATTTGAGAGCATTACGTTAAGTGTGATTCAATGTTGGAAAAGATATAATGGAAACCAGTTTTAGCATCTGCTGCATGCTCCAAACCATCTCTTCTTAGAGTTATAACAATAATAATAACAATATAAGTATATTTTCACGAAACAGGTTTTCTGCTCCCCTTTCTGTTCTTCTCTCTGTCACTATCCAATGCTACAATACCATTGCCTACCAGGGCACCTTGTCTGGATTACCGGGGCCATGGACTGGCCACCCTAAGCAAACTAAAATTGATCTATAATACACAGAGATTTGAAAGTATGTCACAGACTTCTTTTTTTTAAATTTTATACTGAAAACCAATCCCTGATTATGAATGTTGACTAAGCTTACACGCAGCGAGAAATTATTGTTTCTATAAAATGCTTTAAAATTTTCAAATAATTATTGCAATGCAGTAGCTGCTACTTGAAATTAAAAGTAATGACCTACATTGGTGACAGGTTGCGGTCCTCATATATCAATCATTTATTTCAATAAATTCAATTAATCTATAAATATTCCAAATTGGTTTTTGAAGTAATAGGTCTGCTCAGTTGATATCTATATCAAGAAAATTTCCTTCTCAAAAAATGATTACCGGAGTGCTATTGATTGAAAGACTATTCATTAGACAAGCATGTTAACTTCTCAACCACATATCAAAGTCAAGCGAAATATCAGTTGACATGATCACTGTGAACACTTCACTCCCATATAATATTATAAATTCCAATACGTATTGATTACCGGATATTTATTAATCAGGCTGTTACAGAAACCTGGCAATTATCAAATATTCACCCATACGCGAATTGCGTGAATGGGATGGGTTTAGGGAGGGGATGTTCCCCTCCCCATTTCATTGTCGATTTTTTTTCACAAAACAATAATTGTAGTCAGCTTCTTACGGGCCCATGTCCAGTGGGCCCGTATTGGCCATGTAACACCTGTATACTAGGCTTACTAGCGTATAGCCTTGCAATCTTACTAATACTAAATAATTAGTACAGCTTATTTATGTATGCAATCCAAGTCAATCTTCATGCTTAAATACTCCCCTACTTTAAACAGAAAACAGCATTTTTCAAAATCAAATACATGTTGCTAAATTCTTGAACAATTTGAGCACACTTAAGGCAATTAATACCTTTCTGTGTCACTCCTCCACAGATGGATGCTCCCGAGTTTCTAAGATATACAAATGCAACTACAAAGAACTTGAACACCACCAATGTGTAATCAGCAGTTAATCATACATCTGAATTGGCCAAAACCAGTCATAAATTTAAAGTCTTCTGAAACAAATGCATTCCATTAGTGACCACTTCATTAGATTGTTGAATGGCCTTGCACCACAGTCCAGTCACAGGTAACCAAAGTCTCAGACTGCATGTGCTTGCATATGGCTGCAGCCATTCCACATCTTCAAAGAAGGAAATCGTGACCAGAACTATTCCACTCGTCGCAGACAGGAGGTACTGGGAAGCCTGAAGGCAGTTCTGACTTCGCTCCAGTCCAGAACGCAAGGACCTGTTCTCTAGGGAAATGCCACTGCTGTTGTCTGAAATAAAAAGAAATAATCGAAGACATTGACATGCATTACACAGTTGTCACATAGGAAAAGAATCAGTACGACTACTTACGACATGAGTATCGCCAATATCAGGCAATGCATACAGTAGCCTAATCGGTTCGTTATGCAAATAAGACTTATACTTTTTTTACTATTCGTTTATTCAAATTCAATCTGACACACCGCAGAACGATCGGCCAAGCCAGGAGTGGGAGGGGCTAACTTATTTTTCAACAGACCCGAGTCAAACATCACAACAGAAAGCGCCACTGGCAGCTAACAGAAAATTCATATAAATTTTTGCCCTGAGCGAGGCTTGAACCCGGGGCGCGATAATGACTCTCAGTTTATCGGCCAACGCTCTCTCCACTGAGCTACAGACCCCCCCCCCAAACTGCAAGTTGTTGTGTTCAGAACAATCTTCTTAAAGAGTTATTTCAGTTATGCTTGCTGCACTATAACGATGACCATGTTGACCTTTACATTTATTACAAGGTCAATATCTGTAATTTCAAAAAATGAACATCATTAAAAAGAAATGAAATACTTCAAAAGTCACTGCATTGACTTACTAAATTATCATTTGACGTCATTGTGTTAGCATATTTGGTTTCCTTTACTTCAACCCATTGCAACTGAATTTTACTCCTGTCTTTATAAGTAGTACTTCTGCAGTGACCAATGAAGCTTTTATTTAAAAAAATAAAATTGTGTAAGTTTAAGGAAGTAAAGTTCTGAGAAATTGGTAATAGCGAAGTCCACTTGTGTCTCACCACTCGTGGTAGTTAGAAGTGATGTTGTGTCATCTGTAGCTGTTTCCATTGGTGAACAAATCATCTGGATGGAATAATGTCATCCGAACTTGAAGGAGAGACGGCATTGACTTTTAAGATAGCCAATGCAGGAGGTGAACACATGTCCGAACTTGGAGTAGAGACGGAATTGACTTTTAGGATAGCCGGTGTTAGAGGTGAACACATGATGCTTGTCAATGTTCTCTTCAGTTCTATTTAAAATCTGCAACAATCAAAAATACATGCATATACAATTGCATCAAAACATGCTCTGAAAAATATATTGATGTGTTTTATGGAATGTGACAGTACGTTTAGTATAACCAGGGACTTCCCATGTGTATTGTGTCACTTAACAAACACAATATTATTATAAGGTTGACAAACAATTCCCAGGAGCCTGCCCTTTGAGTCGTTTACAGTCAAAAAGAAATGTTATTATATTACTGTGTTTTATGTCTGCTGTTCTAGACACAGCGTACATTTACACTCGACTGAAATATAGAAAAAATGAAGAGAAATATTACTCAGATACTGAAATATGGGATTTGGATGGCAATTGATGAGGGTGTGTAAATGTAAATCTTCCAAAATTTCATACTGTTCACAAAAGTAACATCAGATAAACCAGCTTATACACTGGCACTGTGTTGCTGTTGTATAGGCCTACTACGATCATTGAAAATTGCATATTTCGATTTTTTTTTGATTGTACAAGCTATGTTCTGTTCCCATCCAATGTTCCCGCAGTGCGTTTGCAGGCGGTTCACTAAAAGACATACTTACTTACATTCGTTACTTAATATTACATTTGTTAAGCTATAACTGACCTCTGCAACGATTGGTCTGATTCTCACGTTTCTTGACTGTCCGCAGTTCCACACAAAACATTGGGTGCATAATCCGGATGAGTTTTGGAATTCCATGGTTAACCTGGAAAAGTATTGTTCAACTTAAAGTAATCAAACAGATACAAATGCATTTGTAATTAATAATTATTGATCCATACAATATGATACTAATATAACTGTAGAGTGCTATATGACATTGCTGTAATAACAATAATTATAATTATTACTACCGGTATATTACGACTTCTGTGTGTTACTTTGCACTTTGGTAGATGTTAATGACAGCTCGGTAGCCGACATGCAGCAAATAAACACTATGGCCATCACAGATTGGGGCAGAATAAAGCGTTCTGACATACGGTGATCAATAGCACAATGTTTCTGCAAATGTAAGTCGGCTAGGCACTGATCAAAAAGACCATGTAAAGTTTTTGTAAACATATATTTTCATAAACATTCATAAGCCTAAATAACCTAAGGAACACAACAAAATCGATTGATCTTAAACACCTACTATACACCCTGTTGATCACTTCAAATGCAAATCTTTCAGCAAGGAACAGAGCTTAGGAGCATTTACGACTAAGTAAAATCAAGACACATTCTGGCTTGACTCTACCTATAGCCAAAGAGGCCTATGATGGTATGCTACTATGTTTAAACGGTAGGAAAGTAGTCTAATTCTCAATAAGTATTAAAGGTCACTACTAAGAAATATCCTGATACTAGTAGCCGAAATAACATTAAAAAATGCTGAGGCTACATGGCGCTATTTCTAGTCTGATCCACCACTATACTCAGGTAATATCGCACGATAAACTATAGGGCCTAATTGTTGGGCAACTAGAAGCTGGAGATAGCTACTCTACACTTACTTGCTCTACACGGCAGCTTATTTTAGCTTATTTACCAAGTGTAATCGGACACTTTGAATGTGTTCTTTAGCTTATTTAAGCTTATTAATATTTCAGGAAATAGACGTTTTCATGGTTTTATGATCAATTACTGACTTACTTACTGTTGTGAAAACATTGGGCTATTGACTGTCGTAGGTCAGAGCACTCTATTCTGCCTCGATATGTGACGGCCAGTCTACTTGCTGAGCCGTCGTTAACATCTACGGTTATTTTCCAGAATGGCTCGGTAGCAAGTAAACAATGTGGTGGCCACAGATGAGCGCAGAATAGAGCACTGTAACCACATCTACCTGCATCTTTAACATGTAACCAGGTGCAGTGTGTCATCAGGACTTTTGTTTCATTTTCAAATAAACGAATATATAGACAGACCATGGGCACAGGCTTTGCAACAGGATTTTGCAAAGATGCTTCTTTCACAGAGTTCCTCAAAGTAAGGGGAAGCCTTGTCTAGGAAGATATGCGTGCGTATCAAATTGCGGAATAGAGCGCTTAAAGTATTTGAAGTTTCTGCTTACTAGCACAGACCAGCGCTTATAATTAGGATCTAATATTTTATTCCGCGTCCGTGTGGAGATATAAAATGCAAGATTGCACGAAAGCAGTTAACATAGTCTAAAACTTTGTAAAATGCAATAAGCAATTAGAATGATACACCAACTTGTAATAAAGTGGTCCGAACACACGCTGACATTCTGTATTAGGAATTGGCTCCCATGGACGTCCGTCTGTATGTCGATGGCTGGAAGCACAAAGGTGCTAAGCGCACTTTTTTGGGTTTTTCAAAAAAGTAGTGCATAATATGCCTGGAAGAAATATACATCGGAGCACAAAGGTACTAACGTTTACGATGTTAATTTGGATCACTTGGCACCAAAACACAATTGGGCTAATAGTGCGTTCTGTTAAAGTCATCAACCCCCCGCATTGTGCATTGACCACCTACAAGCATGAATATTTTTTATTTAATTATTTATGCTTTTACCAAGCGAACTAAACGTGTTCACATCTTGAAATGTATTCGAGAAAAAAGAAATTTGATCATATTTTGGTAACGTTTATTATGCCAATTTGGGCTATTTACTGGGCTGCGTACCGACAACTCAAATGTTTTGTGCTAATTTTGGAGACTTCCGGTTGGTAATTTCCGGTATTTTCGACGTTAAAGGTCTGCTAAAAAAATTATATTTCTTTTAATTGATTATTTTACGGAAATATTGGGTGGTTCCGGTAAGTTGGCAAGACATTATCATACTATACCTAACTTAGCACATTCAATAAATGGAGTGCCAAGCGGTAATTCTTCGGATTGGACCTGCTGCATTTTCTGTCAGAAAGTGACACGGGAAAATGCGTGTTGTTGCCCAGGTTTGTCATCGAGAAATGATTTTGGTTTAGGCTACCAGAACTTTCTCGCATATCATGAGCTGAGATCATTTCCCGGCGGCATTGATGTCAGTTCGTGGAATGAAGGCGATGATAGCGAGAATACTTATAACAGACACAATGCATGCTGGCATCGCACATAGCCTACAGGCAACGGCTGCACTCGACTAGGCTACAATTGGACGGATGCGAAAGCGATCGCATTAGTAGGCTAGAATCAAAATCATAATTTATAAGCTGTACCTAATTCAGAACAAAGCGATATTTTTTGCAATGTGTTAAGAAGGTTCTATAGGGTCAATCCGAAAACCTAGCAAAATGTCATATTTTCACTGAAATCTGGGACTAATTTCTTCACGATTTAAGACCTTGTAGCTTATTTAGGTAACCGCTTTTGAGTTGTATCCTGGTATCCATGGTTTTTGGTTGTGTGATATTATAGACTAACCGCTCCAAGATGGATGATAGCTCATATCGCGATCATCGCTCCACCGTTTCGTTTCAACATTCGGAAATCTTCCATGAAAATTAGCCCTCAGTCATCCTGGATTATCCCCTTACTTTCCCCGGGTTTTGTTTCTTCACGTCGAACCAGGCCATTGTCTTCTAAACCTCCTGATCAACCCACCAAATCCACCAATCCAGACTTCTTTCAGATTTCTAAGGGATTATATAAAGCAGTGAAGACCAGGTGTCATTTAGAAGATTGGAGAACTCTTCCCCAGTCTATTCAACAGAGCCTTGACAGACTTGGATCTTTACACCCCCAGAATCAAATGAATCTCTCAAGCAAGAAATTGAACAGATATTGACACAAACCGGAATGGCTATAAGAAACAGAATTCAACAGTACTTTCATCAAGCGACAAAGTTTGTCCTGCAATTACCAGCCAAAATTTCATTATTTAATAGTGAAATCTACTAACGAGATCAACCACGGAAATGACTTCACTCCCTACAATTTCCAGGAGGGAGTTCGACTCCCTGACCCTTTAATTTCCACCACGGATTATCAATAATTTTTCGCCCCCTCAACATACATTATCACCAAATCACAAAAAGCCCTGCCTTGGCAGAAAGAAAGAAAGAAAGAAAAAGAACACTCCATCCTCCCTCTTGCATCCTACTTGAATCATCTCACCAATATAAACCACAGATTAATAAAGAACCAATCAAGGGAACATCCAGAAAACTTGCTCTCAGACCGCTCCTCAATCCAAGGTAGCTTACTTCACCATCTCAGATTTGCACAGGTATATCAAGGAAATTTTAACAAGCGCACATAATTCTTAAACAGCAAGGTCGTTCTTGGGAAGTCTACATACACACCTCTACAGGCCATGTATTCCTAGCTGACTGCTTGGCTTAATTGAACTACCTACCGCAAGGCTGGCAACTTAATTATGGTTCATTCTGGTTCAGCCAAGCTAGACCATGTTCCTGATATTATCAACAAGTTACCCTTCCATCAATTGCACAGCATTTCCATTGCCATCGGCATCAACCATAATACACATCCACCTCATTCATGGCAAATATGATGTTTTACAACACATCAGCTCTAATCTTCACAAGAAAGAAAGAAAGAAGAGGCATCTTTTTTGGCAATATTTCCATTGACAAATCCACATTTGATTGGGATGGGGGACAAAAGCCATCCAAATCAACAGGTGGTCTTCAAGCATACCTGGAATGAATAATCAATTAATCCCTCCACTTGAATTGAATGACACAATCAGCAAACCATTTTCTGACATCCAAAGGACTACAATACAGCAAATAAGATCCTCCATTCCATTCTGGCAGAAGTCCCACCCTGAACTCTTCAGTATCCACTTCATCCATGCTTACATCAACACAATTTTTTCTGCTTCTCTATATTTGTATGCTTGTGTGAGAAAGGTAATGGCCTTTTCTCCTTTTGTGTGCAAGTCAATTTTGGGTAGTTCATTCATCTACAACTTGTGGCCATTTGTTTAATTTTTTATTTATTTTTTACATTAGTTTGCAAGGGTTTTGATCTGCTAAGTCGTTGCCACCAAATCTGTCCATGCTTTGTGCCAACTGAACTTTAACTGTTCTCTGTTTCTTCACATCTGCAGCCTTGTTTTACTTTGTTCTGTATCCAGGAAACTTTTTTCCTAGCCATGTGCTGCTGCCATCTTTTAAGCTCTCTCAATTTCATCTTTCTTCCCACATTACTTACTTTCTCTCTGTCTTGTAAAAGTTATATTTCTGCCCTACTGCCTGGATTTTTTCTTCTTGTAATGTTTTACATTATTGCTGGAGGCCTATATTGTCATATATCTCTCTCCAGATCCTCATCTTCTTTTCTGTGTCCTGCTGTTACTGTTCTAAGTCAAAACTCAAAGCTGCTCTTAGTTTGCTGACTGCCTTTGCAATGACAGAAAAATTCAAAATTAGAATTTTTTGATATCGGGAATTTTGAGTGTATGCTTTTGGTGATTATGCTTAAATCAGTTACTGCAAGGCTGATGATCAATGAACTTTAATACTGAGCATGGTGGCTGCTTGGTAGATGCCACAATATCTGTATTGTATCGTTTTATTATAATGTATGGCGAGACTAGGGATTGCACAAGTCTTGATACTGCTCGAAAACAAAATAATGTTTACCAAGATATCAAAATCATTTTTTGTTTGTGTTTGCTACTATGCTTGGCGAATAAAGATTTATGCAATTATTAGAGTTTGCAAAGTTCTGTCATATATATTGGTGTTGAGTGTATAACTGCTCGAAGTGAAAAACAAGTCTGTTGTTAAATGCATGTTTGTCCGTAATGCTCCAAGTGCTGTTTTCGCATGTTATTTGCACTTTTTGTTAGATCATTCTGTTTGGTTTTTTCTTGTTTCTTTCCGGTTTTGTTTGTACTGGTTGCTATGATTAGTGAATTGAGATTTCTATAAATATTACAGTTCAGAACTGTCTTCTATAGCTATATAATATGGTTCTGTTTAAGTTGCTGTTTTTCGCTGTTCACACATTCCATATATATAATGCAATAAGGCGAAAGTTGGGTGCAACTTTACCAGAGGTTTCACAAAGTTACAGTAAACTTATTCACTGTAGCTGCAAGAAGTGTTGCGTTGGAAGATCCAAAAAGGTTGCTTTGGTGTGTAAAATCACTTCTGGTCTGCACAGATCTGTGTCATTGTGGTGGTGTAGACAAGTGTGTCCAACTGTCCATAGGTAATTTCTTAAATAATGTGACCCATAATATTGATGAAATAATGCATATAGTAGCAGGAGTGTCATGATCTAACACATTGAACTCCATTGGGATCCATTTAACCCAATTGCTACATTTATAACCCTTGGCTGATACATATATGCCTCATTCATCACTGTTTACTGCTTCTCTATCAAACTGGACTTTAACTTTTCTCTATTTCTTGCTTGTTTCTTTATAACTGCATCATTTGCTTGGTCTGTATCCAGGGACTTTTTCATAGTTGTTTGTTTCCTACCTGCATGGCGAAGATTGGCAGTATAATGATGTATGAAGCCTGATTGAAAATTGACCTCTGGGCAATATTTACAATATTTTATATTAGCAACCATTTATAACACCACCCCAATTCTTGAATATTTAAAAAGAGCACAACAAACTGATTGCATGCAAAAAGTTTCAAGCCTCTAGCCCATTTTTTGTCCAATATATAGCAGTCCAAACTTGGTAGATCATGCCGATTCGTGCAATCCGGTGTCTTGCTTAACTTAAAAAATTAATATCTCGGTCAAATTTTGAGATATTCTGCTAAAGTTTTCATTGTTATTGCTTAATTAGCATGTAGTTTACGCATAAAAATTTTCATAAAATTTCAAGGGGTGTGGTGTGCACCCCTGGTGGATTTGACATGAAAATTTCTTAAAATGGGGAAAAAATTGGAATTTGTTTTTCGATTCACGAAATGTGAACACGTCCTATCATGTTCAGCTTGAATAGCTGATTCCGAATATATAAATTTTTTGCTTGTAGGTGGAAAATGCACAATGTTACAGTAACAAAACGGACTATAAGTCTCATTGGCTGAAATCCATAGAGCGCAAATAGCTCAAGCGCACTTAATACCTATGTGCACCCTCTTTTTTTAACGCCTTGTCTTTGTTGTTGACTTCCACGCCATTCGCCATTACTGTTTATCGTCGTCCCCGTTACAAAAATAATAAAAGTTACATTAAAAATAACAGAAACAATATCTCGAAATCTTTAGTGTTTACTGCTTATTGTTTACTGTTTCTGCTCTCAATACATTATTATTGAAATGCATAAACGAGTGCATCGTTTCAGTTCTGCAAAAGCGCTTCAGATGATCATGGACCTTAATGATTCAATCGAGGAATCCAGTGATGATGGTAAGCTTATTAATAGGAACCTTAGAAAATGCTGTAAAATTATGGAAAATAAATGTTGATGTTTGGGAAATTAAGTGATTTAAAGCTCGAAATCGGCTTATGTGGTAAAATTGTAAAAATTATGCGGTATTATGCAGTAAGGTTTGGGCTGCATCGAAAGGCGATGTCATGGACGTCTCATCGGTATTATTAAGCAACTACAGGTAGGATCGTGACCACCAGAACACACCTGCAGACGCATAGACCGGTAT
>OX243827.1:16978000-17015500 GCA_945859605.1 Lumbricus rubellus | reverse complement strand
GTGAGTGTGTGTGTGTGCGTGTGTGTGCCTTTGTGGTGCCCTAATCTGTGTCAATTTGATTTCCATTACACTTATGTAGAATATGTAAGATGTGGGCTTCCAAGAATGAATTGGGAGGGGATTGTTGAAACCCCAAGTCAATGGTAATTCTCACCCTGTGTATGACTGACAAGGCACGAGAGACCAGACTGAGGTGGTATGGACACATAATGAGAAAAGAAGAGGATACTTGTGTCAAAAGTATCATGTAAACGGAGGTATCTGGTCGACGCAGCCAGGGGACGACGACAAGACCTGAAGCTGCTCAAACTGAGAAAAGAAGACACTGGGAACCGAGATAAGGATCCGAGGGGCTGACCCCTCGACCAGAGGGATTAATTCTACACTGTGTCCCAATAAATTGGGCACCCTTTTTATAATGTCAATAAAACAGGTAAATCTTAATCGATTTTCAAAATTTCAAAAGTGTTTTATCCTGAGATAATTATCTTACACTGATTCAAATATGAAGTTTCTGGCATGATTATTGACGTCACAATTACGCCATTTGCATCAGAGAATTCAAATGTTGAATACTGAACACATCGAATTTGTTGACATTTTGGTTTCGATATGTAAATTAACGACGTCATTATGACGTAATTTTTTAGTGAAGGCCGTTCATAAATTACCAATTTGTAGATAATTATCTCAGGATAAAAACAGTTTTGAAATTTTGACAATCGATGAATATTTACCAGTTTTATTCACATTATAAAAAGGGTGCCCGATTTATTGGGACACAGTGTAGTATGAAGTGAAAGACTCTGGCGAATTCTTGTATTTGTTAGCTAGGCCTATTTGCTGTAAGGTACCTGCATTGCTTGGTTCGGATGTATTTCTGGATGTTAAATGGAATTTATGAAGACGAATTCTTGGCTGCTGATGTGGACCATAGTAGTTACAGAATCAAAAAGTTCTTGTTTTATCTTGAGCTTTAGTTAGTCTGTGAAGACTCATTCCGAAGTGCAGTTTCGTGCGAATAGTTATATTATGTTGCCAACGGCCTATGATTTGATGTTATGATGCGGGATGTGGACATTAGGACTTGAGAAAAGGTGTGATGTACAATAATGTACATACCAGATTCCAGGCACCTTTTTTTACACTTTTAGCACTGAAGAAGGGTAATATCAATTTGCAGTTATATTGTATTGTATTGTATTGCTACTGGCAGTCGCCCTGTATTGGTTTGGCCATTTCGTCTAGTTAAAATCAAATCAAATCAAAATCAAATCAAATCAAAACTCGTTTATTCAAAGAGATCAAATGCCAAAAAAACACTCAAATAGATCAAACAAAATAATATAATAAAGCACATAAGAATTGAGTAGCTAAAATGTTAGTGTAAAGTGATAGAAAGGATCCCTAAGAATAGGTAGCCCAGAAAGGGTGTGAACCCGCTAAGCCTGGGCAACCACATCAGGCAGGGAGAAATCAGATGGTGGAGAGCAAAGTAAATTGAGTGTGTGGCGAGGCAATAGGAAAACGAGTTGAGCAAGGAAGAATAGTAAAGGGCAGATGAGAATGGTCGTAGTGGAAAGTCAAGGCAAAACAAAAGTTAGAGGGTAAGTGTGTACATTCACAAAAATAAATTAAGCTATAAACGAAGCGGATGAATGAGGTAATTCGATAGTAAATAATAGGTGCAAACAGCATGAAGGCATAATACGACAGCAGAATTAAGCAGTTTGAACAAGTGCAATTGGTAAATTAACAACATCAAAAAACATTACAAATAGTCAATAATATACAACTTTATATAAGTCCAGCTACAAGCCATGTGGATTGGCAAGTCATAATAATATTATAATAGACAGAGGGCAATAGCAATTGAAACAAGAGCTAGGAAATTATATCAGATTCAATAAGAAACTTTTTAAGTCGGATTTTAAAGAGGGGGGTGGACCTTAGGTCGGATATGTAGATTGGGAGGGCATTCCATATCTTAGGTCCTAGGTATTTTATAGAAAACTGTTTGATTTTTAAGTGCGCAAAATCACTACGATAGCAATTAGCATATCTAGTGGCATGGTGATGTAATTCAGAACCAGTAATAAAGTATTTATTAAACGAGCTGGGCAGGAGATTGTGACAATAGCGGTGCATAAAGAGACAAATTTGGAATCTGTTAATATTAAGAAGAGACAGCACCATGTGATTATAGTATAATGGGATAGAGCTAGACCACCATTGAACACCACAAACTAGTCTTAAGGCACGTTTTTGCAAGGTAACCAAGGATTTAAGACGTGATGGGTAATTAGAGCCCCAGGAGATATTACAATAAGATAAATATGGAAATATAAGTGAATAGTACAGATGAAAAAGAATAGTTTTAGGAAGGCAATGCTTAATCCTGTGAAGAACCCCAATATTTTTCGCAATTTTCTTGGCAATTGCTGAAATGTGGTCAACCCATGTAAGGTGCTTATCAACAATAACCCCAAGAAATTTAGACGAATAAACTTGGGTAATAGGTACATTATTAATTAAGAGTGGCCTTGTTATATCAGGAATTTTTTTCCTTTTTGTATGGAATAAAATAAAATTGGTTTTATCAATATTCAAAGAAAGTCTATTGGTTTTAAACCATATTTCAATTGTGGCTAGTTCATTATTTGCTATGGCAAATAAATGATCTATGGAATGGTGAGAAAGAAAAACATTAGTATCATCGGCAAAGAGTATAAATTTAAATAAGGAAGAGGTCATGGACAAATCATTAATATATAACAAGAATAGAAGAGGACCAAGTATTGACCCTTGGGGTACACCACATAACATATTCAAGGCTAAGGATTTTTTACCCTTGAAATAAACATATTGGGTTCTATTAGTAAGGTAATCCAGGAACCAATGATTACTAACACCACGGAAGCCATAGTACTCAAGTTTTTTTACTAGGATATTATGGTCTACAGTGTCAAAAGCCTTTGATAAATCGAAGAAAATACCCAATGAGAATTTGTTCACATCCATTGAATCAGTAACATTGTTTTGAAGGTCTAATAGGGCCATATAAGGAGAGAGGTTCTGTTGAAAGCCATATTGAGTAGAGGATAGCAATTTAAACTTGACAAGATAATCAGTTGCTCTATTACACATGAGTTTTTCAAATATTTTAGAAAAAAAAGATAATACAGATATTGGACGATAATTACTGATCATTTTTTTATCCCCAGATTTGAAAATTGGGGAAATTTTAGCAATTTTCAACTCATTAGGTACAAGACCAGTAGCAAAAGAGGCGTTTATAATAGTACTGAGTGGGGTAGCAATAGACTGTATAGAGGATTTGGCAATTGAAGGACTGATTTCATCTGGGCTAGAAAAAGATGCTTTTAATAAACTAGAGACCTTGATAATCTCCAAGTCGGAGGTTGGAGTTATACCAAAAGAGCACATAGGAGGAGAAGGCATGAAGTGTTCAAAAGGGGTTGTAACATTTGGAATTTTGGAAGCAAGCGTGGTTCCTATAGTGGTGAAATAATTATTAAAGGCATTAGCAATCAGTACTGGATCCTGTACCGACTCAGATCCAATACGAAAAGAATCAGGGAGACAAGAATCTTCCTTAGTATTTAGGACCTGCTTAATTATTTTCCAAGTTTGATTAAGGTTGTTGCCACACTGGGTAAAACAGTCAGAATAGTAACGAGATTCAACTTCTTTTCTCACAGATTTAAATTTATTGCGATACTGGGTAAACAGTTGTTTGTTCAGAGCAGTAGGGTTAGTTAGGAACTGCTTATGAAGCCTTGCTTTTTTCCTACAAGATTTGAGTAATGACTTGGTCATCCAAGGCTGTTTAATAGAGTTACGCCCCTTCTGTTTGACCATTAATAGTGGAAAAGCTTTATCATATAGGATTTTATACTGTTTAAAGAAAGCAGTATAAGCTAGATTAGGACCACTATTTGAACATATAGTATCAACAAAAGACCAGTCGGCTGAATGAAGAGAGCTGATAAATGTCGCTTTGGCATCCTGGGAGAATTTACGTGTCACAGAGTAGGGAGGGAGAATCTGGGGTGGAGGGCTGAGGTCAATGTGAAGAAGGACAGGGAGATGGTCGGAGATGTCATTAATTAATATACAGGAATCTTGACCGAAGCTTAAACAATTAGTAAATATATTATCAATAAGTGTAGCAGTGGTATCAGTGATTCTCGTTGGTCTAAGGATGGTTGGGAAAAATTTGTGCGAAAACATGGAATTAAGGAAGGCTTCAGTAGGGGGGTGTTCACTATGCCGAAGTAGGTTAATATTAAAATCTCCCATAAGAAACACTCGGCTGGTAGATTTAGATAAATACAATAAGGAGTCATTAAAGTCGTCAAGAAAATCAGGGATTGGAGAACCAGGAGGCCGATAGATGGAACCAATTATTATATCTTTACCCTTTTTTTGAGGTAGCTTAATAAACAAACATTCAAAAGTATTAGATTTAGATTTCGACCAGTCAGCCTCCAACACCTCAAAATCAATACCTGATCGAATAAAGAAACCAACACCTCCAGCCCTTTTAATTGTCCTAGACTTATGAATAAAGTTATACCCCGGTATTGATATAGTTGAAGCCAATTCATCAGAGAGCCAAGTCTCAGTGAGAGCGAGAATAGAGGTGTTAGATTGTGATAAGAGGAGATGAGTTTCAGGGATCTTTAAATTGATGCTACGACAGTTCAAGTGAGTTAAGCAAAAGTGATCAAGAGTATTAAGGCCAGCATAAAACTCAGGTAACTGAGTGGTAACTTTGTATAGGCTTGAAAAAGCAATCCTAGTGCTATAGAAATTATAATCAGCGTCAAGGTCCTCATTCTGTAATAGGGATCTGCATTCATCATTATGATCACACAAGTTCAAGTAAAATTTACTATTGTCAGACAGGGAAGAAATACTAAAATAATTGGTGTTGTCGACTATGCCATTAGAAGAAACATCAACCGAACATGAAGAAAATGGTAAGTTTGAATCAATACAAGCATAACAGCACCAAGTTGATCTCTTCAGATCATGAGTGAAAGACACACATTGAGTATGATAAGAAGACTTACACACTATGCATTCAATCTCATCTGATAGTCCATCTACCACATAACCGCAATGAAAACAATTGTAAGTTGAAAACGACATAAGCACACAATAACCAAAACAGAAAAAATGTTACAAGTGCAGAAAGTGAAAAATCGGACTTTTTCGAAATTGGAGACAGGACGACAGAAGCAGCGAAATGGTAATAGAAAGAAGTGAGGTTTATTCGAATTTCATTGGATTTTTCACTGCTTTGCGTCTGTTAATACGTGGATCAGCAGTAGATTTGATTAGCGCTCTCCCAACGGATTTGCCATGCACCGCCTTGCGACTTTACATCTGAATGACTTTTCGATTGCGTTCGTATTGAAACGCATTGAGGTTCACAAAAGCTCAGATAAATCGTGAGACCTTCTGAGTGGCTGCGATGGCTGCATGCGTCTCTGGCTACTGTTGCTGACCGGTTTAATGTGCGGAGGAGACAGAGAGCCACATGGCTCAACAGGCATTGCTTCTGAGGGACTGGGCTGGAAAATAAAGCAGAGGCGTGAAACCGGAATGTGGCAGGTTCCATTTAAAGATGATGGCATATTCCGGCCGTATTTTGCATTGGTGTATTTATAGAGTGCCTCCTGCAGAGAAGATACCAGCAGGCAATTGCTGACTATGCAGTCCAGTGGAACAGATGTGTCTGTAGACGTTGACAATTGTAGCACTCCTGCCAGATGTAGAATTTCTTCTCTTAATGATAATAATAATAACGACAATTTATATGGCACCGTAACGGGGACATACCGCTACAAGGGCACCTAATTAATGGTCATGCACGATACTATTTTTTACCAAAAATGGTGGGATGGTGGCTGGAAGGTGTGGGGACTGTTTTGGTGTTTTGAGGCAATGACCTTTCAGACAAGTCTCAAGAACTTGAGTGTAAATTGACCAGTTTGTGAAGTCTTTATGCTTCTGTCATGTAGCTATGTTAAGCACCTTCGTGATGCTATTGTAAGGCGCTATATAAATGTCCATATGCATACATACCTAATACCTATTATATACATGCATTCATACATACATACATACATACATACATACATACATACATACATACATACATACATACATACATACATACATACATACATACATACATACATACATACATACATACATACATACATACAATCATACATACATACATACATACATACATACATACATACATACATACATACATACATACATACATACATGCATGCATGCATGCATGCATGCATGCATGCATACATACATACATACATACATACATACATACATACATACATACATACATGCATACATACATGCATGCATGCATGCATACATACATACATACATACATACATACATGCATGCAAGCCTACATACATAGTATGTATAGGTTCTGCGATCTGAAATAGCCTCCCATTAGCCTTGCTACTTCTGCCTAGGCTAAACTCCCCTGCTTTTTATAAGTTACTCAAATCCTACTTTTTAGCTGTGGGTGGGCTGGGAGCGCCTCTAGTAGATCTCTGGAAGAGTTGCTATAAAAATTCTCAAAATGAATGAATGAATGAATAGTATTACATGTATACTACATGCTTTCTGAATGTTCACATGTGCAGTGCTAACGGAAACTTGTCCAAAATATGTAATTAGAGATGTTGGCATTATCTTTATTAGAAATTCTTGCCGAATATTAAGGTGTCTTAAAATGTGTGGATCGATTCTTGAGAACAACATATAGAATGTTGATGTAGTTGCAGAATGAGTTAAGTCACGGACGTCTCTCAACACATTTCGGAGTCTACGGTTAAGTGCTCTACAATCTCTTTCCGTCTCTAATTTACAATCAGTCGCCCCTCTCAGGGTGTGTAGCTGACCAGTGGCCATCCTCAGCCGATTGTTCACCTACACATCGGTCTTGATGGGCTTATTCTGCAGCTGCCTTTTTTATGCTGTCAGGCGATTCGTCGACGGTTAAGGAGCGGTTTTTTTATTTTCTGATTGCTCTTAGCGCTTCTGCTGAAAGAGATCTGATCACGACTGTGCCATGATAGGACTTTCTCTCTCTGCAGGTTGACACTGAGATGGAGTGATTAACTTCATTTAATTACCTTGTCAAACTGACAGAGTTAAAAGCGTTCTTGATGCTGTGGGTATTGCCACTGGGCCTCGAATTGAGCGCCTCTGAGTAGTTTCTTGAAGGGGCGCTATATAAATGCTCTGAATGAATGAATGAATAAGGTCAATCTGAAGAACTACCCTTGTAACCATTGATGTCACCTGCACATTATCTCTTTATGGTATATTTAGTTAGTGGTCAGCTAAGTTCAGATAATTATATCTGTGAGGAATGCATTCAGGAACATTCCTTTCATGTGTTTGTATTTAATTAAATGTGTTAGCAAGATATGTGTAGCCTATGTATTTACATATGTATTGTGGTTTATATTACTGCTGATGAGTTACATTGGCTCATTAAGCATTATGTAATTGTGTATGATGCATAAGTAAAATGAATATTGTTGAGTCTTGGGGGTGTGAATAATTGGCATTTTTGCCGATTCTAGATTTGTTCTGATTTATCAGAAATTACTTACTGACCCCCAGTTATTTTTCTATAATTTTCATACTGTCAGTATATATATATATATATATATATATGTATGTATGTATGCATGCGTATAATATATATATTTATATATATATATTATGTACAGTATATTATATATATTGTATATATTTATAATTATAATTATATGTGATTATATATATTGTGTATATATATATATATATATATATAAGTATGTGCTTTATATACGCAGGCTGTGTAATTCTGTATATGAATGATTTGCTGAATTCGTGTCATCACTTAAGAGCATTCGGACGCGATTAGGTGTGGATAGTCTACACGTCCTGATCAATCATCTCTGCCGACCGACGAGTTGTGCGCTTGACAGCCGACGTCATGACGCTCGGCCAGTTGCCATGCGGTGAAGGGGGGGGGGCAAGTTTTGTGCAGTGCTTCAAAACGACTGCACTGCTAATTTATGTCCGTCTTCTGATCAGCATTGAGATTCTCTTGTCCAAGTGGCCGCCGCACCCAAGTGGCGCCCTCTGGTCTACGATTTTCTCAATGATGCCGATTTGGTGGGGGTGGGGGGGGGGGGGAGAGTGGACGCTGCCGCTGCGTTGGTGTTAATTTGGTGAGAGAATTGATGGCATACGGAAGCTGCCGTGATGATGCGGCTTAACGGAGGGTCTGGTGTTTCTTGGTGCTGTATGTACGTATGTGCGTATGACATCGTATGCATTTGTGTATGTATGTATGTATGTATGTATGTATAACTATGTATGTACGTATGTATGTATGTATGTACGTATGTATGTATGTATGTATGTATGTATGTATGTATGTATGTATGTATGTATGTATGTATGTATGTATGTATGTATGTATGTATGTATGTATGTATGTATGTATGTATGTATGTATGTATGTATGTATGTATGTATGTATGTATGTATGTATGCATGTATAACTATGTATGTACGTATGTATGTATGTATGTGTGAATACATGTGGTGCGTGGTGGTGTAGTGGTGGGGTTCAGTGCCTTGGAGCCGGAGGGTTCCAGGTTCGAATCCACCTCAAGCTGCTGCATAGGGACCTCGAGCAAGTTCTTCATTCACAGTTATTTTTCTACAATGGGCATACTGTGACAACCACTGTATCAGCTAACTGATCATATACTGCGGATCTATTTAATAGAAAATTTGTTGTCACTATTATATACTTTCGTTGAGGATCTTTTTTTAGGTATTCACACAATGCCAGCGATACGGTGCTTTGATGTAACGAAATCGAGTGTGCACACATTAATTTTGTTTGGATGGATATTTTTTACATAAGGACATTACAATTGATTACAGCGTAACTGATAATAAGAGCAGTCAGTGTGCGAGGGGGAGTCCATCTAATGGAGAATAATGACGGGCCGATGTTTTTCGTGGGGGAGGGGGGGCAGCCGCGGCCGAATACGAGTAACGAATAGACAATGGCGGCCGTTAATCTTAAGTCTGAATAAACAGTGAAATGAAGACAGATAGCAACGCTGGGCGGCGCCACCGTAGCCGCCGCCGCCGCTTCTGATCATGATGATGATGATGATGATCGAGGCAGACGGATAATTAAGCAGACGAGTAGATGTCGTTAGGTGGAAATAGCCTCCGACGACGAGCTGAACGAAACAGACGTGGCTCGTATTATAGGCGAGCCGGAAACACCCGAGTGAGCCGGAAAGGCCCGAGTGAGCCGGAAACACCCGAGTGAGACGGGGCCCGAGTGCCGTAGTAATGTGTCGTCTGCTGTTATAGTGACCGGATGATTCTACGCGTGGTGGCTGCTCTCTTTTTTCTGCCCCTTTTTGGTCGTGTCGCAGGCTGTGGGGGATTTTAGATGGGCTGCTACTTTTTTCAGTAGTGTTTTGCTTCCAGTCCTTTGGAAGTTGTGGCCCGACGCTGAGAGGATTTTTGGATTTTGATAGAGATACATGACTTTGGAAGTTGTAGCCTGATGCTGAAAAGATGTTTGAATTTCAATGAAGATATAATATATCTTCCACACAACAATGTTGTTGTGAATTTTGTAGCATGTTTCTCGTACACACCTTAAGTGTTTGAGCACTTGTATATTTACGTTTGTTGTCTTATTAATTGTGCTGTCATCATTTGGCGAATAAAAGATTGATATATCACTTCAAAATGAAGTGCTTGGACATACGAAGAGCAGTGGATAAGACCAGAGACAGAGCAACTTGGAGACGTCTTGTAATGGCCTCATCGTCAGCATGCACTTGACGGAGGAGAAATTGAATATCACTTCAAAAGCCATGGCTTGAAGCCAAGAAGTTGTTTGGAGTTAAAGTGAAGATCTGTAACTCACCCTACCCTACTGCCTATATTATACAGCCTGTTCAGTGAACTTCTTGTAGCAACTGTATGAAGCAGTCAGTCATTTACGCATGAATTCCTCTAAGATATCCTGATCTTATGCTTGTGATAAGTGCAATTTAGCTGAATGGATGAATGAAAGTGTTGTGATCAATTGATGCTGACAATTCAAGTATCAAACACCCTGTAATATTTTCATACAAGAGCAGACATACATGTAGTAAGACAGGTTCAGTGTACAGGATCTGATTGATGTAAACATGACAATAATTGTAAGCCTGTCAGGCGCAATACAAACCACTAATATGCTGTTTAATGCCAACGCGAATAAAGGGTGTTACGCAACGTAGGGGCTATACTATACAAAACTCACCCTACCCACTGCCTATATTATGGAGCCAATATATGACCCTAAGGGCCCGTTTATGCAGCCATATATCTGTCCCTTCCTATGTCCACGTTGGGTACTAATTGTCTACTGCTGCTGCTGCTGCTGGTGCTGCTGCTGTTAAGGCAGACTAGGGATTGAGTCAATGCTATGCGCTTTTTTCTGTTGTTATTATCATCATGACATTAGCACTTATACATGTATGTGGTGCGGCTATTGTGTTGTCGGCGTGGCACCGGTTTATGCGCGCTGCTTCGATAAGTCGACATGCTCTCCCGTTTTCCGGCTGATGTAATGTCACGAAGGTGCGAAAACGTCTGAGCCATTTCGAGTGGGGGTGGGAGGTGAGGTGGGGGTGGCCGTCACTTTAGGGACGACCTTAAAGGGCTGTTATTAGGCGTCGCGGTGGCGGCGGCCCCCAGTAAATCTGCCGGCTAATCCTTCCCAACGCTCTAGCAATTCATTCCGATGGTCTACCACGCTAACCGCTGCCTCCTCTTTCCTGACCGTTTATCCCCGAATTCCGAACCCCGTTTCGAAAACGTTTTTTTGGGGCTTTTAGTTTTTGCGCAGTCGGCAGAGTTCCGACTTCCATCGCAATTCAGCGGTCGAGGATTAGTCGATGTCTTGCCCGTCTTCGTTCTTTATGTCTTGGTTCAGTCCGGCTTGCTTTTATGTTTTTGTCTGGTTCGATTCCTGGGATATCCGTGGATCAGGACCGCGGCAATAACGCTTTATGTTGGTGGTGATGAGAGGGGTACTGGCTATGGTGGTGATGAGGGGAACATCGCGGTTGATAGCGAATGGGCGGTGCATGCTGCCTTTGATTTTTTTACGATTTCACTCGTTTCGTGGTGCGAGTGAAGTCTCGTATAACGTTGAGTGTCAGTGATGGGGGAGATGGGGGCGATTGGGGGTCGGCTTGGTTTTATGAATTGTTGTGAAGCAATTCGATTCTTATGGGTTTCCCTGTTTGTGGATGAAAGCAATGACTGTGTGCTGAAGATCAGGATAGAGACAGGCAGGCAAGCAGAACGAAAGTGCTCACGATTCAGAAGAAAAGGGGTAGAAGGGGTAGAGAGAGCCAAGGACATGGACGAGGAGCAATTGGAATAGGAATGGTTGCAGAGATGCATAGGCTTACAATATATATATATATATATATATATATATATATATATATATAATATATATTTTTATACAGGGTGGGCCAATAGGAATGCAACAACTTTGACGCCTTATAACTTGAACAATTTTTATCCGAACGTCGTGATGAATATACTAAATTGAAGGTAATTATCCATTCTACTATACTGTGTAAACTCGTGCGCTGATATACGGCACCGTTTAAATAAAAGTTTGGTGCGGCGCACACCTCTCAATTTTGAATGTAAATAATGAACATATCATGGCGCCGTTCACGAAAGAGGATAGAATTTTAATCAGAATCTTAAAAATAGAAAAATAATACAATGCACATCAGATGTTGATAGAATTCTCTTCTAGAAAATGGAATAAATATGCTCTACATCGATTGATTAAACAAATTGATGCCACGGGAACGTCTAACAGCCGCAGCTGTGGTCGCAAACGTTCTCCCGCCGGCGCATCGTTCACGTCATACGGTTGCCTATCTGAACGCTAACGTACCAGAGTTTATTGAACCGGAGAACTGGCCACCCAACAATCCGGATTTAAACCCGGTTGACTATTCGATATGGGGTTGTCTTCAGCAACTGGTCTATCGTGAACCGATACGTGACGTTGAACATTTGAAAAAATTGATTGTTTACTGCTGGGCTGAAATAACCCCAGCCCTGGTGGCCTCAGCCATTGATCAGTGGTCGTCTCGTGTCCATGCTGTCATTAAAGCACGTGGTGAACATATTGAATATTTGTTTGACTTATGATAAATTCACTCAAGATATGAATTGTTATTAATTGTTAGAACTAGTGATTGTTTAGAATCGAGTCATTGACATATTCAGTTTAAGACTTTTGGTTTTTTCTTGCAGTTTCATCTTAAAAAAGGGACATCGAACATTAATAGCATTATCTCAAACAGTCGTAATAGTATCTCTTAGATATTTTGCAGAATGATAAACTGGATAATTATGTTCAATCTGGTATATAGACCAAGACGCTCAGATAAAAACTGTTCAAGTTATAAGGCGTAAAAGTTGTTGCATTCCTATTGGCCCACCCTGTATATACACACATAATTATACATTTTATATAATATATATATATATATATATATGTATACGTATAGCGTTGTAAGGACAGACAACGAAACAGGGAGAGAGAGAGAGACAGACAGACAGACAGACAGACAGACAGACAGAAAGAGGCAGAGAGAGAGAAACAAATAGGCAGAGAGACAGATGGACAGAAAGAGACAAGGAGTTGGATGAGTAACAAAAGAAAGAGGAATGCTGGTATTAAAGACTTATACTTTGCTGTATCAAATGTCTTAAAGATAAATAGAATTTTTTGCATTATTGAGTCAGACTGGGTTCACAATAATAATAAATATTCGTTTATTAACATTCAGATGTGACAGACCGCAGAATGATTACAGGTACAGGTTATACTAAATACGGCCCACCATAGCACGACACGCAGGTCCGCTTTACAACAGTGGGTTCGGCTTAACACAAATGGCCTAAGTGCTGGATCACTCCTGGTTCGGCCTAGCCAGAAGTGGGAGGGGCTATCTTATTTTTGGCAGAACCCGAGTCAAGCAACACAACAGGAAAGCGCCACTGGCAGCTAACAGAACAGAAACTTTAATAAATTAATGCCCTGTGCGAGGCTTGAACCCGGGTCGCGTGGATGACTCTCAGTTTATCGACCAGCGCTCTATCAACTGAGCTATGGACCTACCCCAATGAATCAGAAGAATTCTGAGCGAAACAGAGAGCAAGCCAGAGGGACAGACAGACAGACAGGCAGAGAGCAAGGTTCTCTGTGACAGATTGCAAGCTGCTGTAGAGACTGATAATTACGATCTCTTAAAAAGGCGCTAGATAAATTCACTCGGTAAATGAATGACTCTATTTAGAGTCGTGTCGTCGAAGGCTGGTGCAAATGTCGTCTATTCATATGCCAGGAAGTCTGGAAGTACACTATATATACATATATATACACACATATATATATACACACACATATATATACATACAGTGTATATATATGTCTGTCTGTGTTTTATATATATATATATATATATATATATATATATATATATTAGGGTGCCAATGAAAATCAAAGTTTGAGTTTGTTTCGGTCTCACCCATTAGTTTTGTTCATTTAGCTATAAAACTAAAACGTATAAAATTTTGAAGCAATTAGGCAACATTTACTGGCTGCACAACACCTGTGAAGTTTTGAAGATCTGCAATATGGAATTACATAAGCCGCTATGTATAGCAGAATGCTCTGCATTGTGCACGATACACATGTAGTGTTCCTTGTTGCATTAGTGTTTAATAAATATTATTGGTTGCAGTCTTTGACTGACCAAACTTCTTTGGGGGTGCTTTAAAGTGCTGGTTATGACTTTAAACCACCTGAACCAGATATTGCTTCTGCTCCTCTTGGTTCGTGATGTCGGACTTGAACATCTGTTTCAATTCGATTCCCCGTTCAGCTCTGTCTTGCTACCACCTTCAGCTCTTATGCCCTGCACTCTGATGTGATTAGGCCTATATGCTGCACTGGTGTTCCAAAAGCTTGGATCTTGCAAAATGAAATCTTGTGGGATATCCATGAAGTAAATAATGTCTTTGTGTTTCGTGACACAAAAAGAGACAAATGTTTTCAGAGAAACAATTCTTGTCAATTGACACTCAAACTGGAAAATCTTTTCCACCCAACTTACAAAGGGCTGCAACTATGTCAACGTTTTCCATAACAGAAAGTTCAGAATAAAAAAAGGCAAGACCAAGAAGTGATTCACACACACACAAGTGCTGCAAATGGCGCCTGAAAGTTTTTATGACTAGATCTGCAACAGGATTGCTTGCACTGGGTTAGACTACAAGATCTTACAATATCTGTAAGGCGTTTCGTCATGCAGATGTGGATGATGTGCATGTGTGCCATGCTATAAGATAATAATTATAGTCTAAATGTCCAATCACAATCATATTAAACTGCTAAGCCCAGGCAGCTAAACGAAACTGAATTTCCATATGTCAATAAATTAAGACTGCTGCAGCCTGTGCCTCACCAGAGCAACTGCATAACTTTGGAACCCTGAGAGGCTTCATCTTACCATCTCCATGGCTGCACTATGACTGCCCGGCCGAACAACGGTTTCTTCACCTGTGAGAGCAGGCAATATCTTACCATCCCAGTGTATCATCAGAGGACCATGAATACCATCAAAGGAAAATGCTTCCTCTTTTAAAAGAAGTAGATGCACAATGCGGCATTCGTGCCAGTCGTACGGATTCCTGCTAAAAATTAATTCCAAAGGACTGTGACCTAGAGATGAGACTGCAGCTGCCAGGATATAAGTTGCATTAAATTTTCTGTCCATTACCCATGTTCTACGCAGTGCTGATACTACATCAGGATTAATTATATGTACTATTGGCTTTGATGTCTTCCTTTCCTTTACCACAGGAATTTTCACATCACTGTCTTCCCCTTCAGTTGTATTGCCTCCATCGCTGTCGTCTGTCTGTATTGCTATCTGCAATTTCAATAGAGCTGTCATCCATTGATACCTCACTCTATTGTTCTCTTTTCCATCTGTTTGTTACCTATTTTTCTCACAACGTCGCTCTTCAACCTTCTCAAGCTTCAAGTCAACGTGTCCCAGACTCCCACGTCTTCCTTTTAATTTTCTCCCATTTTGCCAAGGACATTGCTTTTTTGCCAGTGATGTTATAAGCATAGAGACTCAATATAAAACATAGATATGATAAAGATATATTGATATAAAGCAAAGATATAACCAGAAATGGTGGCAATCTACAGAGTTAAACAAATTTTAATATCGAGACAGACCAATATGTCAGAAATTAACTAGCATTACGGCACATACAACTGTATAAAACTTCAGGAGCAGTGTGCAGCCTCTAAATTTTTTTATTTTCCTCCCATTTTTTCTCTGATTAACCCCCATATACAAAGGAACATTTGCAGAGGGTGAGAACACAGAAAATAAAAATTTTATTTTTTGCTGTGTATTTCATTGGCACCCTAATATATATATATATATAACACGTCCACTTACATTAAATTACAGATGATAGAAGGCCTCTGACTGTGCTTGTGCTGTTCCAAGACATGAGAAGATACAGAACAACTGTTGTGTTATCGCTGTTGTGTAATAAAAGAATAAATAGGAGATGGGTTTTTCGATTCTAGTAGATTCATTGTGTTATGTTATCACTGTTGGGTAATATAAAAATAAATAGGAGATGGTTTTTTCGATTCTAGTAGATTCATGGTCGGACATTGGTCGGTATGCCCTCATCAGTTTGAATTATCATCTTCAGATCTGCAGATGCCAAGAAATTTAGTGGATTTTGTTTACAAAATTGATTTTTCTCTCAATAATATCCAATCCATCAATGCATACATGCGTAATTGCGTATAGATCTATCATTTATATCTGTATACATTTATGCATGCATAAATGCGTGCATACTTCATACATGCATACATATATGAGTGCATCAGGGCTTTTTTAAAGAATTTTTTAGAACTGAACAATGTCTTCTTTGGCTTTTTCACTTACCGTCCTCCATGGCAAAGTTTCCTTTCTCTGGGTTTTCTGATGATTTTTTTAATACCCGTATATGTTATGTGAAGCCTATTCATCCTGTGAATATTATCTCATATGATGTCAATTATATAACGGATGACAATGAACTTTTGGGATGACAACGGCCTTTTTACTACTTCCAGCTGCACATAAGTGCTTTTACAACTGCACAAATCCATTTAGATGTGCACTAAAGAAAGCCCTGGCATGCATGCATCCATATTTAATTGTATAGTAATACATACAATGTACAATTGTACATTGGTACATAATACAGTGGTACGTAAGTCTATATAAATATATCCACACATGCATAGTTATATGCATACATATATACATATTGCATGCATACAAACATATTGCATAAATGCATTCAAGCATCCATGCAAACATTCATTGCAGGCTGCAAACACATTGTTGCAAACTTGCAATTCAAGTAACAATTGCCCCCAAAATGTTGATTGATATTAATAAACTGTGAGCCTTGATTGATAATGATTATCAGCACTGGTGTTAATTCACTGCTGGATTATGTAAGTTCTACCATGACGCTTAGTGGTGTTAATTCACTGCTGGATTATGTAAGTTTTACCATGACGCTTAGTGGTGTTAATTCACTGCTGGATTATGTAAGTTCTACCATGACGCTTAGTGGTGTTAATTCACTGCTGGATTATGTAAGTTTTACCATGACGCTTAGTGGTGTTAATTCACTGCTGGATTATGTAAGTTCTACCATGACGCTTAGTGGTGTTAATTCACTGCTGGATTATGTAAGTTTTACCATGACGCTTAGTGGTGTTAATTCACTGCTGGATTATGTAAGTTCTACCATGACGCTTAGTGGTGTTAATTCACTGCTGGATTATGTAAGTTCTACCATGACGCTTAGTGGTGTTAATTCACTGCTGGATTATGTAAGTTCTACCATGACGCTTAGTGGTGTTAATTCACTGTTCGATTATTGTAAGTTCTACCATGACGCTTAGTGGTGTTAATTCACTGCTGGATTATGTAAGTTCTACCATGACGCTTAGTAGTGTTAATTCACTGCTGGATTATGTAAGTTCTACCATGACGCTTAGTGGTGTTAATTCACTGCTGGATTATGTAAGTTCTACCATGACGCTTAGTAGTGTTAATTCACTGTTCGATTATTGTAAGTTCTACCATGACGCTTAGTGGTGTTAATTCACTGCTGGATTATGTAAGTTCTACCATGACGCTTAGTAGTGTTAATTCACTGTTCGATTATTGTAAGTTCTACCATGACGCTTAGTGGTGTTAATTCACTGCTGGATTATGTAAGTTCTACCATGACGCTTAGTGGTGTTAATTCACTGCTGGATTATGTAAGTTCTACCATGACGCTTAGTGGTGTTAATTCACTCCTCGATTATAATCGTAAAATTATTGTAAGTTCTACGATGACCGCATGTTGTGATTGATTTAAATTGAATGATTGATTGAAAGCGGTGCTCTGCTCTCATTGCATAACATCTTAGCTTTGGCTGCTGCTGCAGCTGTGTGCATCTGGTTTCGGATAAAGGCTCGAACTTCAGTTTCAGCAGCAGCTGCAGTATCAACAGCACTATCAGCTGCAACAGTAACAGCAGCAGGATCCATCGAATCTTTTTAGCTGATTAAATTAGAGAGGGGCCATGTGGCTCTGTGTGGCTCTGTGTGGCTCCGTGTGGCTCCGTGTGGCTCCGTTTGGCTGCGTGTGGCTCCGTGTGGCTGCGTGTGGCTACGTGTGGCTGGTGAGTTGGTGAGTGTTGTGAAATAAATGGACGTCCTTAGCAGCCAGCCAATGATTCCTATTGATCTCTAGCGATGCGTGGATGCCTTTGATAACGTCGCCTTCTTCCCGTCCTACCCTCCCCACCTCCCACCCCCAATCTCCCCCATCCCCACCACTCCCGTGCTCTGCATCCGCTACCGCCCGTCCGGCCTTCCTGTCTATGGCTTATCTCATCTTTGTCCCCCCAAACCCTGTCGTTTGGAATTGTTGATTTTCTGTTCCACAGATTATTTATGATGATGGAGATGTTGCCCTGCCCGTGGGGGTGGGGTGGGGTGTCTGGGTGGTGTGGGGGAGGGAGGGGTCGATGGACGCAGTTGTTGCGGTGGTTATGCTGCTGGCAGAAAATGGGGATTTGGTTTGCATCAGTTGCGACAGTGTTTTTACTCCGCCTCTTCTTTTACTGCGGTGGTGTGAAGCTCATAAACGTGCGCACATCTACAGCGAGGGTCGATCGTCAACGGCAGATATTACTGTTGATCAAGTACAGCAGCCTCCTCTGCTCTGCTCTGCAGCAGTGTGGTGGCCGCATCTGTTGGACCAGTGTCTGATGACAGGAGATATTTATGTTCTACGAGTTAAGCTTTTTTGACCATTTTTTGTGTCGACCGTGCAGGCAGTCTGTGATGGAACGAAAAAGTGGTTCAAATGATGGACACTGTTTTGAGATAATTTAGGAATCTGGTATTTTATGATGGAATTTCGACTGTGCGATTCAAGGAATAATGTTTTGACTCTTGTTTCACTCGATGAAACCAATGCATTGTTAGTGGGTTTATTATGATAATAACGGCACTGTAGAAGTCTTTTTTTGTTGTTCGTGGTTGGGCTGGGAGCGCCTCTGAGTAGTTTCTTGAAGGGGCGCTATATAAATGCTCTGAATGAATGAATGAATATTACAGATAGGAATCATCAATAGTATTGCTAGCTAATGAGCAGCTAGGCTAGAATAATTAATTAATATCAAGATGCAATGATAGAATCTGATGCTCAACAACCTACAGCATCAAATCGGTCAGCGCAAAGAGCGTCTCTGAGTAGCTTTCTTGAAGAGGTGCTATATAATAATCTTCGAATGAATGAATAAATAAAAACAATTCCTTTCAGCTGTGGATCCAAAAAATGTGGTTGTTTACAGTGAAATTCTTTGGGCAAAATAATCTCTGTCCTATTTCTCTGACAGACGGAAAGACAGACAGGCAGAAAGACAGACGGACGGACAGACAGACAGATGCAGTGACAAACACAGAGAGATCGGGTAGGAGAAACATGGATAGTATTTCAGTCGGAGAAGAGTGCAAGAAGAGATTGTTTCACCTTAAATCCGATTGCGAGCATAACAGGATTTCGCCTTTCGCGTTGCAGACCCTACAATGTTTTTGCGTACGTGCTGTTTTGGCATGGAGTGAGGACGTTATGCGCCACACTGGCGTCTTTTAATGGCCATCACGGGAGCGGCCTTTTTTCTTCTGTATTCATTTGGTGATATCGGTTCTGTTCATGTCTTTGGCAGTGTCTGTCCGTATCTCTGGCAGTGTCTATGTCGCTGGCAGTGTCTTTGTCGATGGCAGTGTCTGTCCGTATCTCTGGCAGTGTCTATGTCGCTGGCAGTGTCTATGTCTCTGGCAGTGTCTGTCTATGTCTCTAGCAGTGTCTATGTCTCTGGCAGTGTCTGTCTATGTCTCTGGCAGTGTCTGTCAATGGCAGTGTCTTTCCATGTCTCTGGCAGTGTCCATGTCTCTGTCTCTGTCTGGCTATGTCTCTGACTGTGTCTGTCCTTGTTTCTGGCAGTGTCTGTCTATGTCTCTGGCAGTGTCTATGTCTCTGGCAGTATCTGTCCGTATCTCTGGCAGTGTCTATGTCTCTGGCAGTGTCTATGTCGCTGGCAGTGTCTATGTCTCTGGCAGTGTCTGTCTATGTCTCTGGCAGTGTCTATGTCTCTGGCAGTGTCTGTCTATGTCTCTGGCAGTGTCTGTCTATGTCTCTGACAGTGTCTGTCCATGTCTTTGGCAGTGTCTGTCCTATGTCTCTGGCAGTGTGTGTCCTTGTTTCTGGCAGTGTCTGTCTATGTCTCTGGCAGTGTCTATGTCTCTGGCAGTGTCTGTCCATGTATATGGCAGTGTCTGTCTATGTCTCTGGCAGTGTCGGTCCATGTCTCTGGCAGTGTCCATGTTTCTGGCAGTGTCTGTTCATGTCTCTGGCAGTGTCTGTCCATATCACTGGCAGTGTCTGTCCATGTCTCAGGCAGTGTCTGTCCTTGTCGCTGGCAGTATCTGTATATATGTCTTTGGCAGTGTCTGTCCATATCACTGGCAGTGTCTGTCTATGTCTCTGGCAGTGTCTGTCTATGTCTCTGGCCATGTCTCTGGCAGGGTCTGTAAATGTCTCTGGCAGTGTCTGTGTATGTCTCTGGCAGTGTCTGTCTATGTCTCTGTCATTGTCTGGCTATGTCTCTGGCAGTGTCTGTATTTGTATCTGGCAGTGTCTCTGGCAGTGCCTGTCAATGCCCCTCACAGTGTCTGTCCATGTCTCTATCTACCTCTGCTCAGCCCCTTCCTGCCATCGTCGTGTCATATGCATACTGTTTGAATGATTCGCGTTTTTATGTCGCCACCGCCGCCTCAGCGGTCATTGTGCCGACGTCGGAAGAACTGTGTGAAAATCGGAAAGCGATCGCTCAACGTCTTTGGCCATTTTGCCCGATGACAAACGTTGCTGATATTGTACATGCGGAGGACGTGAGGCACCGGAGATAAGGCGGTGAAAACGTTTTTAGAGCTGCCGTTCGTCCGGCTTGACCACGGCTTCTCTGACCTTTTCTGCCGATCTGTGGCAGGTGTATAGACAGGTCTTGATGTGTTACGTTTCCGGTGATTTTTGTTTATGAGAGCTGTTCTTGCTATAATAATAGCCTCTAGAAGTCTTTTGCAAGTGACCTTTTTTCTGCCAATGGATGTGTTCTCACCTCTAATCCCTAGTTGTATTCCCACTGGTCTTTCACTCGAAATTGAAGAAATTGCTTTTTCGCAGAACCTATATTCAGATTCTTCCACTGTTTGTTGTTACTTCTAAGCAACTCTAAATATCGCCCACCTTTGCCTTCTGTCTAACTCCTTGCCTGACTTTCCAGATCTTGACCTCCTGCCTATCAACTTTGTTTTGATTGAGCGCCTGTGAATAAACTTGTGTAGACGCTGTAGAAGTTCCTAGTTTACGATTACGATGGTTATAGACTGACATGACAAAGGGAGTTAATACAACAACAACAACAACAACAACAACAACAACAACAACAACAACAACAACAACAACAACAACAACAATAATAATAACAATAAGCAACAACAAAAATAATAATAGTGATTATTTTGTGCTGTACTGTGACTGGTACAGCGGTACTGGTACTGGTACTTCACGGCACAGCGAATAAATCCACTGCTGGGAATGGATGACACGAAGGCACATAACTTCCTTGAATAAGATAGAGCACAGCCAGTGTCACGGGATATTATTTCCCCCTTAAAGCTATCCAGGGGATGGCATACACCAGGTATAGAGAGTGTCCAAGGATATAAACAATTCTATCTCAATTATTGAAAAATGTGTAGATCTATCTATATAAATGAAAATGAAACTTTCCAATAGTTCATGACATAATCACGCCGAAAGTTACGCACCGATTGTTGTGAAAATTTACCAAAACCTTCCATTCCAATAGCACCGTGTCTTAAGATTTCTTTTCCCCGAAAAATGCAATCTTTTCCACAAAAAGTGAACTTTGCAATACGTTCGACCGCCATTTGCAAATTCAACCAAACCGCACGCTTGCAAAATTTCAGAATCGTCTTCATCTTAGCTTTGGCTGCTGCAGCTGCGTGCATCTGATTTCGGAGAATAGCTCGAACTTCAGTTTCAGCAGCAGCTGCAGTATCAACAGCACTATCAGCTGCAACAGCAACAGCAGCAGCAGCAGGATCCAGCGAATCTTTTTAGCTGATTAAATTAGAGAGGGGCCATGTGGCTCCGTGTGGCTCCGTGTGGCTCCGTGTGGCTCCGTGTGACTCCGTGTGGCTCCGTGTGGCTCCGTGTGGCTCCATGTGGCTGGTGAGTTGGTGAGTGTTGTGAAATAAATGGACGTCCTTAGCAGCCAGCCAATGATTCCTATTGATCTCTAGCGATGCGTGGATGCCTTTGATAACGTCGCCTTCTTCCCGTCCTACCCTCCCCACCTCCCACCCCCCATCTCCCCCATCCCCACCCCACCCGTGCTCTGCATCCGCTACCGCCCGTCCGGTCGTCCTTCCTGTCTATGGCTTGTCTCATCCTTGTCTTCCAACCCTGTCGTTTGGAATTGTTGATTTTCTGTTCCACAGATTATTTATGATGATGGAGATGTTGCCCTGACCGTGTGTGGGGGGGATGGGGGTGTGTTGGGTGGTGTGGGGAGGAGGGTCGGTGGACGCAGTTGTTGCGGTGGTTATGCTGCTGGCAGAAAATGGGGATTTGGTTTGTATCAGAAGCGCGACAGTGTTTTTACGTCGCCTCTTCTTTTACTGCGGTGGCGTGAAGCTCATAAACGCGCGCACGTCTAGCGCGAGGGTCGGTCGTCAACGACAGATATTACTGTTGATCAAGTACAGCAGCCTCCTCTGCTTCTCCTTCTGCAGTGTGGCCGCATCTGTGGCACCAGTGTCTGATGACAGGAGATATTTATGTTCAACAAGTTCAGCCTTTTTGACAATTTTTTTGTTGTTTCGACCGTGCAGACAGTCTGATGGAACTAGCAAGCGGTTTCGTTGCTGGACACTGTTTGAGATATAATTTAGAAATCTGGAATTTCGACGGCGCTTTTCAACGAATAATGGTTTTGACCCTTGTTTCTTATAATGTAACCAATGCTTTGTTAATGTGTTTATTATGATTATAACGGCACTGTAGAAGTCTTTTTTTTGTTCGTGGTTGGGCTGGGAGCGCCTCTGAGTAGTTTCTTGAAGGGGCGCTATATAATATAAATGCTCTGAATAAATGAATGAATATTACAGATAGGAATCATCAATAGTATTGCTAGCTAATGAGCAGGGTTGAATATAATTAATATCAAGATGCAATGATAGATGCTCAACAATCTAAAGCATCAAATCGGTCAGCACAAAGAGCGCCTCTGAGTAGCTTTCTTGAAGAGGTGCTATATAATAATCTTCGAATGAATGAATAAATAAAAACAATTCCTTTCAGCTGTGGATCCAAAAAATGTGGTTGTTTACAGTGAAATTCTTTGGGCAAAATAATGTCTGTCCTATTTCTCTGACAGACGGAAAGACAGACAGGCAGAAAAACAGACAGACGGACAGAGAGACAGATGCACAGAGAGATCCGGTAGGAGAAACATGGATAGTATTTCAGGCGGAGAGTGCAAGAGATTGTTTCACCTTAAATCCGATTGCGAGCATAACAGGATTTCGTCTTTCGCGTTGCAGACCCTACAATGTTTTTACGTACGTGCTGTTTTGGCAAGGAGTGAGAGGACGTTATGCGGCACACTGGCGTCGTGTAATGACCATCACGGGAGCGGCCTTTTTTTCTTCTGTATTCATCCGGTGATATCGGTTTTGCAGTTCATGTCTCTGGCAGTGTGTGTCCTTGTATTTGGCAGTGTCTGTCTATGTCGCTGGCAGTGTCCGTCCATGTCACTGGCAGTGTCTGTCCATGTCTCTGACAGTGTCTGTCTATGTTTCTGACAGTGTCTGTCCATGTCTTTGGCAGTGTTTGTCCGTGTCTGTGGCAGTGTCTGTCTATGTCTCTGCATGGCAGTGTCTGTCCATATCACTGGCAGTGTCTGTCAATGTCTCTGGCAGTGTCTGTCCGTGTCTCTGGCAGTGTCTGTATATGTCGCTGGCAGTGTCTGTCCATGTCTCTGACAGTGTCTGTCAATGTCTCTGGCAGTGTCTGTCTATGTCGCTGTCAGTGTCTGTCCATGTCTCTGGCAGTGTCTGTCCTTGTCTCTGGCAGTGTATGTCCTTGTCTCTGGCAGTGTCTGTCTATGTCTCTGGCAGTGTCTGGTTATATCTTTGGTAGTGTCTGTCCGTGTCTCTGGCACTGTTTGGCTATGTCTTTGGCAATGTCTATCCTATGTCTCTGGCAGTGTCTGTGTCTCTGGCAGTGTCTGTACATATCACTTGCAGTGTCTGTCCTATGTCTCTGCCATGGCAGTGTCCATGTCTCTGGCAGTGCCTGTCAATGTCCCTCACAGTGTCTGTCCATGTATCTGTCTACCTCTGCTCAGCCTCATGCTTCCGTTTCCTGCCATCGTCGTGTCAGATGCATACTGTTTGAATGATTCGCGTTTTTATGTTGCCACCGCCGCCTCAGCGGTCATTGTGCCGACGTTGGAACTGTGTGAAAATCGGAAAGCGATCGCTCAACGTCTGCGGCCATTTTGCCCGATGACAAACGTCGCTGATATTGTACATGCGGAGGACGTGAGGCAGCGGAGATAAGGCGGTGAAAACGTTTTTAGAGCTGCCGTTTGTCCGGCTTCAATACGGTTTCTCTGACCTTTTCAGCCGATCTGTGGCAGGCGTATAGACAGGTCTTGATGTGCTACGTTTCCGGTGATTTTTGTTTATGAGCCGGGCTTGCTATAATAATAGCGCGTCTAAAAAGCTTTCACAAGTGACCTGTTTTCTGACAATGGATGTGTTCTCACCTATGTTCCCTAGTTGTATTCCCACAGGTCTTTCACTGGAAACTGAAGACATTGCTTTTCGCAGAACTTATAATCTTATTCTTTCACTGTTTGTTGTAAGCAACTCTAAACATCGCCCACCCCTTTGCCTTCTGTCTCACTGCTTGCCTGACTTTCCGAATCTTGATCCCCTGCCTATCAACTTCGTTTTGACTGAGCGCCTGTGAATAAACTAGTTTACGATTACGATGGTTATAGACTGACATGACAAAGGGAGTTAGTACAACAACAACAACAACAACAACAACAACAACAACAACAACAACAACAACAACAACAACAACAACAACAACAACAACAACAACAACAACAACAACAACAACAACAACAACAACAACAACAACAACAACAACAATAATAATGAGCAACAACAGCAAAATAATAATAGTGATTCTTTTGTGCTGTACTGTGACTGGTCATCCTTCATGGCACAGCGAAGAAATCTGCTGCTGGGATTGGATGACACGAAGGCATATAACTTCCTTGAATAAGATAGAGCACAGCCTGTGTCACGGGATATTCTTTCCCCCTTAACCCTTTAATGCCGAGATGGTTGTAAATGGTATAGGAAATCCTATCCCCTCCGGCATTAAAGGGTTAAATCTATCCAGGGGGATGGAATACACCTGGTATAGAGTATCCAGAGGTACATGTATAAAAGCATTCTATTTAAATTATTGAATAATGATGCTAATCGTTTTTAGTGTGATAAGAAATGTTCGAAGCAAGGCAATTCGAATTTATTTAGTGAATCTAGAAGTCTAGATGTTCTTATGTTTTCTATATGTTCTTAAATGTTCTAAAAGCAAAGCAAACAAAGTTAGCTGGTAGGAATAAACATGCCTGTTAATTAGTGGCAATGTTCAAAACAAAGAAATTGGAAGTTAATTTGCCAAAATAAACACACGCGTAAGTGGCTTTTTCAGCTTCTCTTCATCTGGGGGGATACAATTATTAGGGGTATATTCTATTTCGTGACACCGGCAGGCATTAAGGACTTATACTCATTGCATTTGTGCATCTGCGGCTAGTGCATTATCTCGCGCACGAAGCTGGATATTTGCCCAAACCTAGTTATGCTCCAATCAGACCGCTTTTTAAAGATAAACTGCCGTTGGTCCATGCAGGCTCTGCATACACAACGTTGCCATGATCAATTGTTAAGCATATAAATGCATATAAATGCATATAAATGCACATGCATATGAATGCATATGTCATATAAATGCATATGCATATGAATGCACATGCATATGAATGCACATGCATATAAATGCATATGCATATGAATGCATATGAATGCACATGCATATGAATGCACAATGCATATGCATATAAATGCATCATTGCATATGCATATAAATGCATATGCATAAGGGTCGTGGAAGGTTGATTTGTAGAATCATTGCAGCAGACAAATCGTCGCCTGAGAATTATAGTGTTCTATGTGCGTTTTTGTTTACTTTGGAGTTAAGCGCACAGGCCGATTCAGAGTAATTTGTTCTATCTTGGTACAAAATCCCGTCTGTTGAAATGGTGTCTTTACGAGGAATAGAACAGAATTATTTTATTCCTTTTGCATATGCTTACTAACTGATAGGAATTACAATATTCTATGTGAACCAACCAATTATATTGCAAAGATTTAGTCACGTGTAAACCTATATTATAGAAGAAGTTGTGTTCATGAGTATTATAACCCAGAATTATTTTGTTCTATTTACGGTCACGTGGTCTGAACGGCAAAATGTGATTCGCCTATGCATATAGAACATTATAACAGTAAGTCGTAATTCGTTTTGCTAACAATTATAATGTTCCATGTAACGATAGTCCATGGCTATTTCTGTAACATTTTGTTCTATTTGAACAAATTCCGAAAGTCGCCTTCAAATTGTCTTTTCTTATGACAGAAGTCACAATCGTTGTGATTTTTAAAGTTGCAGATGTCTGCATAAATGTTTTCTAAACATTATTGCTCAATTTTGTCACACCCAAGTGTTTTAGTACAAAATGCAAAGTCATTAAACTTTCTTTTTTGATTTTCTCCGTTTCGCCAAAAGTGCGCATAGAACAGTCTAGTTCTCGAGCGACGAAATCACGTCATAAACTGTTTTAAAGTATTTTACTGAAGCGTCTATATTAATCATACAATTCCGAACCGGCAAGGTCATCGGAGGTCGACATATTATACACAGCGAAACGCAAACAACAGCGTATATCCAATATACATGTATACTGCATGACATTTTAGGGTTCCTTGATTGAATTTGGATTTGCTGAGACTGTCCGAATCAATAAAAGCAGATCTCGTTTGATATGCACAGTCTGCCTGTTCAGTTCATTGCAGGTCAGCTTAGGCCAGCTTTGTCGCTGCCTTTACTTAGGACCCCTCCCTTCCTCCCCCCCCCCCCCCCGACAGACAAAGATGGATGCTGATTAAAATCTTGCGTTTGCTGTTGAATCAACTGTTTGGTAACTCTTGATGTTCCTACAACCTTTGACTTCACTGATTCAAGTGATAAATATCCAATGAATGACACCCGTTGTCCAACTTCCAAGTCACAAACACCGCATTCATTGAGCGGCTGTCTCTGTTTTTTAATCAGGAAAACAATGTGGGTCCACTACAGAAATGGCCAGTGGTAATTGGAATTGATTTCCAATCCTTTCAGAGTGGTGGTAATTTCAGTTTTTAACGACGATGCTGTGATAACAAAGACCATTAACTTCGCCCTCGTCCTCCTTTATCCAGTCTTGGATAATACTGTAGGCTATTGATAAAATAAAAGTCAGCGGTGAACACTATTTTGATGACTCGCACTGTAGATGTTCCCAGATCCAATTTATATAGTTCCATCTTAAACATAAAAGTGTTTTTTTCCTGAACCTGGGAGTGAACCTTATTTTGATGACTCGCACTGTAGATTTTCCCTGACCAATTTATATAGTTCCATCCTAAACATAAAAGTGTTTTTTGTTTTTCTGAACTTCACATAAAGATGTTTTTGTCTTTTGTTCACAGTTTCTAGATGTTTGTTGTTTACTAGAAAAACGAAGATGAAGACGTGATGTGCAGCTCAAGATCCGACTGGATTGGACCAGACCAAAGTGCAGGAGGCTTAGGACAGAGCCCAGCGAAAGAGACGATCTATGTCTTGCCTTCATCGGTGGTAGGAGTTCACACATCTTCCTCCATTCTTAATGTCCTGTGAAGTCCTTGCTTCCTTATGCCCGGCATTTTTCACCGCAAAGGTCACCGTTAATAAGTCCGAGACGCCATGGCATTTAACGCAGCGCGTCTTAATTGAATTCTTGGACGCGTGTGTGAAATTAGCCAAATTTGTGAAGCCATGAAACATTTAGGGGCGTTCTGTTGTGAAATTGATGTTGTCATGCTTTTTTTTACCCCAAAGATCCTCTGATCCTAGCAATAGCTTTCAAGAACTAGTTCTTCTAATGGAAATATTGTGTTTTGGGCTGTTCATCATTGGTCAAACATTCCATAGAGAGTGTCGTATTCTTATAAAAGGTTGCAGAAGACTGACTTGTGTGTCAACGACCTGTGATAACTACTGGGGAACATTATTCTTTCTAGGTTTTTCAAATTTAGGCTACAGACTGCAAGGAGGGTCTGACAACCCGCAGTCATGTTGTTATCTGAATTGTTATCTTGAAGGGGTGCTGTATAAATCCATAGATAGAGAGAGAGATAGATATTCTGGGGCTAAGAATGAAGTTGATAATTTCATACCCAATATGACCTGAGCCTGCCTCTCAGGATTGCTTATGGCCTTGCACTTCTTATTGTCATATTTAGATGTTATATGGTTGAAAGTGGACACTGGATTATGCTCGTTTGTGTTTACATTACCATAATATAAAAGAATAAACCGAATTAGAATAAATACTAGATAGGCAGACAGACAGATAGATATGCTGGGACTATCACTGAATCAGAAATAGACATCATGGAAAGTTCAAAACACATATTGTAACTACCGGTATACAATTATAGGCCTACACATGTTGCCCGTTCATTGTCAGAGGTTGGGTAAAAATAATTGTGTGCTGAATGTGTAGCTGTTTCTCCTGTATTGTTATTTACTACACGTTTTAAATTTGTTGCTTAGAAGAATTCATTCGCACTGCCATCAACCATATTCAAGAGTAAATTAGAAATAGAAATATCATATAGAAATTAAAAGAATCAATTTGAAGAAGATTTTACTGATGCACTATCATGGATTTAGATAGTGAGCAAGACAGAGAGAGGGGGGACAGCAGAGAGGAAGAGAGGAAGGGAGGGAGAGTGAAGGGAGGTACTAAGAAAACATAAGAGGCCAGCTACTAGTAAAAGGGACCAAATTGTCTACAGTCTCTGTTCAATAATCTAGCCAAGCCATCATGATTGAGTTGCTCATACCATAGGCAGATATGAACAATCAATTTGGCATTCCTTCATGTGGTTCAACCCGTTCAATAAGTTCTCCCACCCTCCACATTCATTCCCCCACGAGCAGGGCTCAGCATTAAAATGAATAATGGTTTGGCGCGGAGTAAGCAGCTTTCAGTTGCCACCGAAGAGCAGAGCATGGGCGGATACAGACATTTTTGAAAGGGGGGACCAAATTTTCTATCTCTCTAACCTTTTCCTGCTGCATTCAAATTCTTTTTTATTGTTCCCAAAAAATAAACATAATAAACAGAACAGCATAACACAAGGGTATTAACAATTAAGTCATTCAACAAAGACTATGGAAATAGATTAGGGAGCAATAGGCACTCCAGAAGGGACGAGTTCCACTTAGTAGGGGCCTATAAATTAATTGAAAGCTTGTTGAAACCTGATGGGGGGTGGGCACGCCCTTTGCACATTTCTGAATGGGGGGCCGGATTGGCCACCTGGATACGCCCCTGCCGAGGAGTGAATCTACGACATTGAAATTAAAGAAGGACGAGTTCTAAACCCAAGACTTTACGATCTGCTGTCCTCGTAACTTAATAATTATGACTTGAATCCGATGGATGGGCGGGCGGCGGCGCTCATGGTGATGAAATGACATTGCTGTGACCTCCCCGTTCTGTCTGGGTATGTGTCTTGATTGTTTACTGCATGACTCTTCTTGTCTATCTGTGCATCGTGTTCGGTTTGTGTGTGATGACCTTTCTGATTTGTTTTGTCTGATTTATTTTATTTCATTTTATTTTATATATTTTTTTTATTACACGTCTTATTATTGGAATGAATTCTGGATTGAATATCAGATTATTTATATACCTATGGAACAGCAGCAAACCAAGCTATGATGATGTCTTTTGATTGCTGTTGATTGTATCATCATCATCATCATCATCATTGTCATCATTGTCGTTGGCTATAGTTGTTCTCTACTGTCCTGAATAGAAGTAAGGCAATGTCATCGCCAATGTTAGCCGAGTAAATGTGCTATCTTGGAGTACATTTTTTTAAATTTTATTATTTGCCTTTGATGTATTTATTTGTTGAAACAACACTTAACATCTTAATTTTGTCATAGACCACTGGCCCACTGCAGAGAGCACCTCTGAGCAGATATATATTATTTAATAAAATTAAGAAATAAACTTGTAAATAAATATCTTGAAGAGACGCCACATAAATTCATTCATTCATTTATTCCGAGAATTTATATAGCACCTCCTCAAGAAACCTACTCAGAGGCGCTCTCTGAGCCTCTGTGCTGTTTGATGTTAAGTGTAATTAAGAACAAAAAATATTACACAAGTTAGCAAACAATGCACAGTAAGCTGGAATAGTCACCGTTGGCAGGCACACACACACACACACACACACACACACACACACACACACACACACACACACACACACACACACACACACACACACACACACACACACACACACACACACACACACACACACACACACACTCACACACACACACGCACACACACACACACACACACACACACACACACACACACACGCAAGTGGAGCCTGTAAATGTTCGGAATGAATGAATGAATTTCATGCATTCATTCTGTTGATGCTGTTGTTGTTCAGAAGGGATGTAATTCCGTGACCGGGACGACTTTCTTCTCGGGCGGTGGTCCAGTGGGACTTGGTCAAGCGACGCTCATCTCCATCGGGGTCTTCTCCATCTTCTCCGCCGTTCTCGCAGTCAACAACTGCTCCTCATCATCCTCATCCTCCTCCTCATCGGAAGTCTACGCCAGGCTCATCCTTTCAATTCCACCGGAATTCGACCTGCGTAAGGCTCACTTGATGTTGTCTGAGTAACCACTAGGTTTTCGCAATCCTTACCTAGCCTACTTCTTTGGAGATTATCCCAGTCTTGGCCTTGTGACTGAATAATTTATGTTAACTAATCAATCAATCAATCAATCAATCAATCACATAAATTTATATGGCGCCTCTTCAAGATCTCTACTCAGAGGCGCTCCCAACCCAGGCCTGGTCAAAAAGAAAGGTCTTGAGAAGACGGTAGAAAGAGCCAGCTGAGTCACGAGGAAGAGAACGGAGAGCCGTAGGGAGGCCATTCCAGATAGCTGGACCCACCACGGAATATGCACAATTAAGTTATTGGATTGATTAATGTCTAACAACTTGGTGATACTTGACATGCTTTTTGTAATTTTTGTTTCTGACTTGGTGTGCTTGTTGCTGTTACAAACGGACCAATAAAATTTATTGATTTGATTTGATTGATTTGAAGTACTGAAGTGTGTATGTTTCTATGATGCATGCATTTTATCAATACAGTTTATGCAGTACCTTTTTAACATCTTTTATTAAGGTTTAGTGTGTATTTGGTCAGTGTCCCAGTTAGTAATGTGACTTTCAAATCAGGGATCCAATATAAACGAACTTCTCTTTTGTCATAAGCTTTCCATTTTAATTAACTTGATGAACTTTCGTTCTTGCTATCATTGCATTGTGTGTCTGGGTGCGAAGAGGGTGCTGTGCATGAGTTGAAAAATCTGTGACAGTCATATGATTGTTTAACCCTTTACCGACCAAGGGTACGGTAATTCCCATACCAATTGCTGCACTTTGGTTGGTAAGGGGTTAAAATGCACCTGATTTTTAGATGATAGGCTAATACGACATTCGGAAATTCTGGTCAAAATCTAACATAGATGACATGAATCTGTGATAAGGAAGCTGTAATTATAGTTGACTGAGTCCCTGCTTGTATATGGAATGGATCCTATCAATGAAGACCATGGGCAGAGTTTGGTTTCCGTTCTTGGGGGGCTAAAAACTTGGACTTTGGTTGGGGCGGAGACTTAGCCCAGATTGAGCGGCGCCGGGAAAATTTTTTGTGTTTGTCGCCCAAAAAGTTGATGACCTTTTTTAGTCATCGAGTCAAAATCTCGTTAAACTTAAACCATACTGTTTTTTACGGACAAAAAACTGATGACATTTTTAGTTGTTAGTTTCAAGTTTCCTTCGTGAAAGAGCCATTTCGTTAAAGAAAATTCTAGTCGGGGTCTACTAGGGGGGAGGGGTTATAATATACCATTTCCATGGTAAAAAATATGAATCTGAGCCTTCTTGGGGGGGGGGCTTAGCCCCCTAGCCCTTGATAAACTTCGCCCATGATGAAGACTTTTCAGATTTCTACACACCACATTTTTTCGAATGTCCCAGATATCTGTGGAATCTCTCTCGAATTCCACGCATGCTGTAACTATTACTTTGTGTAAATTGCGGCTGATTGCCAAGTCTCTTAGTGAGTCTTGTGGTTTGATGCTGCACAGAGAAACGTTTCAGATGTAGGTTTATGTACATGATCATTGCTATTGTAATCACAAATTTATATAGCACCACTCGCGACCCGACGACACGAAACAATGATCGAACATAATGGTTCTCGGTCGCTACCAGAAACTAACGAAGGAGAGGCGCATTGCGGGGAGTTTATGTTTTGGGTTGTTGAGCAAATTGCTGAAGCGGGAGGAGGCCCCCCCCCCGACCACGGCGAGCTTATCTGTGCTGCCTAAAACGAGCATATAATGTGTGCTGTTATGAGGCAGGAATCGAAATTGGCTACTTACAGCAGTGTTTTTTTATGTTGTGTATGTTTGTCTGTCTCTGTATGTCTCTGTCTGTCTCGGTTTGTTTGTCTCTGTCTGTCTGTTTGTTTGCCTGTCTGTATGTGTCTCTCTCTGTTTGTCTGTCCGGTTGCCTGTCTCTCTGTGTGTCTCTGTCTGTCTATCTGTCTGTTTGCCTGTCTGTTTGTGTCTCTGTCTCTCTCTCTCTGTCTGCCTGTTTTCCTGTCTGTTTGTCTGTCTCTGTGTGTCTCTGTCTCTCTATCTGCCTGTTTGTCTGTCTCTCCCTGTCTCTGTGTGTCTCTGTCTCTGTGTCTGTCTGTTTGCCTGACTCTGTCTGTCTGTTTGCCTGTCTGTTTGTGTCTCTCTATCTCTCTCTGTCTGCTTGTTTGCCTGTCTGTTTATGTCTCTGTCTCTCTATCTCTCTCTGTCTGCTTGTTTGCCTGTCTATTTGCTTGTCTCTGTGTGTCTCTATTGAGGGGTCAGTGTTTGCAGGGATTTCTTCTACAAGTGTATTGTGTTCAGAGATTGTATCATGTCTTCTGTTGCAGATTCTGTGAAGCTATTCTTCAACAGCAAATACAACAACAACGTTTTGACCGAGAATTGGACGAGAAGGAATGGAACGCATCTGCAAATATTTGGTTGGTTCGTCTGTTTCTGTCTCTGTCTGTCTTTCTGTTTGTATGTCTCTGTGTGTCTCTGTCTATTTGTCTGTCACTGTGTGTCTCTGTCTGTCTGTCTGTTTGTCTGTCTCTTTTTGTCTCTGTCTGTCTGTTTGTCTGTCTCTGTTTCTCTCTGTCTGCCTGTCTATTTGTCTGTCACTGTGTGTCTCTGTCTGTCTGTCTCTTTTTGTACATGTCTCTACTCTTTCTGTCTGTCTGTCTCTTTCTGTCTGTCTTTCTTTGTCTGTCTCTTTTTGTGTGTCTCTCTCTTTCTGTCTGTCTCTCTCTATATGTCTGTCTCTGTCTGTCTCTGTCTGTCTGTCTGTCTCTTTCTGTCTCTCTCTTTCTGTCTGTCTATCTTTGTCTATCTGTCTCTGTCTCAGTCTGTCTGTATGTCTATCTCTTCATGTCTGTCTGGCTGTTTGTTTGTCTGTATGTCTGTCTGTCTATCTCTTTATGTGTGTCTGTCTGTCTCTAATGCAGACTTGTGTAAACTGGAGCAGCTTTCCGCCAGCTGCTGCAATGATGGTCCAATAACCTCCGAAACTTGTGCCTTTTAATGAATATTATAATTCACAAATGAATTTCTTTCCAAAGCACTTGGAAATCAATCCTTCCTTCTGTAAGTGGCTGGGCTGGAGTAACAGCCTCTTTAGATCGTCCACTTGTTAACCCTCTAGGTGCTATTGATCCATATAATCAGCACCATTACAGCCGTCCCTCTACAGCCAACTTAATTGGTTGTCTTTCCACGTCCGTTGCTGCCGACCGCAGGAGGCTAAGTGAAGGTCAGATGGAAGAGAAATAGTCCAGCCAAAACGACGATCAACAGATATATATATATATGTATACTATATGTATATATATATGTATATATATGTATATATAAAATTATATATACATGTGTATATATGTATATATGTATATATAAATATTTGTATATATATGTGTGTGTATATATATGTATATATAATATATATATTATATATATACGTAGACCATTTTGTATTTCGATCACTTCTGCATATATTTTTACAGCATCGATTTTTCTGGTCGTTTCCCTTTCCCTGACTAGCATCTGGGTGTGCTGCCCATTCCCTCATTTGTTGGGACTGGTGCAGTCGAAGCTGTAGCAGAATTTTGCACTATTGCTGCAAACACTGATTTTTTTTTATCCTAATGTGATGTGTAATTTTTGAGTCGTTTAAAAAGTGAGGTGGTTTAAAGGAAACGTTCCTAGAAGGCGGCTGGTTTAAAACGAGTGGGAACAAAAGGGGAAATAGATGGGAACCGTGTAATCCCACTTCTCTCAAAATTCATTGCTTACGTTCCCACTGATCACAATGCATGGAACCCAAGAAACACATATGCGGTCCAATAAAACTCTTATTCGGCGTTCCCACTGCCCACCCAAACCACTTTAACCACTGTCCACCCAAACCACTTTAACCACTGCCAACCCAAGCCACTTTAACCACTGCCCACCCAAACCACTTTAACCACTGCCAACCCAAGCCACTTTAACCACTGTCCACCCAAACCACTTTAACCACTGCCCACCCAAACCACTTTAACCACTGCCAACCCAAGCCACTTTAACCACTGCCCGCCCAAACCACTTTAACCACTGCCCGCCCAAACCACTTTAACCACTGCCAACCCAAGCCACTTTAACCACTGCCAACCCAAACCACTTTAACGACTGAACACCCAAATCACTTTAGCCACTGCCCAGAAGTGCTGCTAAAATGTTCTGAACCTGAAAGAAGCAGATTTTTTCATCAATTGCTGTGACTCTGTGATCAATAATTTGTCTGGCAGTTTGATGCTTAGTATGCAACTTAAACTTTAGGAATCTACTGTGATCTTTTGTTGTGGAGCAGACTTGCCGGATGCTGATCCCACGGATGCCGCACCTTGCTCCGGATCCATGTTGTGTCCAGATGTCTATGCTCAGAACCTGGCCGGATGTGATGCTGCGACTGCGCAGTGCGTCTGTGAACGGGGATTCACCCTTCAGGATGGCCTCTGTGTCGGTATGTAATGCATGGCAGGACTTGATCATTGTAGAGTCACTCCCAAAAACACACCACTCCCTTAGCTTCCACTTGTCATTTAGTTTTTAATCGTAGGTGATTCTTAAACTTGGTGTACTATCATTTTCGGTTCGGTATAATTTATTCTATTGTATTGTGTTGTATTGTATCTATAAATTTATAAAGCACCTCTCACAGTGCACACCAATCAGAGGTGCTCCCAGTGTGAAAAACCAAGAGAAACAAAAGTAGTTTTGAGACAGTGAATACTGAATAGGCCTACATATACTTTGGGTACTAGTTAATAACGACAAACATTATTAGCTTTTAATAATTTTGTAATGGTTTGTGCTATTTTTCACGTGCACTAATAGATTTTTGTAAACATGTCAGTTTGTATTAGTTATGTGATGCTTGTATTGGTTTTGTGGGCCTTTTTGGGCATGATGTCATCCATGGACGACCCTTATTACTTCTCAGTGCTAAAAGTCTTTTAAAAAAAGAAGTGCCTGGACGCTCCTTACCTTTCCAAAAGAAGTGCCAGGACGCCCCTTACATTTTCAGGTTTGCTGGCCAAATGAGTGGCAGGACGGCATAGAGATTTGAAAATAAGTGCCAGGACGCCGTCCATGACCGTCCTGCCACACTTTAAGCCCTGTTGCTTCTACATGTGACTCTTCTTGAATTTAATTGTCTTTACGTTTTGATTGGTGAGTCAGATGTGGACGAGTGTTTGATTGGCATGTGTCCATCATCGGCTGACGTCTGTGAGAACACGTTTGGATCGTATGTCTGCCATTGTCACCATGACGACGACTTCTTATCCAACGGACGAACGCTCTGTCAAGGTATGTGACACAGTTTTCAAATGTACTCACAACATTCAGTGGCTGTTTCTATCCCTCATAAGCAACTATGCTCAATCCCTCTCCTTCCCAGTCACTTTTGGTAGGCCTCAGTGTGAGAATTGTGGAAAAATAACTGGGGGGTTGGCCTATGGTAAACTTGGAATTGGGGTATGAAAAACAGACTTTACTGTGGGGCTCTAAGAAAGACTGGGGGGTTGAAATCCTCCAGCCCCCCCCGGCAATTCTCACCCTGGTAGGCCTACACTTGTTGAAGTTGTCGTTAGATTGTTGAGAGCTGCTATCTAAAGGCAATTGATGGCAGTGAGTAACTGTGAACAAAAGGACTGCCTTAAAGTCCTTATACAGCATCCATCTCAGGGAAGGTTCAATTTTAAGCGAGTGTTGTGACCAATCAACTACTGTGGGTCCGGGTGTGTGTCTTCCTTCGGGTTCCTGTCTGTCTGTATGTCTATCTCTGTCTGTCTGTCTATCTCTGTCTGTATGTCTGTCTGCCTGCCTGTTTGCCTGCCTGCCTGCCTGTCTTGTCTGTATGTCTGTCTGTATGTTTGTATGTCTGTCTGTCTGTTTGTCTGTCTTGTCTGTCTGTTTCGTCCAAATGACGACTTCTGATTTGTCCAAATTGCGAATCTGTTTTAGAGTAACATTAGATTCGCTTTGGATTGTCAGATGAGCAATTTAGGACAGACGTCTGGATCTGTCGTGTTTCCTTTCTGTTTAACAGTGTGCTTATAAGACCTATATGCCTCTGTCATTGGACTATTGCGTTTGGCTAAGTTGTTAAGAAACATTCGCCAGATGGCGATAGTGAGGTGTATTTGGCTGCCAAGGAAAGGCTCTGTCTGTGTTAAAGCCCCTTTGTTTGGTTCAGAAAGTGGAACCTTCTATGCAAATAATATCTACTGACAGACACACATTGTCATCATTATAATCATCATCATCATTATTATTGTTATTATTATTGTTATCTAATCGAAGTAATTCTAATCCTTCAAGAAGTAGAAATTATTATTTTTATTAATATTATTATCGTCATTGTCAGTAATTATTGTTATTATTATTATTATTATTATTATTATTGTTATGAT
>OX243827.1:16955500-16973000 GCA_945859605.1 Lumbricus rubellus | reverse complement strand
CTCTGTGCCTCTGTACATGTGTCTGTCTATGAGTCTGTCTGTTCTTCTGGCTGTCTGTCTCTGTATGCGTATCTGTCTGGTTATTTTTCTACATGTCTGTCTGTGTATCTACCCATGTGTCTGTCTGCATGTTTGTGTATGTGTCTGTCTGTCTATTTATGTATGTATATGTCTGTCTGTGTATTTACCCATGTGTCTGTCTGCATGTATGTGTATGTGTTTGTCTGTCTGTTTGTGTATATGTCTGTCTGTCAGTTTGGCTCTCTGGCTGTCTTGATCATCTTCTTGGTAGTTCAGTTGATCCTCTGGTGCTGTCAATCTTTCAGTCTTTTTTACAGTTCTCAATCTGTCATGGTGGCTGCATGAATGTCATCCTTCTGCTTGCGTTTGTCTGTCATTGTCTTTTTTGCTTTTATTTTACCTCACCACCACCACCATCACCATCACCATCACCGCCACCACCACCATCGCCATCACCACCATCACCATCACCCTCACCATCACCATCACCCTCACCACCACCATCATCACCACCACCACTGCCACCACAACCAGCACCACCACCACCACAACCACTCATACCACCACCACCACCACCGCCATCATCATCACCACCACCACCTCCACCATCACCATCATCACTACCACCATCACTACCACCATCACCGCCACCACCCATACCACCACCATCAACCACCACCACAACCACTCATACGGTACCCATACCACCACCACCACCACCACCACCACCACCACCACCACCACCACCACCACCACCACCACCACCACCACCACCACCCATACCACCACAATCACTATCACCACCACCATCACCACCACCCATACCACCACAACCACCCATACCTTCACCACCACCGCTACACCACCGCCACCAGCACCAACACCATCACCACCACCACCACAATCTCTCATACGGTACCCATACCACCATCACCACCACCACCACCACCACCACTCATACCACCACAACCACCCATACCACCACCATCACCACCACCACTATACCACCACCACACCATCATCATCACCACCATCACCACCAACACCCTACCACCACAACCACCATCACCACCATCACCATCACCACCACAACTACCTCCACCACCACCATCACCACCACAACCACCCCATACCACCACCGCCAGCAGCTGTTGCTTAGTGGAGCTAATCAATCGAACGTTTTTTGCTGCTGTGTACAATGAAAATGTCTCAGAGTAGACTTGACCTCTGCAGTCCTCTGACATAAGAGAAAATCACTCAACCATCTGGTCATTCTCGCTTTGTTTGTTGTCTCTCTATAAAGTCTAAAACCATCTCCCTGTTTAACTCCGCCATTGGTTGCACTCTGCCAGTGCCAGTCCCAAGCCTGGATAAAGGAGGAGGGCGTCGCTAATGGTCTTTGTTACCACACAGTGACGTTAAATTGCAAATACCACCACCCTGTGTTTGCTTTTGCTTTCGTATGCCCAGTATGAGAATTGTAGAAAAACAAGTGGGGGTGGGGGTGTGCCAGACTGTGATCAACGTGGAGCTGGGTATGAAAAGTAGACTTTACTATGGACCCTAAGAAAGACTGCATGGTGGGGTTTGAGGAGTTCTCACCCTGCTTATTATGTCTGTCTTATATTTTCCTGTTGCTGAATTCCTCTCTGAATCCGTCTGTTATTGCATCTCTGTTTTATTTCATCAATAGTTTCTCTGCGTCTTGCTGTCCGTGTGCTTGTTTGTCTGTCCCGCTGTCTGTTCTTATCTGTCTCTGTACCTTTGTTTGCATTTTGCTGTCCGTGCTTGTTTGTGTCTCTGTGCTTCTGTTTGCGTCCTGCTCCAGTTGATTCTTTTCCCTTCTTCACATTCTGGTTCTGATGAGATTTGACGTGAGCGCGAAAGAATGTAAGCCTCTGGGGCCGTCCTCCTCCGCTGCTACGTCAACAGATCCCGCACAGAGTATCATCGCTTTGTCGTCACGAAATTGCTCAGAGACGCTCGAGCGAGACTCGAGCAGACGATGAAACGCCATTTTGTTGTTGCTCATCCTGCTCATACTTTCACCCCGGCAGCGTTGCCACTCCTTGGGTTTTTTCACAAGATCTTGGGTTTTTCGATCCGAACTTGGGAAATGGGGTTTTTTCGGGCAGAACTTGGGTTTTTTGCTTGGGTTTTCTGTTTCGACTAAGAAAATCTGGAAATTGTGGACATTTTCGAAAGATTTGGACCGGATGTCTAAAAAAAGAAAGGGTCATCAGAATTTCCGGACTGGAAATTGAAAGATCTATAGATTTATTTTGGTCCGGATGACTAAAAAAAGTCGTCAGATTTTTTGACGGGAAATTGTCGAAATTTTCGAAGATTTGGGCAACTTGGGTTTTTCGACCCTCCAACTTGGGTTTTTTCCCATTTAAGTTGCAACGCTGCACCCTGGCGCTCATGAGCCTAAATGCATCTGAAAGGCTCGGAAAATTGAGGATGCCACTTGGAAAATCAACACTGTCGTCAGAAGGCGGAGCTTGTTGCTATGGTGAATTGAACCGATTGGAGGATTGTTTTGATTGACAGATTAACTTTGAAGTCTTCTGTTCGGAGTTTGTTGTGTTTGCGATGTGGCCAGCAAACTAATTAGCTGGATATCTTGGAGTAATTCTCAGTTCGTGTAATCGTGTTGTGTCCCTGTGGACTGACTTTGGGAGATTGGACAGCTGGCTGCATAGTGTTTTTGCAATATAAGCCGGTTCCGACATCTCACTGACCTATAATAATAGGTCATTTAGGTCACGTCTGCCGGAAGTGTTGTTGTTGTTGTTGTTGTTGTTGTTGTTGTTGTTGTTGTTGTTGTTGTTGCATTAAACATGGAGATTGTTAATGGTTTAGCGTTGGAATGTTGATGCATTAAGAACATTTTGTCCGAATCGATTAATTGTAAAGTTCTATAATAACTTCATAAACTTAAAAGTAAGTAAGTAAGTAACTAAGTAACTAAGTAAGTAAGTAAGTAAGTAAGTAAGTAAGTATATTCGTTAATATATGACCAGTTGCAAAACAGCACTCTGGTGAACAAATATCACATAGACTATAAAAATTCACATATGACATCAAAAAATATCAACAAAACAAAGTAATAATATGTGTACAGCATTCTATCCAAAAATGTTTCCCTCATCTTATTGTCTGCTCTTGGTAACGCACTCGTGTAAAAAATTTTTAGAATCATAGACATGATAAATGGTTCATTATATCTATGGACAGAATCGACCTTTGTGACCCGACCCACTATTGCACGCACACGTGACATATCGATTCCGCTCATGACCTAATAGAGTGAATGCTGGACACGGCAGTACTGTGGTGTTGAACTTAGGTCTATAAAGTAATACGTTACCAGGTCTTAGACATCCACATTGTCCAATTGGGAGTGTGTGGTGGTGTATGCTGGTACCAATCAACAATAAAGATCAGAAGTAAACAAAGGGTGTTTAGAAAATAGCTAAAGTAAAGTTCGAAAGAATGTGCCATTTTTATAAGTATAATATAATGACGTGTTATTGTATATGGACATTTATATAGCGCCTTACAATGACTTCATGAAGGCGTTTTGGTTATGTCTGCCACGTTCTCGATGCACAATGTAGAGCAGCATTGGTGAATTTTCCCCACAAGAGACATTTGGCAGATCCTACATCATGCAGATGTTCATGCGCTGTGCAGACACATGCAGAGGCTAGTTATACGGTACTTTATAAGCATCTTATAGTAGTAAGTCATGCGCGCCTTTGAAATCCGGATACTGTATGATACTGTTGGTACAACAGAAGAGTTTCTGTTTAGGAGCGGAAGCTTGTTTCTATTGCCGAGTTAAGAACATTGAGTGTTATTTAGTTTGTCCTTCAAAATCGTAATCTTCTAATTTCTAAAGGGCCACTTGAAATCCAAGCGCGGGGCACCGGCTTATTCGTGAGCACTGCGTTGAGTCAAAAGGGTTGTCCGTAAGAGTAGTCCATGGTGGTCCGGGTCGAGTAATGGACTCCGTGAATGAAGAAATACATTGAACAGTAGTTGTTGTAATTGATGTATGGTACTCGCGTAGCAATGTATTTATATATTTATTTATTTATTTATTTAGTTCTCCATTTCTATAGCACCCCTTCAAGCTCTCTACTCAGAGACGCTCCCGACTACAGCACTGACACTGCATCGTAGTTTCATGCCGAAGCGCTCGAGCAATTGCGAGTGAAGGACTTGCTTGCTCAAGGTCCCTACAATGCAGCACTCAATGGTCATTGAAATCTGCAAAGAGAGCTGCTGGCCATGCTTCTATTATAAGAGTGAAGAGTTTCAACGACAGTTGTGATTTTTTTCTCTGTATGTACCCTAAGGGTGGGAGTTCTCTGGTTTGCAATTTTGATGTTTTCTGGTGGTGCTGGTGGTGTGTGTGTGTGTGTGTGTGTGTGTGTGACACTGTGTTTGGTTCTCTAAGGATGGGAGACCTCTTGTTTGCATATGTGATGTTTTGTGATGTGTGTGCGTGCGTGTACGTGTGTGCGTGCGTATGTGTGTGTATGTGTGTGTGCGTGCGTGTATGTGTGTCTGTTTGTGTGTCTGTGTGTGTGTGTGTGTTCTCTTAGGGTGGGAGCGGAGTCCTCTCTTGTTTGCAATTGTGATCTATTCTGGCATTGGCTATTTAGTGCCAGTAACAATTAAGCCGTCGTCGTTGTATTGGCTTAATCGGATTTCGGGATGTGCATGTCGAATCCGCTATGCTGCTCGGCGCCTCTCATTGTATACAGTCAATGGTGACTCAATGCTGCTGCTGCAGGCCAACCAATGGAATTGCGTTGTGTTGATATACATGTATCCACAGTACTGCTGCACAGGTTGTTTGTTTCAGGCAATGACAACTGGCTGATGACCGCCTGTGCTCTGAGCCAGTATGAGAGTAAATGTAGAAAAATAATTATTGGCAGGGGAGTCAGACGTTGATTTATGTGGACTTGGGGTGTGCAGTGAGGACTTTATGCAGTATCTTAAGAAAGACTAGGGGTTGAACTCCCAACCCCTCGGCAATTCTCACCCTGGTCTGAACCAGTTTTATGCCGCGTGACGCTCACCGGGTTTGGGGCATCTGAAAACTACGGGAACCAATGCTAATAAAAAAAAAAACAGTTGTTTGTATGAAATTTAGGTCTGTGAGACACACTACAAAATTCTATAGATGCTATGCGATATAGGTCTATAGGTCTAGTGGTCTATGCAGTGCATTGTAGAGTAGACATATTGGCCTGTTTTTTGTATACGCACCAAGATGTTTACTAAATAATAGTGTGTAAATGCAAGTTGTTCCATGTTTTAAAAAATATATATTTTACAAATATACAAGCGTACCTTTGTATGTCTATATCAAGGCACTTGTAAATAAAATAATGAGAACCTCAGTCTTAACCTTTCCGCTGCTGGGTATGCATGGGGGGTCCATCCCCTACTTAATTTCGTATTGTGTACTACCAAGATACCACGGTATCCATGGGGGGTGGGCGCTATGGGAGACCATGGTAACCCATCAAATAACACAGCCAGACCCTGATGACTGCATATCTTTCCGTGGCAACTGAGCAGAGCGCGGGTGATGGATGTATGGCTTCAACAACTAAGCCTGATCTATGAGTTTGGCTATCAATGCGCGTTGTGATTTGGCAGCATCACGTTACGGCAGCTTATGGTGATGGCTGCATCATGGATACTGCCATACAATTCAAATCGCCTATACTGCAATAACTTGTTATGGTCCATTCATACTATGACTCATATTAAATCAAACTGCAATGTGTCTGCTTGAATTAATAAATATAAACACGAATACCATTACATGTATATGAGCAAAACACAGTTTTTCTAGTGAGCCATATGCCTCTGAGTGCATGCTCAACAGTGCAATAATAGGTAGCCACCCCAGTTTATAATATATATATATATATATATATATATATATATTTCTATGTATATTTATATATAATGTACTAATATATATATATATAATATATATAATTATATAGAGAGATTTTATATATATATATAATTATATATATATATATCCATAAAACCGTGGGTAACTGTAATAATATTTATGGGCAGTATGTCAGATGGGTGTATTGCAGATTGCAGGCTGCTCCATTATATATAATTAAATTCGACTTCTGTGAAACTTGTTATCATGTTGTCTTACTACGTTTACTTGTGAATTTGAATTGATAAATATAATTATTATTGTCGTTGTGATTATGATTAGTATTATTATTATCAATGGAGAAGGCTGGCTTTAACGATCGCTAGAGTTCAACGAACTGACAGCACAAGGTGACAAGGTGATTATTATTATTATTTCTTTAACTCAAGGTACCTCAGATTCTCAGGATTTAAAAAAATTATCTGGATAGGCCTACTTAAAAATTAATTCTGGGACAGCTAGAACTCATCAAGATCCGGCAAAGCAACAAATTATCATCATCATCATCATCATCATCATCATCATCATCATCATCATCATCATCAATCATCCTCATCATCATCATCATCGTCATCATCATCATCATCATCATCGTCATCATCATCATCATCGTCATCATCATCGTCGTCGTCGTCGTCATCATCGTCATCACCACCACCACCACCATCACCACCACCACCACCACACCACCACCACCACCACCACCACCACCACCACTACTATTAGGAAGCAGAGTAACGAACTGAGTGAGAGCAAAATCATTTATAAGTCATACGACAATCTTATTCTCGCAAATCATTGAGCACCAGAGTTGTGCTTTCACTGCATAGCAACGGTATCAACAACAACCTGATGCACATTTCAACGCATCGATAGAAAATCCCTCGGATCATTGATGAAGATGAAGACGATGGCCATCTGAAATGTTTCTGAGAAGTGAAGAGCTTCGCTTTTAGTAGCGCAGATTGATGCTCTTGCTGTTAAAGTCCTAGACGCTGTTGATTACTATATCGCCCGAATTCTGTCTTATTCGACCGGACTTTCAGCGGACTTAATAATAAGCCTCGGTCAAATTCTTCCGCCATCTGCAACCAATAGTTCGTCTGCCGTCAGATTGGAAATCGTGGCCGCGTGGTGTAGTGGGTGACACACAGCGACTGGCAAACTGAGTTATGTCACGGCCGACGCTGGTCCCCTGCTATCGTGCGACACAGCTGTCTGCATTACAAAAGGGCCAGACGGGCCTTTTCTCGGTGGTCCGGATTTCGTATTCAGAGGCGGTCGCGGCGGCGTGTGAGAATGGATGGCCGGCGGTTGTAGCCTACCGCTGCCGGACCCCCCACCCCCCACCCCCCGCCGGGCAAATGGCAAATTCCAGCCGTGTTGGTGCCGTGGGATCGATTAACGAACAGGTCGACACTTACTTGCACAAAGGTACCATGGCGCGCCCACCATAACGACCGTGAAGTGATTACTGTGGGGGTGGTGGTGCTGGCCCTGGGGGATTCGCCCGCAGACGTCTGTTTTTGGTCGGGGCATTATGCAAGGCCCTATTTAACAAGGATTAACTGTTGGACTTGGCGTCGATATGTTGCTTGTTATGGTTTGTTTCCGTCCTCTGGCCTGTTAGCGACCCCCTTCTGCTCGAGAGAGTTGCAAAAATATCCATGGATGTGTAAATCAGTAAAAATTGACTGTTTACGAGCGGGTTCGACATCTCTTGCGTAGGTCACGTCTACCCTCTGAGCTGCATAGGTCACGTCTACCCTTTGACCTGCATAGGTCACGTCTACCCTTTGACCTGCATAGGTCACGTCTACCCTTTGACCTGCATAGGTCACGTCTACCCTTTGACCTGCATAGGTCACGTCTACCCTTTGACCTGCATAGGTCACGTCTACTCTTTGACCTGCATAGGTCACGTCTACCCTCTGAGCTGCATAGGTCACGTCTACCCTTTGACCTGCATAGGTCACGTCTACCCTTTGACCTGCATAGGTCACGTCTACCCTCTGAGCTGCATAGGTCACGTCTACCCTTTGACCTGCATAGGTCACGTCTACCCTTTGACCTGCATAGGTCACGTCTACCCTTTGACCTGCATAGGTCACGTCTACCCTTTGACCTGCATAGGTCACGTCTACCCTTTGACCTGCATAGGTCACGTCTACCCTTTGACCTGCATAGGTCACGTCTACCCTTTGACCTGCATGTTAGAAAAACGACAGTAGGCCATTAGTTATCAGACGATCCCTCTATGTTGGTCACGTGACTACTCTGTTGAGCGTGCCTCTCGCCATGTTGTTAGACATTTTGTTTGTTTGATTGGTTTGCTGGAAATTATATTCTGCTATCAGGTTATGGGCCCAGCTACCGGCCAGTTACCAAGTAATGCTTAAAAGTTTATAAATAAGACAGTGACTCGGAACAGCGACTTTGTAGGTTTTAAAAGTAATCGGAACGTTTCGATAGTAAACCTATGTTCGAGCGTTGGTAAAAATCGCTAACAAGTCGCGTGAGTCAGCTTGTCAAGAAAAAGCACAAAATGGCGGAATCAAACGAAACAAAGTTTACGATAACAAAATTGAACAACAGCAATTATCAAGTCTGGAAATTCAAGGTAAAAATGTTATTAATTAAAGACGATTTATGGACAGTTGTGAATGACGACACACCTGACCCAATTCCAGACGGTTGGCAAAGAAAGAACGAGAAGGCGCAATGCACAATATCATTATCAGTTGAAGATAACCAGTTAATACACATTTGCAATTGTAACAATGCAAAGGAAATGTGGCGGGAGTTACAAAAGGTGCATGAAAGATCTAATCTGAGCAGTAAAATGTATCTGCGCAAAAAGCTATACAAGATAAAGCTACAGATTAATCAGAACATGCAAGAATACATAAGTGCAGCCTTGCAACTCGTTGAGCAATTGCGTGGTGTTGGTGAAGAAGTTACTGATCAACAGGTGGCGACTTTATTGCTCTGTGGTCTACCAGATGAGTACGAAACATTGATAACAGCTTTAGAAGCCAGAGAGGAAGATGAACTTACTCAAGAATATGTTAAAAACAAGCTTGTTGATGCATACAAGCGCAAGAAAGATTCAGAAAATGATTCAACAGAAGCAAAAGATGAATCAGCAATGTACTCAAGCAATACGAGACCCAGTAATCGCACTAACTAGCTATCGTCATGATAAACAGCATAAAGACAGAGAAACAAGAACTTGTTTCATATGCAAAAAGGCAGGTCATTTAAAAGTGGATTGTAGAGTATGGAAGGCAAGAATGGAGCAAGAAAATAAACAGCCAAAATTAAAACACAAAGCGAAAAATGTCGTAACAGAAAGATTGAGTGATCTAGGCAACGATGACACTAATCACAGCAGTTTTACAATTGGCATTGGTCAGAGAACAAGTGACTGGTTTATAGACTCCGGAGCCACAACCCATATGACAAACAATCTGAATTTCTTTACAGAACTGGACCAAACGAAGTCTGACAAAATTTACATTGCTAATGGAACATGTCTAATTGCAGATGGAATTGGAAATGGTTTTCTGGAATGCATTTTAGACAATGGCACAGTGAATAGAATTAAAGTCACAAATGTTCTATATTCACAAGGATTAACAGGAAGTTTGTTATCAGTGAAGCAACTGGCAAGCAAAGGAAAGGAAATTGAATTTTCGGGTAACCAGTGTTCGATAAAATACAATGGAAAGTTGTTGGCTGTGGGAAAATCTGAAAACAATTTATACAAGTTGTCATGCAAGAATATTCCTGAAGTTGCAAACATGGCCAAGTTCGAAACTAAACATGAAAATTGTATTCATGTGTGGCACAGACGTTTAGGGCATAGAGATCCGAACGCTGTTAAAGATATTAACAAGCAAGGAATTGCCACAGGAATTCAAATCAAAGAATGTAATGTAAAGATTAAATGTGAACATTGCATTAAAGGAAAAGCCACACAGAAACCATATCCTGAAGCCAGTACACATCGCACAAAACATCCGTTGGACTTGATCCACAGTGATGTTTGTGGTCCAATGAAAACAATGTCATCAGGAGGAAGCAAATATCTTGTGACATTTATCGATGATTTTTCACGATATACAAAATGTTATCTTATTCAAAGGAAGGATGAAGTATTCGGGAAATTTCAAGAATTCATTGCAGAAGTCAGTAATAAGTTTCAAAGAAAACCGAAAATTCTAAGGTCAGACAATGGTGGTGAATACACTGGAAATAAGCTGAGAAACTATCTGAAGCAGGAAGGAATTCAACTTCAGACAAGTGTACCATACTCACCATCTCAAAACGGAGTAGCTGAAAGAAAGAATCGATCAATAATCGAAATGGCAAAATGTATGCTACTCGATGCAGCACTACCGCTGAAGTACTGGGGAGAAGCAGTTATGACAGCAGTGTACTTGCAAAACAGACTGCCAACAAAGGCAACAGATAAAACACCTTTTGAATTGTGGAATGGAGAAAAGCCAGATCTTTCACATATCAGAATATTTGGATGCAAGGCATTTGCATACATTCCAAAAGAGAAAAGAACTAAATTCGATGATCGAGCAATCGAAGCAATCCTAGTAGGATACAGTGAACAATCAAAAGGATACAGGTTGCTGTTGAAAGATTCAAACAGAATCATAATCAGTCGCAGTGTAACATTTGATGAACATGAATCAGATGGAATGACAATTACAGAAGTAATGATAAATCCAGAGAACACAGAATTAAAATCAGAGCCTGTTAAAAATGAAAATGAAGTCAAAACTCAGATGCCTACAGAAAATATTGATCAAGTCAATGAAGATGACAAAAATGAAACAGTTGACGCTGAAATAACAGATGAAAATGTTGTTCAACCCAGAAGATCTACCAGAAGTAACAAAGGCATACCAGCAGAAAGACTATCATTAATGGTTCAAAATGAAATTAGAAAGGAACCTTCATCATGGAATAAAATGAAAATGTTAACAGAAAATGAACAGAAAAACTGGATGAGAGCAGCAGAAGAAGAGAGGAATTCACACAAGGAGAATGAAACTTGGGTATTGTGTGATCTACCAGCAGAAAAGAAGGCAATAGACTGCAAATGGGTGTTTAAGTTGAAACACGATGCCGAAGGAAATGTAAGACATAAAGCACGTCTTGTAGCTAAAGGTTTCTCTCAGAAATTTGGTGAGGACTATGAAGATACGTTCGCACCAGTAGCCAGACATACAACTTTAAGAACATTGTTGACAGTTGCTGCATCAAAGAATTTGAAAGTGAATCATTTTGATGTTAAGACAGCTTTTCTGAATGGAGAAATCAAAGAAGAACTCTACATGAATCAACCAGAAGGTTTTACAGAAATTGGTCAAGAGCAAAAGGTTTGCAAAATAAAGAAAGCCATTTATGGACTTAAGCAATCAGCCAGAAGTTGGAATCAGAAAATAGACTCTATTCTGAAATCAGATGGTTTTCAACAAAGTGAAGCTGATCTGTGTCTGTATACAAAGAAGTGCAACAACGTGATTGTTTACATATTGTTATATGTTGATGATCTGCTGATCTGTGGAAATGCAGAGATGATCAAGAAAACAGCAAACATGTTAAGTCAGCAATTTGAAATCAAGGATTTAGGTGAAGTCAGTTTATACCTGGGAATTCAAATTGAAAAGGACAAACAAGGCAATTACTTGATTTCTGAAATCAATAAAATTCAGGAAATTATTTCTGAGTTTGGTTTAACGAATGCAAATGGATGTGCAACACCAATGCAAGTGGACTATTTAAATATAACAGGAGAAGAAAATTTGCTCAGCTCAAATGAACAATATCGACAAGCAGTGGGGGCATTGTTGTACATAGCTACTACAACAAGACCAGATATTGCAGCCGCAGTTTCTATTTTATGTCGGAAAGTCAATTCACCACGTCAGTGTGACTGGACTGCAGTAAAAAGAGTTATCAGATATCTCAAGGAAACAATTAACTGGAAGTTAAAGCTTGAAGCTGTTGGAGATCTGAAACTGATTGGGTATGTTGATGCAGATTGGGCAGGCGACAGATCGGATCGCAAGTCAACCAGTGGATACCTGTTTAAGCTCGGAGAAGGAGTAATTTCATGGATATCGAAGAAGCAAATATCCGTAGCTCTGTCATCTACAGAAGCTGAATATATTGCTGCTTCTTTGGCAAGTCAAGAGTTGGTTTGGTTGAGACAGTTGTTATCTGATCTACATTTACCGTGCATTGAATCAACGACGCTGTATGAGGACAACCAAGGATGCATCAAGATTGCAAGCAACGAGAAAATCAATGCAAGAACCAAGCACATAGATGTTAGACATCATCATCTTCGAGACTTACAGTTTCGTGGGATAATTAACTTGGAGTACTGTCCTAGTGACCTAATGCTAGCAGACATTATGACCAAGCCTCTAACAAGGGACAAGCTGTGTAACTTAAGAGATAAGATTGGCTTGTGTCTTGATAACTAGAAACTAATGTTAGATGGGGGTACTGTCGAGTGGGGGTGTTAGAAAAACGACAGTAGGCCATTAGTTATCAGACGATCCCTCTATGTTGGTCACGTGACTACTCTGTTGAGCGTGCCTCTCGCCATGTTGTTAGACATTTTGTTTGTTTGATTGGTTTGCTGGAAATTATATTCTGCTATCACTGCATAGGTCACGTCTACCCTTTGACCTGCATAGGTCACGTCTACCCTTTGACCTGCATAGGTCACGTCTACCCTTTGACCTGCATAGGTCACGTCTACCCTTTGACCTGCATAAGTCACGTCTACCCTTTGACCTGCATAGGTCACGTCTACCCTTTGACCTGCATAGGTCAACTACCGGAAGTGTAGTTGTTGTTGCTGTTGCGTTAAACATGGAGAATATTATCATCATCATCTTCCTTGGTCTACCTGGTGCTTTCTTTCCTTCTATTCTTCCCTCGAGTAGGCTACAATCCTCAAGAGTGAGTCTCCCCTCAACATGTAACCCATGCAGCCACTGGCCGTGCACCCAATTCCCCTTAAAAGTCTTAACTAACTTAAGTGGTTAATTATCAAAAGGATCTTCCTTTGGACATTATCATCTAAAATCTTCTGTCATCCCTGGATTCAGATACATTCTCCTCACATCCCTCGTCATTTCAACCCTAAACATCACCCACCTTAGCCGTCCATCTGTCTGCCTGCCTGACTCTCCGGACTTGACCCGCTGCCTATCGATTTTGTTTTTGATTAAGCGCCTGTGAATAAGCTGGTTCCCGTGACTTCGATTTAATTTGTGGGCGCTGTAGAAATCTCGAGATTACGATTACGATACCGATACAGTCCAAGATGTCATGTCTTTGGATGACTAAACCCGCAGTGCAATTTCTGCACAGCAGGCTGCACAGATCCGCTCCGCATCGTCCTCGTGCATCACTGCAGTGTGTCAGACATCACAAGACACCGTTTTTCCAAGACAAAATTACTTTCGTCGCTTCTGCCTTTGCTCCTCAATCGGGGTCAACACTTGACAGTCTTTCTGCCACTGCTAGGTAACCAGCGCATCATCATCGTCGCCTAATCGTTCTCGCTTTTTCCTGTCGCTGCTGCATCTTCTATGGTCGCCGTCGCAGCAGTTATTAATGAATCCGTTTGCCCTTTGTCTGCCAGTCATTGTCTCAGATCCATCGTTTCTTGGAAGATGGATTAGGGTTCAGCAGCTGCACCTGAATTCAGTCTTCATTGTCATGTGCTCAGTTCCCTTTTTGTACTGAACTTTCCGCTCGCCTTTTTTGCTGCCTCAATTGTTAAATCGAATTTGGTTAAAATAGGTTTATCAACAGATGCATCTTCTGTTATATTTAGCTATGCATGCATGAGTGACTTTAAAATCTGCTGTTAATTATCGTGGCTTAGTTTTTTAAAATGTATGTAATCATTTTCACGCAGTGTTTATCTCTTTGTTTATTTGTTTATTTCTCGCCCCTTCAAGCTAACTACTCAGAGGCGCTCCCGACTACAGCGCGGACACTGCATCGGTTTTTCTCCCCGAAGGGCAATAAACAATTGCAAGTGAAGGACTTGCTCAAGGTCCCTACACGGCAGCTTGAGGTGGATTAGCATTTGTCTAGTGCTAATAAAGTTTACTTAGTTACTTATTTATCTTATCTTGTATTTACTATCACTATAACTTATCCAACGAACTAGTTAACTATCCTTGTGCCACCCTCTGCCCATGTTCATGTATGTGTGTGTGCCTGCCTGTTTGCCTGACCATCTACACCTGTGTATTTGCTTTCTTTTCTACCTGTTTGCTTTCTTGCCTACTTGTATTTCATTCTACCTGTCTGCAAACCTCCATATACATGTACACGTATTGCTGCCTACTTAATTGTACCTGGGTAATTGCAGTCATAATCTAGAAATTCGTAAGGCATTGCTTCAAGGTTAAGCACTGAGCCCCAGGTTATTCACGAGGGCTGCGTCTTGTCATTGGGGGTTTGTTCACAGATATACCCAGTGAAGGAGCAATTACGGTTGCCAGGCGACCAGAAAGAGAAGATGCTGGCAAAGGCCTTTTTCTGCTGTCTTGCTTTTCTGACTGCCCGTAGTTATGTTTGCCTTACTGTTCGTTTGTCTCACTTCCTGCCTGCTTGCCTGTGTATGCTGCCTTCTTGCTTGCTATTGTTTTCGCTGGACATGTTAATACATGTTGTTTTTTTGTGAGCAATTGATTTGTTTTTGTATTCAGTCGTTGTAGGCTACAGTTGGACAATAATTATTCAGTCCAATTATTGCACTGTAGCCTACATTGAAGGGCATAGTCATTGGTTGGTACTTGGCTTTTAATGATGATGAATGGTAATAGCTGTGTGATGGGTATATAAAAACTATGATATAATTTAGTGATAATGATGATAATAATGATAATAAGAACAGTGATAATAATAATCTTAAATTATAAGATTTTAAAAATAATTTCATTTGTTATTTCAAATCAAAAAGGTATGCAAAAGATTACACTACGTATTGTGCCAAAAATTATGACAAGTTTAACAGGCATTGAGTTTAACCATACGGCAACCTGAAAGGCACCCATCTGTCCTCTTACTGGTCACTTTACAGTTGCCCCCTAGGGAATGGAAGGCTGAGTCAACCTTATGTGGCTGGGGGGGGGGTCACCAGATTTAGATGATTTGCGTACCGCAGGGAAGGAGAGTCTCAACGAAATTGTGTGTAACAAAATAAATTTCTAATTATGACATCCACATTAGTCTCTGTATTATTGTATAGTCGTCGATGGAATTTGATCACAGTATAATTAAGTTCTTGTTGTACGTATACGCATAGGAGAGGGGAGGTGCTCACCATGTACGAGTTGCAGCAGAGGGGGGGTCGAAAATACGAATATCTTTGCCTGCGTGATATATGGATGTGCCCAAAGGATTTCCACGTTTCTCCAGCAAACGTGCAACCAGAAAATTCACCTCATTGATTGGCCAAACTCTTCGTCTCTGCGTTTTAACCCAGTACCACCGAGGGTATAGAATTTCCTATACCATTTACTACACTTCGGGCGGTGAGGGTTAAGGTACGATGCTGCCTATCGATTATTGTGAGTCGGGTCGGCCAGAGTCTCTCGAGTCTTCGAGTGATTTTCGTGGCTGTAAATGTTTTGCGGACCATAGGTCTCGTGGGACTTTCTACGGAGCAAGAGAAAGAGTTATTTTGTTTGGTTTTCACCCATCTCAGACGCCCTTCCGCGGAGTTAAGCTTTGGCTGACTGGTGTAATGGAAAGCGATATTTTCGACCGTATCAGTTTCCTCTGTAGGATTCGCTAATACCGCGTACAATGTCTTCACTGCTATTGTGCAGTCCTGCTGAAATTTCTCGGTATTTATTTTTGCAATGTAATTTGCGGTTTTCAGAAGCGAATAGTTATATGTGATGTGTGCAATCAATGTTCATTGATAACTGGGGAGCTTATTGGTCTAAGTAGAGAAAAGGCATGTAAAATATGCTAAGGGATTCGATGGCATAGGGATGTAACATGTCTTGCTTATTTGTGCGTGCATGGCTGTGTTCTGTGTTACTATAGTACAAATTTACAGTACATGATACCGATAGTGTCTTGGCATTTTTATAGGTAGCGTTCATGTTTGTATGTGCACTAATATTGCACCTCTTCAAGCTCGCTGCTCAGAGGTGCTCCCGACTACAGCGCGGACACTGCATCGGAGTTTCACACCAAAGCCATTGCGAGTGAAGGACTTGCGCTTTAAGGCCCATACACGACGGCTTGACATGGATTCGAACCTGCAACCCTCCGGCTGCAATTCAACGAACATACCCACTACACCACCACGCCCCACAAGTCTTTCTTCGTGGATATTCGTACTTCTTCTCCCAACTTTTGTCCTTCACACTCCATCATCGACCTGGCCTCTCCGAATGCAATTCCGGTCAAAGTTTGAACGGTGCCTGTCCGCTGGGCTTTCCAGCTTTCCTTCTTCTTCCTCCACATCCGGTGGATGGTGAATACGTATCGATCGTCATCGTTTGACATTGCATTCCTACGTGGCGCCAGCGTTGCCACTCTAAAAAATTAAAAACCAAGTTGGAGCGTTGAAAAAACCCAAGTTTGTTTGTTTGTTTGTATGTGCACTTGTTATAGCGCCCCTTCAAGCTCTCTACTCAGAGGCGCTCCCGATGCAGAGCGGACACTGCATCGGAGTTTCACGCCGAAGCGCTGAGCAATTGTGAGTGAAGAACTTGCCCAAAGTCCTTACGCGGGGAGGTGGATTCGAACCTCGGACCTTCCGGCTCCAAGGCAATGACGCCACCACTAGACCACCGCGCCCCACAAGTTGCCCTAATCTTTCGAAAATTTCCACAATTTTCCGTCTGAAATATTCTGACGACCTTTTTTTAGTCATCGAACCAAATCTTTGAAAAATATCCCCAGTTTCCTAAATTTTCTGCCAAAAAACTCAAGTTTTTCCCGAAAAACCCATTTCCCAAGTTTGATTCGAAAAAACCCAAGTTCGGATCGAAAAAACCCTAGATTTTTTGGCCGAACAAAATAGGAACAAAACCGAGTTTGTCCCCCAAAAACCCATTTCCCAAGTTCAGATCGAAAAACCCAAGATCTTGTGAAAAAACCCAAGGAGTGGCAACGCTGCGTGGCGTGCGTCCGGTGTGGTGGTGATGGTGGCAGCGTATAATTTGCTAGTTCAATGCATGCGCTTTTGATCGCCCAGTTGTGCTCTAAACTCTGCGGCGATCGTTGACTTCTGTGTGTGTGGGGTTGGGGTGGGGTGGGGTGGAGTGGGGTGGGGTGGAAGGGGGTCACAGACGATCGTGTGCTGTCAAATCAAAGGCCTTGCGTTGATCTAAGGGATTTGGTTTTACTTTCGCGCTTCGATCCAGGTTCGTTCGACAATGTTGTGTGCTGGCTGACTGTGGAGATTTT
>OX243827.1:16930921-16955300 GCA_945859605.1 Lumbricus rubellus | reverse complement strand
GCCAAGTTGAACTCGAAATTCTGCACCCGATTCATTTATAATTTTCGATTATTAATAAACATTTGCTGTTTAACAGCGCATATAATTGCACATATGAAACTATCAATATTCTCTCAAAAAACATGTTCAAGAATATTTTTATTACAACAAAAATCGTCCTCACCCATCCACAAATTCACACGCCCATCCGACAAAAGCCCAATCACCCATCTATCCACTCACCCATACATCCACCCATCCATATCCATCTACCCACCCGCCCGTTCGATATCCATCCATCTAATCACAAAACATTCACCCACCCAAAAATACCAACCCACCCAAAAATACCCATTCATCCATTAATCCATCCATCCAATCACGCATGCAATATGTTATCACACTACTGACGATCCCTCCATTCATCCATTCATTCATTCATTCATTCATCTATTTATCAATTCATTCAAGAAAATATTCAGCAACGGTCAGAGGCGTAGCGACCGCCCTCCGTACCCTCCGACCGAAGGGGCCCCCGCAAGGAAGGGCCCCTAAAAGTGCCAAAAAATGAATGAAATGACTTTTTAAGAAAAGGTCATCAACTTTTTCGGACGGCGAATTGATGAAATTTTTCCGGGATGTTGGCCGGATGACTAAAAAAGAAAAAAGGTCGTCAGAAATGTTAAGCCCAAAAAAGGTCGGATTTCCGGAGGGGGCCACGTTCATTGTTGCTACGGCCCTGACAACGGTTTAATCAACGCGGAGAGACCTTGGCAAAAACACATCACATCCACAGTAGCGTATTGAGTCTTGCCGATGCCAGCGTGGAATTAGCTAAGAAAATACAATACTGCAAAAGACACTAAGTATCATGTGTCTTCCATCATTCCATCCTTCCTTCCATCCATCCATCCATTAATCCATCAATTCATCCATTATCCATCTATCCATTAATCCATCCTTTCATTCATCAACATGTACATCCATCACGTTCCCTAATTGACAAATTGGCTCCTCCAGGAGTACTCGTCCCTACCGATTTTCCATGGTTTTGGGGGACACAGCCCTATTGCTGACTCTGCTCTTTTCTACACAATCCTATATCCTCTCTATCTTTGTCACATTCTTCGTTCCTTTTCGCAGGACTTATTGTCCAACTCTCTTTCGTGGAACGTGGTGGTGTAGGGGGCATGTTCGCTGCCTTGCAGGTTAGAGTCCACCTCACGTCGCCTCGCAGCGCCTTGGGCAAGTCGGACGCATCTGGCGTGAAACTCCGATGCAGTGTCCGCGCTGTACTCAAGAGCGCCTCTGAGCAGTAATCTTGAACGGGTGCTATAGAAACGGAGAAATAAATAAATAAATAAATAAATAAAACTGCTATATAAATTACATCGACGTACAGACCCGCCCACCGCCCACCCGCCTACTTACTCACCTACTTACTAACTTACGTAATGACCCACTTGTCAACATGCATACACAATTACACATGCATACTTCGTGGTAACGCAGGAGTGCCTACCATACATAATCAGTTGAGATTGATGAATCCCATGGAGATGTCTGATCACGTCATTAATCAAACAAGTCTGACAATGTCATTACCGATGTAATCGTTTCACACAACGATTAAGATCATAGTTGTTTAAAAGGATTTTTTCGTTTTTTATTCGGTCCCAAAAAACGTCGATTTGTTTGTTTTTTTTTGCATCGTTTTATTCCGTTTTTTTATTTTGTATGTAATGCTAGTTATTTTCTGTCTCTTATTATTTTCCTTAATTTTATGTTTTCTGATATTTTTACGTTTTCAGTCCAATCCCAAGGATTCAGCTAACTGATGGCATTATTTAATTGTTATAACGTGATCATTTAAGAGATACATGTAGTAAGTAAACAGGGGTTTTAAGTTTAAAATGCAGTTTAAAATGTAAAAAAGTCAAATTAGTTTCCATTTCCGTTTTTTGTGGTTTTATTATTTCTTTTCTTTTTTTTCGAATAAAACGAGGTTTTTTCATTTTTTTTATATTCCGTTGCCATCATTTTTTTACATCTATGATTGAGATATATACTCAGCCTGATAACTACATCGATGGTGCAGTGTGCGGTCAATGCACCCATTGGTTGGATCGGGGAGGGAGGAGGCGCAAGTGTAGTCGAAAGTGTCGAGGCAAATTTCTGATACGGCGATGCCTGAAGCAGCCTGAGACTGCGGCTGTTGTTTTGATATGTACATGTATGCAGGGCTTAAAGTATGGCAGGTCCATCATGGACAGCGTCCTGGCACTCATTTTCAAATCTCTATGCCGTCCTCCCACTTAGCCTATATGGCCAGAGTAGAACAGGATGTAGCACTTTGACTCATTCGACCAGTACAGCCTTGACCATCGGACAATTTGACCAGTACAGCCTTGACCATCGGACAATTTGACCAGTACAGCCTTGACCTCGACCATTTGACCTGTACAGCCTTGAAAATGGAATATCCAGCTCGATCTAAAGACAAGATATTCCAATATAAAATGGTTTACCCGAATAAAACAAAAACTGAATTACAAAAAATCGCCAGGCAGCTCGGCTTGGTTCATTATACAACAAGACTGCGGAGATCGGAGTTGATTGTTGTAATTGACGCTCACAACCGCCATTGCGACTACGATGAATGCCTATGCAAGTATCCACGTCCGGATCGTCAACAAGGGCCAGGCGAGACCATCGTCGTTCATCGTCGGCGCAATGGCAACTCACTCCCGCGTGATGTTAGTTTGATCGACAACGAGATCATCACCATACCTGAGTGATGTAAGGGCATGAGTGGACTACGACGTAGATACGGGATTACAATATCGCAAACGATTTTACACCGTTGGTTTATAATCGTAATCTCAGATACAGACACCCGCGGAGTCGCAGCACATATGTAGAACGATCTCGGCCTAGTTGTTGTTTTCACAGCGAAGAGGCTAAGTTCGTTTTCGCTTTCGATATTACACACACGGCCGAATAAACCAGCTAGCCGAAGCTATGCGCCGCTCGGGCTATAGGCCTAATTTTTATGACGCGCAATTAACACCTCCTCAAAGCTAAATACACAGCGAACGTAAAAAAGAGAATTTATCAACAGGCATTTTAGAATATTATTGCGAGATAGACTATTTTATTCCTTTGCTTGTACGACGTCCCATTTACAACGCTGATAGTAATCTGATTCCGGTCCACTAAACTGAAGTTTTCCAAGTTTTATCAAAATGTACAAATTATTACAGCTATAGTAGAGGTTCAGTTTTTAGGAACACCGCGTAAAAAGTGTGACATAGAAACAGAAGTGTCACACTTTTAGTTTTCGTGTCCCATGCGTGACACTTCAGTCACATAGCGTGACTCAATTCTGGTTGTTTTGCATTTGGTCGCGTTTTAAAATTTCAACGATCGCAGCGCGACCAAATCCTGGCTGTTTTATATTTGGTCACGTTTTTGATTCGACTACCCGCAGTATTGGCGATGTGCTATTAGGCTCACAGTCTTTTCATTCACTTTCGTTATCGATATCAAACACGACATAGGCTATTTTTCACAATCGTCTCACAATGGCACCAAGTCTTCAGTATCAATCCACGAGTTGAACGAGTCCGGGTAGCCTAACCACTTCACGAGACATTTCTTCCCGCGTTTCCTAATCACTTTTTCGATTCTAAATATTTCTTGAGTTGTTTTCTGTAGCTCCTGCTCGTAAAAAGAGCCTTGTATTTCCTCACCCGCAGAATCAGTAATCTTGTAAGTTGGCGGGTCTGTATATTGAACCTGAGATACTACAAAAACCTCCTCGGTCCATCTAGGTATATATCCTTTGTCAAAAATGTTCTTCTTCCTAGTTATTCTGACTCGATCGCCGATTGTAAACTTTGGTGTAATAGGCTCTGAAATCTCGTCGCCGTATAAATTCAGAAATACAGTCTTTTCGTTCACTTTCATACTAGCCTTCGCGGGAGTCATTTTGATCGAAGAATGTCTCGTGTCATTATAATTACTAACCATCTCGTCTAATACATCGATATATCTTCTCGTTGAATTAGCTGTGAAGTACTTGAACATCTTCTCTTTCATCGTACGCACCCATCTTTCTACGATGGAACTTTTGCTCTCGTTTTCGGTAGAATACAACTCGACTAAATTCTTCACATTTTTATTATAAAATTCTTTCCCTTTGTCGCACCAAACTTTGACTGGCTGCCGACCACCCCTGAGTATCTTCACGAACCCATCGGCTGTAGACTTCCCACTCTTGTCATGTAATGGAACGATCCACCCATACTTGGAAAACACATCTATGACGGTCAATAGAAATTTCACACCGTCATTATCTCTAGCGAAGGCCTGCATGTCGATTAGATCAGCCGCCCAAATCTGGTCAATCCCGCCAACACGGACCCGCCTCGTCCTAAAATTTCTCACTACTGGTTTGTGTAATTCATTCGCTAATTGATTAGTCCATTTCAGGTCCTGCTGTAATTCTAGGCTTTTTTTAAACCAAGCCCGAGACTCGTTTTAGCGGACAAAATAGGTTTTACTATCGCCCTCTCTACGCGTTCCCGCAGACTTGGATTAGGTATATTATTCAACTGATTTATCATTGCTCTATCAGCGACATTCCTAGAAGCCGTGTCAGTGTGTTGATTGTATGCTAGGTCGTGAACGTATGCCGCACTATCTACCCTGTTTATAGGTTTGCTCCAATCTTTGGGGGTTTCGTTGGGATTTAGACGCAAATCTAGTCTAGTACCGGGGCCAGTAAACTGATGGCCCGGCAGATGTAATTCGCCCGGAAATTTAGCCCAAGGTAATTTAATGTTGCTAGTGGCAGCGTTCAGCGAACTAACTAGATCCCCACCTTGCGCAACAGCGGGCGCCTTCACGAATTGAGTTTTTGTTTTCCCGCATACGGCGCAAACACCTCTGAGCATCGATCTCCCATTATTAGCCACGGCGTTCTGCACATCTGTCGTCTGGGTCTGTTGTTTACATTTTACGCAATACATTTCGTTTTTTAATAATATATATTTTAAAAATGGAGATTAGAGATATGAGTTGGGGCACCGCGCTCTCGAAAAGATTCAATAATCCGTTGTTGCCAAAAAGCATACGTGGTTTGATAGTTGGGAAATCGGCGTGTGGAAAAACAACGCTTCTTCTCAATCTTTTACTCAGGCCAGACTGGTTGGATTATAATAACTTGCAGGTATTCGGTACTTCTCTGTTTCAACCGGAATATCGCATTATTAAAAAAGCATACGAAGAAAAATTACCGAAAGAAGCGATCGTTTGGTTGTTCGACCACCGAGATGAAATCGTGGGTCTAAATGCGTCGCCAGACCTTGTAATGGAAGAACTAGCAAAAAACTCAGACGCTAAATCCGATATAATTGCCAAGTTCTTTGAGAGCGCCGGCGATGTACCGGACCCGAGAGATTTGAGTGCTGAAAAGAAGAACCTGATGATTTTCGATGATCTTCAATTGGAAAAACAAAACAAATGTGAAACGTATTATAATCGGGGGAGGCATAGTAATGTAGATTGTTTTTACCTCGCCCAGAATTATTTCAAATTACCGCGTCAAACAATCAGAGAAAATGCAAACTTTATTTGCCTGTTCAAACAAGACCTGAAAAATTGTAATCATATTTACAACGATCACGTGAGTACAGACATGTCGAAAGATGAATTTAGAAAACTCTGCAAAACAGTATGGGAACGGCCTCATGGATTCGTGGTTTTGGACCTGACTAGCGACAAGTACAATGGCAAATACCGATGCGGACTCGACGAATTTTATATAATCGAGGATCCGCCATTGTAAAAATTGTATTGTATAGTAAAAATGGAATCATCGCTTCTCAAACAGATATCGGAAAACACGGAAAAGACGGCCTGCAACACGGAACCAAAAACATCATTTTCCATTTTTCTCAGCGAAAAGAGCACGCGAATCAGAACGAAGTTTAATCCGCTACTCGAACTGGAGAAGAATAAGAAATATGAGATGGCCTTAGTTGCCCTCGAGACGTACTATTCTTTCCCAAATATCGACGCGACAAACAACGTCTTTCGGTATTCGCCAAATCGCGACACGGATTGGGTAAACATTCAAGTCCCAGAGGGTTGCTACGAAATAACGGATATCAACGAATATATACAGAGAGTGATGAAGGGGAATGGGCATTACGACGGAGTAAATGGCGAATATTGTATCTCAATAGCACCAAACACCAATACGCTGAGGTCTGTGGTAAATATATCGGCGGCAGATTATATGGTTGACTTTACGCCAAAGAATTCGATCGGAAAGGTTCTAGGTTTCAACAGATGGATCTATTCGGCGGGATACAACGAATCGGAGGACTTGGTAAATATAATGAGTGTAAGCAGCCTGAGAGTGACCAGCGACATTATCGGGTCTTCGTACACTAACGGAACATCGGAAAACGTGATATATTCTTTTTTCCCAAACGTGGGCCCGGGTTACAAGATTATCGAAGTGCCGCATAATTTGATATATCTCCCGATTTTGCTGTCTACAATTTCAACGATGGAAACGAGGCTCACAGACCAACATGGGAACCTACTAAATCTTCGGGGTGAAGAATTGGCGATTCGATTTCACATCAGAGAAGTTTGAAAGTTTTTGTAATTTATTAGTAAAATGAATCGTTACATAGGCGTAAAAGTTAATATTTCAGAAGCGCAACAAGACAAAATTAAAAGATCACTTGAAGCGGGGACCGGCGTGAGTATCAAACTATCGCACGATGATTTGAATGGCGAACACGTTTTGGCTCTCACCCAGGCGCAAATCAATAAAATGGCGGCGGCCTACCAAAAAGGAACTGGCATGATTATTAAAATGAGTAAAACGCAATTGGAGCACAACAAGAAAGTCGAAGGTGGATTCATAGGCGCCATACTTCCGTTTCTAGCGACCGCGGGACGGTTCCTTCTTGGTAGCGTACTACCTAGTTTAGCACAGGGCGCATTAGGTGGGTTAGGTGCTGCGGCTGGATCGAAACTTGTCGATAAAATCAGCGGTTCGGGCGTAATGTATGTCAAGAAAGGTGACATAGCGTGCAAAATAAGAGCGGCCGGTTCTGGTTTGTACTTGTCTCCGTGGCAAAAAGGCGCATCGATAATGGGAACCGGGCTTTACATGAAAACAGGGTCGGGCTATGTGAGTGGCGAAGGACTTTTGCTCGGCCCCAACTCGCCGTTTCGAAACATTCCGATTCTCGGCATGATATTATAAATTATCATATGTAAAATGTCGAGACCAATACACAAATTTGGAACTAAACCAACTAGACCGGTAGAGGTTAGAACGCAGCCAGTTTCACTCTTTTGGAAGATTACGAGCGGTGTTACTCACTCCCCAAATAGACAACAGGGAGGTCTGCGATGGGAGATTTTTGCGCAAAATGATATCACGATACAACCAAAGGCGGTAAATACGCTAAGGCTTGGACTCGGTGTAGAAATGACGGCGGGTCTTTGCCTCGTTTCCCTCAGACAGAGTATCAAAGAACGACGCTGCAGCTTACTAGACGGAGTGATTTCAGAAGATGTGGCTGTTGATGATATCATAGTTTCCATTCAAAACAACTCCGATTCGGCGGTAACTATAAACCAAGGAGATTCGCTATGTTTTGTAAATTATCAGCAGTAAAAAAAAAAAATATATTGCTAATAAATAAAAGAATGGAAAACGAAGACATCAAACTCTATCCAAACCTAACAAATATAACGCCCTCTGCGCCAGAAGGTGAAATACAAATAGCCGCAGGGTCAGCGCAAACGTATCGACTTCAGAAGATTAGCGAAATCAAAAAAGAGATCGAGCAAGAACGCGACAAACGAGCAGCGTTGAGTAAAAAGTATCATAGAAGTGTGAGCGTAATCGGCGTAGTAGACACCGTCCTCAAGGCGGCCACGATGGGGCTCGGAATTTCAGGAATCGGTGTATTGGAATCGGTGTATTGTCCACCATAATTGCAGCCCCCATCGCTATTGCCATGGAAGGGGCGGCGCTAGGTGCGGGGCTATTGAGTATAATTGGCAGCCGAATCTGTAAAAAGCTCGCTCTGAAGGCGGAGAAGCATGAAAAGATCCAAACGCTAGCTGATGCGAAGCTCAACACGATCAGCGACCATATTTCAAAAGCTCTCGTGGATGATCACATTTCAGATGAGGAATATTCTCTGATTCTAAGCGAGATTGGAAAATTCAATGGCATGAAAGAAGAAATCAAAAGTAAGTCGAAAGTTGCGGCCGCCGCGATGGACGAGGAAACGAAACAATCACTCATCGATCGGGGAAGAGAGGCAGTCCTTTCAAAGCATGTTTGAGAAAAATACCGAATCTAGTAGAAAGACGACTAACGTGAACATGTATGAAGTCATGTAGACTTGTAGAGTTTTGTAGAGTTTTGTAGACCTATGTAGACGTATGTCGCTATGTCTGAAAATACGCCCAACTTGTGTTTTTACACATGTCGAAAAACATGTAGAAAAACACGTCGGAAAACATGTCGAAAAACACGTCGTAAAACATTAATTTTTTTATTAAAAATGTCGTTTCTAAAGATAGATGACCCGGCGAAAAGAAATTTCATAGTCGAAGAGTTTCTGAAATCCAAGAAGAATATTCAACAGAACTTTTTATCGGAGAGATTGGGGGATTCGGGGCTGCAACAAGAACTAACCAAGCTGTACAAGCCTATCGTCGATTCGCAATCCGCATTTTCCAAAGAGCAGAATGTCCTACTATCTGCCATCAAAGAAAACTCGGTAGCTACTACAAACGCACTACAGACGCTACCCGCTTCGTTGAAGATTCAATTTCCCCAGTATCCCTCGATAGAAGCGTATAGCGACGATCCGACCGAGGATATTAGAACTTTAGAATTAGGTGATGTAGCCACCAAGTACCTCCATCAATACGCCTCCGATAGAAAAATCGTAGACACGACATTCGGAATACGATCAAAAAATGGTCAATTCTACATCGGCGATACTCCGATTTTTATTCAAGGAGACGATGTGACGGTTGGAAATAAGACGTATAGCGGAACACCGGGGCTTTGGGAGTTGTTGACGATGAAACAGCCGAACACGTCGATATACGATAATAATGATAGAGACGATTACGCCGAGATTCTACTCGCGTCGGATGCTATCAGAACGCCAAAAAATCCCAACAAACCGAAAGCATCTGCGAGCGTCAAATATCGGGAAATTATCAAGCCGATATGGGAAAAGAGAGCTCGTAATACACCGACAGCGGGCAAAGGCGTGGGTGGTGTAATCGTTATTTCCGAAGATCCAAATGTATTAGCGAAACAGCTAGAACTACGATTTCAAAGCTTCGAAGCAGGCAATACCGGCGTGAGAAACGAGATCGTGGCGATGTGCGACGCGTTATTGAGGCAGGAAGTGCTGAGTAATGATGCTTACAAAAATATAATGTCGGCATTGTAAAATGCAGAAAAAATGCAAGTCATTAATAGAAGGAGGTATAGAAAACAATACGTAATCGGAGGATCGGGAATATTCGATACAATTTCGGGATTTTTCAAACGACTAGTAACGTCGAACGCCGCCAAACAATTGGCATCCACCGCTCTCAACGCGAGTAAAGACGTGGCGAAGGAAATTGGGAAAAAGGCCATCGATGTTGGGAAAACAACCGCAATCGACGCCGGCAAACGATTAGTGGACAAAGCAGTAGCCAAACTGTTTACTCCTGCTCCTACTCCTCAGAAACAGGCTGTTACGCCAGAAACTAGACAAATTTTAGAGCGGCTGAGTGGTGTAGGGTCGAGTCCGAATATCTCGAATATCCCGAATATTAATAATCTGATGATGGGGGATGGCCTGAAGAAGAACGCCGCCATATCGATACAAGATTTAGTACGCTCGCTAAACGGCGCCGGAATGAAGGTCGCGTAAAAAATATTATCGCGTAGTAGTAAAAATGCAATCATCTGAAATTCTGAGATTTACCGAACAACCATTGAGCGATGAAAGCGTTGAACGCTACGAATGGTACGAGTATGAGCCGATATCGGGGGCGAATCTAAACACCTCCGGCGAGATTAGAATAAATATCGAACTTCAAGATCTATTTTGTCATCCAGCAGAATCTTACCTGCTGTTCGAGGGTAGATTGACGAAGGCGGACAACACCTTCTACGTTAATGCCGATGCAGCAACTCTTACGAATAATGGGCTCATGCATCTTTTCAGCCAAATTTCGTATGCCCTATCGAATCAGGAAATTGAATCGTTATTTCACCCGGGTCAAGCAACGACGATGCTCGGATTACTCAAATACCCGAATGATTTTCAACTAGCCCAAGGTTTGAATCAGTTGTGGTACAAGGACAGCGGGGCGACGGCAGTTATCGCGGATAATCAAGGTTTCGCCGTGAGACAGTCGTATATAATTCAAAAACCAACTGCCAAAGGTACTTTCAGCTTTGTAGTTCCATTGAAGCATATTTTCGGATTTTGCGATGATTACGACAAGGTTGTTTTTGGTGTGAAACATACGCTAACTCTGGTTCGTAAAGCCGATGATGACGCAATTTTTAGAGCCGCCGTCGCGAACACTGCAGGGAAAGTTAGGCTAGACAAAATCTCATGGTTCATGCCTCACGTTCAACCATCCGATATGGAGAAGATGCAATTGTACAAAACTATCGAATCGAAAGCGTCGTTGCCAGTTGCGTACAGAGCCCGTCAATGCGATACCACCTCCGTCGCACAGTCGACTAATTTCAGCTGGAGACTCAGCGTCAAGACATTACCTGAGAAGCCTAGGTACATCATCTTGGGTTTTCAAACCGACAAAAGCGGCGATCAAGAACAAAATCCATCAGTTTTCAATCATTGCGATCTGAAGAACATGTTCGTGATGATGAACCAGGACCGATACCCAGTTGTCGACTATAATCTATCATTTCCGAATCAACAATTCGCGCGGGCGTACCGAGCAGCAGCCGCGTTCAGTGAAAAATACTATGGAATGGACGAACTAATGACGCAATGCAATATCACACCCTCGGACTTCAAAGATCTGTTTCCGATTATGGTGTTTGACGTGAGCAAGCAATCCGAGCGTCTGAAGTCATCGGTGGTCGATATTCAGATCAAAGGCACATTCAATACGGCGCCACCCGCCAATACGGAAGCGTACGCAGTGGTGATATCAGACAAGTTACTGAGGTTTCAATCAGACGGGCAGAAAATGAGTGTGGTATATTGAAGATCATGATAGAATGGTCGCTGAAGAATAATGAGACTTACAGATACCTATCGTGCGTATATGAACGATAGGTATCTACGACTACCTAGTACAAAAACTCGACCTGCAATCCGGCCCCGCCCATGAGAAGAAGGCGACCGGCTATTGGCTTGTATCCGGATATGCCAGAATATACCCTCATACCGAGCTTATCGTTGGCGTTGAAAAATATGGCGACGGTTGGTAATACGAGCGATATTATGCTGCCAACCGTTGATCCGCCAGCCATGCATTCAAAAAGTTCGTTACTTTGTGTCTCGTCTTTGACATACGAGATTCTGATTATTTTTTCGCCCGGACTGTCATTTCCTATCAAGAAATTCGCGAATCCGCCAAGTCGATATACGCCCGTACGAGGGATAGTTATTAGGCCCAAGGACGTCGTATACGCCGAATCCGTATTGATAGCAACGACCGTTAATTGATGATGCATTAGATATACGCCCCCGAATGCACCAACATGCGTTGCATATGTGCCCGAGAATGCGCCGCCACTTACGAATGTGGTTGGTGCAGCGGCATTCTCTCTCAACACGCAAATAGCCGGCGCGGTTGTAGGCCTCCAATTCGGGGATAATGCCGGTGCCGCTGTTATAGCTCCAGCCGTTCCTTCGAACCTATATATAATACCGCTCGTCGTATTTCTCACTAGATTGCCCGGGGATACCCTCATACCCGAAACGTAATCTCTACTACCGGTAGGCACGACGCTATTAGTGATTTTATCGGTGACTAGAGCAATAGCCTGTCCCCGACTTAGTGCTTCATCCATTCCCGCTTCCGGATTATTCGTTACAGACAGGCCTTTGATGAAGTTGCCATTCATATTTAGATTCCCAGTCGCCGGATTTGCTCCATCTACCCTTAGAAAAGTACTGTTTACTTGGGACAGCGTAACACCCCCTGCAATTATTCTTTGAGTAGATCCAGAATCTGTATGTCCAAATTTATCAACAGGCATTTTGAAAATAACAATTTTTATTAATTAGGGCCGTAAGAATGCCGCTGAAAAGTCCCTACACAAAATGTTCGTGCCGACGGATGAAAAAACGCGTATGTTGAGGTAATCGAATTCGCCTAGAAAAACTATGTTACTACCGATTGAATGGCTGCTCAAACCGCTCGCGCTCCCTCCGCACGCAATTTGCATGTACGACGCTCCATTTTTATACAGGTGGACGGTGCCATACGCGATATTATGATTGAAGTAAAATTCTATGTACACCGAAACGATATAGTACCCAGCTTTACTGGGGAAGAAAGAAGTCGTTCCGATACCCTGTTCAATACCGTGTTTTGCGGTACCGCATCTGATTACGTCAAAAGTAACTGCAGTGTAAGTCATAGCGGGAATAGCCTGCTGAGTTGAACTGTAAGCGCTAACCGCGGGCCCTACTACTGCCGCCACTTTCGAAGTAAGTTGTTCATCGACGTATTTCTTATTCGTCAAATGATTATTGTCGGTCGGGACGTCGTCGTGATTCCGCAGTAAATCTATTACTTGCCCCCGACTTACAGCCTCATCTATCCCCGCTTCCAGAGTATTCGCTGTATTCGCTGTATTCGTTGTAGGCAGACCTCTAATAGTATGACCACTCATATTTAGATCTCCGGTCGCTGAGTTTGCCCCATCTAGCCTTAGAAAAGTACTATTTACTTGACTTTCAGTAACTCCCCCAGCAATTACTCTTTGCGTAGATCCTGAATCTGTATGTCCAAATTTATCAACAGGCATTTTTTACAAGACGAAATAATTATAATAATTTTCAATGCAGGCTGTTTATAACTTCTTGAAAACTCACTCCATCTTTGCATGTTTTTTTCAGGACGTGCAAGCACAAATGGCCGCAAAACACTTCGTTGTCGGGCTGTACGCGTTCGCTATTGTAGTACACGGGACTCTGCAAATACTTTACCAGTTCTGTAGGAGGGGGCAGGCCATAGCTGTCGAAATATATTTTGTCCATACCGTTCTTCAAAAAAGCGACCCAGTGCGAGCCGGTTCCATTAGAATCGTCTAGATTCAATATCCCACATTCAGTCCGTCTAGGTTTCTTCGGCAGCTCGTCTCTGAGACACACTCCCCGGAAATTAGGGATATTGAGCTTTTTCGCGGCATCTAGTAGTTCAAAATTCGTCAACGGGTGATTCGGGAGGACTACACCTTCGACATTTATATTTTTCACAGTTGTATAGCTCATTTTAATATTTCATCTAGATGTTTCACAAACTAATGAGCTTTCGGGCTTCTACACAGGCGAGATAATAATTATGTCTGCATTTTTTGCATTCATTCGCCTTTCCATCTTTTTGAAATCGATTGTTGTCGTATCCCGATATGTTCTGGCTTTCCTTACACCGACTGCAAACTTTTGTGTCTTTTGTCTCCCTATTTTCCTGTCTTGCGTATTTGTGCGCAAGCTCCTTTACTTTGGCATTTTTACAAATTTTACAGCTGGGGTAATACCCGCTCTTCTGTAACTTATCTTTGTAAAATTCGTCCAAGCTTTTTTCTTTTTTGCATTTGGTACACACTTTTTTTACCGCATCCATTTTATATTAGTGTAAATTATTCTTTATTTTGTTTAGTTTTCAGCGTGTAGTGCCCATAGGCTAGGGTATGGATTCCGTCGTCCATTATTACTCTTTTGTCGTCGTCAGCAGACAGAGCTATTTTATTTACTTCTTCGGTGTAAATTTCATGACGATATGATCGAAAGACGTTCATCGCTCTCGACTGTTGTCTTTTCGTAAACACGCAGTCTTTGTAATCTGCGTGAGTGATTGATTTCTTGACGACGTTCTTTTTCACACCTTTACATTTCTTGTAGTCTTCACCCGCCATCTTGTAAGAGTACAACTTGGATCGCAGCCCGACAAATTCTTCAATCTGTTTTCCCGCGGCCTCGTCTTTGAACATACCAACCACTTTTTTATTTACACCCGTTTCTATGCCGGATGGGTGATCTCTCGGATAGTCTGAAGTATCGAACATACTTTGGACGTCGCAGGAAATATCTTTGTAGAAGTCTTCCGTTTTAATTTCATACGCCAAAGAATCGGTATCGGTGAATAATAGCTTGGCCCTATCCCCGTACTTGGCCTTGATGTAATTATAATGAAAATCATACATGAGCGTCTTACTGACATCTAATATACTCATCCCTAGATATATCGGCTTGTTGTAAAACAACTTGGTCTTTTTCATGTGAACGGCGATGAGGTTTTCATCGAAAATCGTTCGTCTGTCGTAATTTGTTTTCGCGGCTAGCTTGATAGCTTCCTTCTCATCACTCACCAATCGTATGTCAACTCGATTCTCGATAGCTTCCATTGTTTTACCGAAAACGCTATTGTTCATCAGCTTGAAAAAGTCTTTCTCAAAATCATTCGTAGCTTTCGTTCTCAGGTTGGTATTCAGATCGATATACTTTTTCAGCCAGGCACTTTCCACGAATTTTATTCCTCGATGTATTTTTACGATTTTCAATCCGAGTCTTTCGTACAATTTTAAATTTTCGTAATGAACGACGTACTTTACTTTGTCATTCAAGTTTGGAATTAGTTTCGCTACATTCGATCCCGCGGGTTTTACACTCTCTGGAGCGAGAGGATAATCATTATGCAGGTCGTGCAATTCCTCTGGATATTCTAAGTCGACTTCCAACACACATCCCACTCCATCTCGTTCGGTAATGTTTCTCCAATCATTCAATTCGTCATCGTTCATCCATTCAAACCCATGAGTTGGTAACGGTTTGCTCATCGCCCATCCGTACAAGTTGTTCGCGTCCAAGTATGGAATGAATACTGAATGTTGGGTGGGATTGAAAGCTTCCCCCATGTACTCGTTGTTCGCTTTCGCGTATCGATGTGAAATCGTGCTGACACCTCCTCGTATTCCCTGCTTGATCATCAGTAACATATCGTAGTCACTCAACAACTCCAACTCTACACCAGTCGTCTTCAACGCCGCATCCCATGCAAGTCCTGGGCTAGTGTAGTACCACGCAGGATCTAGGTTGTAGTGCTTCATACAGACGTCTCTGAAGTTTTCGAACACATCCGCTAATAATAGAACATCCGATAAATTGTACAAGTCGTGATATTGGCGAAATGTTTTGCATTCAAATTTGTCCCATACCGTTTTCGCGTGTGCGTAATCTTTTTCACTAATACCCGAATCGGTTAGTTTTGAATAGAAGGCATGTTTCGGCGGCAATTCGGTTTCGTTTAATCTTTCAACACCGTCGACGTAATCATACGGGTAAACGCCTTTTCTGAGTAAAAGATCCAGCTTCTCACCCTCAAAATATTTCCCTAAATTCTTGCACTGATCTTTCTGAAGATTTTTCGATAACGCGTCGAGACTCTGGGGCATGAATCTAAGACTATCGATGAAACGTAATTCGCGTTTGACTTCTCTCTCTTTCCCATCTTTGTCTACAAATCTATCAACGACGACCTCTCTGCTGAATGAGATATACTTTTCTTCGTTGCAGGGAATGCATTTGATTTTCTCGCCGTGTTCGCCACGCAATTTCTTGATAAATAAATGGCTGTCATAACCTGTCAAATTGTGAAATACGACGGGGAAGAACTTGGGGACTTTGTATTTCAGATTACAAAGGTTGTGAGCGGCACCTCTAAATTTTCCAGTCAAATGACAGTGATCTCGTACCGGTTTTTCTTCGCCTATAAATTCTCGTTCGCATATATGACAAACAGTAGCCGAGTCGAAGAGCACCTGCTCTTTCTTGCCGAATATCATCCTCTTGGGGAATTTGAACTCGTTGTATATTCGTTTTACATTTTCTTCGATAGAGTCTATGAATAACTGAGCAACATCATCGTCTTCGTTTTCAGCTGTAAACCGCACCGGCTCTTGGGAATAAACATCATCGTCGAAGCATTTCATATGATAACAAAACGAGCTGGGCGTATGTTTTTGATACTTGTTGGTGTAAGACGTGCTAGGAACGGGCTGGCATGTACCGATAGGTTTGATGAACGACTCAAAGTCGGCAAAATACAAAAACGGCACACGCATCTTTCTATAATAATGTGAAAAACTTAGCATAGTCCCAGGTTCCGGAAGTTCTATTCGTTGGGCGTCCTGCTGCGAACAGTACTCAGTATGTTTGTGAAGCGATTCTTTTCTACTGAATCCTATCAAGCATCTTTTGCAATAGTACATTGATGTACTAGTTTTTTCTGTTTTCACAGCCATCAGCCTATTGAAATTCCTGATCCAACAATAATGCTTCTTTTCTCCGTCAGAAATGAGTAATAGATCTACGCACCTATCATTCTCATGTTTTGATATATATAGTGGGAATACATTCACTTCTTTCTCGTAACCAAAAACATTAACGCTAATATTATTATTTCGCTCAAACTTACTCAGCACATTAGCATCCGCTGCTACTGGGAATTCGATACCGGACCAATTGAGTTCCTCGGACTGTCTAATTAATTCTTTCGTAATTCTTTCTGTATTTTTGTCAACTGGGTTTACAGCTCTCGTTACACACCACTTGAAGCATTCATCGTCTTCGTTCTTCATATTAATAATAGCCTTTTTATTCGCCAAATAATCTGGAAGTGGAATGTAAGAACTACCTTTCAATGGTTTATAAACCACTGTATCGATATCCAACTTCAAAACGGTTTTGAATCTCCAATTACTCCCCCGCATCTGAAAACTTGCCATGCTCTCCTTAATTTTATCCGCCGCGTTGGTATATATTTCTTTCACATCAGTTGCTTCTAAAATAATATCACTCTTTGATTTGAAATTAGGCTCAGCCGTTACTACTTCGCCGGTTTTCATATCTACTTTCTCCATTTCGCACATGAGATCGAATTGAACTTTTACCCCGCGATTTTTCCCTAGCAACCTAACTACCTGCGGTCTTACAGCCTTGAGAAAAGTTGCAACATCGATCCCGTTGGCGCCATCGATCGTGTATCTTTTTGTAAACCCTTTGATGGCCGTCGCAGTCTCTCGAAGTTTGAACCTATGAATGGGCGGTTTTATTTGTGGGGGTAGCCGACTAATCTCACTAGTCAGCCAATCCGGGAAAGATTGATTTTTCGTCTTCAAAAATTTCCAAGTAGTAGACAAGAATGTCGTAAGTTCCGCTTTTGCTAATCTCGAGTATCCTCGCACGCCTCTCTTTTTTGCAATTTCTCGCAATTCTCGCACAGTGGCGGGAGTATGCGCCGGTGCTTTGTTGGCCCGGACCGCACGAGCGCCTAGTCGATCTCCCTGCGATATGAACGCTATGAGTTCCGCTTTTCGCAAACTCGAGTATCCTCTTTGTCCTCTCTGTTTAGGAATTTGCCGTAATTCTTTCAGATTATACGATGAGTAGTCCATTTTATATTGGGATCTCCTGTCTTTAGGCCGAGCTGTATATTCCATTTTCAGTTATTTTCTATACGCCGGAGAAAAAAAATAATAATATTCGATTGATCCAAAAACGATTATAAACCAACGGTGTAAAATCGTTTGCGATATTGTAATCCCGTATCTACCTCGTAGTCCACTCACGCTCCTGCATCACACGAGCATGTGTTGCCATTGCATTGGCAATTAACGACGATGATCGAGTTCGAGATCAAACTAACACCACACGGGGGTGAGTTGCCATTGCGCCGACGACGAACGACGGTAATCGTGCGTGGCCCTTGTTGATGACGAACGACGGTAATCGTGGGTGGACGTTGTTGATGGCGAACGACGGTAATCGTGCCTGGCCCTTGTTGATGACGAACGACGGTAATCGTGGGTGGACGTTGTTGATGGCGAACGACGGTAATCGTGCCTGGCCCTTGTTGATGACGAACGACGGTAATCATGCCCGGCCCTTGTTGTCGATCCGGCCGTGGATACTTGCATGGGCATTCATCGTGGACGCAATGGCGGTTGTGGACGTCAATTACAACAATCAACTCCGATCTCCGCAGTCTTGTATTACATCCAACCAAGCCGAGCTGTCTGGCGATGTTTTGTAATTCAGTTTTAGTTTTATTCGGGTAAACCATTTTATATTGGAATATCTTGTCTTTATACCGAGCTGGATATTCCATTTTCAAGGCTGTACAGGTCAAATGGTCGAAAATCAAGGCTGTACTGGTCGAATTGTCCGATGGTCAAGGCTGTACTGGTCAAATTGTCCGATGGTCAAGGCTGTACTGGTCGAATGAGTCAAAGTGCTACATCCTGTTCTACTGGCGGAGAAGTTAATATTATCCGCCAGCAGCGACGTCACCGAATGACGGCATCTGATGGCAACCGCGTTCGGCATCAATTTCGGCGGCCCAAGTGGCATTGCAAGCAGCGACGCCACGCCATGCCACGTGGCCACGGCACTAGTACATGTGCGCCGCTGGAAAGCCAGACCGCGCCGCCGCCGCCGGCCGAGTGAATCGCCAAGTCGAGTCGCGCGGGTGTCGTACGTTGAACGGCGGGAGAGGAATCATGGTCTGACCGTCGACAGCCGCGGCGATCATCCGGGCACGAACTGAGAAGGCGATTAGACTCTCTCTCTCTCTCCTTCTCCTCTCGACCGGCTTCGTTGGTCTTTAAAGCGGATTAGGAGCGGCAGTAACAGCACAGATTAGAGATTAGAGGGAAATCGGGTTCGAGGAGTTAAGTGTGTGGAGGTCGCATCGTGGAATTAGGATCACTGCGCAGTGCACACACACAACACGCGCGCGCGGCTGGTGGTATTCTCAGACTGGATTGGCTCTTATTCCATGAAATTCGCACCGCCGCTCTAATACGACTGTCCAATGTGACCTCCATCGATGCATGAAATGCAGTAATTGTAGTTGGTAATGAAGCATCCGAATGCGATTTGTTCCGTGCCAGTGCTTTTTCGAATCTGTTGATGGCGAATTGCGAGTGGAGTGAATAGAGGAGGAGTAGGAAGAGGATTGTGTTGCGGAAGTCGCTGCTGTTTGTGTGTGTTATGGATTTGTTTGCGACGGTCTCTGGTCAGATGGTGGCCTTTCGTGTTCTCATTCTGTCGTGGCTCGTTCTCATGTTCGTTCTGATTATGCTCGTTCTGTGCAGTGACGCTTTGAAGATGAAAAGTAAGCAACACACAAATCAGATTATCTATCAGATCAATATTTGACGCAGTGTGCCATGCGTGGTGGCCAGTGTGCCTGGGTTTCGTAATCCTAGTGGTTTTTAAGTTTTTTTAGTTATGTCAGTGTGTAGTTCCTTCAGTCATTGCGAAAATTTATATAACGCCTCGTTTGGAAGCCTACTCGGAGGTGCTCCCAGCCCAGCCATGGCCAAAGAGAAGGGGTCTTGAGCAACTGGTCGAAAGCATGCAGACAAATAATTCCGAGGTAGTATATTATAAGCACTTATTGACTCTTGGAGTTGTTTTTGAGTGATGCGATTGTGCTTGCTTTTTGTAATTTTATTGGTTCTTATGATTGGTTTTTGAGTTATGCCCGTGCTATTGGTGCTTAGTTGTTTTTTAGTGATGCCTGTGGGACTGGGTTTTGTAATTCAATAGGTTCTAACAGGATGAGAATGCCGGAGGATTTGGGGGTATTCAACCACCCAGTCTTTCTTAGAGCCCCATAATAAAGTATGTTTTGCACTCCAATTCCAAGTGGATAATGGTCCAACCCCCCACCCCAGTTATTTTCCAAAATTCTCACACTGGGTTCTAAGGTTGGTATGATGTCAGTATGTAATTCTATTGGTTCTCAGGGTTGTTCTTCAAATGATGCCAGCGTGCAATGGTTGTGGAATTCTATTGTTTCTTAGATGATGCCATTGTACATCAATGTTGTGGAATTCTATTGTTTCTTAGATGATGCCATTGTACATCATGGGTTATGGAATTCTATTGTTTCTTAGATGGTGCCATTGTACATCATTGGTTGTGGAATTCTATTGTTTCTTACATGTAGATGATGCCATTGTACATCATTGGTGGTGGAATTCTATTGTTTTCTTAGATGATGCCATTGTACATCATGGGTTATGGAATTCTATTGTTTCTTATGGCTGTTCTTCAGACGATGGCAGTGTATGTAGGCCTACATCATTGGTTGTGGAATTATATTGTTTCTTAGGGTTGTTCTTCAGATGATGCCAGTGTACATCATGACATGCTGACATGCTGAAAGGGTTGTGGAATTATATTGTCTTTCTTATAGTTATTTTTCATAGTGATACTCGTTTTCTTGGGCTGCAAACTTCTATTTTCTTCTTCTAAAGTTTTGTTCATCGAATGATCAATTGATCAGAGAGCGGGCTGTTCATTGACTGATGGCTTCCTGATGTAAATGGAATTGGTGCCTCAGATCATGAATGATGATGATGATACGGTCGTCGTTGCTGATGCTAATGCTGCATCGCTTCTGCAGTGTATAGTAACCTTGAAGGGAACGGGCGCTATATAAATCCTCGTAATGTATGAATCAAACTGTGTTGTTCGCATGCTGCTGTAATGTCTCTGCAGATCATATGCAGTGGCGGATCCAGACTGTTCGAAGGGGGAGCCAAAATCTTTCGTCTTGGAGTTGGGACAGGGAAAAATTTCGTCATTGGTCACCCCAAAAAGTTGATGACCTTTTTTTAGTCCCCCGGCCGAAACCGAATGGGGGTGGGGGGGGGGGTGCCACGTCCCATGCAATTTTTTAAGGGGGAGCCAATCTGCCATGACACCCCTATTCGTATTGCTATTTTCAAACCAAATGGGGGACCACATCCCATGACATTTTTAAGTGTGGGGGCCATGGCCGGCTTGCCCCCCCACCCTGGATCCGCCCCTGATCATATGTTCATTAGGATAAGAGTTTTGAAGAATGCAGGAAGGAGCCGTTGAAAGGCGGTATGACACTTACAATGCTCGAATGATCTCTGCATATCAGCGGTGGTGCCAAAAGATTAAAGTGGGTTTGAAGGATCTTTGCCTCGGGGCGTTAACGCAACAACAGAACCAACATGAAAACACTTTTCAGTGCATACTGCATAACTCAGTATGGTAATTCCATTGTTTGTGGATTTCAATCCTGGAGATCGAGTTGTAAGGCCATTGTGGTTTCAACACGACTGCCATATTATCTAAACTCACCTAATCTAATCTAATCTAATCTAATCTAATCTAATCTAATAATGTTGCCGTAGTGCACAAAACAACTGTAATTATAACTTGTCCAGATCTCTTTATCTGGTGGATGAAAAGACTAAGTAGAAATGTGTTAGGTAGGTGAAATAAGTCAGTCTGTGATGATAATTTTCTTAGCATGGGATTTGACGTACCAAATCGAGTCATTTAACACAGCAAATCAGCGGCCAACGTGAATTGCCATAATTGCCATCTTCAAATCGACTTAACGCTTCTAACTTAGCACTAAAAACTATACAACACTATTATTATTATTATTATTATTATGATTATTATTATTATTATTATTATTATTATTTTTATTATTATTCACAATATGATTTTCGTGTGGCTGTGCATCAGAATTAAATTATCATTTCTTGCCAAGCCGCACGTATGCATGTTCTCTCGGATATAATCTCGTCTGATCTGGATTTACTTAAGGATGCCTCACTTGATCTTTTAACGTTGGACACCATTTGTTCACGGAGACAGATTCCTGTGCGTCCTGTGAAGTTGAAGTGTATCCATTGTCCGTTGACGTGATCGATAGGAAAAGGTTGTCTTCTTGTGAGATTGCTCTCTCTGTCTGTCTCTGTCTGTCTGTCTCTGTCTCTGTCTGTCCGTCCGTCTCTCTCTCTCTTTTTTTTTTCTCTCTCTCTCTGTCTCTCTGTCTCTCTGTCTGTCTCTCTCTCTCTCTGTCTCTCTGTCTCTCTGTCTCTCTGTCTCTCTGTCTCTCTGTCTCTCTGTCTCTCTGTCTCTCTGTCTCTCTGTCTCTCTGTCTCTCTGTCTCTCTGTCTCTCTGTCTCTCTGTCTCTCTGTCTCTCTGTCTCTCTGTCTCTCTGTCTCTCTGTCTCTCTGTCTCTCTGTCTCTCTGTCTCTCTGTCTCTCTGTCTCTCTGTCTCTCTGTCTCTCTGTCTCTCTGTCTCTCTGTCTCTCTGTCTCTCTGTCTCTCTGTCTCTCTGTCTCTCTGTCTCTCTGTCTCTCTGTCTCTCTGTCTCTCTGTCTCTCTGTCTCTCTGTCTCTCTGTCTCTCTGTCTCTGTCTCTGTCTCTGTCTCTGTCTCTGTCTCTCTCTCTCTCTCTCTCTCTCTCTCTCTCTCTCTCTCTCTCTCTCTCTCTCTATCTCTCTCTCTCTCTGTCTCTGCTCCTCTGATGACTATTGTTGACAGAGGCATGTCGAAATGCGAATGGCAGCCTCTGTCAGCAATGCCAGAAATTTATGAGTAGAGAACAGAGGAATGTTTTTTGTAGTCACTTATTGTCTAACGTTTATCCAACGTGTTCATATGTATATACAATTATACATGTAAGCATGCATACATACATACATACATGTACATACATACATACATACATACATACATACATACATACATACATACATACATACATACATACATACATACATACATAATGCCAACGTGTTCATAGGTATATACATGTAAGCATGCAGTCACTTCCCAACTGCATCATGATCTGGGTCTTCATAGTTTTATTATTTCATGGAAAGTTTCTGGATGAGAGAAAACTATTTTTGCTCTCATTATTGCTTGTTTTATATTTTATCTATACGTTTATATTAAGCGCCTTCGTGAGGTTATTGTAAGGTGCTATATAAATGTTCATATACATACATACATACATACATACATACATACATACATACATACATACATACATACATACATACATACATACATACATACATACATACATACATACATACATACATACATACATACATACGTACATACAATGTACATACATACATACATTGTTGGGCGCGGTGGTGTAGTGGTGGCGTCGTTGCCTTGGAGCCGGAAGGTTCGAGGTTCGAATCCAGCTTGCCGCGTAAGGACCTTGGGCAAGTCCTTCACTCACAATTGCTCAGCACTTCGGCGTGAAACTCCGATGCAGTGTTCGCTCTGCATTCGGGTGCGCCTCTGAGTAGGAGAGCTTGAAGGGGCGCTATAACAAGTGCACATACAAACATACAAATACATACATACAAGTCATACATACATACATACATACATACATACATACATACATGCATACATAGCGCAACTCGCAGAATAGCTATTCAGAGGCGCTCTTAGCACAAACACTCAACAGGAATAGAAATGTTTTTAAAGAACGAGAGTTACGAGAGAAACTGCTTACACAATTTGCAGGAATTTTTATCCTATAATGATCTGTTTACATCGTTTAGCTTAGTCTTAAAGGAGCCATTGATTGATGTCATTTGGTAAGAGTCAATGCCGGCTGCAGTTCTGTGTTCGAGCGATCGTTACGGGGGAAGCCATTCATGCATCCTGGCATAGACACGCAAGCAATGGAAAATCAGAGACCAGAGCCAGGAGATCTGGATAAATTGGCGCACTTCTTTATGTCCTGTGGTAAACGCTATCATTTGTGCACGAATTGTCGCGTTTTTGGCTGATCTTGCTATACTGACATGGCATGGAGTTTGATGATATGACCCAAAACGTAATCAAGAATTACATATCACTTAGAGATGTTAGGCTACTGATTGAAAATTAAATTTTCTGAATACATGTAGATTCATTTTCAGAATTTAAGTACTAATATTAGACTCTTCTGGAGGCCTTTCGCAAAATGCTCTGCCATGTTATAATTAGGCCTAGGCCTACTCTTTTTTTAGACAACCTGATACCGTTGGTAGCAGTTTGTCAAACAGTTAGGCCTAATATTGTTGAAAATGATTGTGTAGACTCACTGTAGAGTGTAGACCATTATATTGGATTCAGTTAATTATTTTCTCTGTTTAATTGGATTAATGCTTGAGAATTGCACATCAATTAGAACGGTTTATATGAGAATCGGTTGCATATTGAGATAATATAGTTAGCCTATTATATTATTCTCCTGTCTGCATTGAATCAGT
>OX243827.1:16837721-16930721 GCA_945859605.1 Lumbricus rubellus | reverse complement strand
ATTTGTCACCAATGCAAAATGTTTGGAGTATTATGGCGGCAACTGTTTATGCCGATACCGAACCCCCAAACGACCTTAAAACGTCGGCTTTGTAAGGCATGGACATCAATAGGCCTACCTCTGACAACTCTGAAAAATCTATTTGGTTCGATGACTAATCGACTTGAAGTTGTAATAAAGAGTAAAGGAAACATTATTAAATACTAAATGCTAATTTGTATTAATTAGTTATGTGTGGATTAACAATGATGGTCGCACAATATTGTTTGCGGCTTAACTTGACGTTTATTGGCACGAATTTGATGACGTCACGGATATTGGCGCTACAATTTTATTAAGTGAACTAGTGATCTAATTTTTTTATATTAACATTGTCATTTGAATAACCCATCCGCCGGTATAAAACTTTCCACAATAGAATGTGTGTAACATATATTTGTCTGCATTCAAAATCGTTCACGACCTATCGAGACACCCTATAATAATAATCTTAATAATCTTTTCTTCAATGAAACGCCTGCAAGACGCACTGCACTTTACATTTACATGTTATGCAGTATATCTTAATTAAACTTAACTACCAACTGAACAGACAGCTTTGCAATTACATGGCGCTAATAGCAGCCTACAAATCAAATCCGCCCAACGGGGGCTCGAACTCACTACCTCTCTCACTCTTGGCCAGCGTGTTAACCATTAGCCTACTCTGTCTCTGCAGATCGTACTGTATGTTCATTAGGATAAGAGTTTTGAGAGATGCAGCAGGAAGGAGCCGTTGAAAGGCCGTATGACACTTACAATGCTCGCATGATCTCTGCAGATCAGCGGTGGTACCAAGAGATGAAAGTGGGTTTGAAGGATCTTTGCCTCAAGCGTTAACGCAACAACAGAACCAACATGAAAACACTTTTCAGTGCATACTGCATAACTCAGTATGGTAATTCCAATGTTAGTGCTTCTAACTTAGCACTCAATCTACAAACACTATTATTTTTATTTTATTTTTTTGCCCTGAGGTATACAGGATCCCTCAGGGACTTACCTACCACCTAATATAAAATCACAGTCTGGAAAGACCCTGATGATAATAATAATAATAATATTATTATTATTATTATTATTTTTATTATTATTATTATTCACAGTATGATTTCCGTGTGGCTGTGCATCAGAAGTAAATTATCGTTTCTTGCCATGCAAGCCGCACGTATGGTTCGCTCGTCGGATATATCTCGGCTGATCTGGATTTACTTAAGGAAGCCTCACTTGATCCTTTAACGTTGGACACCATTTGTTCACGGAGACAGATTCCTGTGCGTCCTGTGAAGTTGAAGTGTATCCATTGTCAGTTGACGTGATCGATAGGAAAAGGTTGTCTTCTTGTAAGATTGCTCTGTCTGTCTCTGTCTCTGTCTGTCTGTCTGTCTGTCTGTCTGTCTCTGTCTGTCTCTGTCTCTGCCTGTCTGTCTGTCTGTCTGTCTGTCTGTCTCTCTCTCTCTCTCGATGCTCCTCTGATGACTATTGTTGACAGAGGCATGTCGAAATGCGAATGGCATCCTCTGTCAGCAATGCCAGAAATTTATGAGTGGAGAACAGAGGAATGTTTTTGTTGTTGTCACTTATTGTCTAACGTTTATCCAACGTGTTCATAGGTATATAATACATGTAAGCATGCAGTCACTTTCCAACTGCATGATCTGGGTCTCCGTAGTTTTATTATTTCATGGAAAGTTTCTGGATGAGAGAAAGCTATTTGTGCTCTCATTATTGCTTGTTTTATATTTTATCTATACGTTTATATTAAGCGCCTTCGTGAGGTTATTGTAAGACGCTATATAAATGTTCACATATATACATACATACATACATACATACATACATACATACATACATACATACATACATACATACATACATACATACATACATACATACATACATACATACATACATACATACATACATACATACATACATACATACACGGTGATTCATAAAAAAACGTCCCACACATAAGTTGGCATAACTCATGTGGATGACCATCAAATTTAATGAAATTTCAGAATAATGAAGTTTGATGATCTGGCCAAGTGCCATATAAATTATGTCACGTTCAGAGCTATAATGACGTAACGCGGATGACGAAACTAATGACGTCACGATAATCTCGAGAAATAAGCAAGATTTCAACGTTCCTGTCAGTCACTGGGGTTGTATCATGCAAACCTGGTCTATTTCATCTGGTTTAGCCTCCTAGTGAGAAATTGTTTACTGTGGCATCACCCAATAACAATCAGAATGTTCACAATCACGCATCTGCCGGTACACAGAAGAGGGACGTTCCAGTAAATTGTCTTTTGCGGAATCGACCAACTTTCAGCAAATCCCTTATGGTATCTGTCTGCACACGGTCGTACGAACATTATTTCATCGAACCGGGCGTTAAGATCAATGGACAATATTGCAGAGATGTTCTACTAAAACAGGGCCTTTTACATTCGTGACATTACCGGTGAGTATTTCATCTTCCAGCAGGATAGCGCTCCTGCGCACAGAGCACGGGACACTGTTGCGTTACTGGAAACTGAAACATCTGAATTGATCCCGCCTACTTTGTGGCCACCCAACAACCCTGATTTAAATCCAGTGGACTATAAGATATGGAGTGTCATGCAAGAGAATGTCTACAGATCTCGAATATGTGATGTCAGTGAGTTGCGAAGTCGAATTGTGGAGGTATAGGACAAGATGGATCAGCGCATCATTGATGAATCAGTCAAACAGTGGCGTACTCGTCTTCGCGCATGCGTAGCTGCCAAAGGGGGTCAATTTGAACATAAACTTTAACTTTCCGAATGTTTAGAAATAACTCCTCTGTCTTCCTTTAAAATTTCTTTCACATAGCATGACATTTGACGGAGTTACAGTGAAATATGTATGGGACGTTTTTTAATGAATCACCGTGTACATACATACATAAAATACATGTAGCGCCACTCGCAGAATAGCTATTCAGAGGCGCTCTTAGCACGAAAAACTCGGGGGAGGGGGAAGAAATGTTTTTAAAGAACGAGAAAAATTGCTTACACAATTCTCAGGAATTTTTATCCTATAATCTGTTTACATCGTTTAGCTTAGTCTTAAAGGAACCATTGATTGATGTCATTTGGTAAGAGTCGATGCAGGCTGCAGTTCTGTGTTCGAGCAATCGTTACATGGGGGAAGCCATTCATGCATCCTGGCATAGACACGCAAGCAATGGAAAATCAGAGACTAGAGCCAGGAGATCTGGATAAATTGGCGCACTTCTTTATGTCCTGTGGTAAACGCCATCATTAAATTGTGCATATGAATTGTCGCTTTTCTGGGCGATCTTGCTACGGACATGGCATGGAATTTGATGATATGACCCAAAACGTAAGCAAGAATTACTTATCACTAGAGATGTTACTGATTGAAAATTAAAATTTTCTGATTTGATTCGTTTTCAGAATTTAACTTCAATTATCAATGAAATTTTATCAGTTTTGAGCGTCTGTCACATAATTTTATTAGTTTTAATGTCTGTCACATAAAGCGTGAAAAACTGTCCAATATGTCACTTACTTCGTAACTTAGTTGCTACTTTTTGGCAGAAAAAATTTGAATCGAACTATATATTATATTTTATTTCAATGCAGAGAGTTAATTTTGTCACCATCTTTAAAATAATGACATCTTTTCCATCAGCATTTACCTTAATTGTAAAATTATCTCTTAATTTTCCACTTAAACTTTTCACATTGTCATTGTTGACCATGTGTTAGCTACGCTTGACATAATCAGATAAGTAAGAAAATTAAGCAGACAAGTCAAAAATTATTCAATTAAATTTTTAGCAATTAATCAATTGACTTATTACGTAATTGATGAAATACATTGCCTTAATTATATATAACTCCTAGTCATTGACTTCAGAAAATATATTGGAGTCGTAAAATTTCGTTGTACCTTGGACACATAGAAGCTGTTCAAGAGTTTATTCTTTTAGAATGTGTCAAATTTTCGATGAACTATGTGGCTAGATGGATGATTATGGCCCTGAAAGGCAAATGTAGGCTACTGTAGAAAGTGGCTCTGCTTTTAAAATTGTATTGTATGGTAGCTGCACTTCCAATAGGCTCTTTTGGAGACCCTTCACAAAATGCTCTGCCCTGTTACAATATTAGGCCTGCTCCTTTTTTAGACAACCTGCTAACATTGATAGCAGCTTGTCAAAAACTTGATATTGTTAACAATGATTATGTAGATTGTAGACCAATAATAGTATTCGATTCAGTAAATTATTTTCTCTGTTTAATTGACTTTATGCTTGAGAATTGCATATCAATTAGAACCGTTTATATGAGAATAGGTTGCATATTGAGATAACAATATTAATAACTATATTATAGTTAGTCTATATATTCTCCTGTCTGCATTGAATCAGCTGTCTATATCTCGAGCGAGCCGTGTTTACGTTTCACTGGCCAATGGCGTTATGATCAGCAAGAAATTTGAATTTATTCGCGCTGGGTCAGGCGCTTCATCCGCCGACGTCATTCGGGTGTCATTCTTTCGCTCGTAAAATGGATCGAATCGAGGCAAGTTCTGGACATCATCGGATAGCATTCTATCCTCCAAGGTCCGAGTCCAGATTGCACCTAATAAATCTTACCGCTTAAATAAACCGCCGATCTGCTCATGCGAATACTGCAGAATATCCATCCACCAACCGTTCGGCGTCACCTCGCGCCCGGTTCCGTCTTGTGCCGACCAAGGATGCCACTCATAGCTTTTTCCACCTAGATCTTGGTGTTTTCGGTCTTGTCTAGGTTTCTAGGTTTTTTTCTGTCAGGATCTAGCCTTTTTTCTCAAGGCGGTTTTACCGACTTTTTACACATAAAATATACATTTTTAGGTGAAAATGCACAAAAGACGTGAAAAAAGACGAAAATATTTCGTGAAATTGGGCCAAAAATTGTAAATTTTTGAGCGAAAGACTTTAAAAAGGATCATCAGAAATTTTATCCGGAAGGAAAAGAGAGCAAATTTTAATCATCGGATGACTAGAAAAAAGGTCGTCAGTTATTTCAAACCCAGAAAATGGACAAATCCGTGCATTTTCCAAAGAAATTGTCAATCTAGTCTTTTCTAGCCTTTTTTCGACCAGATCTGACCTTTTTCAAAATTCAGAGTGGCATCCCTGGTGCCGACATTTCGGACCGTGCAAAAGGTGTGGTGGTCCTAAGACCTAAGAAGAGGCCCTCCTCTATAATAATAATAATAATAATAATACCAGACGGCCCTCTAATAACAAGGCGTAATGACGGTCGGCGTAATTGTCCGTCATTAAAAAGTCGTTCTTTGTTCTCGAAAACCGTGAAAGCGATAATCATTTCGACGCTGAGTGCGGCAACGTTTTTGACAGCGGCCGCGCAACAACAAATGGTGAAAAATGAAAATCGATCTGTGACGAGCGCCAGTCGAGAGCGTCTTTCCTTCGCATTCCTCTAGTGCCACTACAATTTTCGTGCGGGTTTCTGGGTCCTGGCCACCACCGCCTCCTCCTCGTAACGATTTCTCCGCGGCGGCTCAGAGGTGTAGATTTTTCTAAGAAGAGTAAATTGCCTGTCATTCGGTTATGGAAATACGTCGCGGTGCACACAACGCTTCAGTTGCTGAAAGCTTATTATTAGAGGCGCGCGCGGACCGGATGGAGAACCGAAGCCAGGATAGTGTCAGTAAGGGCGATGGACTGAGAAAGAGAGTTGAAGAGAATTCCAACCCAACGGGGGGTTGGGGGCAGCGGCGCCGCCAGGATTTTTTTCCTGTACGCACAACTTGCACAAAATAATATGAAGCGAACAGCGATCGATACGAGCTTATATCAGTGCTTAAAGTGTAAAAAGTGCCAGGACGCTGTATTGTAATTGGTCGTCAGTGGCGGCGCCGAAGGCGCGAAGTTGCGAGTGCCGAAGGCGTGCACGAAGCCCGTCCCGACTAGGGGGTCTGGGGGAGCGTCGTAAGCTCCCCCAGCGGGGTCTGGGGCGGAGCCCCAGCGAACAGCGCATTTTTGGCTGTGTCGACCTCAAATGGAGCCATTTTAAGGCTTTTTTCCAGCTATTTGTGAACGATAAAGTCGCGAAAACTTCAAAAATAAGTGGTTTTTTAATTTTTAGTGTCGCAAGCTACCAGGATAATGTAATGTAATGTAAATCTTCGAGAATTTCTCAGCGCCCACAAAAGCCACGTCAGGGAGACCAGCTTATTCACCGGCGCTATATCAAATCAAGTCCGCAATAGCCAGAGCGGCCGTTTCCGTTCCGGCGCCAGGCAAAATCCGGGGAGGTCAAGCCGAGGAGACAGCATGGTGCTACGTTGGTTGTCGATGATGGTGGTAGTTGGGTGATGGAAACTGATTGGAATCTGGATAGGATAGCTTGAAGAGTTCGGTTTTCAGTCGTGAATGGAAAGCAGCAGAGGTGAGTGCAAGCGGAGGAGAGGTTGAATTTTGAGGGGAGATTAGAAACAATAGAAATAAAAATGTTAGTGTAAAAGAGAAAGGTGTTTGTTTTGACCGTAAGCTCCCGCAGCGGGGTCTGGGGCGGAGCCCTAGCGACCAGCGCATTTTTGGCTGTGTCGACCTCAAATGGAGCCATTTTAAGGCTATTTTTTGCCAGCTATTTGTGAACGACAAAGTCGCGAAAATTTCAAAAATAAGTGGTGTTTTAGTGTCGCAAGCTACCAGGATAACAATAGAAATCCAAATGTTAGTGTAAAAGAGAAAGGTTTTTGTCTTGACCGTAAGCTCCTGCAGCGGGGTCTGGGGCGGAGCCCCAGCGACCAGCGCATTTTTGGCTGTGTCGACCTCAAATGGAGCCATTTTAGGCAGTCGTAGCCGGTCGTCCGTAACTGGACGCCGTCCATGCAGTCATGGACGACCGTCAAGGCAGTGCTGGCCAAATAAGTGGCAGGACGGCGTCCAGCCTCGAAAATAAGTGCCTGGACGCCGTCCATGACCGCTGGCACACTTTAAGCCCTGGCTTATATATATATACATATATAATATATATATATATATATATATGTAGGCCTATATACCGTATATGCCTACTGGCGATTATGAGGTATCACCAGCATAAGCTTTTTGCTCCATTTTTGGTATACGCATACAGGTAATTTTTCACAGTTTAAACAGGCCTAACTACCAACAACGCGTTTCAAAATTCATCCGCCAGCCAGCTACAGTTTACCTATTTATGAAGTATAGAGCCAAACCGGTCAGGGCCGGATTAAGCAATGTGGGGGACCTGGTCGGGACACGAAGATAATTATACCGAAGACGCTCAATGCCAAGACGGCTCTCTAGTAGAGTGTAAGTAAGTAAGTAAGTAAGTATATTCTATAGATTATAAAATTTCAATAGATTCAATAGAATTTCATCGCTTATAATATTTCACGCTTTAATTCTTTAGCCTAATTTACAATTTGTCAAAAAAAATTTTTGGCCTTTCCGCGCTGTACGCACTTGCGTACGTGCGTACGCCTAACGGCGCCCCTGGTTGGGGGGGCATGGCGGGTCTCACCCTCTGAGACCCGGTTTGATTGAGGTCTAAAATCCCATCTTATCTAATAGCTTCACAGTATGAAAATATCGGTGTGCATAAACGTCATATTATGAGGACTTCGTATTTATATTAAACTTTGCGATGAAGTAAAAAATGAATAGATAGAGTGGCCGGCTGGCTGGATGGCGTGACGACCATCGGTCATGAAGCCAATCTAGCGTTTTGTACTTTTTTATGATGTCTGCGTGTGGCAATCATCTGTATGTGTCTACATGCGATCGGATATTCATAGGCGAGTTGGATAGCCAACTTGATCTTGCCTCTTTTGAATTGCGTAATAATTCGTATCTACCATAGACTTATTATATGCCACCTATCTGTCATATGGACTGATCTAGATAATTGTCTGAGTAGAGCTTAGTTATGGCACGCTGTTGGTTGATGCCTATGAATTAGACACTTGTGCGATAGTGGTTTTAGTTACGAATAAAACTGCAGTTGATCATCAGAACGTAAACATGTGGGATAGAGCAAGATGAGAATGTACGCTTTCCTCTATTTCTCGAACTAAGTTTTCATTTATCTTGTGGTTCAAGTCAACCGTTGTAGAAAAGTTTTTTCCTAGGCTGGTGCATGAATTTGATGTTTAAATGTGATTAATTAGTGACATTCTTGTGTAATAATTTAGTTTTTCTTGGTGTTTATTATTCGTGGAAAATACAGCAGCATGGTGGTGGTGTAGGGATGGGTTTGTTGCCTTGTAGCCGGAGGGTTCCAGGTTCGAATCCACCTCAGTCCGCTGCGTAGGCACCTTGAACAAGCTCTTCACTCGGAATAGCTCATACGCTTCGGCATGAAACTCCGATGCAGTGTCCGCGCAGTAGTAGGGAGCGCCTCTGAGAAGAGTGCACGAAAAGGCGCTGTAGGAAATGCGAAAAATAATAAACAAAAACAGCTGTTGTACGCCTACATCATGACAGATGTAATAAAAAAAACACGTGTGTAAATAAAGGAATAACTTCAGTAAAACCAGATTATCAGGATGTTTCATGAACCATGAAATTGCTGTCTTAAGCCAACAAAAGACTTAGATAAATCAGAAATGCACCGATTCAGGTCATGCAAACGCGTCCTGAATCATGAAAACACATCGTAAACGCACTGACATTACTCCACAGAAATTGAGTTAAATCAGGAATAACTGTATATATATATCATATATATTATATATTTAATATAAAAAATTATGTATATATATATTTATATTTTATTTATATTTATATATTTTGTATATACATATATTTATATATATATATATAATTATATATATTTATATATATATATATCTAATATAATTTTATATATATTATATGCAGTGATATATATTGTAAATATATAGCCTATGCCTAAATGAAAAAATATTCCGTTGATGAAAATCATGAAATGTTGAAGTTGGATAAGAAATGTCAGAGATACATGATATGACTTGAAAAAGCACATCACCGATATACACGAATGAACATCTAGATAAATCAATGGAAGCCACATGTCAGTTTCTGACCATATATATATAATATATATATATATAATATATATAAATATATATATAATTTATATAATATATAATATATATATATAAAACATATAATATATATATGTATATGTCTAGGCACGCGGTGGGTCTATAGGTGACCATTCTAGCCTGGCCGGGCGCAGATAGATTCTTTATGCAGTTGGGGGACATTTATGATCCCATCAATTCGGCGTCTTCTGATTGGGTGGTTCCTTTGGACCCATCTGTGATGTCAATTTGAGCTAGATGTCTGTGTATGGTTTTACATAGAAATTGGATAAAGCCATGCTTTGCCACTCCAACAACCAGCTTACGGTGATACTTCTTGCATTACGCAGGCGAGTGTTCTCACCGATAATATGGCTTCTATGGATGGTGGTGAGGACAAATAAAAATCGGGATGCGCAGAAAAAACGTTTGGGAGATTTTTAAAAGACTGCCCACAACTATCCTAGTATAACCCTAGTTACCCTACACAAATGTAGACTGCAGGGACTACTGAAGAAGTCTTTCATGATACATGTGTACATGATACATGTTCTGTCACCCATCCTTTTCAGCACAGCCGGGATTAGATCCGGAGCGCTTGATGGGCACCATTGTAATCTAGTAACCTTAAATGGGTGCTATATAAATCCTCTTAATGAATGAATGAATGAATAAATAACTGTTCTTGCAGTTTTATGCTTTGTTTGGTTCTTACTTTAAACATTCTTTATTAAACTCAAAACTGTCTTTTTCTGTGCTAGAGTTGGAAGTGCGTCTGAATAGTCCCCCCCACCCCAAAGCAGCGCTATATAAATTCTAGAATGATTGAACGAATAACTGTTCTTGGAATTTCTTGAGAGTGGTGATGAAGAGAGAAGAGGATAGGCTGTCCATATTCTGAGAATAAGAAATATGAAGTCACTAATACCTCATACTAATGGCTTCCGCTTATGCTTTCTTAAGGGACTACTGTCCTTCAACATCATCATGTGAGAAGGACTAAAAAGACTCAGAAATTGTCTCAATGATAATAGTGCTCTCAAAATTTATAGTTCTGTATCTTTAATAGTGTTTTTTGTACTTGGCGTGCGCTATTTCTGTCGTGGTTTCTGTTTTCCGGTTTCTAATGCACAAGATATTGAAACGGCCACAGCCAATTGAATGCCGGACAGCTATCCCACAGAGACGTTAATGTATACTTTATAATCTTGGTGGAGCTGGCCTGCTTTAATGGATATGTCCAGATTTCGGATTGGAAATCATTGGAAGACATTTGCAGGCAGTATTGTCCAACAAAACAGCATTGATTGAGTTTTTCTTTCGCTATGCATTTCGCGTTTAGTTTTTGGTGCAAGACTGTTATCATCGGCTGAAGTCTAGTCTTGTTCAGTTCTGGTTCTGCCGTAGGTTCTGTTATGTTTAGTATGTGATAACTGCTACTTGGGGGATCTTACTCAACAGTATCCTGATCCATTTTGCGTGTCCCATTGAGGTCGATATTGTTATAAATTGTCAACTGTCTTATTCGTGCTGTACTGACTGCTACAATTGGCTTCAAAGAAAAAAACTTAATTGATTGATTGATAGACTTGGTTAGAATTAGAACATGCTTGTGAATGTTGCATTGTAGTGTATTGTCTGCAGTTTAATATCTTGGTATTATAAATGTTCAGGGCCTGTCTTCAACTCTGTTTACTTTATAACTATACTAACTACGATGCTGCTGAATATGCTTATTAAACTGCCAGTCAACGTCGAGCTTTCTCGGTTGTAGGCAGGGCTTAAAGTGTGACTGGACGGTCATGGACGGCGTTCTGGCACTTATTTTCAAATTTCTATGCCGTCCTGCCACTTATTTGACCAGCACACCTGAAAATGTAAGGGACGTCCTGGCACTTCTTTTGGAAAGGTAAGGGGCGTCCAGGCACTTCTTTTTTTACACTTTTAGCACTGGTTGTAGGGTTGTCCGTCTGGAATGATCTCCCTTCAAAGCTGCATTCATTACATCTAACCAATCAAACTTTGTTTAATAAATATCTCAAGTCCTTCTTTTGCCGTGGCTGGGCTGGGAGCGCTTCAGAGTAGATTTCTATAGTGATGCTATATTCATTCACTATATGCATTTATATAGCGTCTCTTCAAGGGGGCTACTCAGATATATATCTATGTAAGTCCATAGAATGAATGAATGACTATGTAACGGTGTAGAATGAAGAATGTCGAATGAATTGGCCTGGATTTTAGTTGACATTCTGCCTTTCTCATGAGTCACCAGTGTGTCCCAGCGGTTTTTATGGTTGACTGGAAAGGCTTTTGATGGTCCATCAGAGAACAGTCGTAGTTCTGCTATCTACTTGCTTGACCGTATTTCATTCAGACATAACCACGAATAAAGTCTGGCATCTACCAGTCACACAAAGGGCATCAAGAACTCTCGTGCTCTCTCAGTAAGTGTTCTTCAGTCTACAGTCTCCCTTCACTGCTGAGTTGCTGGTGATAAAGTTTACTACATCTCTGCGTCATTTCTGATTTCATTGATTCCAATTTTCTTCCCTTGTAGTAATTCGGTTTGCTGAGTTGTAAGCTCTTCACGGACTGTCAACAACTATGGTGGAAGTGTTGAAAATGTTTGGCATTTGCCTTCAGTCATGTGAATTTAGCTGCCGTGTTGCCAACTATTGATGCAGAGCCAGTGACTGTATCAGGGCTGTTTTAAAGGAATTTTTAGAACTTCACAACTTCTTTCCTTTCTCATCCTCCATGGTAAATTACTTCCAATCGAAGGACAATGACCTTTTTTGCTAGTTTTAACCGTACAGAAGTGCTTCTACAACTGCACAAATCCATTTAGAACTGCACATTTTGTGTACAACTGCACGTTAAAAAAGCCCTGGACTGTAGTGGCGGACATGTGTAAGAAAGTTTTTGTCAAATCATATGAATGTGTCTTGTGGGATTCAGGATTTTATTAGCAGGTATTTGATCTAGGAGTATCTGTACCCGCCGACGACTGATGTGAGGAGTTTGTTTTGGGATTAATCTGATCTGCGAACATTGTGCATAATTCATGCGCCTCGAGAATAGAAACGAGATTGTGGTCACGATTTGGAGTAATCGGTGCTGCTCTCTAAATTGCTAGATACATACGTTCATTCTCTGATGCATGCATGCGTGTACGTATTGCATTGTGTATCGTATTGTGTATCGTATCGTATTGCATTATGTAATTGTGTGTTGTATCATATTGCATTGTGCAGTATATCGTATTGCATTGTGTATTGCATTGTGCAGTATATCGTATTGCATTGTGTATTGTATCATATTGCATTTCGAATTGTATCGTATTGCATTGTGTATTGTATCGTGTTGCATTGTGTATTGCATCGTATTGCATTGTATCGTATTGCGTTGTGTATCGTATCATATTGTGTGTTGCATTATTGTATATTATTGTATCGCATGGCATTGTGTATTGTATCTTATTGCATTGTGCATTGTATCTTATTGCATTGTGCATTGTATCGTATTGCATTGTGTATCGTATTGTATTGCATTGTGTATTGTATCGTATTGCATTGTGTGTTGTATCGTATTGCATTGTGTATTGTGTTGTATTGCATTGTGTATCATATTGCATTTTGTATTGTATTGCATTGTGTATTGTATTGTATTGCATCATGTAATGTATTGTGTATTGTATCGTATTGCATTGTGTGCATTGTATCATATTGCATTGTGTATTGTATCGTATTGCATTGGGTATCGTATCGTATTGTGTATTGTATCGTATTGCATTGTGTATCGTATCGTATTGCATTGTGTATTGTATCGTATTGCATTGTGTATTGTATCATATTGCATTATGTATGGTATCGTATTGCATTGTGTATTGTATCATATTGCATTGTGTATCGTATTGCATTGTGCATTGTATTATATTGCATTTCGTATTGTATCATATTGCATTGTGTATCGTATTGCATTGTGCATTGTATTATATTGCATTTCGTATTGTATCATATTGCATTGTGTATTGTATCGTATTGCATTGTGTATTGTATCGTATTACATTATATTTGGCCATTTCTATAGTGCTAGTCCCATGGTAGCCCATTCAGTAGAGCTCCAAGTACGGTATAAAAGACTTGAGAAGAAAAGAAAATGGTGAAGTTAGAGAAAGTTGATATACGCTGCCAGAGGGAATAGTGAAGCGTACAGTGGGGGGGGGGGAAGGGGGGATGACCAGTCCATGCAGTTGGGCCAGTGCAGAGTGAAAATTGCTGGTAGATTGGGGTTTCAACCCCAGTCTCTCTTAGGGCCCTTAGTTAATAAGTCTTCTTTGCAGCTCCATGTTGGATCACAGTAGCAACCCCCCCCCCAGTTATTTTTCTACAACCTCCCAAACTGGGCCTATGTAGGCAAATGATCTGGATTTAGCCATGGCAGTCCTGACACCGAGTACAAAGAGTGCAAGACGGTATAAGAGCATCGAGTAGGATGCAGCGAAGTGGCAGAGAGGGGCGAAGAATTAGATCATGAAAACACTTTAGTGCAAGACCCAATAGAGACTTGAGCACTAAAATGAGAACTTTGAATTGGATGCGTGCAGAGAGAGGGAGCCAGTAAAGTTGTTCAACCATAAGACTAGAGATATGCGAGAATCAAGGAGGACGAGCCATTGGTCTAGCAGCATCGTTAACTGCCTATGATGCATAGGTGTTTAATGTTTGCGTGTGTACATATTCAGGGTGGACCCAAAAAAAGGACCCTCCCTAAGATTGGCCCACCCTGTATACACCTACATAGACATACACTTAATTGGTCCATTGATGGGTGACTAATTAATTATAAACTCATTAATTAGTTAATTAATTGGTAACCAAATTCTAATTGGAAGCTGCCTAATTATAATTGAAGTCTCATTATGAACTTGCATATTTCACATCCATCCGTACTGCTAAAATATTTGAGCCTCCACTCATAAAACCTAAATTTTGTTCAACCATAAGACTAGAGATATGCCAGAAACAAGGAGGACGAGTCATCGGTCTAGCAGCATCGTTAACTGCCTATGATGCATACGTGTTTACGTGTGTACATAGGCCTATACACATACATAGACATACACTTATAATTGGTCCAATGATGGGGGGACTAATTAATTATAAACTCATTGAGTAGCTAATTAATTAGTAACCAAATTCTAATTCGAAGCTGCCTAATTAAAATTGAAGTCTCATTATTAACTTGTTAATTACCTTGTCTAAATATTTTCTTACACTTTGCTATAGGCCTACATGTTTGGATTCATTGTAAATAATGGACATCAATTGACATAATTTTGAATTGTTTTTCCAAAGATATCTTTGAAAGAAGATATCTTTGCCTTTAGTTGTGAGATGTTATGCATGAAGTATTTTAGTGCTAAAATGAATCCATCTGTTAAATAGATTTAATGAGAAAATGCCTTTTTAAATCTAGATATCTAATCTTATCTAATCTAACATAGCATTTGTAAAGCACTTCTCACAGCAGAGCTATTCAGAAGCGCTCTCAGCTTGACAGGCCCATTAAAAGAGATGGGTAGCTGTTTATATATAAGCTCGGGACACCGCAACAGACTCGTTAACTCGCTTCTTCCAAATACTTTCTGGCAATGTTTCAACTGTGATATATAAACCTATGACTAAGCAGCCAATTATTTTAATTCCAAAATGCTGCCAAGCTTTTAAGTTAATAAAAATGAGAAAGGTTGTTAATGACAATCATGTACCGGCTATGTACATTTGTTTTTGTTTAAATCAACCATTGTTTTGAGAACCTAAACTCTTGACCATTAGGCCTACTTAAATCAATTATATCATAATATGCGAACGTCTGAATTTTTATAAAAGTCTTTCTCTTTCCCCTATAGTACCTACCTTCCACTTTCACCAGAAGCAATCAGGATTATAGAATTATCTTTGCCCGGGCAATTGTCCGTGAACTATCCATTAAATGTCAGGGTCTTCTACTGCATGGGACCATGGGTAGAATGGCCTATGCCGCCTATCTCCTAGTCTTGTGAGGTTTAGACTAGTAGTGGAACGTCTGTTGTGTAAGCACACATTGGAAGTACACTTGCATACAGTCATTACTTAAGATGTATTTATTATATACATAACACCAGTTTAGATGCCTTCATTATGTATACTTTTTGTTGCTAATTCTTAGCTTTGAAGTTTCCATTTTCTTATTTTCCTACAGCCTCTGTCATCTAAAACTTGATGTCTGTGCGGAATAGGCCCTTTCCTAGCAAGATTCATCCCTTCTAGGTGCCTGTTGTTCCCTAAACGCTTATGATTGCCTACCTTTTACTGTTTGCTAATGTGATGGTTACTATAATGGGTCATCATAGGCGTAGGAGACGGGGGTTCAGAGGGGGCAAATGCCCCCCCCCCCAAATTTCGGGCAAGTCTGATTTTTCGGGCAAACAGATCCGGAAAAATAAAATAAATTTTTTTAAAAATTTTCCGGGTCTTTTTGCCCGAAAAATCAGACTTGCCCAAACAAAAAGGGTAGTCATACCTTTCGGGCAAAATGTGAAGGAAAATTTCAGAAGATTTCGGCCGGATGACTAAAGAAAGGTCGTCAGAATTTTCGGGCAAGCGAAACGGGAATTTTTCTTAAGATTTCGGCCGGATGGGAAAAATTTTTTGGGCAAAAGTCTCATTTTTGCCCCCCCCCCCCCCCCCAACGCTGAAATGTCCCCTACGCCTATGTGGGTTATACGGCTTCACCTACAGGTTTCAGTATATCCTATGCTGTGAGCTTCACCTGTTTCAGTATCCTAGCCTCTGAACAACCGCTTGCCATAGTTTATTAAATAGGTGAGCATATTATGATGTTATGATGTATGATGTTGTCAACATTTGAATTGAATTGAATACTGGAGGTTGGAACTAATGGTATAGACATTACCTGCTCTGTTGAAAAGAAAATGTGTGTGTGTGTGTGTGTGTGTGATTGTGTGTATCCTATGTATTTTTAAACAGCTTTTTTGTATCCGACATCAAAACACACAGCCACTGTTAACACAGCCCTGCAATGGGATGACTAATTGCTAAGATACTGACATAGACACAAGCTGAGCTGTTGTTTTACTATATCAATAGTAATAGGGGACTCAGGTTGGTTGTTGGTGGCACTTGTGGCAACATGTCCAAGTCGGACGTATTATTGAATATATATTAGCTGACGATAAACTGGTCATCCTTCGTTGGAAACGGAATTATTTGTATTCTGCCGTCCAGCTAATTTATCTCCGTCCCGGTCTACAGATAGCATTCCTCTTCCCCTTCCTCCTCTTCCTTCTCCTTTCCCTATTCCTCCTCCTTCTTCTCCTCCTCCTTCTCCTCCTCCTCCTCCTTCTCCTTCTTCTTCTCCTCCTCCTCCTCTTCCTTCTTCTCCTTCTCCTCTTCTTCTCCTTCTCCTCCTCCTTCTCCTCCTTCTCCTTTCACCTTTCCTTCTCCTCCTTCTCCTCCTTCTCCTCCTCCTCCTTCTTCTTCTCCTTCTCCTCCTACTCCTCCTTCTCCTCCTCTTCTTCTCCTTCTCCTTTCCCCTTCCTCCTTCTTCTCCTCTTTCTCCTCCTTTCCCCTTTCTCCTCCTCCTCCTTCTCCTTTCCCCTCCCTCTTTCTCCTCCTCCTTCTTATTTCCCCTTTCCCTTTCTCCTTCTCCTCCTCCTACTCTTTCTCCTCCTCCTCTTCTTCTTCCTCCTCCTCCTTCTCCTTCTCCTCCTCCTCCTCCTCCTTCTCCTCCTCCTTCTCCTCCTCTTTGGACGGTTTATCAATCATGTGGCATGCCAAATTTTTATGGAACGCTCGTAGATCAGCGAATGAACTTTTGCGATTTTCTGATATTTTCTTTGGTTCGTACATTTGTATATAATATTTCAAAGCAATTTATGGATCAGATCTTCTTCTTTGACTGACATCTGCAAATGATTGCTTATGGTTTCTAATTCGCTATTTTCGTATATCTTGACTTGTAGCTTAAGATGGTTTTAGCAAGCAGTGGATTTTTTTGCTTCTCTAATAGTCTCTCAAAGTTGCAGGATTCTTGGCTGGATGTTATTTGTCTAGGAAAACACGACATTCATTTACTCACCTCACTTTAAAATTATCTGAACTGAACCGACTCTTACCTGACCTCTTACCTGACTGAGCTAACCTTACCCCACCAAACTACAACTGTGGCTAGTACTGTTGGCAATAACCATACCTCCGTGTTTATTTTACCCTGAATAGCGTTACCTTAAGATACATTAAATGCAGAGTTTTCTCGGCTCTGACTAAGGACATGGAGAGGTAAGCGGAGGTACCTTTAGTCCTCTCCACAACTGCCATTCATTACTAATCCATCAGCTTTCCTCTTTGTCCTTGCCTGAGTTGGGAGCGCCTCTGAATAGTTATCTTGAACGGGTGCTAGATGTTAATGCTGTGCAATTTGGTATTTATCCACATAAATATCTGCTTCATTGTACAAGCATCTAGTATGTGTGTTCGTGTGTTGTACGGATCTGTGTATACTTTTTTGTATATATGCGCAAGTATGACTATCCCCGTTTGAGAGTCCAGCCGCGATTTATGGAGCCATTCTGCATGCAATTGCATAAAATTCCCTGCTTCCACTGCGTACTACATGGATGGGATGCATAAATTCCAATCGAGAATCTCATATACACAGATGCTGTTCGGCGGCCATTGTTGTGTACGCGGCGGCCATTGTTGTGTACTGATGAAGGCAAACCCTTTACTTTAACTTCTGTACCTCGATAGCCATTACATCCGGGTCTTTCGAGAAGTGCTGTAAAATTTCCACATACATTGTTTCATTAACTTGACAGCTTGAGAGAGTTATAAGTGTTAATGTTACTCTGCTGTTATGTATCTAACAATATTATTGTCTAGTGGATGAGATATTAATGCTGATATGTAATTATATTATGTGGAATGACTTGTTGTGTGCTTTAAATGCAATTATTGTGCAATTATTATCATGAATCTCTCTCAAGTCTTTTTTCTTTCGCCGTGGCTGGGCTGGGAGCGCCTCTGGGTAGATTTTCTTGAAGGGGCGCTATGTAAATCCATAGAATGAATGAATGTGGAAAAACTTGTTCAGGGTCGTGAATATGACTTTGATCTGGTGCTCCATTGTTTGTGAATAGCACCGATACTATAGAAGTTACTGACTATTATTATTATTACTTATTATTATTAATTATTATTATTATTATTATTATTATTAATTATTATTATTATTATAGTTGTTTCCAAATATCACCATCATATGGTTGTGCATGTGGTTGCATCAACAGGCTGTCTCCTGCATAAAACCTATTTTATGTGGAAGTAAAGAGATTTTATTTAGGTCCACATTACATTGAGCATTTATGACATGTTGTCGATGTGTATATTATGTGTGTGGTTTTTATACGGTAAATGAGTTGCAGTATTCAAATAAAGCTAGGGTGGCTCGTAAATGTACATGATGCATTTTTTGCAATTGTGCAATCTGGGTGTCTGGGGAGAAGGACAACTGCAGACAGTGGCCAGATGGGGGTGGGTGATGGGGGGGGAGGTTGGTGAACGATATTCCACAGTTGCCAGAAAGGGTAACATTTTGGACATAAACGGGGTTGTTGATTTCCTATAATACAGCGGCCTGCCATATGAAAAATTCGCTAAAGTGTTAGGGGGTGTGGGGTTCTGTCATTCCAGGAGAGGGTGTTACACTCTGATGACAGAAATCAAAAGAGATTTCGGAAATTTGATCGGATGATGTGATATCGATGATGTTTTTGTGATGCAAACCTCTCGATTTTTCTGCGATGGCATTGTAAAAACAGCGGTTGCAGTAGTCCAGTCTGCGTTTGGGCTGGAAGCGCCACTGAGTAGACTTCTTGAAGGGGCGCATTATAAGTTTTCTGAATGAATGAATGAATGAATGAATTTGAAGAAGTTCGGATTGATTTACCGTGCGATGTTCCTTGTGGATTGTTTTTATTAATATTCCTTTTCGCCTTCTTCAAGTCGAATCCGACTTGTGGAACTCGTTGTGCACAGCATTGCAAAAACTACTGACACCACCACAATTTACTGCCAACTATTATAGTGTAGCGTCAATGTAGCTTTCTGCTATTGGATGATAATTATGAGTACTAGACGTCAGTGTTTGCTGGAATCAGTGCCAATTTGATGGTGTATGTTAAGTTAGCAAGTTTTTATGTTTGTATGTGCACTTGCTATAGCGCCCCTTCAAGCTCTCACTACTCAGAGGCGCTCCCGAATGCAGAGCGGACACTGCATCGGAGTTTCACGTCGAAGCGCTGAGCAATTGTGAACGAAGGACTTGCCCAAGGTCCTTACGCGGCGAGATGGATTCGAACCTCGAACCTTCCGGCTCCAAGGCAATGACGCCACCACTACACCACCGTGCCCCACGAGCAAGTGCTACCTGATGTCCGTTATAATCACTGTTTGACAGCTCCTTCTTAAGTCATTTGTTTTGCCAAAAAAATTTCATCAGAGGGGAGTTTTACACTGATACGTTTTGTTCATTTGATGTTTTAGATTTTGAATATTCAAGAATCTGTGTAATTTTTCTGAGGGTTGAAATGTTAAAGCCATATAAATTTTAGAAATGAATGAGTGAATGAATTAAATGTGTTCAGCATGAAGTGTTACTGTCAATAGATTGCAATTGTTTGTATGTACATGTATGTGCAATTGTTATAGCGCTCCTTCAAGCTACCTACTCAGAGGCGCTCCCGACTACAGCACGGACACTGCATTGGAGTTTCACGTCGAATAGAGAGGACGTGGTGCCTGATTGTCTTTTCGCTTCTCTGACCTTGGCTTTAATCTAAGACTGTTTAATGTTTATGCAAAATCATCACATAATATTGAACTACTCAGAGGCGCTCCCGACTACAGCACGGACACTGCATTGGAGTTTCACGCCGAATAGATGGGACTGATTGTCTTTTCGCTTCTCTGACCTTGGCTTTAATTAATCCCAGACTGTTTATATGCAAAATCAGCACATAATAATTTTGAACTGTTTGAACTATCAGAAGCCACCACCACTGATGTTATGTCTGCTGAAACCCAATACCTAGGTGGAAGGACAGGTATAATTATGCACTGTTTAACGACATTGTCTGGTTGCCATGGTGACTTGATGTTCATCTCTGTTCAAACAATGCTGGAGTCGCGTCTCATGTTCTAATGAGATTCTGTCAAAAGGAGAGGAGGGGTGTGTTGTAAGACTGAGCTAACTTTAGAAACCATACCCCCTGGTCATAATATGTCGGAATGCGGTTAATGCGGCATATTCACCTCGCTGACTTTGCCCCTGAAGCCCAACCAGATATAGTCAGACAAAGTGATCAATTTTAATTGTGTTAAGTGAAGGAATATATATATATATATATATATGTATATGTATGTATATATATATATATATAAATTCTACAAAGGTGTTTAGGTGTAAGGCATTATCATGTATATCTCTTAAATTTCTCAGTTCCACACCAGAGCCATGCCAGGGGGAGAGAGGTAGAGTGGACGAACTTAATCCTTCCCGGACATAACCCCCCCTTTGGACATTATCTCTTGGACATTATCACCCGGGTTAGGACATTATTCCCCAGGCTATGATATCATCACCAAAAAATAATCCAACACATCGGTATAGAATGCAGATCTATATATTAGACTTTAGTTGAATATTGTAAGAATATGCTTAGGTGTATATTTGTATGTTATTTATACATGAAAATTACCAGGAAACTAGCTTATTCATTGACACTGGTGGTAATAGTGAAGTGGATAGTAAGAAAATTCTGTATTTATTTATGGTGGTATGAAGTCGGGTGGTGTAGGGGTGTCCTTCGGTGCCTTGTAGCTGGAGGGTTCTAGGTTCGAATCCACCCACAAGTCGCCTGTATAGTTACCTTGAGCCAGTCCTCCACTTGCAATTGCTTGTGCGTTTCCGCTTGAAACTCAGATGCAGTGTCTGCGCTGTAGTCTGTAGTTGAAAGTTGTCTGAGTAGCAAGCTTGAAGGAGGGCTATATATATGGAGAAATAATTTTTTTAAAATAAATATAAAATGTGTATGCTTCCGATTTGTATCACCTAACTTTTATTTCGAAATCCATTGATTTTTATAAAGAAATGCGAAAGAAATGAAAACTTTCAGGATGGTTGTTGGCCAACAGCGTGACGCACACAACTGATTTAACGGCCTTATTTCGTGTCCAGACTGGTCACAAGGGTCGGAGGGTCAATTGCCCCTTAAAAAACTCCCCTGAGTGGAGTTATTTTATGACCAGGCTCAGAGCCTGTTGCCAGTTTCCTTTTTCCCTTTTTATGGTCTCTCGTGACAGGCATCGGTCGAAACAGGATGCCTATTATTACTGTGGAGGCTATGTATATCGGTGACCATTATGAAGCCATTTCATTGACTTTCATGGGGTGTGCTCTGCATAAAATCGGGAGGAACCGTGTTTTCTTCGGTTATACACCGTGATTCAAAAAAAAGTAAGCCAAATTATTTTTCATATATCTCTAATGCCTGATAACATATCACGCTAAAATTTTCCAAATATTTAGAGAATTGGACCAAGAATATGATTCCAAAATTTCATGGGGTAAAGTTGAACGGATAAAAATATATGAATCTTTAAACTTCATATGCCGAAATTGCCGTTTACAAGCAATTTTTGGTCAGATTCAATAAAAAAAAGTAAGCTTAACTGTTTTTATTATATCTCCAATGCCTGATAATTAATCATACTAAAAGTTTCCAGATATTTAGAGAATTGAACCTAGAATAGGTTTCCAAAATATCATGTACTAAATTTGAACGGATAGAAAGATATGAATATTTAAACTTCATCTCCGGAAATTTCAGTTTTCAGCAAATCTGTTATGGTGTTCGCTGCAGTTTTGATGCCTGATAGTTCCCAATTTGGTCTTCAGTGATCCTGGAGTAACATTTTACGGAATATAAAGTGTGGAGCGTGCATAATGAAAGACCGAGTCTACCAGACAACAATCCATGATATAAACGATCTGAAGCAACGCTTGTTGGAAGTGTGGGATGGCCTGGACCAGACGATGCTGTTGCCTAATGGCACCAGCGCCTCAAGGCTTGCGTGCAAGCTGGAGGATGACATTTTGAGCATCTTATTTAATTAAATAATCAAATCATGCTGTTGGGGTCATATTGCTAGTTCAATTATCTACATATCTGGAAAATTTTAGAATGATTGATCATCAGGCATTAGAGATATGAGAAAAAGTTTGACTTACATTTTACTGAATCTGACAGAAAATTGCTTGTAAACGGCAATTTTGGCATATGAAGTTTAAAGATTCATATCTTTTTATCCGTTCAACTTTATCTCATGAAATTTTGGAATCATATTCTTGGTCCAATTCTCTAAATATTTGGAAAATTTTAGCGTGATATGTTATCAGGCATTAGAGATATATGAAAAACAATTTGGCTTACTTTTTTTGAATCACGGTGTATATACGGTACTATATACAGAAGTTGTTAGACTGACACTGCTAGGAGATTAGAGTGATGGTGGTGAGGTATCATCCGATGAAGCTCCTGTGTGTTTGGCAAACTCTGCGCTAACGATGACTGGTGATGACACCGTAATCGTAATCTCCAAATTTATAAAGTGCTGCTCGAAAGCCAAGTGCAGGGCACCAGCTTATTCACGAGCGCTGCGTCTAGTCAGACGGGTTGTCCATGTAGAGTAGTCCGAAGGAGGTAGTAGTCAGGTTGCTCTAATGTTATAATTGTGGGGCACGGTGGTGTAGTGGTGGCGTCGTTGCCTTGGAGCCGGAAGGTTCGAGGTTCGAATCCACCTCGCCGCCTAAGGACCTTGGGCAAGTCCTTCACTCGCAATTGCTCAACGCTTCGGCGTGAAACTCCGATGCAGTGTCCGCTATGTATTCGGGAGCGCCTCTGAATACAGAGAGAGAGCTTGAAGGGGCACTATGACAAGTGCACGTATACAAGCATACAAATTGGAGCTGCCTGAGGAATTACAGTTAAATGGGATCTGCTGGAAAATGCACTATCAGATAAAATGGATTCAGTTTTTTAGCCGTTGGAAATATGCATATCCAGACTTTAAGATTGAAGATGCGACCTAAACCTTCGTGTTATGTGTAGTTTTTATGTGATTTGTGAGCGCTGCGGGTTAGGGTGAGTCCCCTGTGATGTCCGTTCACTTCTTGAACATGACCATCGTCAACATCAGAGTAATCATAATTAGAATCGCAAAATTTCGACAGCACCTAAAAGAGTGAAGTTGCGGTAGCCAGGTTATCATTCAGAGGAGCTTAGTCAAAAGATAATTGAAAGCCGGGGTGATATCGGTTTCAGGTCAAGATTGGAAGGGATCTGGCAGACAGACAGACAAACAGACAGACAGACAGACAGACGGCTTAAGTGAATGGAACAGCGAGATTAGTATGGGGAAGGGACAGATTCAGGAAAGGATTTGTGAAAGGGAAATGCTTTCAGTTTCGATTAAAAGACCCCATGGAGAGGTAGCAATGATAATATACCATAATGCAACTCTTCAAGAATTTCTCAGCACCCCCAAAAGCTACGTCAGGGAGACCAGCTTCTATAACAAGAGGTGAGGTGTTGAAAAGTAGATGTCTTGGAAAAGATTATGATGAAATTATGTGCTTCATTATCTTGTAATATTGATGCCAGAAGTCTTCACTCAGTTATCAAGTGGTGGCAAAAAGACGTGGTGGTATTTTTAGCGATAAAAGTACTGAAAAAGAAACAAACAAGCTTTTTCCTTATGCGTATTTTTGTGGTTGTACTTCAGCTTGCGCAGCCAACTGTCCAGAAAATACGTTTGCTTGGAATCGCTGTTTGAATGCAGAAAATGAAGTCTGTTCAGGTTAGTTCTATTCAGTGTTTTTGCAAACATTTTCTGGTGTGTAAAGCAGTTGTTAGGTTGCTCCTATAGGGCTGGGTCATGGCCAGTTCTAATTCTAAAGCCTGTTCATCCATGACCAGTATCGGTTATTCACTGTTTGAATAAACATAAAATGCATGAAACACCATGCGTGATATTATTGTCAACGATTATTGTTGACGATTATTGCTAACGATTATTGTTAACGATTATTGTTAACGATTATTGTTAACGATTATTGTTGTGAAAAACAGTTAAGCGATGAATTTTCTTTGTTATATGGTAGATCTCGTTGGTTACTGGTTTCAAATCAGAGCCGTCTATAGTCTCAAATCATAGGTGACTGGTCTCAAATCAAAGGTGACTGGTCTCAAATAAGATGTGATTGGTCTCAAATCATAGGTGACTGGTCTCAAATCAAAGGTGACTGGTCTCAAATCAAAGGTGACTGGTCTCAAATCAGACGTGATTGGTCTCAAATCATAGGTGACTGGTCTCAAATCAGAGGGGACTGGTCTCAAATAAGACGTGATTGGTCTCAAATCAAACGTGACTGGTCTCCAATAAGAGGCTGTGTCTTTAAGATCAGACATAATCTGGCTGATTTTAACCACTGGTGTACAGGGTGGGCCAAAAAAGACCCCCTAAAGTTTTTGCCAATATCTTGGCCAGAAGTGAGACAAAAAGACACCCTAAGATTTTGTGCCAATACCTTGGCCAGAAGTAAGCATTTGGAAATGAAATTTTACAGGCTTAAAGACAATTCATATTTACACATGATGACCATATTTCATCAAACTACTTCAAACAGAACAAAAGATATATCACTTTTAGTGAGACCACCCGTCGTTTTTGACGATTCAAAAAACCGTAGGGGGGGTCTTTTTTGGCCCACTTTGTAGAGTTCAATGCAATTCACCATATTCCTATAATCCTCATTGTCCACTACACTTTAAAGCTCCGCGCAGGGCACTGGCTTATTTACGAGGGCTGTGATACAGTGCACTATCTTAAACGGTGCACATGGGTGTATGAACTATGGAGGGCAAATGGTATATCACGACACTGCAGGTCAACTGCACAATGATAGGATCTAACATAATGGATAAAAATGAGCAGCACCGACTTTTCACACCGCGTCCTTTTTCGGAACTATTGCTTTTTAAATATATTCAATAACAGTAAATTACGAGACCTGCTTAATATAATATCATCGTCTGCTTTTGTTGTTGTTGTTGTCGTTGTTCACGGCATCATCATTTTCATTTTTTGCATGGCTTCGTCTTTGTGTGTGGTACAACAGTGTTGAATGTGTTAGCGATGGCGATGGTGGCGGCGAGGCTAGTACTTTATGGCGATGGGTGGCTGGCTCAGATCATTTCCTCCGTTGTTCGGTGGACAGGTCTTCTTGTTCACTTAAGCCGTGCTCTCCAACCATTTCCATTAGACGGAGAGATGCTGACTTATTGGCGCTGCTGCGCCGCCGGTCGGTTCTACGCAGAACCCCTCCCCGGCCTGCCTCCTCTCACACTAAACAACATGGACACCTGTTATGTGTGGGTGTGTGTGTGTGTGTGCGTGTGTGTGTGTGCGTGTTGTGTGTGCGTGTGTGTATGGATGGGTGTGCGTGTGTGTGTGCGTATGGGTGTGGGTGTGTGTGTGGGTGTGTGTGCGTGCGTGTGTGTGTGTGTGTGTGTGTGTGTGACGTTTTGCCCGATTTGCGGACCCGAGTCAAGAGTCAATCGCAGGAATGCTGTTATTCACATCCTATCAATCAACGCAATTGATTGATGAGATAGTAGACCCGTTTGGGATTGACGCTTGAAGTAATAAGAGCTCATCTCCGATTAGTAATGCCAGACTAATGACCCGCTGCGATGTGTGTTCGTTAGTCGGTCGTTTCGAGGAGCAGGGTAGGGTGGGGTGGGGTGGGGTAGGGTGGGGTGGGGCGAAGCGGACTACTAATCGTTTAAGACAGGGTTCGTGCAATAAGTCGATGATCGGTCAATTAAAGGTGTTCCTATGAGTGATCGTTGACTGAATACTGCCCGACAGCGTCTGACCTATACAGGGAACGACCGGGGGAGGGGGGTTGTTAGCTGGCCGGTCCAGAGTTGGAATCCCCCCACCCCTGTCCAGTTTCATCTTGTTCTGTGCAGATCGTTTTGTTTGTGGTCACTGTTCGGTAGAGGTTTCTTTTACAATTTGGACACAGTTTATTAAGCTTTGAACTCTGGGTAGCAGAATACTCTGCTCATAAGATTGTTCTCTTTAGCCGTGGTTGAGTCGGGAGCACTTCTGAGTAGATACTCTTGAAGAGGCGCTATACTATATAAATGTCTGAAATTAATGCATGAAATTAGTTATTTTTACCCAGAGTTGCAAAAACAGGTCATCTAATTGCTATCATTCTTTCATCATCATGAATGCCTAAAACTAAAACGTTTATGGCTTAAGGAGCGTTTTGGTTGCTGAGCCTGTGGATTGTGGAACTCTTGCCCTACAGCTGTTCACCCATATTGGTATTGCCTGGTTACTTTTGTCGCATTGCTCTCAAATGTAAACTGACCTCTTTCAAATTACCAAGGCAGGATCTACAAATACAATCTCAATGTGCAAACTATAAGTGTCTGGACTAAAAAAAGTGACAACACAGTCCACTGCTTCTTCCTCTTCATCCCCCTCATATTCCTCTTCTTTCCCATGTTTCTCGCCTCATTTTCCGCCTCTTTTTACATCATCTTTTCCCATTTTCCATTGAAAGCCGCTCATATTCCTTCTTCCCTTCCTCCTCGTCTTCCACCTCTTCATCCCTCCTCTCCAATGCCTCCCTCTGTGAGTCTCCGCGGCCCAGCGCAATGCGTATCAAGATTTGACATGTGTCGCGCTGGTATCGAAACGGCCGCATTACCTTCTGGGTAATTTAAAGGGACGAGCAACAGACAGACGAACGAACGGCGGCCATGTTTGGTCGTCATCGTCATCGTCGCGGCCGACCAAACCAATGGCAGCATGATCCACACACGATCGATAATCCACAAATTATATTTTGCTGGTTTCCTAGCGCTGTGTATAGGAAAGAAACATTGATGGAATAATTTTGTTGGGGGTTTTTTCTTGGGAGGGGGGAGGGTGTGGGGGTGGGTGGACCATTAATACGGAGACTGTGACAGCTTCGTTCGCTGCGCGATTAAATCATCTTTGCAGAAAATTTATTTAGGTATGGGAACATTTTGGCAGGAGAGCACACGAAATCTGATTGCCTTGAATCTCGTGCCAGACTGTGGGGTGCGGTGGTGTAGTGGTGGCGTCGTTGCCTTGGAGCCGGAAGGTTCGAGGTTCGAATCCACCTCGCCGCGTAAGGACCTTGGGCAAATCCTTCACTCACAATTGCTCAGCACTTCGGTGTTAAACTCCGATGCAGTGTCCGCTCTGCATTAGGGAGCGTCTCTGAGTAGCGAGAGCTTGAAGGGGCACTATAACAAGTGCACATACAAACAAACAAACAAGCAAACATAGGGCCTACTGGTCGTGGGGGTTTGTGCAGAGTTATTTAATTTTTGTTAGAGTGTGTTTTGATTTCGATGTGTTAGTATTTGTAGCATAAGTAATTACGTATTCGTGATATTATGGTTTAATCAAGGGATAGAAAAAATAGATGATTCGTTGAGATTTTAAAATGTCTTGGAGATTAACGAAGCATAACTATTTTGTTTATTATTTTTGTCAAATTTTTACATTATATGATATTCCTGGTACTCATTTTATTATGAGTATATTTGGTTATGTTCGTGATGTTGCACATAATTGCACAACAGTGTGCGCCGTGGTGAAGCCAACAATTTCTTGCCATTGCTTCTGCAATGTATTGGCATCTTGTTTATGTTCTGTCCCTGCATGGTGTCCCAGTTGTACTAGAGCAGGGGTGTCAAACCTTTTTTAGTGGCGGGCCAGTGCGAACATCTTCTGACAAGTGGCGGGCCAGTGCGAACATCTTCTAACAAGTTGCGGGCCAGGGTGTCGAAGCTCTTGAGCAAAATTGGGTAGTGATCTGAGACGGAGCTCCGAGGAAATTCCCAGAAAAGTCCAAATATCGCGAAAAGATCTTGATTCAATGTCCACTTTTCGCTTCTTATTAAAAGTTGACAACATTTAAATTTTTTTTAATCTTTAGGGAAGGCTCTGCGGGCCAGAAAAAAATCGTCGGCGGGCCAGAAATGGCCCGCGGGCCAGCTCTTTGACACCCCTGTACTAGAGCTTGTGTGGCTTTGATGATACGTATGCAGTGGATGGACGTGTGTAGTAGATGGGCTATTTCCTTATCTTATTTGTGACAATCTGATTTTATCACGCCGAATAGTTAGGCTACCGGTACTGGTAATTCCCAGTGTAAGAATTGTGTAAATATAACTGGGGGGGGGGGGGGGTTGGACAATGATCCACTTGGAATTTGGGTGTGAAAAACATACTTTAACATGGGGCTCTAAGAAAGACTGGGGGGTTGAAACCCCCAACCCCCCGGCAATTCTCACCCTGGTAATTCCTAAATCTTCATTTCCCATTTGAATTACATCATACGTTAATAACTTTAGCTTTTTAATACGAATTGACGAATGAAAGTTTTTTTGTGGTTGCATTTAAGCCAGGTTCTTGTTGACATGAGTCGATACAATGTCGGCAAATAAGCTGGTCTCACTGATGCAGCTTGTCTGTACCACTAAGAAATGTTGGAGATTTACGATTGCACGCATGAATAAATATTTCACAAACACCAAAAGAATGAACTAAGTAGGGTACCAGAAAAACTACCACCACGCTGGACAGTTCCTCTCCTGTGCCAATTAGTTGGCAATTACCCCTTCGGACAATTACCCCCCCCCCTCGGACAATACCCCCTCGTGCTGAAAGAATGACAAACAACAACTAGGCTATGTGTTAGACATGAAAGACTTGCCACACATCACGCTACCTACCTTAATATGTGTTTGACTCTTTCCCAGGTTTTTAGTTTGTGGTAAACTAAATTCTGCAGAACATATGATGTCAAAGGGAACATTCTGCTATTGAACCACTGTATACTTACATCTGAATACCTAAATGCCTTACTAACTCACTGATTTATTACAGTGTCACAGTTATTCTTATGTATTGCAATGCTGTTATTAAATAATGGATTGTAATATACCTTTCACCTGTACGGTAATTAGTTCATCCTTCGTCTTTGCTTGACGTACGAAGTGAACTCTGCAATATACCAGGATTGCAGCTATTGTGCAAGTCTTGCGTAATTATGGTTTCATGTCTCAGAAACGTTGTTATTACTTTCGCCCGGTGTTATTTTTAGAGTCCTGCAAGAAGTGCTAGCTTGGTGTTACTTCCGACTGGTGTTATTTTCAGAGTGCAGGAAGTGCGATCCTTCTGAATACGAGATCGAACAATGTACCAGTTTCTCGGATCGCCGATGCCTGCGTAAGTGACTTGGTTTTTTATTCTTCTCACTACTTCACACTTACGAACAAATCTATTTGTAGATACATATATACTTGTGTATAATGTATATATGCCTCTGCAATCTGCGTGTATACATGTATATTTATGTACATGTGCACATGTGCATACACATAATTATGTATAGGTACTTCTTCTGCATATGGGAGGATTTATTTTAAATACATTTATTTGAGCATGTGTTTATTTATTTTATTTGTTTCTCACATTTTTTGATAGCACCCCTTCAAGCTCTCTGCTGAAAGAGGCGCTCCCGACTACAGCACGGACACTGCATGGGAGTTTCGCACCGAAGCGCACGAGCAATTGCAAGTGAAGGACTTGTTGAAGGTCCCTACACGGCGACTTGTGGTCGATTTGAACCTGGAATTCTCCAGCTCCAAGGCGTCGAACCCACTGCTACACCAACGCGCCCCGGTGTTGCTTTGTTTAGAGTTTGTCTTTTCTCTTTGTTGTGTTTAAATTCTGACTTTTATTCTCTCTTTGCTACTGGGGATGGGGTGTGGGGCTCGGTAGCTCATTGGATAACACGCTGGCATAGAGAGCGCGAGGTAACGAGTTCGCGCCCGGTGCTAAGTAGGCTGCTATTAGTGCCGTGTATTTGCAGGCTGTCTGTTCTGTGCTGCTATTAGTGCCGTGTATTTGCAGGCTGTCTGTTCTGTTAGTAATTTAGTATTTATGTCTTCTATAGTTTGCACTGTTGTGGATTGTTTCAATTGCATATATGTACGCTGTGTCCGGTTGCGGTCTGTCAACTGGATTGTTTCAATAAAGAAAATATCGTTGTTATTATTACTTCTGCTCGTGTGTCGAATATCGATTCTGCAAACGCAGGGCAAGCACTCGGAGTACTCTAGCAAATCATCCACTGGATTAAACCCAATGTATCTACATGTATCTATGCTATGGGAGATGACAACGTGCTTCGGACGTCGTTTCCTAACAAACCTCGTCGATATTATAAACTCCCGACAATTTGAAATCTTCAATACGAACACCATCGACCGGTCAGTTATTGCATTCTTCGCCGCAGATATTTAGAGCCCTGTACTTGCACGACCCATTGGTCCGACCCACTCGACCGACCCACTCCACCGACCCATTGGTCTGACCCATTCGACCGACCCATTCGACCGACCCACCCCCACCGACCCACTCGACCGACCCATTCGTCCGACCCACTCGACCGACCCATTCGTGATGATTACCGCTCGGAAGACGGAATATATCTAATGAAGGGGGACTGGTGGTGGCCTCTGCTGTCGATGACCGTAATACCAAAGTGCTTTGCACTTGATGAGTCAGGGCCTGCGGTCAGTAATCAAATCAGTGCAGAGGATGACGACAGTGCCAGCAGCAGCATTCTGCATTCATATCTGTGAGCATTTCTTCGGACGGCCTTGTGTAAATGCTCCCTTGCAATTGCAATTGCGATGCTTCTTATTCTGAAGAGCCATTTAATCCCACTCAATGGTTCAGATTCTCGTCACCGTATCATCATGCTCTAAGTTTCCTCTGAGCATCTTTTATACGGGCTTATGCACCTATGCTTGCCGATTTTATTGTTTAGTAGGCTTTCGGTGGAAGCCGTTCTGTCCTCCACACTCAATTTGATATGCAGCATTCTCGAATGGTGTTAGACACCTTCTAAAAGCCAGAAGATGTGATTATGTAAAGTACGCCATTTCTGTTCTGGATTCCAAATGTTCACTGTCTTATAATAAATATTGTCTGTATCACTGATTGTCCTTCACAACATCTCTTGGGATTTGAAACTGAATCAACAATTCGGCTTCTGGAGATTTGATTTAACAGAGCACTGAGTGCTGAACAGATAAGCTAGGCCGCTGAACACAGCTTTCGTTTGGTACAGGCTATGTTGTTGTGAATTAAAAATACAGTTAGAAATTGGATAATTGATGATGGTTATTCTTTCTTACTCACTTACTTACCCAGAAATTTTATTGTGTTGTGATTAAATTTGAATTTACGTTTACATTTACAGTTACTGTAAAATTTGCGGTTACATTTACATCTACAGATACTCAAAAACATTGAATTATAATTCAAATTTGGAGAGAGATTTTTGACGTTGTTCTACAATCTAGCCATCTGAATTAACTGTTTAAAAATTTATTGCTGAATAATTCTTCTGATGGTTGCCTGACAAAATGTCATGCAACAAAAACTAAATTAGTGTCACCTGACAAAATGTCACGTACAAAATGTCATTCAATGTCATCGGAAATGTTTTCACTGTTCAGTTGATTTTGAGATTATCAATCAATAAAATAAACCCATGTTTACTGCTTTATACTTAAACGTCACAGACAAAATGTCATTTAAGTAGGTATAAAACAGTAAATATTGGTTTATTTTATTGATTGATAATCTCATAATCGACAGAAAAATGTGAAAATATTTTCCATGGTAAAAACCAGAATGAAGGCAGAATCTGACTACTTAACTACTTGGTCAAGACTACAATTCTGAATAAAGTTGGTTTCAATTGTTTATTGTGTTTGCACATTATCGAAAATAAATTTGTAATACTTAAAATAATAATTAATAAATAAATAAATAAATAATAATCGTAATAATGATAAATAATTATAATAATAAATAAATAAATTAAATAAATAAATTACTTAAATAAATTTGAATTTATCAAATAAACATTCAACATTGTTATTAAGAACTTTTGCAATGTCTCTTTTTCGATGGAAAAACCAGAATTTTGATTTTGAGATAAACAAGTTGTTGAAATAGATACTTATTTACTTCTTTATACTTGTGACATTTTGTCTGTGACTTTCATCAGGTGACATTTTGTCATTAAGACATTTTGTAAGTGCCATTTTGGCCATGACATTTTGTTGCATGACATTTTGTCATTGAATCCTTCTACCATTCGCATCAGAATTCATGAAAGTGTTGACACAATTTAAATTTGGTTCATATCAATTGTAAATGACTAAATAGTAAATACTCCATAGTTCTCTGCAGTATTTTCATGCGCCATAGGATTGACTGCAAGTCCAGATTTGCTCCGCATTTTTCTCAATGCATCCTTGAAGGAAATTGACGACTTCCTGGTGGAGATAAGACATGACAAAAGCTATCAAGAGGCAGGAAAAGTCTTTGTGCTCAGTGATGAATTACTGTGTCCGGCTTAGAACTTCTGAACGTCAGGGACAATCCTGGAAGGTTAAGATGAACCTCTGAAGGTCAAGGCCAGCCTTGGATGATGAAAAGAAACCTTTGAAGGTCAAGGTCAACATCGGAAGATTAAGATAAACCTTTGGAAGGTCAAGGCCAACTTCAGAAGGTCAAAACGCACTTCTGTTAGCTGCGACCTATCTTGCAAGTTCAAGGCCTACCTCACGGTCCATGCCAACCTTGGAAGGTCAAGGCCAACTTGATAGTCAATGCCAACCTCGGAAGGTCAAGGCCAAGGCCCCTCACATGTGGACATTGTCTGGCTACATTGATTCAACATGTCAACAATGTCTGATCTGGCATTGTGTCTTATTGCACTGAACGAGTAGTGTCTGAAGCGTGAGCCTTTCCAATTATCTCCGATGATCTTGACGTTGTCCGCTTGACCAATTGATGCTATCATCACCCATCGCCTTCCCTCTTCCTTCTTTCATGCAAGGAGTTGTTTCTTCCATCGTCTTCCGGCTTTACGCGTTACTCCACTTACTCCGCGCGATTCTTTTCTGCTTCGCTGGGTCTGTCTATCTGTCTGTCTTTCTCTCCAGTCTATTCTTGTTTACAAGACACTTCTTCTTTTGTCTGGTTAGTGCAGTCACTATAAAGATGCTGTGTTATGCTACTAAATACTGGATGCATTCATAAAACACAGACATACCATAACATTTTGATTCGGTAAACCAGACATCATGCAATTCGTAATTACATCGTGTATGCAAGTTGTATCAGTTTACGCTGGAGACCCAAAATGGTCCAAAGGTCCTGCTAGCCAAAGCCAACTGCGAGCATTAAGTTCAAAGATGTATCATGCATGGCCAACTGTATGAAGTAAGCAACGGTAGTAACATTCTTAACTACAGTAATAATTATTTTAATTGTTTTAAACTAAAAAGTAAACAGGGCATACACATTATAAACATGCAAACAAACGGGTGCACACTTTCGGATTTAGGTGAATTAGTGGTGATTTAAATCTCTAAACATTTTATTTATTTTCTAGTAAGGTGTTTGAAACTCCTTGTATATCTATTGAGATCTCCATTTAAACAGCTGAAGTGAAGGCAATAAGACACATGACTACCGGTATGTGCATGCATAGTTGCATACATGTCTGTGTATTTTCATGCTTACCATACTTTCACAGAATATACAAGTGCTGTATAATTAAAGCCTGGCGCCGTCAACATTAAAAATCCGTAAGAGTTACCATTTCAGTATCCGGTCAGTGGCCAGGCTGAGTGAGGTCAGTGTCCAGAATTGTTGGACAGCAAGAGCGACCAGTATTGATCAATAAGAGTGATGTTGTTGTTGACGCTGAATGTTGGATTGCAAAGCCATGGAGCAGTAGATGTTGAGATTTGGAGAAATAGCAGTTGGCATCAGAGTTCATTGGACATTCTACAGCTGTAATCTTTTTCGTATTATTATTATAAGGTCTGGCCTCATAGTCTGGATATATATTATAGAGGGTAGGAAATTAGTCAAAACGAGGGCAGCAGAACTTTTGAATTGATCACTGGGTAAACAGTTTTATTAAATCCTTTAAAAAAAATTCAGTTGTGATTTTTAAATTCTGTTACATGGTGAATGAGCATTTGCAAAAATGCCTCTATTTATTTATTTATTTCTCGCATTTCCTATGACACCCCTTCAAGCTCGCTACTCAGAGGCGCTCTCGACTGCAGCGCGAACACTGCTTCAGAGTTTTACACCGAAGCGCACAAGCATAGTATTTGCAGTGAATGTGATTTTGAATGCGTCTGATGTCCAGTGTCTATCGACAATGTTCATTCTATTTCTGATGCTCCTTTTCTGATGCACCTTTTCTGATGCTCCTTTTCTGATGCTCCTTTTCTGATGCTCCTTTTCTGATGCTCCTTTCCGATGCTCCTTTTCTGATGCTCCTTTCTGATGCTCCTTTTCTGATGCTTCTTTTCTGATGCTCCTTTTCTGATGATCCATTTCTGATGCTCCTTTTCTGATGCTCCTTTTCTGATGCTCCTTTTCTGATGCTCCTTTTCTGATGCTCCTTTTCTGATGCTCCTTTTCTGATGCTCCTTTTCTGATGCTCCTTTTCTGATGCTCTTTCTGATGCTCCTTTTCTGATGCTCCTTTTCTGATGCTCCTTTTCTGATGCTCCTGTTGCACTCGACTTCATTTATGACGCTCGACTCAATTCCATCTTATGACGATGACGACGACCATAAATGTCGTAAATGTCGCGCCGACGACATCAATCTATGTCGCCTTCATAGGACAATTATGTCACTAAGATGTCACTTTCACAGGACAATTATGTCACTAAGATGTCACTTTCATAGGACAATTATGTCACTAAGATGTTCATTTCAGTCGCGGTATAAAGTTTACGACCTCGTACTGTCGGCTGATTTCGACGGTGGTGCATTTGGCTTTTGGTGTGCGTCTTATTGCGTACGACACTTTGTGATATCCGTTGCAATTTCTGCGGTGGTGTCGGTGGTGGTGTAGGTGGTGGTGGTGGTGGTGGTGGTGTCGGTGGTGTAGGTGGTGGTGGTGTTGGATGGGTAATAACTCCCGTTGTACTTAGGAGTACTTCGACTGCTTCTTCGTTTGATATGAATAGACATCTTTATCTGGGGGGACGATCAGTGTCGTGCATGGAGTGGGACTGCTGCTCTGGCACTTCGGTGTTAGCACTTTAACGACGAGAGTGTACTAAAAGCGACTGGGAACCAGTGCAGCTCGTCGTTGGAATGTCATAGGTGGACATACCTTAGCGTTATGCCAGCCAATGGTAGACGTATGTGTGCGTGTGCATGCGTGTGTGTGTATGCACGTGTGTGTATGCGCGTGTGTGTATGCGTGTGCATGCATGTGTGTGTGTGTGTACGTGTGTGTATGCGTGTGTGTGCGTGAGTGAGTGCATGTGTGTGTGTGAGAGTGTGCGTGCTTGCGTGTGTACAAGTCAAAGTCTGCCTGTATCGTGTGTGTGCATGGGCGTGCGTGTGTGTGTGTGTGTGTGTGTGTGTGTGTGTGTGTGTGTGTGCAAGTCAAAGTCTGCCTGTCTCGTGTGCATGCACGTGCGTGTGTGTGTGTGTGTGTGGGTGTGTGTGTGTGGGTGGGTGTGTGTGTGTGTGTGTGTGTGTGCAAGTCAAGGTGACAGACTTCTTGATCTGCCTGTTAAAATAGCTCATTAGAAGCCTAAAGGTTGAAGTTATGTATTTGACACAAGTCTTGCTATAGATAATGTGCCAGTGTGGAAGCTGCCCCAGAGCGTAGAAATAAAGGTCACCCACTTGTTTGCTCAGCTGTAAATAGCCTCAATGTTGTATGGATGATCTTATTGCACAAGTTAGGCACATATAATATATATATATAATATATACATATATAATTTATATATATATATGTATATATTGTGTCCATTGCATGAAAGGTAGAATGCTCTTGTAAACCGCAAACTGGCTTTTGTACTGATTCACTAATCTCAATATGCAATGTACTATATAGATAATAGTCATAGTATTTGCCCAACAAATAGTCTAAATCACGTCTGTTACAGTACACCAAAATGCGGATAGCAATTGGTATATTAAAGAATATTCTTATCTTATCTTTTATCTTAAACACTAACACGGAACAGCCTTCTTAACTTCCTGATGCTTGCTAGCAATAGCCTAGCATTGTATTATAAATGATTGTATCAACGATAGCATGGCGGCTGACAGGACTAGCAAGCTAGTACCTAAAAGTCTTACAGTACTGGTAAATTGCTGTGGTACTTCTAATGGAAAAGCTGGTCGCAATGACTTTTTGGTGTTGCGAAGAAAAACAGGGCAGTCTAATGATGAGAAAGTGCAGTAGCCTACTCCTGCCTGGTATTATTGAAAAAACCTTCGAAAGCCCATTCTCGTGCAACAAGCCAGGTTGGCGCCACGTCTAGTTTCCACAACGTTGCCATGGCAATGAGTAGGACTTCCGATGAAGAGGTTTTTGCGTATTTATTACTGTGACCGTGACACCGTGGGCCACAAAAGCTGTTCGGGGTTTTATTGCGCGCAGTTCCATTTGCATAGTTGTCTGGCGTTTGATTTACGAAGAAACATTTTGGATCGGCCATTGTGATAAGTCAGAACTGTATAGACTGCATCTCTTTTGCAAACTGCTCTATAGATAGAAAGGTTCTATAATGACTGACATAAACAAATTCTTATGCTCCTTTTACGCATATCTTTCATACTTGCTGACTTTATCTGTGTGCAAAGGTGATACAACATATAGCTGAATTTTGCTTCATTTCAGCTTTTGCATAACATTGGAAAGTTGCATTTTGCGGTGCTGCATCTCAAACACTCATACATTTGACAAACTGCAGAATATGTCTAATCGGCTTTAGGATCTCGTGTAAATATGGCCACTGTTGTTGTGTGTAAAATTTCAGGCAAATCCTAAACATTTTAACCGAGTTATGACACTTTATTGTGGGTTCTACTTTAACGTAGACACAGTGTATATTGTATAATTATGTATTATATTTTATATATATTATATGTACTACGTAGTATACTACATTAAGTGTACGACAATAAGTGTACGCTTTATGACAGTCCCCAGATGAATTTGTTTTGCTATGTTACTGGGTCTGATGGCTACTATTGGTGCTTACTGCTCTGCTTTCCTATGATGTGTCATCCTCTGTCATACCATATAAATTTCCTTTCAGCTAAATGGCTTTTCAATCCCACGAGCACTGTTCTCTGACACTTTCGTCAACGTAAACAAATGATCAATGGCGGCAGTAGTAAGGAGGTTAGGCGAATGAAGCCAATATGGCGTGGCGAACAAATAGTGTGTACACGTTTCTTTCCAATGTTGCGTTAAAGCTGTTGTGTGTTGCATTGCTGTCTATCAGCTTACTTTAATACCCAATGCTCTCGTCTGTTTCATGTTATTTTATTTATTAACTAGCTGTACCCGGCCACGCGTTGCTGTGGCAGAAAAGACCGTCATCAGCCTCCTCCCCTCCCCGTCCCCCTCCCCGTCCCCTCCCACTCCCCGTCTCCCTTCCCCTTCCCGTCCCCGTCCTCCTCCCCGTTCCTCTTCCCCCTCCCACTCCCCTCCCCGTTCCCCTTCCCCCTCCCGTCCGCGTCCCCGTCCCCTCTCCCTCTCCCTCCCTCTTTTCCCTCCCCCTCACCCTCACTCTTCCTTCTTTCCTCCCGGACAGCGACATATGCGCTATCGCGATTTTTGGGCGACTTTTGGGCAACCCTGATCGAAGTTGGTCATCTCGCGACTTTTGGGCGACTTTACAACGTAATGTCACGACAAAAACGTTTCCGAAATCTGGCAACCCTCATGGACGTTGGGAAGTGTATAATTTGCAAATGGCGGCCGAACGGATTTCAAAGTTCTCTTTTGTGGAAAATGCTGGGTTTTTTCGGGAAAAAAGCATACTACAACACGGTTCTATTTGAATGGAAGGTGTCGTAAAATTTTCAAAACAATCAGTTTTCGAAAACACTCATAACGCACGGTTGGAAAGTTTCATTTTTATATATATAGATATGTGTGGTCAGTTATTCAGTCCTATTAAGTGTCACGGATCAGTGATTGTTTATGCTTTACATAACATTAATCTAAGACGTCTAAAAAAGATATTTGTAATCACTTTCCATGTAGTTTGTTTGTTTGTTTGTATGTGCAATTGATATTGTTTGTTTATTTGTGCACTTGATAAATTGTTTTGTTTGTTTGTATATGGACTTGTTAGAGCGCTCCTTCAAGCTCTCACTACTCAGAGGCGCTCCCGAATGCAGAGCGGACACTGATGCAGAGCGGACACTGATGCAGAGCGGACACTGCATCGGAGTTTCACGCCGAAGCGCTGAGCAATTTGAGTGAAGGACTTGCCCAAGGTCCCGACGTGGCGACTTGAGGCGGATTCGAACCTGCAACCCTATGGCTGCAAGGTGATGAACATACTCACCACACCAACCCTCCCCACAATCAGGATCAGGAGGCTCAAACACAGTGACGATGATGATGATGATGATGATGATGATGATGATGATGATGATGATGATGATGATGATGATGATGATGATGATGACGAGGACGACGATGACGATGATGATGATGATATTGAAAAGTGATGATATCTATTCAAAATGATGACTGTGACGTGATGAAGGTGTTATTGATGATGATCATGGTGATCACTTTGTTGCTGCGCTGCGTACGTGTATAATGTTGAGGATGATGATGATATTGACAATGATGATGGTGAGTATGGTGATGAGGGTCATGATGATGATAATGAAAAACAACGATGATGATGATGATGTGAAGATGATTCTGATGATGATACTGATGTTGATGACGAGGAAGAGGACGATATAGAAAGCATGATGTTGATGATTATGACTATGTATGATGATATAACTATGTATGATGTTGATGATGATATAACTATGTATGATGTTGACGATGATAAAACATACCCACTACACCACCACGCCCCACAATCAGGATCAGGAGGCTGATCGGCAGGCTCAGACACAGTTACGATGATGATGATGAGGAGGAGGAGGAGGAGGACGATGACGACGACGACGATTATGATGATGATATTGAAAAGTGATGATATCTATTGAAAATGATGACTGTAAAGTGATGAAGGTGTTATTGATGATGATCATGGTGATGACTTTGTTGCTGCACTGCATATAATGTTGAGTATGATGATGATATTGACAATGATGATGGTGAGTATGGTGATGAGGGTCATGATGATGATATTGAAAATGATGATGACGATGATGATGTGAGGATGATTCTGATGCTGATGCTGATGATGATGATGAGGAAGAGGACGATATTGAAAGCATGATGATGATTATTATAACTATGCATGATGTTGATGATGATATAACTATGTATGATGTATGAAAGCATGATATCGTTGATTATGACGATGATATTGAAAATGATGATATTGGAAATGATGATATTGGAAACGATGATAAATTGAAAATGATGACTGCGATCATGATGAAGACCTGTGGTGGCGATGATGATCATGATGATGACTTTGTTGCTTCACTGCTTATGATGTTGAGGATCATGATGAAATTGAAAATGATGATGATGATGATGCTGATGTAGAGGAAGAGGACAATATGATGTTGATGATTATGACGATGATAGCGCACAATGATGATGGGATTACTGATAAAAAAAAAGCAGCAAAGGCAGCAACTGTGTCAGAATGGTTGGCTCGTGAGGTCTCCGTGAAGACCACTACATCTTTGTATTCATGGCGTGCTTGCAAATTGACAATCTCCCTAGATGGCAGCAGGCGGCAGCGAAGAGGAGGTGAAGGTCTTATGGCATTTGTTGGTTTCTCTTGAAGATGCAGCACATCCGGTTTCTACGGCTGATAAAGAGACCACGGTACAGGTCGTCGATGGTGAGTGAGGTGGTCATTGGGATTCCGTCTCATCAAACACAGTTTGTTTGTATCTGTTACCTAGCCAACAGATTGTTCATTACTCGCTCTCGACTTTGTTTTAGACACCTCTTTTTTGCGATTGTTTTTTTTATATTTTATTTTCTCTTATTTCTGCATTGCCTTGGAGTCTGATTTTTTCTTCTTGGGTGCTTCGTTCCTATTTTTAGCTTGTTGTCCATTTTTGCTGTTTAACACTTGACAATGAGTAGCATTGTTTTCCAGTCGGTTTTAGGAGAAAGTTTTTGTTAAGTGATAATACTTAACACTAATGTTAATACTTTAATGTTAATGTTAATACTTTTTTTTTCGTTGGGTTATTCGTGATGATTTCTAATCATTTGGCGTTGAGTTGATATATCTAGAAAAGTAAAGTGATGTTAGGATTAAAAGTATTAGATTAGATAGACACTAGAATTAGACATAGATACTTTGACAAAGAGTGTGACCTTAAAGTGACTGTGAAAGCAATGCAGCTCATAGTTATATTGTAATTGAGTCGAAACAACTTGAGACATGTTTCTTCAAGTTTCAATAAAATAGCATGCAGTTTGTGAAATTAAAGTTAACTGCAATTAAATAAATAATTTAGATATTTGTGATCTTAAAGTTTGGAATGGCAAGAAGGAAATCTTAGGGAAAACGAACTTAGTGCAAGTTTAGTTGCTTTAAACCCTATTTCCTTTTTAAAAAATTAATAATTTTCCCCTTCATATACAAAGAAAACATAATAGGAAAAAATAACGTGGCCGAAGAAATGTATATTATATTTACAGGAAGTTGGTCATAAAAAGAAATGGTTCTTAAATGTGACCTTATAGAATTTGAATTATGTTTCACCATTGGATATAATATATTATATACAGCACCTTCATGACCCGTGAATACAATCGTGTAAGCCGAAGTGCTAACAGTTGGCCGCAATTGACATCTCCAAGAAAACGAAGTAGATTGAATATCCTCATGGCGACGCCCATCCATAATCCCGCGCATTGACACAGCGATTATCTTTTCGTTGAATAACGAAATAATGATTGGCGCGGCTGACGTTTTCGTGCGAAATAAATCCATTGCTCCGTCATCGGATTAAGCTTTGAACGTTCCGTGTCCAGGGAACGGTGCGAGAAAAAGTTATATTTCATTTTCCTTTCTTTTTGGATAGTTCTCAACGTCGTTTGTTTCTTTTCGGATAGGTCTCAACGTCGTTTGTTTCTTTTCGGATAGGTCTGAACATCATTCCTTTCTTTCTGGATAGGTCTGAACGTCATTCATTTCTTTTCGGATAGGTCTAAACGTCATTCCTTTCTTTTTGGATAGGTCTGAACGTCATTCCTCTCTTTTTGGATAGGTCTGAACGTCATTTCTTTCTTTTCGGATAGCTTTTAACGTCATTCCTTTCTTTTCGGATAATTCTGAACGTCATTCCTTTCTTTTTGGATAGGTCTGAACGTCATTCCTTTCTTTTCGGATAGGTCTGAACATCATTCCTTTCTTTTTGGATAGGTCTGAACGTCATTCCTTTCTTTTCGGATAGATCTGAACATAATTCCTTTCCTTTCGGATAGGTCTGAACATCATTTCTTTTCGGATAGCTTTTAACGTCATTCCTTTCTTTTCGGATAATTCTGAACGTCATTCCTTTCTTTTTGGATAGGTCTGAACGTCATTCCTTTCTTTTCGGATAGGTCTGAACATCATTCCTTTCTTTTTGGATAGGTCTGAACGTCATTCCTTTCTTTTCGGATAGATCTGAACATAATTCCTTTCCTTTCGGATAGGTCTGAACATCATTTCTTTTCGGATAGGTTTGAACGTCGTGACGTCAGGGAACGTTTTCATCGAGGACCTGCACAACACACGTAACCTGGAAACGATGTACTACGTGACGGACATGACACAGGCGTCGGACTTCTACTGGGACAGGGAATCAGGTCTTCGTGTGAACATCGGGATCCACAATGTCCATCTGATCCCAGAATATAATGACGTCAGACATGAAGGCGACAACAACTACATGCTGAAGAATCCGAATGACAGCGCGGACAAGACGAGGTTCCAGCGCATACTACAAGACTATTGTGGGTATGTGTTCTAATCCACGACTATTGTGGGTCTGTGTTCTAATCCAAGACTATTGTGGGTATGTGTTCTACTCCAAGACTATTGTGGGTATGTGTTCTAATCCACGACTATTGTGGGTATGTGTTCTACTCCAAGACTATTGTGGGTATGTGTTCTACTCCAAGACTATTGTGGGTATGTGTTCTACTCCAAGACTATTGTGGGTATGTGTTCTACTCCAAGACTATTGTGGGTATGTGTTCTACTCCAAGACTATTGTGGGTATGTGTTCTACTCCAAGACTATTGTGGGTATGTGTTCTACTCCAAGACTATTGTGGGTATGTGTTCTACTCCAAGACTATTGTGGGTATGGGTTCTAATCCAAGACTAATGTCGGAATGTGTTCTAGGCTTTTAACGATGTTGCTAGATCAGGGCTTTGTGGTTTAGGGTTGATGCTTTATTGTTTTACCGTGGCAGAAGCAGAGGTGTGTAAAGCAAAGTGAGAGCAAGTCAGGAAAAATCTGTTGAATATGCATCCGATACATATGGACTGTGTCTAATGAGATGTAATTGCACGGACTCGTGTATTGGTTGGTTGGTTGATTTATTGGTTGATTGATTGATTGATTGATTGGTTGGTTGATATATTGATTTATTGAACATCAATCTACCATTTCTACCACCATGACCAATATTTGTGAAATATTGCAAATTTATGCAGCCACTGAGCCACCACCATTCAGCCACTCATTACCCGATATCTCAGATTAGCTGCTATCCGCTACCTTTGGGCTTTCTCAACAAACGACACCCAAACCATTATAATTATGTCAATACTGCTGACTAAGGTATCGTGTCTAAAGCCGACGACGACGACGCGTTGCCTGTCCTGTTTTTCTCATTACTGTAGATTACTTGTTAACGTTTGCAATGGATAAGTGACCACTGTGTCTTGTTAACAGACACCATTCGTGAGAATTATGAACTATCTAGGGAGCTAATTATGCGTATACGTGTGTGTGTGGGTGTGATGTGCGACCAGACTAATCACAGGTTGTGATTATTATTAGAGACATAGAAGACTTGCCTGTAGCAACCGCGTTTCTGTAGCTCATTAGCAGTGTAGAGTGTAGACGCTACCATAGGATGCAGCAGCAGGTCATTAATTTTGACCGACCTATTTTTACTCTTGAGTCTTTCTTGGCTTGTGACTTTGAACATATGCGTTCAACTCTTAAGAGAAAGTTGTCTGTTTTTCTATCTCTGTCTGTTTTGTCTGTTTGTCAGTCTGTCTCCATCTGTCTGTCTGTTGGCCTGCCTACCTGTCTGTCTGTTTCCCCTGCCTGCCTGCCTGTCTGCCTGTCTGCCTGCCTGCCTATCAGTCTAGATCTACCCAAACTCATCTTGAAAGAGTGTAGGGCTACTTCTTTCATGTGGTCCGTTTCATTTTTCTTCAAACAGGATTGTTTCAGCATTGTCCACTAGTACTAGTTTTGTCCATGAGACTTTTGTAGTCAGTACTGTGGTGTGTATATATGAATATTATATACATGTATATATATATGTTCTTTGCTTATATATATTATGTAGAACTTATATATATAGAACATGGTGAAGGAATTGGAGAATTGGAATTAGTAGCCATAATTCATGGAAAGATTCAGCCAAGAACTGTAAAATGTTGCATTATCAATCAATCAATCAAATATTTTTATTTTGCAACCAGTATACATGAAAGGTTCACACATCGTTCACATTGGCTACAAAAAAGGGAGGCCCTAAAGGGATTTTTAAAAATCCCGCTGTCTAGGGACACCAACTATTAATGACTTGACGATGCAAGGTGGCCATGACGAAGTCTTTGCAAAATCAACACAGTGACTGACAAAAAAAGATAAAGCAACTTATACTAGAGAACGGAAGAAAAAACAAAACACAAAAACAGGAAACTGAAAACCTCAACACTGCTGAGTCACAAACAATAATGAAAAAGAACAAAAAAATCTTAACTATAGGCTACTGAACTGTACTGTACAGAGACCAACTGCAATGCACATACTGAGCGAACACTACTTTAATTTTATTTGGTACCTTCTATTAGAAAGGCGCTAAATTTCTTCTTAAATGTCCAAATACTGGGGCTCAATTTTATTTCCCTTGGAATTTTTCCCAAGTGGTAACCCCACTAGACTTAATAGAAAACTGGCGCGTGTTAGTGCGAGCATAGGTTCGGTGGTACAAAGAAGAGTATCTTGTAAAATGAGAATGAACCTGGGATGAAAGCTGAAAATAATTTTTGTATATAGGTGGCAGAAGGCTTCGATCAAACCGGTACATAAATTCCCCTATTTGCAAAGTCCAAATCTGGTCGAGTTTTAAAATTCTAAGGTTGAGAAATATGGGGGCAGTGTGAGAGCCGTATGGAGCTCCCACAATAAGACGAAGAGCTCTTTTTTGCAAAATAATAACTCTATATAATCTTGTGACATAAGTAGAAGCCCACACTATGTTACAATAAGAGAGATATGGATGTACTAAGGAATAGTATAGTTTAATCCTAATACTAGATGGTAAAATGTAAGCAGTTCGAGCCATTACTCCAATATTTTTTGCTATTTTTGAGGCGACATGAGCAATATGTTCATTCCATGTTAAATGGCTATCAACATAAACTCCCAGAAATTTGGTAGATTCTACAGAAGCGAGAGAGATGCCGTTAATTTTTAATTGAAATTCACCAAGTGGAATTTTTTTCCTATGCGATTTAAACAGGATGTAGTTAGTTTTTTCCAAGTTTAAAGACAATCTATTAGCTTTAAACCAGTCGGCAATAAGTTCCAGCTCCACATTTATGATCTGAAATAGCGTATGCAAGCAAGAATGTGAATAAAACACGTTCGTATCATCTGCGAAAAGGATGAAGAACAAGCGGTTAGAGACGTTCGGGAGATCGTTGATATAGTATTATAGAGGAGAAACAATAGGGGTCCTAGATTTGATCCCTGTGGGACACCATATAGGATCCTTTTTAAAGTGGAACGTTTGCCGTTATTTTCAACACATTGGCGTCTCCCATCCAAATAACTGGCAAACCAACTGAGTTGCAGACCACGTATGCCATATGTTTTTAATTTATTTAATAGAATTTTATGATTAACAGTATCAAAAGCTTTCGCCAAGTCAAAAAAAATACCCAAGGAAAATTCATTATTATCTATTGCATTAGAGATTCTATCTTGCATAGATAACAGGGCCATATATGGGGAGTGACCCGATTGAAAGCCGTGCTGCGACGGGAAAAGTATGTCAGTTTTCGTAACAAATTCATACAGTCTGCTATACATTGTTTTCTCAAATATTTTAGAAAAGTAAGGAAGGACAGAAATCGGACGATAATTGGTCAAATTGTCTTTCTCGCCTTTTTATAGATAGGAATAACCTTTGCAATTTTTAATGGCTGCGGGAAGATGCCTGTAGTGAAAGAACAATTAATCAGTTCTGCTAAAGGCTGGGCAATGCAATCAATATTAGGACCCGCAATACACGGGTCTATGTCATCCATGCCCTTGCTGTGTGTAGTACGTATGGACTGGCTTAGGTTCAAAACCTCACTAGAGGAAGTTGGGATTAAACCAAAGGACCTCAATGGAGGGGGCTTCATATACTTCATAAATGAATCTGAAGAGTCGGGTATTTTGTCGTCTAAAACTTGGGCAATGCTTACAAAATAATCATTAAGTTTATTAGCTATGTCTTCAGCATCTTCAATCTTAGCACCGTTGACATTTAACGATTCTATGGTCGTATCGCGTGATCCCATATTAGTTATCGACCTTATTAGGCTCCAAGTTTTTTTAAGATCGCCTTTATATTTGTCGAATTCAGTGGCATAATAGTATTTTTCAGCTTTTATTCTAACTGTTTTAAATTTATTCCGGTACTTAACAAATTTATTTCTATTAACTTCACTAGGATTTTTTATAAATTTCAGATATAATTGCTCCTTCTTTTTACTAGATTTAAGTAGGCCCCGTGTCATCCAGGGATTTTTAATAATTTGTTTACTTCGAATCTTCCTTGAACTCACTGGAAAGGATTTGTCATAAACATTTTTATACTGTGTAATGAATGTATCATAAGCCCTATTGACATCACCGTTACTACATTGCTCAGTGACGGCAGTCCAATCCTGTCCAGAAAGTAGTTCACGAAAGTTATTTTTATTTTCTTCATTGAAGCTCCTAGATTCCCCAAACGATGAATTATTAAGCAATGAGCGTTGTAGGTCAAACTTAACTAAGATTGGTAAATGGTCAGATATATCAGAGACAAGGATAGTGGATTCCACTACGTTCATCCAGGCATTTGTAAATAAGTTATCTATTAACGAGGCAGAGTGTGGAGTTATTCGAGTAGGCCTAGTAATGGCTGGTAGGAGGTGATAAGACATTATGCAGCCATAGAATGAGCCTGTTGCCTTATGTTCACAAGACTTGAGTAGATCAACATTATAGTCGCCCACAAGCATCACCTTTTTTGTTTTGTTCATAATCTCAGATAATAATTGTTCAAATTCATTATTGAAATTCTCCAAGCTTTCACCAGGAGGGCGATAGATAGTGCCTATTACGACTGTTTCTCCACTCAAGACGACCCGTATAAACAATCCTTCATAGGATTTATGCGCCAGTTTACGTTCAATGGCTTCACATCTAAGAAAAGAAATTCCCTCCTTAATGAACACACCCACACCTCCCCCACCACCACTAGCCCTGGGCTGGTGAATAAAATTATACCCCGGTAAATTAATCAGGTCAGCATTTTCATCTGCCAACCACGTCTCGGTTACTGCGAGAACAGAAACAGGTAGTCTATGCAATAGATCATGTATTTCTGTTAGTTTAGGCAGAATGCTTCGACAGTTTATATGCAAGATTGAGAATTGAGGCGAAGATGAGGAGAATTTAAGTTGAGCGGATGAAGGGGTCTGGTAGCGACTACTGTATGGCTTTGCGTCAAAATAATTACTGTCGGGATCAATGTCATCGTTGTCTAGCATCGAACGGCTTTCATTTGCACCTGGGAAAAGGTTCAATTCAAGATCTGAATGAACATTACAGATCGGACCGATCTGGTCATTTGCACATTGTAAAAAAAGACTCTCGTCAGCAATATGGTTATAAGGAAAATTAACGACATTACAACGGGCACAGTACCATGAATCATTAGCCACATTGCAATTCTCTGTAAGTTCACAACACCTTTTGTGGAAGCGCCCATTACATAGCGCACAGGTAATTGACCTCGTAGGGTCCTTAATGCAGTATGAACATTGAGTACAGGTCAGCTGATCACTAGTCATGAGTAGACCTGTCGGCTACGCTGGTCGCTGCATCAGTATATACAATTTAGGACAAAGTATTCTTACTTTAGTGCACAATTGCAAGGGATGTTCGAGGCAAATCACATGACAACATACAGTACATCAAAGTATATGATGAAAGCGAATATTAAACAGTTGTACGAGCAATCATCCAGTTACACAGGTTCAACAAGGTGTGCACTTTCCATAAAACGTCTTATACGGTGACCTCTTAGAAAGTAGGCTATGCTAGTTACAAGGCCTACGTTTAGAAGGCGAGGCGCACCTCTAGCTGAGGAAGATCGTTTAAACACCATTTAACAGCGACTATTAGCTGCTGCTTATAGGTAGGTAGTTGCAACCGTGAATCTCATGTGCAGTTCAGTGTTCACGGCAGGTAATGTAACATAATGGACAGGTGTGTTTTATGGATTCGCCCAATAATTAGTAAAGTGACTCGTGTGACATTTGTAGAATGTAGATGGCTTCTAGTTCCTCGCCACCATGTATCAGATTGAGCCAACCATACCTTCGCTTGCATTTGTCTTCTCGTTCCATGATATCTTCTCTGCGTCTCCACTGCCCACTGTTTAATACTCACTTTCTACGCTCTCCATTGGTCTCAAATAAAGCTCATCTACCATTGACGATGGATACACTACTTTGTTGAGAATATGTAGAAGGTCCCAAATTAGTAATTACAATTTATTATTTTGTTTGCACATTATGCATAATAGATATACGTAGCAATGTGTGCACACAATGGACAAATACTGATGGCATTGTGAAGTACTGTTGAATGAGCTGCATATTTTTCTTTTTTAGAATAATCTGGAGATTTGTAAGACGTTTTTTGAGAACTTCCTAATTGAGCTGATTTTGCGAATGGTTTATTTGCCTGCTTTCTGACCACAACCAAGCTCTAAAACCAGAATCAGTTTCACTGCGGCCTCAAAGTTAATTAAATTGTAATTAATTAAATTGTAATTAATTAAATTGTAATTAATTAAATTGTAATTAAATAAATTGTAATTAATTAAATTGTAATTAATTAAATTGTAATTAATTATATTGTAATTAATTATATTGTAAATAATTATATTGTAGTTAATTAAATTGTAATTAATTAAATTGTAATTAGTTAAATTGTAATTAATTAAATTGTAATAGAGCAGTTTGATTAATAGAGATATCGGAAAAAAGAAGATTAAAAAGATTATTCTTTATTGAAGCCAATTGCAGACCACATTTTGGAACTCTGTCACTGCTCGCACTGTGGTATTGCCAGTCCCAAGCCTGGAGAAAAGAGGAGGGTGACACTAATCATCTTCGATATGACAATGTCATTTGAAAAAACCATAATTTTAGTGCACACAAACGTAGGCATGAATTACATCAATTAAATAAATAGTTTTTATATTATAAATAGCATTAATCTGTACACTTGCCGCAATGAACGACATTTTACAAGTCTGATGAGTTGGGTATTTGAATTTTTCAGCCATCCAATACCAGACCATTACAACATAATGTTAGAAATAACACGAGATAGAACAACCTCAGCACAGAGTATTATCTGTAACGCAAGTGATCCTGGAAAGCCAAGATGTCCGCCTGGATTGGACGATGGTGATGTCTACCTCCATCGAAGTCTCAATGATCCTTGTGCAAAGTCGGTCAGTTAAACTTTAACAGTGGTCAGTTAAACTTGTACAGTGGTCATTTGAGCTTGAACAGTGATCAGTTAAACTTTACATTGATCAGATAAACTTGAGCAGTGCTCAGTTAAACTTTAAATTGATCAGATAAACTTGAGCAGTGCTCAGTTAAACTTTAAATTGATCAGATAAACTCGGACAGTGCTCAGTTAAACTTTAAATTGATCAGTTAAACTTGGGTTGTGGTCAGTTAAACTTTAAATTGATCAGTTAAACTTGGGTTGGGGTCAGTTGAGCTCATTCAGTGGTCAATTAAATGGGTCATTGGAATTGTAATTACCATTCTAGATTTGTACAGCGCCTTCCTAGTAAAGACTAGCCATACTTTTTGCAAGTTACTTTGTGTTACTCTGTAATTTAGAAGTTACGTAAATCTACCGTACTCAACATCCTTCTATTTAAATTCAGACTAAGGTCCTACCTTGTTACCTCGATTGTCTAAAATTGTCTCTTTAAATTGTGGGGATAATAAAAATAGCCTTTTAAAAAATGTTTGTTTGTTTGTATGTGCACTTGTTATAGTGCCCCTTCAAGCTATCTCTACTCAGAGGCGCTCCCGAATGCAGAGCGGACACTACATCGGAGTTTCACGCCAAAGCGCTAAGCAAAATTTCTGGAGTGAAGAACTTGCCCAAGGTACTTACACGGCGGGGTGGATTCGAACCTCGAACCTTCCGGCTCCAAGGCAACGATGCCTCCATTACACCACCGCGCCCCACATGTGAAACCTAAGTACAGAATTGTTTTTTTCTTCAATTTCAGGAAGAGCATGTTGAAGCGCTGCGACCTGCAGCGAACAGCATCATATGCATGATGAACACGAGTCTTCTGTCACAAGTCTTCAATCAGTCGTATTCAAAGGAGAAACCTCTTCGCTTTCCTCCGAAGAAATGTCAGTTCGCTAAGCGACGATGCTGGCAGTGCTTGAGTCAGAGTCGCTGTTTGGCATCGGGTGAGGTCACGTCCAATCATGCATTACAAGAATTTACTCAATCATTCATTCCATGGACTTATCTACAGGGCTTAAAGTGTGGCAGGACGGTCATGGACGGCGTCCATGCACTTATTCTAAAATCTGAACGCCTTCCTGCCACTTTTTGGCCAGCACAACCTAGAAAAGTAAGCGGCATCCTGGCACTTCTTTTGGGAAGGTAAGGCACTTATTTTTCCGCACTTTATGCACTGCTTATCTATCACTCCTTCAAGAAACCTGCTCAGTTGCGCTCCCTACCCAGCCACAGCAAAAGAAAAAAGACTTGAGAGGTTTATGAAACACTGTTTGATTGGTCAGATGCAATAAAAACAACTTTAAAGGGAGCTCATTCCAAATGGACCACCCTACAACCGAGAATTTATATAGTGCCCCTTCATGGCTGCTCCCAACCGAGTTTGAACTCGAGTACCAGAGCAAGTGACTTTATATTGGATGTGGGCAGAACGGGAAGCTTATGGAAGCCTATTTCCTAGAGCTACTGAATAAGCAGCTTACTGACTTGGCTTAAATATCTTATTGTTCGTACCTAGTTAGAAATTTACATTAAAGCCGTGCAATTCTCTCTTAGAGGCGAGGCTTTTCTAGCTCAAAATTAATAATTTTTTACTTGATGTGAAATACCGGTAAGTACTGTCAATGACAGAACCACATTTAACAACTTTAAGTTTCCTTGAAAGGCAAGTAATTTTTTGCTTGAATATCTAACAATGTTGCAGGCAGCCTAAAGTCTACCCACCTGCTTTTTCCTTCCAGATATCTTTGAGAGAAGATGTTGTCAGATAGACTGCTATGCTTTGGCCGACTGCAGGAACAGTTTCAGTAAAGAATGCACCAGTGCACCCGACGAGTGTGCCACAGGTAAGTTTTGTTGATAGATTTCAGTTCGTCATCAACTTTGACTAAGTTGTTCATTGTTAGGTATGCGACACCTCCCAAACTGTTCTCAATTTCACAAACTGTTGAAGACTGTTTTTTTTCGCTTGACCTCGGCCGGGAGCGCCTCTGAGTAGGTACCTTGAAGGGGCACTATATAAATTATGATTGATTGGTTGATTGAATTACTGACGGACAAACGATGTGGTGTACAGGGCTTTTTTAACGTGCAGTTGTACACAAAATTTGCAGTTGTCAATCGATTTGTGCAGTTGTAGAACACTTCTGTAGCCTACAGTTAAAACTAATAAAAAAGGTAATTTTTTCTCCGATTGGAAGTAATTTACCATGGAGGATGGGAGAGGAAAGAAGGAGTTGTGCAGTTCTACAAATTAGTTAAAAACAGCCCTGGTGGTGTAGTATTTCTTGCAGCATCTTTTTGAAACCAGTTTCGTTTCTACTTTGTAGGCGATGTCTATCGCTATACAATTCAGCCGGTCTTTCAGAACCTGCAGAGGGACTTTCGCTGCCACGTACAACACCGTCGCCTGACCGTCCTTTACGAACTCTTCATGTTCATCCAGATTCCACTGCTGGGCTTCCAAACTCCGAAGGCCTACCGCACGGTCTACGCCAAGAACATTGAATACCAGAGGCACGGAGAGTACACAACCGATTATCTCACGATCGAGCACAGCACGGAGCTTGACCTTGAGGAGGACTTTGTGCTTCGTGGACACAACCGAAACCCCGGATCTGTTGATTATTTCGTTGAGTCTGTTACACATGAAGAGGACGGACAGGTTGGTGAGATAAACTTGTAATTATCTACAGCAGTGGGTGAGATACAATCGTAATAGTAGACTTGTAATTCTTCAGAGCGCCCAAAACAGTGGCGTAGTGAGGAATTTCTGATGGGGGTTTTATGGCCGGATGCTTGTTTTTCTTATATAATTGGACAAATAACCTTAAAAAACCTTTTATCCTAAGCCAGTGGTTTTTTTTTAACCCCCCCAAACCCCCTGTCTATGCCACTAGCCCAAAATATGTAGTCGCAGAAACTTTGCACTTTACTTAAGTTCTTGCTTGCTAACTTTCGTGATACTTTTCTTTGCTCTACTTCATTTACAAATGTGAAATTAAAATAGTTTAATTAAAATTAAGTAATTTAATTCAATTAGTTTACAATGACACTGTAGCTGGCTTGTATTATCGGTTTTGTGGTTTAGAATAAAAAGATCCAGGTTCACGAGATTGCAGCTAACGTGTGGATGGCTAATGCGGAGTTTCAACGTCCGTTCGACTACAGCACATCAAGCTGGGTTTCGATCGGAGACTGCGAGAAAGATGTGCACCGGTTCAAACCCGTTTCTACTTCACGCAGTTCTCGACCGGTCTCCGTTATGATCCTCAAGTCATCAGAACAGTTTCAATATTTCCTAAAATCTTCAGAGAGTCCACCATTTTTCAAAGTCACTGTTCCAGGTAACTGCCAAAAGAACGGGTTTTTTTGCGTAGTGCTTCGTGTGAAAATTTACAAGCTGAACTAATTTTATTTTCGGTTTAGTATAGGCTATAGTGGTATTTAGTATACCATCAGGACTGTGTAGTTCAGTGATTCTTAACTTGTGTGCCGCGGTACAGCGAACTTTGCAGGTTTGCAAACAGGACAAATTCTAATAGTTGTGTTATTAATAATGATTAATAATGATTCAAAACAAAACTCTAGATACAGAAATGTTTTTGGAGTTTACAATTACGAGCATCATGGCTTCAATGTACGTTGACGCAATTGCGTATTATTAAACAATTAGAATATTAAAATTGGAATATTTTTAGATAATAGCGACAGATAGAAAAAATTGGTAATTATTGTTAAGTGTGTCTCGAAAATTTTAATTCTTTCGTAGTCTGCCGCAAGCCAAAAAAGGTTGGGAATCACTGCCTTAGAATGATGATAAGCTGGTCAGGTGTGAGTGAGTAGCCAACAAAGATCTTGCAGAACTTTGCTTCTTTGAGTTTTTATCAATGTCATGTTGTATTGCTCTGGTTTGGTCCGGTAACATTGTGGCATCATCTTCGGGATTTTTAGCATGGCCTCATCTCGTTTGATGCTTTTATGTGTTTTTCTTGTAGCAAATACCTCCATCCTGCCATATCATTTTCAAGGTCACGGACCTGTCCTACTTCTCAATGACTCACTGTCTGCTGTGCTGACGTCATCTCAAACTGACCCAATGTGGAAGATACTCATCAAAGGTACATTATCATCATCTTCATCATCATTATCGCTATCAACGAATATATCATCATCATCATCATCATCATCATGTTTAGTACCCAAATAAGAGTCGTTAAAGTGCTCTACCAAATGCCAGAAACGTATATACAGCTACTGTGTATTCACTTAAACTTTGGCTCTTTCCAAATACGACATTATCATTCACCATTTCAAAAAGAACTGACAAACTTGAATTTGTTTATAATGATAAATTGCCTACTTCATTGAATACTCTCCAGGGCTGTTTTAAAGGAATTTTTAGAACTGCACAACCCCTTCTTTCCTTTCTCATCCTCCATGGTAAATGACTTCCAATCGGAGGACAATGACCTTTTTGCTAGTTTTAACTGTACCGAAGTGCTTATACAAATGCACAAATCCATTTAGAACTGCAAATTTTGTACACAACTGCACGTTAAAAAAGTTCTGATACTCTCATATCTTTTTTTTAATTCTAGGTAAGATGACCGGCTGTCCAGCCTACCTGGGAATAACCATAAACAATCGACTTGAATTCGAAGAGCTGTGTCGCTACGACTTACTCGTTCTCTGCCCGGTCGACTTCAACGTCACGATCAACATCCCGAAACAGAACCAACGCGAGCCATCCGTCGTCACCTTTGACGTGCGACTCCAAGACATCAAGAAGAACTACAGCATGTTCTTGACGCACGTCATGTTCTCAGAACAGCTGCCGACGTCGGCGAACAGAGTCATCGACGATGACACGGAGTCGAAGCGTTCTTCGTTGGTCGTCTTCGGAATTGTCGTCTCGACTGTTGTAACGCTCTTCGTTTTCTCCGTCGTCTATCTGTATCTGGAGTTTCTGAAGCGACGATACTGGATGGATAGAGAGTCGAGAAACTACGATGCACGAGCGTTCGCGACGTGGCAGGTCGCGTTCAGCTTTCGTGTCTTCGCGATGGGAGGATTCATTTTTATAAAAGTCATTTATAGTTTGACTTTCACGTTCTCTGTTTTAATGTGGATATTTCTGCTGCTGACGAGATCCGACGTTCTTCGGCTTCTCACGCTGGAGCGGTTCCAGGCGGAGCAGCGGAACGTTTCGACGCAGCTGTTCGTGGACGCGGAACAGGCGAGTCAGGCGGAACTGTTCCGGTTGTGCGAACGGATGGATACCCACATTTCGTCGTGTCGTCACTACATCAACGTCCTCCTCTTCAATTTGTCTGAGGTCATGGCCAGTGCTCATCAGACACCGTGGTTGTCGGCCGCGGATACCTCCATCAGCTCCCTGATCCGCACGAGAACCCAGACCCAGCTCAAGCGCTACTCCAGTTCGTTCAGCGACTATGCAGAGCAATACCGGTCGAAAATAACCGCGTCCTTTATGCCGTCTGTCCGCAAATACAGATCGTACCTGGAAGGGGTTTTCCACGGCGATTCGTGGTTCTCGTTTCCGGAGAGTCTCTTTAATTCGAGTCAGAAGGCGTCCGGAAAGAAATCTCCGGTGGTGCGGGAAGCGTCTGCTGCTTTCGGATTTCTCGTCGATTTCGGTCTTTTCATCGCGATCGAGGAAATCGAGGAAGTGTCGATGTGGTTTCATCAGTTTCTCAAGCGGTAAAGTTTGTGAATATCATGGCATTGTTTACGGATAGTTTACCTGGTTGTTCCTATGGCTCGATCTTCCACAGTGCTGCATAGAAGTTTTGCTATGGTCGGTCCGTCTTTCTGGAATAACTTGCCTGTTAGTCTCCGTAATGAACTTCTTTGTCTTTCTTTGCCCCTTTTCCGCAAGCGTTTGAAAACCATTCTCTTTGATTGTGGTTTGGTGTCAGGTCGGGAGTGCCTCTGAGGAGTTCTCTTGAAGTGGCGCTATATAGATGTACGATTACAATTACAATTGCAATTGTTTGATTTTTGAGGGTTTCTGTTGCGTAAGGAAGTTCCATGTTGATCTTGGCTTACTGGTCTCGACTGTTAAGAAAAATAATTGGACTATATACGACCAAGACTGGACAAGCTTCAATTTTTGGGGAGAATATGGCAATATTTGGAAAACAAAACTGTTCAGATTTTTTAAAATATGACACTCATTAGGTAGAAATTGGCACCGTAGGCTACTGTCTGCCTTGCCTGTGTCTAAGGCTGGCCTTACATATGCTTATGATGGTTTTACTCAGGGCTTAAAGTGTGGCAGGACGGTCATGGACGGCGTCCTAGCACTTATTTTCAAATCTCTATGTCGTCCTGCCACTTATTTGGCCAGCACAACTGAAAATGTATGGGGCGTCCTGGCACTTCTTTAGGACAGGTAAGTGGCGTCCAGGCACTTCTTTTTTCACACTTTTAGCACTGGTTGTACTTTGTCTTTTTTGGTTTCAGATTTAATGCAAGTCTCCCGGAGATGCCTCACTTTCCGCAGCTGCTGCCCAACTCTTCTCACTGCGGCCAACAACAATCATCGACCGTCCTTTCGAACCTCGTCCATAACACAAGACCCGACCTATTGGACACCTTCCGCTACTTCCCAACCGACACCTACCACAGCCATTTCGACAGCCCCACCGACCTCAAAGACTTTTCATACGACAACACACTACTGCTGCTGCCATCTTCCGAAAAAGAATCGAACCATTTCCAGCAGGACGATATCGACGTTCTCTCGCTTTTCCAGGGATCTCTTGCCACTCCATGCCTCTGGATGTTCTGTCTCATCCTCGATGTACTTCTCCTTTCCTACCGTGCCAGCCACATTTATCTGTCGGCTCGTCGCATCCAATCAACACTCTCCTACGATAGTAAGGGATTGTACAGCTCGTACAAACGGGTTCACCATAGCAACGGTAGAGCGCCGCACGGCACCGAACTCTGTCTACAGTTCCACGATGACGTCATTCCACCATCGCGACCACTCCAAGACAATACACAACCACCTGTTGTTGATTCGCAGTCGTGTTTCGCTCCCCACAGAGTTCACGACGATGGGTTTGAGAGCAACCGCGGTAGAGGTCTGTTGAGAACTGTACTCGTGGTTCTTTTCACGAACCGAGCGCTTCCGAAAGTGCTCGTGGCGCTCACTCTCGTTGCGGTTTTCTGTACGGTTGTGCGTGCGTGCTGGCAGATGCTCGATCCGGAGATGCTCAGCTGTGCGGGATTCTTTTCCGTGTACGTGCATCCGATCGCCGTTCAGGTCAACCTGACGAGGATGTGCGTTGTTGACCAGGTCGAGCGCTATCACCAGGTCACGATGGACGTGTACAGGAATCAGATGCTGCTTGACATTCACAACCTTCAGGGCCTTCTCAATTTCTTCAACTCGGGTATGTTTAGTTTCTGACTTGGGCTCTTTGATAAGAAATTCCATTGAGAGAGCGTAGGAACCAGCGTTGCCACTCTGAAAAATAAACAAACCCAAGTTGGTCGGTCGAAAAAACCCAAGTAAACCCAAGTTGCCCAAATCTTCCGAAATTTTCAGAATTTTTCGTCAAAAAATTTCTGATGACCTTTTTTTTAGTCATACGGCAAAAAATTTTGAAATTTTTTTATTTTACCGTCTCCAAAAATCTGATGACCTTTTTTTAAAGTTATTTGCTCCAAATCTTCAGGAAATGTCCTAAAATTTCCCATTCCCAAGCAAAAAAGCCAAGTTTTCCAGGAAAAAACCCAAGTTTTTCCCGAGAAACCCCATTTCCAAAGTTTGGAGGAAAAAACCCAAGTTTTTTTGGGCCGAAAAAAACCCAAGAAAAAACCCCAGTACTTCGCAAAAAAAACCCATTTCCCAAGTTCGGATAAAAAAACCAAGATCTTGTGAAAAAGCCCAAGGAGTGGCAACGCTGGTAGGAACTCCGCCACTGCTCGTACTCTGGCAGTGCCAGTCCCAAGTCTGGAGAAAGGAGGAGGGCAACACTGATCATCTTTGATATGATGGTAAACAGCAGTAAGTAAGATTCAGCATGGGTCAATGCTGTTCTGTTCTGTGTCTGATTTGCTGCCTGAGTGTATTAATTTTTAAATGCAAAGTTCAAGTCTGTTCTAAGAAAAAGCATTTCTGTGTTAAATTTTCTTATTTATTATATTTTCACAGCATGGTTATATCACAGAATTTTATTTGGTGATTCTTGGTCACTGGGTGGTTTTTTTACTTTAATTTGCACAGAGAAAAGTCTACCAATGTAAACAATTAGTTATCGAACCAGTATTTTTATTTGAATTTAAGCTATTGTCTTCATCATTTGCAGTGAAGCTGGGGTTCGGTGAGCCAGTGCCAGGGGTTCGGCAGAGGTCCTCTGAAATATATACATATTCAGTGAAAAATCATTTGCTATTTTATTTTTATTTTCGACTTTTATTTAATAAATTTTGTTTGAAATGGATTGCTTACCAGGCCCTACCTTATGAAATTTATAGCTCTTTATCCTGATAACAGTTATGTCTTACTGCACCTCCTGATAGGCTAATTAACACCATCAGCCATCTTTCTGTGACATTAGGTAGGGCTATTACCGATAAGAGATGTAATTTTTCGTTGTTTTTCTGCAGAAATAGCATCGTACGACGTACGCTAAAAGCAACTTTTACCCTTTTCTTATATATTTATACCGCAGAGTATGTCGAACAAAAAATTAAAAGTATTGTTCAAACTTGAGGGGTTCGGTGAGTGGTCATGGATTTCTCTTGGGGTTCGGCTCCCTTGAAAAGGTTAAGAACCACTGGTCTAGCTGTTGGTAGATGATGAGAAAGATGACTGACCACCCTAACACTTCATTTCCATGGTTACGTCCTTTGTATTGCATGTATTGTTTCCGACCATGTATAAAGTGCTTTTCAGTACCCCCATGAGCTACATAATTTTGATGTCTGTTTCCTTTTGAAAGGTTTACTTTCGCTAATTCACCATGTTATCAGTTTGTTACCATTATTTTTATAATGTAAAACGTAAAAGTTTGTTTAATTAGAGAAGCATTACTTCAGTATTTATGTTTTTGACTGATTTATTTTCTCAGAGCAGGAATATTTGACAGAGAAGTATTTGTCTGAGGCATGTTCACTGCTTGGACATCTCTCTTCGAACGCTTCCTGTGATGTTCCAACGTCTTTTCCACCTCTCTCCGTTCCAATCCTTCCGTGCAACTTCATACCTGTGCAGCCTCAGCTTCGTACAGGTAAACCAACAGCGTTTTGCAGAATTTTCATTTCTTCTTATTATTATTAATTTTATTATTATTGTTGTTGTTGTTGTTGTTGTTGTTGTTATTACTACTATTATTATTATTATTTTTTATTATTTATAATAATTGTTTTATTATTCATTATTATTTTATTAACTACTATTATTTTATTTATTATTATTATTTTATTATTATTATTATTATTTTATTATTATTATTATTATTATTATTTATTTAAAATAATTGTTTTATTATTCATTATTATTTTATTGACTATTATTATTTTATTTATTTTTATATTTATTTATGATTATTATTGATTTACTATTATTGGTCTTATCAACTTAATTTTTGCAGTTGTCTTCTGATGGCCTCTTACCCTAAATCTCTTCTGTGTCCTAAATTACAAATAACTGCATGCATCACTCAAAAACAAACTTTAAACTGCTGGCTTGATCAAACTCTATGGTTTATGTGCCTGTAAATCAGAGTGCGTTTGCAGCTGATACTGATACATTAAAGAATATACTTACTTACTTACTTGTTGTCTGTTCTCAAAGGGTACCAGGCGTCCGCGCACAGACAACAGTTGTTGAAAGCCTTTGAGCCATTCACGACATCCATCGAAAACATCCTTCGTACATCGGAGACCCTGGTCCTCGTCACGGTAGCCGCCATACTCCTTGTCAACCTTTCCACGTGGACGCTCTTCCACTACCTCCGCGTTCGCCGACACAGGAGTCCCCCTCTGTGCTCCGCCTCGCCAAAACCTGCAATCCGTCGCGAGGCATTTCCGCACCATTCGAACAGTCGTGCTCCCGAGCACCGCTCGGCGGCGACCTCGCTCATCGCATATCAACCAGCGAGCACTCACGAGTGTTTCGAGCCAGAGTTGCACTTCACCGAGCTGAATCCCGTCTCCTTGCCATCGTCCAGTCCCACCGTGGGTCAGGTCCAAGTGGGGGCCCATCCCCCTCCACCTCCCCCACGGGGACGTCTCGTCGATGTTGGATATTCAGAGACCAATGTCTGATCGTCATGTGAGCGTGGTGCTCAGAGCGCAGTGTTGAGGCGGCGGCGTCGGTGGCGGCTTCGAAGTTATTTTGCGCGAATCAAAAGTTTAAATATGAAACGGATGGTGGAAAAATAATGTGAAGGGTCAAAGGATTTGTTGATTTTTTGGTAAAATGCGGCTGAAGATCAACTTATCAAGGGAATGGCTTTCCACATTGGTGGAGTTTATCAGGGGCTAGTAGGGGGGCTAAGCCCCTCCAAGAAGGCCTAGCTTCAACTTTTAACCATGAAAATGGTATTCTTTTTCGGGGTTGGCCCCCAAATAAGGCCCAGACTCGGGGCTAGCCCCCCCCCCCCAAGAACGGAAACCAAACTCCGCCCATGGCTTTCCAGTTGAATCTTTAGTGACCATGTTTTCATGCTCAGCCCTGTAATCGAGATTCTACGCGGGTGTACAGCGCGTGCGCACGGTACTCGCCTCACAATCATTTGTGTATAGTACAGTGTAAGAATTGTGGAAAAATAACTGGGGGGTTGGACCATTATCCACTTGGAATCGAGGTGTGAAAAGCAGACTTTAACATGGGGCTTTAAGAAAGACTGGGGGGTTGAAACCCCCCAATCCCCCGGCAATTTTCACCCTGGTATAGTATACTGGAAAAATGACCTGCAATTTGGCTTAAGCAACTGTAGCATGTACTCACCTCTAATTGTGCCACTACAACCCTTTCATGCTGTAGGTATGTGTTATGCTCGGTTGGTATGTGAGTGCTGTAACGATCTCTCAGATTTCACATTACATCGGAGATTAGCGGTGAGGCTGGGCAATTTAATTTATCTATAAACGTTAATTACCTGTAAAATAGCTTGCAACTAATAATGAAAAGTCTAGCTCATAATAATTATAACATCTACTTATCATGATTGGATGGGAAGGTCTTGAATTGGATCGGGACAAGTGCCAAACCTTTAGAGAAATATCACATGTGATCTGATGAAAATGATGTACACAAAATAATGACTGCTGTATCATCCTGTATGCAACTCAATATTATGTTATTTTTAGGCACCTGTTTTGTTTCGTATGCATAAGCCACAAAGCAATTAAGGTTTGTTCTAATCTAATAATTATGAACATTTGTCAAGCCTTCTCACAACAGAGCTATTCAGAAGTACTTTAGTATACCCTGACAGGCAGTAGTGTAGTCCTAAAAAATGAAGTGGGGAACGCTCATTATAATAATAATATTAGTAGTAGTATTATTATTAATATTCCATTATCCCTGGAAAAAAGTGGGGGGAACGTCTATCCCCGCGTTTCCCCCCCCCCCCCCCCCCCACTACACCACTGCTGACAGGCCCATGAAAGGCGCAAGGTTCAAACAGCGATCGAAGAGATGCAGATGAATTTTCCCACCAGAATCCTACGAATTGTAATGGAAGGTCATTCCACATTAAGGGACCCGCAATAGCAGATGTAAACTTTTAGAAGAACAGCGATAGCAAAGGCCCAAGCTCAACAACCAACTTGTTAAGCTCATGAAACTGTCAACCTTAATTAACCTTCTTGCTAATGATGAATCCAGAATGAAACTAGATAAGCTAAGATGTGAAGTAACTAAAAAAACCTGTACAACAGACTAACCTTGTGGATCAGTTTGTGGATCCTGAGCCTCATTTGGCTAATCCTAGAGACAAAATCATTATAATAGGGGTGCTATATAAATGCTCTAAATGAATGAATGGATGAATTATTACTACCTTCACAGCAGTCTAATCACCCAACCAGTTCATAAACCGTTCTACTTTGCACAATGCACATGGTAGACCTAATGGTAACTTGGTAAGTTGTTTGGTCACAAAATGGAATCCAGAATGGACAGCAGAATCCAGCTGGTTAAGGCCACCTAGGCCTATATAAATTGTCTTGTTACGTATGCAATTATTAATTTATTAGCCTACCATTCTAGTGTAGGCCTAACACATCGATCTAAGAAAACATTCGTTCATGTTCTAATCATATTAATAGGCCTACATAAAATTATGCAGTTACAAGGATTATATTGTAATAATTAAATATCAAACCTTAGCTAAGAAAACATTCATTCATGTTCTTAATGCGTGTGTATTTATCCCTGCTAACAACTTAGTATGAAATATCAAGCCTTATAGTTAAGAAAGGTAAGAGGAAGGGGTAAGAGCGTAATTTCAAATTCGTATAGCGCCACTTCCAGAGGCTCGCTCCGGACATAACCTAATGAAACCATGGTTGAAGCATTGCCAGAAAGAGGCTGAGGGGCGCATGTCGAATAGGCCTAAGTTCCTGAGTAGCTTGTTGCAAGAGGACGATGGGCTGATCACTGCAACACCTCTACACAGGACTGTAGCAGTCTGGGTCAGTGGAACATTACCCAAATCGCACGAGCTGCAGAGTGGAGAAATAAGGCGACAAAATAACATGTTGAGCATTAAATACTCAGCTAAATTATAGCTCATGTGAGAAAATAACACTTAACCGATTGAGTGGTCTATCAATCAGGCTTCTAACTGAGTCTGTTAACCAACAGGTCAGCAACTAGGAGCCACATTGTTTTGCTAAAAATAATGACTATACTAAGTCTTCTTCTCCCGGACTCCCACAATGAACAACAGCCAGCAATTGAGCTGATCATACTGTTTGTAGATAGGTCTAATTTCGCGGAAATCAACAGAGGTAGCTAGCCTCAGCCTCCCCAGGATAATACAAATAAAGACTAAAATTAATTAAGCTCTTAGGAACAAACAACCGTGAACACTAAAAACGTGCAACCTTAATTGAAACCAGGTAAGGGCCATGATCAATAATTTACATAAAACTAACTAGCACAATGAATACAATGAATAGGCTATGTGTGTACCATATTGCCGGATGACAGATGGATACGGGATACTGGATGAAGAGGAAGTAGTGTGTTGTGTGCCATTCAGCTAAGCGACGTGTCTGCATGAAGCGGAGAGAACTTGATGAAAAACTGAACTTATTGCATACACCCACTTCCAACTCATGCTACATTTAAAACAGTTGTGATATTGGATTTTCTGGAATTTCGTCATGTAAAGAATTGAAAAACTTAGTTTATAAACGAATTCCAAACTTTCCAGCAGGCTCCTTCTCAATTTGTTAAAATTTATTTTCCCCTAGCTATTATCAGAGGGGAGTGTCATTTTTATCATTTTGTCTGTTTTCTCGAACGCTTTTCGATAGCGGACGTCGAATCATTTCAATCAAGCCATCTTGTGACCTGCTATCTACGACGACATCACGTGGCAATCCAATTTCAATCCGTCTGGGCAATAATACAGTGGTCCATCTTGGGCACTGGTCCATCTTTACCAACCTTCCCCTATGTCTCGTATTGACGAGATGCCTTTCTGAATGACTGTCTGAAGAAGGACTGTCATTATTAATATCATGGAGACTTCTACTATTAATTACCAGCGACGTTTCCTTTCGTCTGATTGCTTGTTCATCGATTTCGTCTGGCAGCTGGATGGATGGGAGGATGGGGAGGGGAAGCGCGATGGGGGAGGGGAGTGGGAGTGCGATGGGGAGGAGTGGAAGCGCAATGGGGAGAGGAGTTGATGCGCGATGGGGAGGGGAGTTGAAGCGCGATGGGCAGGGGAGTGAAAGCGCGATGGGGAGGGGAGGGGAGCGCGTTGGGAGGGAAGTGGAAGCGCGATGGGGAGGGAGTGGAATCGCGATGGGGAGAATAGTGGAAGCGCGATGGGGAAGAGGAGTTTAAGCGCGATGGGGGAAAAGGAGTGGGAGCGCGATGAGGGAGGGGAGTGGAAGCGCGATGGGGAAAGAGGAGTTTAAGCGCGATGGGAAGGGGAAGAGAAGTGGAAGAGCGCGATGGGGGAAGAGGAGTGGAAACGCAATGGGGAGGGATTGGAAGCGCGATGGGGAGGAAAGTGGAAGCGCGATGGGGACGGGAGTGGCAGCGCAATGGGGGAGGGGAGTGGCAGCGCGATGGGGAGGGGAGTGGAAGCGCGATGGGGAGGGTTAATTGCTTTCGTTGATAATGAGTTGAGAAGATGATAAGCGATCGGCGTCGGCCCCTTTAACCACCGAACCTGACACCTCATTGTCCTAGCGGTCACCCCGGCTTAATGACAGTGACCACTTCCCGGCGTATATCCGCATCTTTTCCATTAATCTGGAAGGCAGCATCCGAAGAGAAGAAGGAGGTGGTGGAGGAGGAGATGGTGGAGTTGGAAGCGATTGCTGACGCAGACAGCAGCAGCCGCATCAGTTGCAGTGGCTGAGTGTGATGGCATAATAATTGAGGAACGATGGACGTGGACGAACATTCGTAGTTTATTGTCGCTCAGATGCCTTCCGTCTTTCCTGCCGTACGTCGATCACCAACGAGCTATTAATAGATTACTGACCTCAGCTGCATTTCAATTTCGCTTCGTCCATCTTGCGTATGGTTGCGCGGAAATCCAAGCGTGACGCTGGTTCTCTGGTTCGATTTGGTCTCTTGGAAACGCATTTCCGCTCGACTACTTCGCTTGGCGACAGACAGCTTGATTGGGTGTTTCGTTGCAACCATTGTAGACCGTAGATAGGCTTAATGCCCATGTTACTCTTGGACAGTTTCGTACGTTAGACTGCGAAGTTGCGGCTGTTTCATTTGAAACTGTGTAGCCCAGTGTAAGAATTGTCGAAAAATAACTGGGGTTAGGGAGTTAGACCATTACCCACTTGGAATCGGAGTGTGAAAAACAGACTTTACTATGGGGCTCTAAGAAAAACTGAGGGAGTTGAAACCCCACCAACTCCATGGCAATTCTCACCCTGGTGTAACCTACTTAAGTTTCATCCAGGTACATCACTTTGGAGCAGTATGCCTATTATTTAATTCTATCGTAGGCTACAATGGCATTTCAATTCATAACTGGGGGAACTTGACTTGTATTCAACATGTCACTTTGATGTATTTCTTTTGTGAATAGAATTTTGTGGTATTTTAAAATATCTATCACTGGGTGGAACTTTTTGTAATGAACCAGGTCATTTTTGGAGCATCTTCGACCGGCAATGCAACTTCTTTGAATTTATGCTTAAGCTATCACTTTCCTATTTAACTCCATTGCTAGATCATGCTTAGCCATGTCACTATTCAATCAATCAATCTTTATTGACCATCATGATAATAGGCCTAATACAAGCACGCAGTTCACAAAATTCTTATGCAGCTATATTGCAGATAGACAATCATATGTAAACCTAAAGGAACATAAAGTAGGTTTAGACAAACAGAGTTGAACGATTTACATCAGTCATTAATCAATTATCTTTTACTCCCGGGCATTTTTCTTTTGTAAATGCGACTTTGTGGTTTTTCATTTTTAGGTTATATTCTGCACAGTTTTACGCTGGATGAGTGATATCGAAAACAAATTGCTTCTGGAACATGATTTAGGCCTATTTGGGCATATATATATATATATATATGTGTGTGTGTGTGTGTGTGTGTGTGTGTGTGTGTGTGTGTGTGTGTGTGTGTGTGTGTAGGAACACTTCTTGAACAAGAATGCCACATTTTCGTTTCAATGGGAAGACCACCTTCATTGCATCTTTCTCCAAATGTTTTAAATGTATTAAGGCCTATAGCCTACTTGAAATGGTTTTGTCAGAATTAAGTGAATGGAAGATGGATGGATTTGTTTCCATCGGTTGTTTTTCCCAGTTCCGCAAGATGAGACAGGGAACGGATGACTGCACAATTATCGGAAGACAGTGCTGGGATAAATTTCCTCCTCCTCCTCCTCCTCCTTCTCCTCCTCCTCCTCCTCCTCCTCCTCCTCCTCCTCCTCCTCCTCCTCCTCCTGAGCAGATGATTTTACGGTTCTGTGAATACCAATCAGCCTGTCTTCATTAGCCTACGTCTCTAAGGTTGAATATAGACATAAAACTGTAATTTAAGGTACGCTTTGCTACACATTGCTGTGCACGATATCTGCGAGACATGCTGGAGAAGCTTACGTTGAAAAATGCCCGTTCTGCCAGTTAGGAAAATTGCACATGGCTTAATTAAGACGTTTCCAGCAATATGTGGTTGAAAACGTCTATAGGAATGGAAACCTGGTATTTCATCGGCATCATCTCGCCTTGAAATTTCGTTAATAAAAATTAATGATAAAGAAACTGTCTCTGTCTATCATTTGAATTACATGTGCCTTTAATGTCTACAAGATAGATGCCCATGGAACTATCTCAGCTTATCACACCTTCTTTAAAAGTTTTGTGAGCTCATTCAAATGTCGTGTAGCCTAGGCCTATGTGTCTTTTATCGCATACTTACATCAAGACTTCTGGCAATGAACCCAAAACAAAATTACTATGGTTGATAAAGTTATTGGCTGTAGGACATAATATATCGTGGTTTTGTTTTGCAGCCAAATGACATGAGCATTGCAGAGGGCAATGATCAAATAAAAGTCTTCCATCAACTTTGAAGAATAAACTACCTAAATTGAATCATTAGTTCAGTTTTATTTCAAAGCGAGTAATTGCCTTGTTAGGACTGCGCAGGTTCAATTTATTCTTCCCTTAATATGGAGAATAATTTTCTTGAATACTCCAACACTTCATAAGCATCAAAATGCTCTGTGCTAGTGACCAATAGCAGGGTAACCAAGTGTAATTCTCTATAAATTTTAGAAATTGTACTGCATGGTTTGACAGAACGATATGTCTCAACGCTGGTACCAGTTTCAATTAAAAGTCGTAGGCTATATAAAAAAGATCTCTCAGACTAATTCCGTCTGTTGTCCATTGTTTTATTTCCTGTTATCTTGAGTATACTGTATAAAGAGCATCTTGATTTTCACAAATTATGCACAAATGCATTTTTGTCTGACTGACTAACTGACTGACTGAGGTACTGACTGAACGAATGAATGAACGAATGAATGAATGAATGAATGAATGAATAAATGAATGAATGAATGAATGAATGAATGAGTGACTGACTGACTGACTGACTGACTGACTGACTGACTGACTGACTGACTGACTGACTGACTGACTGACTGCACATGTTTAAATCTTTGTTGCAAGTAACAGCCTGTATGTGTTCACTGACAATGTTCTTATCCAATAATCTCCATTTGAGTTTGATTGAACAACCGACTGACCGACCGACCGATCGACAGACAGAACGTGTCAAGACAGTAGTCCCTTTAAGAAGTTTAAGTCCTTAAAATGATCTCTTTCAAAATTCATGTGCATGTACATGTATGTTGCATTACGGTCTATATACTGTTTATGCTTACAACATTACCTCCAAAACGCTAAAAACATTCTTCAAATTATTCATTGTATTGTTACCTACATAGGCGCCGAGTTGACCCGAAAAGTGGGGGTGCCCAAAAGGAAAAAATATGCGCGCGTGAGCGCGCGAAAATTTTTTTGACCCTTTTTTATAGGAGACTTATTGAAATCAACACTGTTCATATAGGCGGAGACTTGATCCTGGTTTGAAGGGACAAAGGATGATCGCCGAGAAGCACAGCGCCAAGCAGGGAAGGGGTTTGGGAACGGGATGTGCTCCTCCCCATTTTCGATTTTTTTTATTGTCACACTGCAATGGTAGAACCTTAGGCTATCATTTTGACGTCATGTCATCCTTGTCAAAATTTCCTATTATCTCATTGCATAAAGACATGATTTAAAACTTCAATAAAATAATGTTCTTCCCAATCTAAATTTTTTTATCATTCTTTGTGTTTCATGTAGCCTACTTCTCTTGGAATCCACAGAGAAGAAAAGCACAATCTTCGTTTTTATGGGCGTCTTGGAGCACTCTCCCTCAATTAGGTCAACATACTCAAATTTTGCACAATAAATCAAACAATTAGCCACTGTTTAATGAGCCAATATTTAAACCGTGGAATAGTTTTTCAAATAGTATTTCAAGTAGTTTTTAAAGACAAAACAATATCCCGCTTTTACGATGCTGGGAGGTGACTCTCGAGCAATGAAGAACACTATCGAGCATGCATACAATATAGGCCTAAAGAAACAATGTAATTCAAATCGTCGCCTTCGTCCGTAATAAAAAAAATGACGGAAGCGGATCGAATAAGCAGGATTTCGGGGTTTCCTCGTATTCGTTGATCGGCTGAGGACCGATGGAGTTCAGACTAGGCCTACCAGATGGAATAAAACTGGAGTAGGCCTAATTGTAAGGTAAACTAACTGAGATTTAAAAAGTATATTAAAGATGGAATGATTTTTATAGATAAGCAATCCCAACAGAGAAAAAATATCTTAAAAGCACATTTTGCACGCTGATTTCCGGTGGTGCCCATGCATAGGAGGGCCTCGCGTGGCCAATTTCTGGTGGTGCTGAGCACTCACGGGCCTCGCAGAGTCGGCGCCCATGGTTACCTACTGACCGAATTGAGGCCTACTTGCAACATTTTCGTATCCTTGCTCAGCTTTCGGTTTGACATGTGCAATAGATTGTCTGGACGGAACGATAATACCGCAGGCAAAATGTTCATCGATTATTTCTTTCCAGATTTATGTATCAAATAATTTAATAAGAAAACGCTTGAACAAGATAATAGGCAGTCTGCTCGCAGAACCATCTGTCACCCGCCAATGTGGACAGTGGCAGTGCAGTGGCAGTTATGCTGTCATGAGCACGAGGATGAGCGCTATGTTGTAAAACATCCTGTTCTTCTCGCAAGTGTGTTGTTTGCGGCAAAGCCTGACAGATTCCTTTGCCGTGAACTGCATTTTGATTGGAAGTAATGGCCTGCGTGCATCAATAGAAGTGACAGTTCCTGGAATAAGACGTTGATAAATAGTAGGCTATATGAAAATATGCTGAGTTTTTTCATCATCATCATCATCACCACCATCATCATCATCATTATCATCATCATCATCATCGTCGTCGTCGTCATCGTTGTCGTTGTTGTTACTACTATTGTTGTTTTTATTGTTGTTGTTGCTAACTTACTTTTATTATAGTGATAATGACAGTTGGTTATTCAAGTATCGAATGCATAGTTTGCATAGGGCGGCCGGCCCTTGGTCTTGGGCAGCTCCGACAAGATGACATGACCAGTAGGCAAACAGCATTTTAACATTGGATTGTGACTATGTAATACCAATCAATGAATTATTATTAATTATTATTTTTCTTATTATATTTTTTTATTATCATCATTGTTTGTTGGGAGCGGTGGTGTAGTAGGCCTACATGGTGGCGTCGTTGCCTTGGAGCCGGAAGGTTTGAGATTCGAATCCACCCTCAAGCCACCGCGTATAGAGACCTTGGGCAAGTCCTTCCCTCGCAATTGTTCAGCGCTTCGCCGTGAAACTCCGATGCAGTGTCCGCTCTGCATTCGGGAGCGCCTCTGAGTAGAGAGAGCTTGACAAGTACACATATAACCAAAATCATAGATGTAAAAAACGATGAAAACGGAATAAAAAACGGGAAAAAACGTCGTTTTATTCAAAATAATAAAAAAGGAAAAAAAACGATAAAAAACGGAAACGTAAAATAATTTGACTTCGCTACATCTAAAACCACATTTTAACCTTGAAAACCTTGATTAGGACCCTACTACACGCAGGCTATCTCTTAAATGATGATGTTAAACGATGAAATAATGACTTTAGTTAGCTGAATCCTTGAGAGTTCGCGAAAAATATAAGAAATATCAGAAAAAAATTAAAATTAAGGAAAATAATTACAGAAAGTAAATGAATAAATAAAGTTAAACAAAAATAAAAAACGATAAAAAACGATGGGAAAAATAAAAAACGAAAAAACCGACGTTTTTTGGGAGAGAATAAAAAACGGGAAAACGTTTTTTACAACTATGACCAAAATAATATAATATAATATTCAATTCAATAATAATCTGTGTGTGGGTGTGTGGGTGTGTGTGTGGGTGTGGATGTGTGATGTCTTAATGCATATATTGTCTGCAAGGTAAAACAAATTTGGATTGCACGGCTATCCATATGCATGCTATTATTATACACAGGCTATACAATTATATATACACACATATAACATATATATCAGTATCTTGAAGACATCTTATACCTGCTGAGACCGTTCATGTCGCAGTACAGCTCCTATAAGTTATAAGCTAAATATCTGAAGCTGTTTCCCTTGTCATTTAAATCGCGATTTTCCATCTGATTTCCCTCGTCCATGTCAAAACGGTCATGTGCATTGAAGTATAATACTGCCACAGAGATCAGGTTGTTGAGCACACTAGCTGTGACTAGACCTGCAGTGTTTAGGTTAGGACTAAACACCATGGCAACAGAGACTAAACACAGACTAAACATCAGCCGCGTCTTCCAGATCGCATTTCCTCCTCTCTACGGTTGTTTCGATGTTGCTATGTGTAGTGGTGACAAAGGTGAGAATTGCCGGTGGTGGGGTGAAGTTTCAACCCCCTCCCGTCTTGGAGCCCCATAGTAAAATCTGTTTTTCACACCTGATTCTAGCGCACAGGCGTGAATTCCCGCTCACAGCTCTTGAAGAAGCAGTCTACAGAGAATTAACGTCGTTGGCTGGCATTACTTTGGCCGGAGACAATGAACTGCGTGCGAGAGATTTGATAATAATTGATGGCATCCCTAGATGCTGTTGTTCAGCTGGCAGCTCCTATGAAGATGACATCGCTGCATCGGTGGTGAGCGTGGCACGTTTCGTGGCATCGGATTTGGACGCGGTACCATCTGCTTCATCCTGAAGAAAGAGCACGTGCTTGAAGTTGTCTGCCGCTGGATAAAAGACTAAAAGACGGGATGTGCACCTGGATCAATCACATAAATTCAATCAAGCACATAAATTTATATCGCGCCCCTTCAAGATCGCTACTCAGAGTCGCCCCTGGATGGGCCAGGTCATGCACAATGCACAAAGATCAACTTGAAAATTTAATTAGCGTTGTAATAAACTCTGGTCGTATGCTTCACTGCTTGTGCTCAGATCCGCCCAGTTTGAGAATTGTGGAAAATAACTGGGGTGGTCTGTCGGAACATGACCCACGTGGAATTGGGGTGTGAAAAACAGACTACAATGGGGCCCTAAGAAAGATTGGGAGCTGGGCCCCATCAAGCCACTGTGGGTTGGACCCCATCAAGCCCACCGGCAATTCTCACCCTGGGCCCGTCGAAAGGGGGTAACGGCCCACTATTCCGAGGGTCCACTATTCCGAAGGTCCACTATTCCGAAGGTTCACTATTCCGAAGATTGTTATATATCCCTCTCTCCTCCTCCCTCCCTCCCTTCTTCCTTCACCCTCGGTGTGAGGGAGGAAAGTAAGGGGAAGGAGCGGGACGAAGAGGGAGGGGAGGGGAGGCAGAGGAATGGACGAAGGGATGGATGGATGGAGGGAGATGGGACTGGGAGGGGGAGAAGGGTAGGGTGGAGTGGGACTCAGCAGGGGCGGAAACCTAGGGGGGACAGGGGGGGACGGTCCCCCCCAATGAAGACGTTGGGGGGGACGTCAGTCTCAAACGTCACAAAACTCACAACGGTATAATTTATATCGGGCTTCCGCTACATTTCTTTCATCTTCCCTTCAGGCTCGAAATAGCGTCATGTTAAAAATCGAAAATAATATGGAAAGTAAAGAAGTTAGTAAGTAAGTAATTTGTATATTATTCCTCTTGAAAAAGAACAGTAGGACATAGAACATCATTATAATATATCGAAGTAGAAATAGGCAATAAAAACGTACGAATTAATTGGCAAGTTGAATAATTACTTATCTAATCTGTGGTAAGCAAACTGATTATACTGAGATTAAAATGATATCCCTACTCACTCGAAATCGTTGATAAAACAAAAATCAAAATGATGTTTTTACAATTTTACACACCCGAAAATCGTTGATAATACTGGAATGAAAATGATACCCTTACACACCCGAAAATTTTCAATAATTCTGGAATCAAAATGATGTCCTTATTCACTCTAAAATCGTTGATAATACTAAAACCAAAATTTATCTCTTAGACACCTGAAAATCGTTGACAATACTGTAATCAAACTGATGTCCTTAGACTCCCGAAAATCGTTGATAATACTTGAATAAAAAATGATTTCTTAGACACTCGAAAATCGTTGATAGTACAAAAATCAAAATAATGTCCTTATACACCCGAAAATCGTTGATAATACTTGAATCAAAAATGTTGTTCTTAGACACCCGAAAATCGTTGATAGTACGAGAATCAAAATAATTTTCTTTGACACCCGAAAATCGTTGATAAAACTGGAATCAAAATAATGTCCTTATACACCCGAAAATCGTTGATAATACTTGAATCAAAAATGTTGTTCTTAGACACCCGAAAATCGTTGATAGTACGAGAATCAAAATAATTTTCTTTGACACCCGAAAATCGTTGATAATACTGGAATCAAAATGATGTCCTTAGACACTCGAAAATCGTTGAAAATACTTCAATCAAAAATGCTGTCCTTAGACACCCGAAAATTTTTGATGATACTGGAATCAAAAATGTTGTTCTTAGACACCCGAAAATCGTTAATAATACTTAATTCAAAAATGTTGTCCTTAGACACCCGAAAATCGTTGACAACAATTAAATAAACGATGTTGTTCGTAGACACCCGGAAATCGTTCATAGTGCGAGAATTAAGAAAATGTTCTTAGACACCCGAAAATCGAAGATAATACTTCACAGATCACAAGTCGCAAAACAGGTCTCGTGATCAGGGAGCAAATACGCAACTTTAGACGTCCAGACAGTTGTAAAATCGCATCCTCGCAGCTAAAAATAGTTTTTAAAAGCTATTGTTATCTGATTGGCAGTTATTTACTAGGGAATATCGAAAGATTGATATAGAGTCATGCAGTTCTGAAACTTCCTTTGAAATGCTCTGTTAGCATGTATAATAACATAGACACGAGTAGGTTTTCATTTCTGTCAGTGTTTCCTTTCCAGTCTTTCTATTAAACATAATTTGCATATAAAAAATTAACGCAAAGAATTTAGTCATGAATTTGAATAAAATTCAGTATACTTATATATTGTATGTTTTTCATGTTTATATTGGCCTATCGTTGATTTAATACATTATAGAGGTGTCTATGTGAAATGCTTCGAATGTTTTTGCAAAGCAATTGTGTGAAATTTGGCACATTCCATCATTATATAAATTCATGATATAAACTTTAAAAAGGTGACTAATACAATCTGCACTCCATTCGTGTTCCATAACAAATTACAGTTTGAATTACTTCTATCGGGACTGAGAAAATGGATCATTCTTTTAAATTGTTGATAACAGCTAAAATGCTACAATTAGACGTGGACATAAAAAACAGCCTTCCTTCACCCCTCCCAACTCGGCGCTTCGCGCTTCAGCGATCGTCCTTCAGCCGCTCGTCCGTCCCCCCCAAAGTTCGGACCAGGTTTCCGCCCCTGAGTGGGAGGTGGAGGAGAAGGGAGGGGATAGGGACGGGAGGAGGCAGAGGAGATGGGAGGAGGTAAGGGGAAGAGTGGGGTGGGGAAGGGGAGGAGATGGGAAGGGGAGGGTTGGGAATGGAAGGGAGGGGAAGGGGCGGAAAGGGGAGGGGATGGGAGGGGAAAGGGGAAGGGAGAGGATAGGGGATGGGAGGGGAGAGTGGAGAGTAAGCGGGATGGTGCGGGGAAGGGAGGTGGAATGGAGGTAGGGAGGGATTGCTGGACGCTCTTTTCAGCCACAGCAACGCGTGGCCGGGTTCAGCTAGTAATCTATATAAATAAAAATGAAACTTTCCAATAGTCCGTCGCATTACCACGCACAAAGCTACGCACCGATTGTTGTGAAAATTTACCAAAACCTTCCATTCAAATAGCACCGTGTCTTAAGATTTTTTCACCCCAAAAAACGCAATCGTTTCCACAAAAAGTGAACTTTGCAATCCGTTCGTCCGCCGTTTACAAATTCAACACGTCCCACACGGCTAAACGATGCCTCCAAACACAGCAACCGAAACATCAATGAGGTGGCGTTCTGTGACGTCATAAGCGAGTCGCGATTAATTTACCAAAGAGGCCGCTTTTAGGCCTTTTCCCAGAGCGGCTTTTGGGCTTGGAATGGACGCTGCGACGGAGGAAAGGAGCGGAGGGAGTGGGACAAAGACGGTGGGGAGGGAGCGGAGGGGGAGGGGAGGTGGAGGTCAAGGGGAGGGGGAGGGGAGGGGAGAGGAGGGGGAGGGAAGGGGAGGAGGAAGGGAGGAGGAGGAGGGGAGTGGAGCCTCTTTTCAGCCACAGCAACGCGTGGCCGGGTTCAGCTAGTAGTATATAAATAAAAATGTTAACAGTTTGTATTTAATTAAGGATCTCGGAAAGCTTTTGACCGATTCCTTTCAAAATTTTACCAAAATGTTCCGTTCAAATACGATCGGGTTTGTAAAATGTTTCTTGGAAAAAGCGCAAACTTTTCGGCAATTAAAAACAACTTTGCATTCGATTCGAGCAATTCCGATTTCAAATTTGCACAACGTGCATCTTTACGCGGCCGCATTTTTATGGTGCATATACGCACGTCTTTTTATAGCGCATATACGTATGTAGCTGTCGGTTGTACAAAATCAAGGATCTCGGAAAGTTATTCACCGTTCTTGACCGATTCCTTTCAAAATTTTACCTATTTCGAATACGATCGCTTTTGTAAATGCCTTTTAAAAAGCGCAATCTTTTCGCACATTTTGCATTCGATTCGAGCGATTTCGATATCAATTTTCACACAACCTTGCCTCCGCGAATGCGGCCGAGTGGAGGGGGCAGGGGAGGAGGAAGGAAGGGGAGGGGAGGTGGTAGGGGAGGGTAGGGGACGGGAGGGAAGGGGGCGTGAGCGGAGGGGAGGAGACGATGGGGAGGGGACGGAAGGAGGGTGAGGGGAAGTGAGGGAAGCAGGGTAAGGGAGGTAGAAAGAGAGGGTTGAACGGTCTTTTCAGCCACAGCAACGCGTGGCCGGGCACATCTTGTAATATATAAGATTGATGAATAATAATTCCTGCTCAAAGCACGACTACTGCAATTCTCTTTTCCTCAACCTCGAATCCAAAAACCTCAAACGTCTGTAACTAACCCACAGCTTACATCAGGACGGGAGACCCAAGCACAATCATAATTATCACTCCCATTCTCAAATTACTCCGTTGACTAAAAATCTCCGAGCTTCATAAGTTCGGAGATTACTGTAACGGCCCACTATTTCGAGGGTCCGCTATTCCGAATATCCGCTGTATTTTGTTCTGTATCCTTGGTAGCTATAGGTTTACGGTGAGTTAGGGTTAGGTTTAGGGTTCGGAATAGTGCACCTTCGGAATAATGGATCCAAACCTGACTGATTTATCATAATAGGCGTATAACAGTACAATCTTCGGAATAGTGGACCTTCGGAATAGCGGACCTTCGGAATAGTGGACCTTCGGAATAGTGGACCCTCGGAATACTGGACCCTCGGAATAGCGGACCCAAACCTCGAAAGGGTGGGGCAGAGGGGCAAATGCCCAGTGACCCTGCATCTCTTAGGGACCCGGGCTATCCCGCAAGGTCCACGAGCGCTGGACCCGGAATTTCTGTCGGCGGCCCTGTCTGTCCTTTAACATGCTGGACCCGTGGGCCCGGAAATTCTGTCACTGGACCTTCTTGTCCTTTGACATTCAGCCGCACAGCCCGAAACTTGACTCTTCGCCTCACGGCATAGATTTCCGTCGAAGTGATGTCCGCGATGGCGTGCGGTGACTCGGTCAATCTGCCGTCTTCCAGCCAAATGGGACTTCGCATGCATGCGCAGGTCGACCCATCAGTCACCGGGCACGGAACCGTCTGTTGCGGCGGCGGAGGCGGGAGAAAATTACCGTGCCACGGTCATGTGGACTCGTGTTCGGGTGAACATTAGTGGCGCTGATCATATAGAACCGGGAGACATTGATGTCGTAGTCATTCGACGTGATGGCGAATGCCGTCGGCCGCGGTATGGTGGTGGGGGTGTTTGGGGTGGGGTTGGGGGGGGGGGTTGGGGGTTGGGACCGTGGTCTGTGGCGGACAACGGCGTCTTAACCCCGTTATTTATGACGATTGCCCGCCGAAGCCTGCGTCGTAAATAACGCTGACCAATAGTTGACGACCCGGTTGCTCATTGGCTGCTCCATTATTATTAGGCTATTCATGTCCACCGCCTTTGCATCCATGTTATTTGGAAGTATTAATTTCGCCCGATGATAATAATTATGTCTCTGCTATTCTTCGATTTCGAGAGATTTTTAATTTCGCCTGATTGTAAACATATATGTGTGCGTAATTTATATATGGATGCCCTCTTGTTTAGACTATAATTACGATGTATATCGGTAGGGCCTAGGTGATCAGCTGTGAGTTTGCGTGAACTTCTAGGTTTCAGATTTATTTACTTGATGACCAGAGTTATCAATTTCAATCTATCAAAACATGCAATCCCTTCTATCACTCACTTACGGATAGCACACAAATCTATAAATAGGCGAATGAAATTATCATTTATAATATCGTATCAAAATCACATTTAGGCTAACTGGCGAGTATTCTTCTCTTGGTGGTTGATCTCAAATTAGCTTATAGGCTTATAGCAGAGCTATTTTAACGTGCAGTTGTAGGCTACACAACATGTGCAGTTCTAAATGGATTTGTGCAGTTGTAGAAGCACTTCTGTGCAGTTAAAACTAGTTTTAAAAGGCCATTTCCCTCCGATTGGGAGTAATTTACCATGGAGGATGGGAAAGGAAAGGATCGAGTTGTGCAGTTCTAAATATTTCTTTAAAACAGCCCTGGCCTATAGGTGACGGATCTCAACTCCGAGGTGCCGGAATTCGGAGGCGGATTAGCGAATCTCGGCTTGAAGGCCATGCATGACTTTACTCGACCCACTTATCATTTTTATCGGCTTTGAAACGCTCCGTTGCTCCCCCGTCTGTTCGAGTAAGGAGACCAATTACTCTGATGTCCAGTTTGAATTTCTGCCAACTGCCTGAACCACCGTGAAGCATTGCCATTGCCTTTGGGTTAATGACATCTGGATGTTTTCAGTCATCTGCAGCGGGTTAGATGAATGGGTAGCATCGCTGGCAGAACAGGAAGCGGGATCAATGCTGCCAGGCATAGGCTATACCCTCCCAGAGGTCGACCCAGCATGTCTATTGTTAGGTGGCATTGGTAAGATGAGCAGCAGGACAGATGCGAGCCTTGCATGACTGCCAGATGGTTGAGTTCGACTCCTGTAATAATTTGTAATCATCCGTTCATATTGTGACCTACAGGTAGTCTTTCTGTGATCGGATTGAATCAATAAAGAAGAATATTTATTCTGCTACCTTGTTTTTGTATGCCACCACAAAGACTGCAGGCTCGTGAGGAGATAAAATATTAGTAAAACTGATGTGTGGCAACAGTGGCATACACGTACAATTGTATGTACAGCGCATTGACTCATAAATTATAATCATGAAGATTATCGTTTATGTACTTAAACTGTTTGTTTTCATTTCCAGCTGAACAGTTGCGTCTTTAAACGACTTGCTGTAACAATTTTAATTCTATCGGGTTTATTTTTCTTCTATAAGTGCTAAAACTCTGACGCCATACATCTATATTTCTCTATGAAAGATGATGTCACGTAGTTTGACAATAAGGAATTTGGGTGGGTTGGTGGATGGTTGGTTGGATGGGTGGATGATGAATGGATGGACAGACGAACGGATGGATGGATTTCAATAGTTTTTGTGGCATGCAGGCTGCAGGATCAAATCAGAGGATGCTACAGAATGAAAAGTGAAAGTGATGATAATGATCATTGTAGAAGGGGCTGCGGTATGCGTTTCATCCTGAGGATCATTTGATACTATAATGGAGTTGTAAGTTTCGAAATATTTTTTTCGAGACCGGTATATCCTAGCAGGCCAGTAGGGCGGCTAGGGCCTAATAGACTAGCGTAATAAACTGCCCAAGGCTTGCTGGTAACGCTGGCATGCACGCCTCGCAGTGATTCTAAGGTGTTGTTACAGTGGGATATAAGCCTACTTGCCAAATAGCTTACCCACAGTGTGAGGCGCGGTGGTGTAGTGAGTATGTTCGTCGCCTCGCAGCCGAAGGGTTGCAGGTTTGAATCCACCTCAAGTCGCCGCGTAGGGAACTTGGGCAAGTCCTTCACTCGCAATTGCTCAGCGCTTCGGCGTGAAACTCTGATTTAGTGTCCGCGCTGCAGTGAGGTGCGCTTCTGGGTAAGGAGCTTGAAGGGGCGCTATAACAAGTGCACATATAAACCAAAAAAGGGTCGCTGTAAATAATGAAACTAGATCGGGATGCTTTTTATCTGAAGGAAAGCCTATCAACAATCATCCAGCCTTGACCTCTGTCTGGCGACCCCACGTGACGTCATTTTTGCACTGCGACGAACGAGGAATCCTAATGCAATGCATTCTCTTCGTGCAATTCCAACGGAAACCGACGCCATTCCCTGCAGACGACGATTCCTAGAAGCTTTTTGCGACACTTTTCCAATAAACGGAAACGGGCGGCTCGCATATTATTTGCCATTTCATCAGTTGCTGCGGCTGTTATATTGGTTCGTCTGTCGCCAATGATCCAATGGAGACTCGTAATTCTTTAATAATCGCACTATGGCAACCTCATGTTTTGCGCTGTCTTTATGCGGACGATGTACAAGCTTATGCTTCTTCTATGAATATTTGGAATGAATATTTGCAATGTACTTTTTAAGTGAGCTGCAGGAAAGAACAGTCGCGTCGGACGTGTGTACTTTCGTTGTCTCAATCCAAATATGTTTTGGATGAGTTACAAGTCGTTTTACCACCGTCGTAGGCTATAAATATTATAATTCGTATGTGGTAGAAACATTATTTCGTTGCACATCGACGGCAGGAAGAATTATTGCAGAAATATTGCTAGCCGGTGTCTAACCGCTTTTGCTTTTTGGACGGCTATGTGAAACTATATCGATGGGAGCTCAGTGAATAAGCTTACACTGAATAGGTTCAAGTGCTCCAATTATGGTTCTGACGTTGAGAAATTCCTCTGGACTGTCTCAGGGTCCAGAAGCCGTTGCAATAACTGTGCTTGGCGTATACACATCTGAGTTCTGATGTTTGAGAATATTAATCAATCACCACAGTTGCAAAGCTACTGCTTGTTATCTGTGTCTATGTTCAGCAATTGATATTAATAGCAAGTAATAATAGTATATATGCATATTTAGCATACTACTATGCATGCGAAACCTGGACTCTACGTAAGCGGGATACAAACAAACTATTGGCATTTGAGATGAGATGCTACAGGAGGATATTACACATCAGATGGGAGCAGAAAATAACAAATATGGAGGTGCGCGCCCGAGTAGGAAATAAGAAAAACATCAAGCAAATAATAATGGAAAGAAAACTAAATTTTTTTGGACATGTGTGCAGAATGGGAAATGAGAGACTCGTCAAGCAAACTATCTTTGGGATGATGGACGGAACGGGGATTAGGGGAAGACCGTGTAGGGAATGGCTGGACGACATTACAGATTGGTGCGAAATGGAGATATACAAACTGAGCAGAATGGCACAGGATAGAGACAAGTGGAGACTGACGGTGAAACATGCGATTGACACCAACGGGCACTGAGCCCATGGACCGTAATGATGATGATGATGATGATGAATAATAGTAATTATTAGTAAGGACTGTATAGTGCCGATTTATAATTGCATCACACATGTATGGTGCCCCAAACCCAGTTAAACATCCAGCCAGTCCATTAAGACGCAGGAAAGCCAATTACTTAGCCATCGCAGAGTGCTAAAAACATATCACTCCCAATCTCACATCCTCAGACCACCCTCCCCCCACTGGCTAAAATTCCAGAGCGAATCCAACTCGACCCTGTATCTCTAACATATACGACTCCCTGCAGTATACTCTCAGCCCTCTTTACATAGGCGGAGTTTGGTTTCCGTTCTTGGAGGGGGGGCTAATGCCTTCTTGGGGGGCCTAAGCCCGGAAAAGATACCATTTTCATGGTAAAAAAGCTGAATCTGAGCCTTCTTGGGGGGTGTTGGGCCTTAGCCCCCCAGCTCTTGATAAACTCAGCCCATGGCTCTTAACCATCCAGCCAACTTGCTATGCCCCATCATCAACCTCCGTTCTAACTCTGTCTAGACCCAGGGCTTAAAATGCCTGGACGGTCATGGACGGCGCCCAGGCACTAATTTTAAAATCTGAACACCGTCCTGCCACTTGTCTGGCCTGCACCGCAGGGAAAGGTAAGGAACGTCCATACACCTCTTTTTCTACACTTTAAGCAATGTCTAGACCCGCGGTCACCACAGTGACTCATCTCAAATTCTCCCGCCGAGCCATAGTCGATGCAAAACTACTATATACAACACGTTTCTGGATGATAATAGACATAGGTTGATTTCACGGCCGATTAACCATTATTGGTTTCCCCTTTAATGCAATTAATCAACGGCTATATACAGGATGCAGGCAGAGTAACTTATGCAAGTTCACTGACTCGTAACTGACCTTAACTTTTTCACTAGACCGTGCACTCTGTCCTTCTTAGTCGGCTATCAATATTGTTGACATCGCAGAGAGGCCTTCCTTTGGTCCCATGGCAGACCTTCCTATCTGATAATGTATAGGCTATAGCCTGTCTGTGGTCTTTTATTCCAACCGCACGGCTCGAATGACTGTTCCCTCTTTGGTCTCCACTGATGCTCTGCTCTGGTTCCTCGTTTGCTATTTGTTCCGTAGGCCTACACTTCGGACATTGGGGTATTTTCCAACTGTTTGGGTCTCTTCCCATCAATTGTCAAACGGTTCTCGCTATCCGAGGTTGAGTTGGGAGCGATCCTGAGTAGTAAAAACGTAGAAGGGGCGCTATATAAATTCTCGTAATGAATGAAGGAATGAATGAATGATTGAATGAATGGATGAATGACTGAATGAACAAACTGTACAAAAGTGCTTCTATGCAACTGCACAAATTCATTTCAGAACTGCACATTTTGTGTACAACTGCACGTTAAAAAAGCCCTGGTTCGTTCTGTTCCCTGGGCTTCCATGCACTGTCAAACTCGCTCAACGTATTAATGTCGTATTACCACGCTTCTTTCAGTCTCGGAGGAAATCTGCCTGAGGCGCATTAGAGAACTCTTCGTAATTATTCTGCTTGTTTAATTAAGCTGCACTGCCAGCGAAGAACGTTTAATTTGGATGTAATTTTCCTGTTTCCTCTGCAGAAAGCCTTTTGCCTCCTCGCTTTGGGATATGTTTCTTGTTATCAAGCAAGTAGGGGAATTGGGGCGATGGATATGGCATGGTAGGAGTAAGACAAAAAGCGATGAAGTATGGGTCTTAAGAGACGCAGACAATAGAGAATGCTGCCTCGAGGTATTGAGACAATTGCCTAAGGTTTTGTATAAATGGACGTCTCAAGAAGGCATGTGACTTATAAATCAGAGTTTTAGTTGACGTCTATATGACGAAGCCTCACGAAGGGAGCATTCTAATGCACTTTGTTGCAGATGGAGTTTTAGGTCTAATCAACACCATGCATAGCATTATATGTACACACTTCATGCATGTATGCATACATACGTACGTACGTACGTACGTGCGTACATGCAGTGTCATGCACACATACATACATACATACATACATACATACATACATACATACATACATACATACATGCATACATACATACATACATGCATACATACATACATACATACATACATACATACATACATACATACATACATACATACATACATACATACATACATACACACATACATGTACATTACATACATATAATACATAATAACATGCATAAATACAAACATATATGCTTACATACATGCATATTATAGATGCACATATTACATAGGGCTACATACATACATGCAAAATACTTACACAGTACTTTAAAGACTCTGTTGCTAATTACTTGCTTGCTACTTATAAAGTTTGAATTACTACTTGTGTTTCTTGAATGTTAGAAACCGTGTTTAGGAACCCCCAAGAATGGAATGAGCTGGAAATTTGCCACGATTAAAAATTGTTCACACATGCTGTATGCCTCAAGAAAGAAGACATATTTTCAATTTAGATCATTTAAAAATTATCATTGCACTGTGTAGATATAAACCACACGTTGTCATGTAATCCTATAGGACTAATATACTATATGCATAATTATATATATATATATATATATATATATACAGGGTGGGCAAAAAAGTAATCCCTACGGGATCAATATCTTGGCCAAAAATAAAAATGTTCAAATCAAGTTGTACGGGCTTGATGGCATAATAATTCATGTCTGCGAACAAAAGCCAAATCTTACAAACAAATTTTAAACAGAACAAAAGTTATATCCCTTTTAGTTCGCCCAACCAGTGTGTTTTGACTATCCAAAAACGTAACGGAGCAAAATGTAAAAAATAACAATTTTATTAAATCACATCTAAAAAAATTATAGGGAATTGATTTTTTGGCTCACTTTATAGTATCTGTCAAGTCTATTCGGGACACCATAGGTGTGGGGTGGGGTGGAGGTTACACAACTTTACAATGAATGGTCGTCTTTTTCTCATTATACGAACTTGAATCTGACTCTTCGCTGCCGACGTGACGACTAACAACATTAACAGTCAGCCATGTTGAGACTGAGCGGTTGTGGTGCCATGGTATACATTTACCGGAATATGCTTCTTTCGTTGGTGCAGGCTTGAACTGCGGGGTTACTCTGCTGTCATCAATCTACATTGACCTGTAGCCACCTAGCGGAGGGGAGGAAGAGTCTGCGCGCAGGTGCACTGAACCTCCGAGGTGTGGTTGATGATGAGCACATGTGTATATATATATATATATATATTATATATATATAATAAATATAATATATATAGATCTATATATATATATATAATTATATATATATATATATTCATAGTTGATGATGGGCACATGTGTATATATATACATGTATAACATATATATAATATATATACACTGTGTCCGGAAAAAAAACAACCAGTTTTGTAAATATGAAAATAAATAGTAAATATTCATCGATTTTCACAATTCAAACACCATTTTAATCCTGACATATTTCTCTAACAATTGTGAAAATATAAAAGTTCCAGTCCAAATAATGACGTCATAATGACGTCAGTTGCATCAAAATGCATATAGCCGGCCATTCATGCATGGTTCGGTTGGTATTATTGGCTTTTGGTAAAACGGAAATCCATTTAATAGAACCAGAAGTGAAAATAAATGCAGCTTATTAGAGGGATTGTCTGCTCTATAAAAAAAGTGGTGCCTGATATCCGAGAATATTCGGAACAATAGCCTACACATTTCAACAAAATAGCGCTTCAGCTCACTGAGTTCGTGAATCTGTTGATCTGTTGACTAAAAAGACTCGGAATTCATTCATCTTAATCTTTGGCCGCAAAACGGCCGCCCGCTTAAATCCCACTGATAATAAGAGTTGGAGATTGATGGAGGAGAAGGTGCAGGCTACAAGACAAGGATAAGAGACATTGAAGAACTCCGTAAGCGAATTGTTAACGCCTCGGAGGTTTTGATAAGCTGGTTATCGATGCTGCTGTTGGGTATTAGCGCGACCCTTTTGACGCTTATGTTGAAGCCAAAGGTGTACTCTTTGACCACAAATTGCAGTCTGACATAATTCAGATATAAAAATAAAATTAAACTTACATTTATTATTGATAAATTACATGATAAAATATTGAAATTGTGGATGATTTTGCGCATTTATCTCTTAAATTTGACTTTTTGTGCAAATGACGTCATTATGACGTCATTATTTGGACTGGAACTTTTATATTTTCACAATTGTTAGAGAAATATGTCAGGATTAAAATGGTGTTTGAATTGTGAAAATCGATGAATATTTACTATTTATTTTCATATTTACAAAACTGGTTGTTTTTTTTCCGGACACAGTGTATATTCACAGTTGATGATAGGCACATGTGGTGCAACCGGGAAAAGTCACAGCACCGGACATTAATCGTCAGATTCCACCACAACCACCACCACCACCAGTTCCACCACCTCCACCACCACCTTCTTCGTTCCGCTCTGTCACAACATCTCTTCTCTTTCGTCGACAAATCTGATAATCGCCGCATCGTTGAACAATAGAATCGGTGGTCCACTGGCACCACCACGGCACCAGCATCAGCAGCAGCAGCAGCAGCAGCATCCAGCTGTTTATCACAGCAGCAGCTGCTGCAGTAGCCAATCGGCAATCTGGACCTGCTGCTGCTGCTGCTGCTGCTGCTGGTGCTGGTGCTGGTGGCGAGAAGGATGGACCGGTGCCAGAGGCATCAGTCATTCACAGCAGCCGATGGTAACGGAGTTGTTTTGATGCAGCCAACTTGCGGCGGCCATACACCGCTTACGAACTTCTTCTTCGTCTTTTGCGCTGAATGGATTGCGTCATGGATTGCTCACTTCGGCGACGTGTTCTCTGGTTACTTGCGCTCTTTGGGGGACTTGCAGCGGCAGCTGGTTGTGAGAGGAATTATGGGGAAGGGAATGGGGGAGGGAATGGGGAGGGGGAGTCAAGATGTCGGACGGTTGAGCAGCTGTCCCACTGTCAGATGGTTACTGACACCCAGGTGTTCGAAATCGGTGTCAGCAGTGGCAGGCTGCATGCTTTACACATTCGACACAATGTCAAGGCAAGTGGTTAATGTTTTTCAATTTTCAATGAATTCTTTAGGCAATGTAATTAATTGGATTTTTTAAATAAATCTCTTGAAATATTATCAGTAGTAGATAGCCTGCCTTATTTTTAGGCTACATTTTTGCATTCTGGCTCCTGACCATTATTTTGCGTTATTGGAAATCGTTGCACCTTAGCAATCCCAAGGCCATGCCGGTCTGTGAGCAATAGGCTGCTTTGCATTTCTATTGTATTTACATTCAACCATTTATTAAGCGCCTTTGACAGGGCCAACCATTTATATAGGCGCTGCTATAGTGTACAAGGCCACATGACAAGAAATAGGTTTTGAGAGAAGCAAAGGAGGAGGAGAGGTTATTATGGTGTATTAGTGTGCGGCTGGCTATTTACATAATGTCTCTTAGGGACCACTCAGAGACGCAGAGAAATACATTGATCCTAGCGTCACTAATGGTGTACTGACAATTCCTATAGCATCCTGAAGCAAATTATTGTTTGCTTGTAACTGCCGTACGTACGTCTTAATGGCGAGTCGTGCAATAGCAATCGGACTGAGTCTCAGATGTCCCAGACTATACATGTAGGTTTGTTCTTTGTCAGCTATTATTGTAGAAGATCAGCATTTCTCTTTGGATGTAAAAAGTGTGTGGTAGAGAGCTTTCAGCTGTATATATATATATATATATATGTATATATATAGAATATATTATTATATATTGCTCACCCGTTTGGATGATTTGCAATTAATTATGAATATATATATATATATATATATATATATATTTATAATTATATATATTATCTAATCATAATTAATTGACTTTTTAGCAGCAGGCATTCGATTGGTTGCTATAAATAAACTTATATTGTAGATAATTTTATATATATATATATCAAAGTTTTCTTATAACAACCAATATATATTATACATAATGCTCATGCTCATAATAATTTGCAAGTCATGCAAACGAGTGAGCATAACTGAGCAATATATGCCTATGTAATTTATGTATATATAATTTATATATATATATATATATATATATATATATATAACAGAATAATCGAATTAATTGCTTCTGTGGTGCAGCAGTGTTTACTGCTGAAGGCTTTTACTGATGCCGTTCAAACGGTTGACTGCCGTTCTAGGAATCTGGCTTTATAGCGTATACTGATGTGTGTCCAAAAACGTCTAATTGGAAGACAGGTTGAAGTTGGGGGTAATTTTTCAAATAAGTGGTCAGAATATTTATTGTATAATTTTTATTTTCAATGCTCCATTTTTTCTGGATACTTCTGCCTTTCTATATAGAGTATAGTGACTATTGTAATTGAAAAATAGGAAGTTACCACAGTTAGCGATTTTGACAGTAGGCCTAGGCCTACAATGGTTAGTTCTTTCTTTTCATTAGATGCTCGATACCTTAGCTAACCTTCTGAGAGGGCTTAAAGTGTAGAAAAAGAAGTGCCTGCAGGGCGCTCATCACTTCTCTAGGCTCTGCTGCCCTGCCTGTCCAAATAAGTGGCAGGACGGTGTTGAGATTTGAAAATAAGTGCCTGGACGCCGTCCATGACTGTCCAGCCACATGTGCCACTGGCTCTTCTCATAACAGCAGAACGGATTTAATGTGGGGTACCATGGGCGGAGACTCGGGGGTGGGGGGACGAACGAGTGGTGCCGAAGGAAGGAAGCGAGATTTTGGGCTGACGAATGGATGAGTCGCCGACAAAATTTTCCACTTTTGCCGACCAAAATTTTTGACGACCTTTTTTCCGTCAAAAAAGTTGATGACCTTTTTTAGTCGTAACACTCAACGATTGTGGGGGGGGACAAATACATGGGCCGTCCTCCAACACAATCGTTAAGGGGGACCGTCTCCCCTGCACCCTCCCTAAGTCTCCGCCCATGCGGTGTACCACTGGACTCACTGTGATTTCTCTGTCAGAACTGCAATATTTCCTGTCAGAAGTTTGCCCTGCTTTTCGTGTTTGACCTTTGTGAATGACACTGTCAAACTTTTATTCTCTGTTGCATCACAGGGTCATGTTGAGCTGAGGACAAACGTCTCTCTTAGGAATCAATTGGTCGTCAATGCCATCAAGACGACCAGTTCCAGAGGTCAACTCGACCAATTTCGTTTTCATCAGGCACTCCACAAAACTTCAAAAGGACCTGTTGTAATTTTCCAAGTGGTAAGTCTGTGTAAACTTTCCTATAAAATAATATGATTTCATACCCATTTCTGATTCTCGAGTGTAGAAACGGTTTGTATCTTTGAGCGATGACTGTGAAATCATGACGATAGCGTAGGGGTCGGTATTGCGCGGGCCAGTGCATATTTATAAGCGCTTCTAAATGGGCTTCTGAAGGGTGCTATACAAATTCTTGAAATGAATTAATTAATAATTATTAATAAACGGCATGACATTGGTATGTGTCCCAAAACCTGACTGACTGACTACTCAAAATTAGTTGTCCAGGCAACTAACTGACGGACTACCCGAGAGGACAGGGGCGGATCCAGGGGGGCCAATCCGGCCATGGCCCCCCCATTTAGAAATGCCATGTATCGTGGCCCCCCCCCCCCCATTTGGTTTCAGCGGCTGCTGAAATGGTATGATTTAAAAAAAAGGTCATAAACTTTTTTTGGCGGATGAAATGGTATGATTTTCCGAAAATTTAGGCCAGATGACTAAAAAAAATAAAAAAGGTCATCAACTTTTTTGGCGGATGAAATGGTATGATTTTCCGAAAATTTTGGCCGGATGACTAAAAAAAAAGGTCATCAACTCTTTTGGCGTATGCGAATTTTTTGTCCCAAATCCAAGGTCTCAAGAATTTTTTGGCCCCCCCACCCGTCCAAAGTTTCTGTATCCGCCCTTGCGAGAGGATATGCATGAATCAGTCTCTCGCAGCTGTTTTTACAGCAATCGTGACTTACCTGAGATTTTATAGGCTATCTGTTATTATCTCTTTCTTTATTCTACCAGGGGATAACTAGCCTACTATGTGACAGGTTGTTAATATCACGGTTTATTAAAACTCTTCATCCATTCAATTTTGATGTAAAGAAAAAACGGCTGCAATATTTATAGCCGTCTAATTTTTCTGGGAGGGGAAATGTCATTTCTGGAGGGGGTTAAATTTCCCCACCCCAGAGACGTCTACGTTAAACATTGGTGCTTGTCTTGCAACGCTAGGACTCTTAGGAGTGTACGTGAGTTTGAACCTCGCCTGGACAGTTATCGTGCCACAGGGATCTTGAGCTTCAAGTCCTTCACTCATAATAATTACTCAACACCATCGGTGTTCTGTCATTGTATCGTATAATTATGTACTTCTGAACTACGACAGGAGAGCCATCCATTAAACATAAGCTGTAAATAAAATGAGACATTTCGGGTGTGCTTGCCATCATTCTCTCAAAGGGATCACTCAATCACTGATGTCTAGTTTATGCTGTATTCGACAAGACTTAGTATTCCAAGCGTCGTAGATTATTTTATGGTTCGATTTTTTTCTAATGGGTCCATGGTAGTCTAGTAGTTAGCATGCTGGACTATAAGCAGCTGATGCTGGAATTCAAACCCCATCAGGGCAGACATTTGTTTCAGGATTTCTGCTCTGCCTGTGCCAGGGAGAAAACTGGTCAGTCATCCTCATAGATGCCCACAGAAAGTTTTGCAGTGGTCAAAAACACTGGTCAATTGGCCATGATTAAATTTTATTTTTAAAAACTTGCAAAATGCAAGACAGGAATTATATGAAAGAACATTTCCATAGATGTTTCTAGTTGCAAATTTCTCAGTTTAACTTTGTGTATCATTAGCATCATTCGTGCTTTTAGTATGAAGAAATTAATTAAAAATTAAAAATTAGGTGTCAATTTTTCAGGGGGTGGACAATTAAGTGCCCCTATTGCCCCCTGTGTGCAGGCGCCCATGGTCACCTTTATATGCTGAGGTTAAGAAAAACTGAAGTCTTTTACACTTCCTACCCCAATGGCTCATGGCTGTTCTTTGGGGTCGATTAAACAACTGCCCTTTTCTGAACCTGATAAGAAATTTGTGGGAATAGGGAGAGGGGATGATGACACGCGTGGTCTATGTACTCTAGGACTCTATGGCTTTGCTCAGTTGCTCCACTGAACTAAAAAAACACGGATGGCTGTTTCGTTGATGAATTTGGGTCACGGTTTAATGTGTGCGTGAGTGAGTTAAGAATGACAACGACGACGACGACGACGACGATGACGACGACGATGATGACGATGATGACGAGCATGCAAAGGCCGACGTGCATTGGACGGGAAGAAGACTGCTGCTAGCAGCTCCCTTCGGAAGTGGACTCATAAACATTCCTGGCTTCATGTCGTCGTCGTTGTCCTGGTCACAAGACTGCAGCCGAGCCGTGATGCAGGCATATGTACATGACATGACATCGTGTGTTCTCATGTGTGTGTGTGTGTGTGTGTGTGTGTGTGTGTGTGTGTGTGCGTGTGTGCGCGTGTGTGCGTGAGTGTGTGTAAGTGGGTGGGTATGAGTGTGTGTGTGTTTGTGTGTGTGGGGGGATTTGTGTGTGTGTGGGTGTGTGTTGGTGCGTGTGTGTAGGTGTGTGTAGGTGTATGTGTAAATGTGTATAGGTGTAAGCGTGTGTATAGATGTGTGTGTGCGTGAGTGTGTGTGTGAGTGTGCGTTCGTGTGCGTGAGTGTGTGTGTGAGTGTGCGTTCGTGTGCGTGTGTGTGTGTGTGTGTGTGTTTAGGTGTGTGTATGTGTGTGTGCGTGAGTGTGTGTGTTCGTGTGTGTGTGTGTGTGTGTTCGTGTGTGTGTTTGCGTGTTTTTATTGTGTTTAATGTCAGTCTCTTTATGCTCCAGTGTTTGTGCATGTTTCTCTGTATATGCAAGTCTTTGTAGGTCTATTTAGTATTTATTTGCTTGTATATGTGTATTGTGTGAGTAAGTTATCATTTGCCATAATCACAGAATAAATGTCAGTTATTGATGCAGCATGATCACCGCTGTGATTCTAATAATTACTCAATAAAAGTTGAGTGGATATTTTTAACAAGTTTTCAGTATTTTCCACCGCCTTGGAGTCTTTCCATCTCATCAAATAAATAAAATAATATGTTCTTTTAACTGCATATAACCACGCTTTGGTTTAGTATAAAATTAAGAATAGAGTCTGAAGCTGCAAAATTTATTGCCTACCTCATTAAAATTGCCCACCCTTGAGACCAGTCGGTCTGGGCCGCAGGCAAGTGGAGGAGTATGGGAGTGTCCTCACACAGGAGAGGAGCGAATTCAGAACATGGCCGTGTTTTCAGACAAGACAGCAGTAAAGTAATCGTAATCGTGCATTTATACTGCGCCACTTCAAGAGAAATTTCTCAGAGGCGCTCCCGACCTGACACCAAACCACAGTCAAAGAGACTGGCTGGTTGTCAAACACTTGCGGAAACTTGTCGGAAAGGGGGCAAAGAAAGACAAAGAAGTTCATTACGGAGAGTATCAGGTAGCTTTTTCCAGACAGAAGGACCAACTTAAATAGCAAAGCTTTTCTGCAGCACTGTGGAGTGTGGAAGTTCGAGCCATAGGGTAAAAAATATTATTTATATCATAAAGTGGTTCCCATCTACCATTCTATATACGTAGATGCTCTGTCTAATACGGCAGCAATTTATGTTTCTGTCTGTTGCATATCATCGCAAATATTTGTTTCTACGCTTCACTTGCCATAATTATTATTTATTATTTGACGCAAGCAAACACTACACCAGACAACCAAATTAAAATAGTCGTTAGTAAGTCTACGAATTTCTCTACCCTGAGTAAACTCATCTGTAGCAATATAACCTATGGGGAATTCTGTACAGGCTTATACGCCGGACTCAAGGACATTATTGTCGATCAGCTAGCCTTCCTCGGGTCTTCGGGGTTAGGTTGAGGAGATTAACAATTTGTCCTATCGGGTGATTACTTTGTCGAACGTTTTTATGATTTATTTATCAGCTCTCCAGTGCCTGGGAGTAAGCACTGCCCTTGCTGTTCAATGGGCAGTCTTCTGATCTATAGACGTTAAGGGTCATGACATGAAATGTTGCCTGCTAATAGACGGTAGATTATGTTTAAACCCTTGGGGCACATGCAGAATTGCAGACGCCGATGCATAATTATTCCGAAGATGGATTTATCAGGACTGCTTTCGTTTTCTGGATAATATATTTGTTTGATTAACGGTTTTTATTCAGACAAATTATTTATTCCGTTTCCAAAGTTCCTTGGAGAAAAACTTCCAAACAGCAGGTTTTTTTGCTGTGCAGTTGTACACAAAATGTGCAGTTGTAGAAGCACTTATGTAGGCTACAGTTAAAACTATCAAAAATGGTCATTGTCCTCCGATTGGAAGTTATTTACCATGGGGGGATGGGAAAGGAAAGGAGGAGTTGTGCAGTTCTAAAAATTCCTTAAAAACAGCCCTGCCAAACAGCATTATATGCTACGCTGCACAGGAAGCTGTTTACGAATTCATTCGGGCTGGAATTACATGTAGTCAATAACGATCTCTATCATTTCTCCTGTTTCTTTTTGTTTTCTCCGAAGTCACTTCTGATATAGGGGACCTAAAGTAATTTCCAATAAAACTCTATTTTCACGTTAGCAATACATTGAGCCTTCGGATCGTGGGGTGCTCTCTCCAGCTTTTATATACATATATCAATGTTTTATTCACCAAATAGGCCTAATGGTAGCACATTTACAAGACAACAAGAGTAGGCTGAAAACGAAATACAATTGAATAGTAAGTGAGCACCAACTGGTAGGCTAATGCTCCTCTTGCACTCTCTGACCTTCATTGCATGAATATTAAAAAGTCAAGAAAATTTGCTAAATATTCCGCTTGTGCACGTCGTAATGTTAAACAGTCTTATTGGTAAGCAGTGACGCAGTCCTACATGTATATTGTTAAGCAGTCCTAGAGTTATACAGTCCTAATGTTAAACAGTCCTAATGTTAAACAGTCCTAGTGTTAAGCAGTCCTAGAGTTATACAGTCCTAATGTTAAACAGTCCTAGTGTTAAACAGTCCTTGTGCTAGACAGTCCTTGTGTCAAACGGTTGGGTCCACTATTCCGATGGTCCACTATTCCGAACCCTAAACCTAACCCTAAACCTATCCCTAACCCTTCCCTAACCCACCCCAGCTCTAACTCTAACCCTATCCCACCCTAACCCTAGCCACCAAGGATAACGAACAAAATGTAGCAGATATTCGGAATAGTGGACCTTCGGAATAGTGGACCCTCGAAATAGTGGGTCGGTATACCGTGTCAAACAGCCCTAGTACCCAGAGAGCAATCTGTTGCTATTCACATAATTATAATAGCTAGCATACTTGCTTCGGTATAACCATGCACGTGTAGCCTATAGGCCCATGTCTTTGAATATTTGATCAAAGTGACTTTTAAAAACCGTTTAGCCTGGTTTAGGTGATGAGGGGGACTGGAGGTCGACTGGAAATTTTGATGAACCGAGTTAACTGTTCAGCATTTGACATTTGTAATTTAGTAGAAGAATGTCTTTATGCATGAGATAGTTGGCATGATGTGCTTGCAAATAATAGAACCTACGGCCGGGTCCCCACGGGTACCCCACGGGTCCCCACGGGTTCCCACGGGTCCCCACGGGTCGCAGACGTCGACTGGCAATGCAGAAGATTAGCTTCCTTCGCATTCCATGCACCACTGCGGTATAATAATCCCATGCAGCGATTTTCTATGCAGCGTTTCTCTGGTTATTATTCCCAGTCTGAAGCACTGATGGTGGTGGTGTGACCAATTGTTGACAGGCGAAGGAAATAATTTGCATCTGCTACGAAGTGGTTCTTACACGTGTTACAAAACTGTCTTTGACAGTCATATCGAGAATCACATTGTTTGTATGTGCACTTGTTATAGCGCCCCGTCAAGCTCTCTCACTACTCAGAGGTGCTCCCGATTGCAGAGCGGACACTGCATCGGAGTTTCACGCCGAAGCGCTGAGCTATTGTGAGTGAAGGACTTGCCCAAGGTCCCTACGCGGTGGCTTGAGGGTGGATTTGGACCTCGAACCTTCTGGCTCCAAGGCAACGACGCCACCACTACACCACCGCACCTCGCATCCCCACATTATCATCAGCTTGTGTTTTTATGAAGTTATTTTCTACAGATGAACCGGTATATTAAAGAATATTCTTATTCTTATTATCTTTGTAATGTAGGCGCACACGAAGCGTAGGCTATTATAATTGTTTGCTTGTAATACGCAGAAACTCTGATTAATTATAAAAAAAGTTTTTAAAAACTGACCTGATTGATGTGCCTCC